>JAHRHZ010000264.1:17426925-17468994 GCA_024137785.1 Ginglymostoma cirratum
ACCTTGTTATCTCAGATTCTCCAGCATCTGCAGTTCCTACTATCTCTGACAGTCAATGTATTTCATCCATTGGCAAGTTACCTATATGACATTTAAATAGAATAACATGTACTGAACTAGTACATAAGTTGCATCACTTAAAAGTAATTTTCAGTGATTTAAGTGCTATATAAATACAAGTTCTTGCTTGGCTGAAAAACATTTTCATTATTTTTAACACCTTTAGCAGATAAGAAATTGGCTGTTTCAGTTCCTGAGTCCAAGGCTAAAGCATTCTTGAACAGTTTGAAGCGTTCAAAACGTTATATATGGGATAGATCTCGTGATGATGTTCAGCAGTGGTATCAGCAGTTTGTGAACATGGGATATTCTGAAGCTGTGAGTATGTTTCTCAAATGTTCGAGAAAATGATGTAAATTGAGTTTGACAACCATTAATCTGCATAAAGCATTGTTCTACCAATTCAAAATATCCTCCTCTCTCTACCCTTTCAAGAAGGGCTGAACAGGTTAGTCTTTAATTCATTATGTGGAGGCGCCGGTGTTAGACTGGGGTGGACAAGGTCAGAAATCACATGACACCAGATTATAGTCCAACAGGTTTATTTGAAAACACAAGCTTTCGGAACACTGCCTCTTTGTCAGGTGAAGTGACGAAGGGGCAGCGCTTCGAAAGCTTGTGATTTCAAAAAAACCTGTGGGACTTTAACCTCGTGTTGTGTGACTTCTGACCTTAAGTCATTAGCGTTTAGAAGAATAAGAAATGAAGGATCTTATAGAAACATACAAGATTGATAGATGTAGGACTGATGTTACCACTAATGGGGGCATCTTGAACAACGGAAAATAGATACAGAATAAGGGGACGCTTGTGATGAGAAGAATCTTCTTCTCCCAGAAGGTAGTTAACGTTTGGAATTCTCTACCCTGGAGAGTGGTGGAGGCATTTAGAAGAAGGGAACTAGATTTTTGACAGCTATGATGAGTTGGTAATAAAGAGTGTTGAGACATGGGTCCCATTGACCATGGTCTTGTTGAATAGCAGGACAGGTTTGAGAAGCCAAATAGCCTACTCCTGCTCCTATTTCTTATATTCTTGCATTGATTTTGATCCTCTTCCTGACTGTCTGTGACCTGGTGAGAACAATAAATTCATTTCTTCTTCTATTCTGCCTTGTGAGGTTTGCAGCTGGTTTGGCATTATCTGTATCAAATTTATTGAAGATTCTTCCTGGAAGGATAGGGAAGTAAAATATTCTGCTTGAACTGGTCTCTTCCAATTCACATCTGCATCTAACATCAGACTTAAATCCGCCATAGGTATTTGTTCGCTGAGCTGCGTAGTATTCTAAATTTACGTAAGTTATACATTTGTCAATGGCTGAGGTGGGATATGTTGCTACCTCACGTTTTGCTTTTTAACCTCTCAAACCTGGCTGGCTCAGCTCAGGCTCTTGCAGTCTGGGATCTCTCTAACAATGTTAGCAGTGGAAAACATTTACACCAATTTTATGTAGGCACAGATTCTCATCTCATTGATAGTATGAAACAAATTTTCTATGCCAACCTAACTGATTTCAGGAGATTCTGCTTATCATTTGGGCTCCATCATGAATATTAGGAGAGCTGTGCTATCTTATTCTGCTCCTGCTTGACCAGCTGCTCCTTTGACTTTTTATAGTTTAAAAGATCTTGTACCATTTGAACAAGATTAAGGTGAAGACATGCTTTCCCACTTGAGTGAAATTCTTTATTGTGAAGTATAAATAGGTTTTGTACTATTTGGCATCCCCATATCAGAGATTTGCTTGTAACAAATCTTCATTCTTTGGCGATGAGCCTCCTGAACTATGTTTCACTGATGTAGATAGTATGTTCTTAACCATGGCTCATTATCTGATAATGTACTGACACTTGCCCAATGTCTAACTTGAAATTTGAGATAAATATTGACATGTTATGATAACTTGATATTAAAGGTCTGGATTATCTATTCCCCCTAGGAAATGTTTTGGTTTTTGTTATAGGCTGCTCTACACTATTAATGTGTGTGTGTGTGAGATAGAGAGAGAGAGAGAGAGAGAGAGAGAGACCTACTAAATGACAGGTGAAGCATTCATATTTAATAGCTGGGTACTATTTGTGCCTGTGAGGTTTTTTGTTTCCTATTCATTTGTGGGAAGCGGGCGTCGCTGGCTGGCCAGCATTTCTTGCCCATCCCTAGTTGCCCTTGAGAAGGTGGTGGTGAGCTGCCTTCTTGAACTGCTGCAGACCTCCTGCTGTGGGTTGACCCGCAATGCTATTAGGGAGGGAATTCCAGGATTTTGAACCAGTGACAGTGAAGGAACGGTGATATATTTTCAAGGCAGGATGGTGAGTGGCTTGGAGGGGAATTTGGAGGTGGTGGTGTTCCCCTATATCTGCTGGCCTTCTCCTTCTAGATGGAAGTGGTCGTGGGTTTGGAAGGTGCTGTTTGAGGATCTTTGGTGAATTTCTGTAGTGCATCTTGTAGATAGTACACACTGCTGCTACTGAGCATCTGTGGTGGAGGGAGTGAATGTTTGTGGACATAGTGCCAATCAAGTGGGCTGCTTTATCCTGGATGGTGTCAAGCTTCTTGAGTGTTGTTGGAGCTGCACTCATCCAGGCAAGGGGGGAGTATTCCATCACACTGCTGACTTGTGCCTTGTAGATGGCGGACAGGCTTTGAGGAGTCAGGAGGTGAGCTACTCGCCTAATATTCCTGGCTTCTGGCCTGCTCTTGTAGCCACTGCATTTATGTGGTGAGTCCAGTTGAGTTTATGATCAATGATAACGCCCAATATGTTGATAGTGGGGGATTCAGTGATGGTAACACCATTGAATGTCAAGGGACAGTGGTTAGGTTGTCTCTTATTGGTGATAGTCATAGCCTGGCATTTGTGTGGCGCGAATGTCACTTGCCACTTGTCAGCCCAAGTCTGGATATTGTCCAGATCATGTTGCATTTGAACACGGACTGCTTCAGTATCTGAGGAGTCATGAATGGTGCTGAACATTGTGCAATTATCGGCAAACATCCCCACTTCTGACCTTATGATGGAGTGAAAGTCATTGATGAAGTGCTAACGGAGATATGTAGTGTTTGTTGCCTGTGTTACTCACTCTACTGGTTTCTCATATGTGGTTTTTGTACCTCTTCTCAAGATTGATCTGAGGTGTTTCTGGACTTGGGTTTCACTTGCTATCTGAATGGTGTTCTCTAGAGTCAGACCATCTTTGAGCCTCAGTAAATCTGACAAAGACTCATTAGCAATTCCTACATCAATCCTGTGTCTTATGAATTCAGACTTGAAGTCATCATCACAATTCTGCACTAGGCAATGGAGACTATCAATTAAATCATCTATTGATGCCCCTGAAAAATGTATTTGGATAAGTACATGCTTAGGAAAGGTTTAGAGGGATACGAGCCAAATGCAGGCAAATGGGACTAGTTCAGTTTACAAAGCCTGATTGGCATGGATGAATATAGAACGTAGAACGTAGAACATAGAACAGTACAGCACAGTACAGGCCCTTCTGCCCACGATGTTGTGCCAACCTATTATCCTACTAAGTTCAATCTACTCTGCATACCCTACATTTTACTGTCCTCCATGTGCCTACCCAAGAGTTGCTTAAAAGTCTCTAAAGTATCTGACTTGACTGCCACTACCGGCAGCGCATTCCACATGCCCATCACTCTCTGTGTGAAGAATCTACCTCTGACATCTCCCCTATGAGTTGGGCTGAAGTACCTGCTTTCATGCTGAATGACTCGATGACTCTAAATTTGTTCAAGCTTTTAATTTGCCCGATTGTTATCTTTATAATGACCAGCTTCGCAATGAACCAGGTCCCTGACCCAATCATTCTTTTATAGACCTTTACTTCTATTTCCATAGCTGTGCTTTGTCATGCCTGTTTGATGTGGTGGCACTGCTCAGTTTGAGCTGTCAATTAATTGCTGTTTACTTGTGATTAGAATTGTCTTTATTTAAAAAAAACACAATTGTTCTTATTAAATACAGGAACCTGGTCAGTGTTTTCTGTTAACTTAATTCAGACAGGCAAATTGTGGACTATGGTTTTTTTAGTTAAATCGTTAACTTTTGTGGCAACACCAGGACCAAGGGATGATGCGGACGGTGTTTTGAGAATGTGTGCACTTTTCCAGATGAGCTGTAACAAGGGACTGGGGTCTTGTGAACAGATTATTTTAAACAGAGTCAATAAGGATTTGGTATGGTATTAGTAATTGATAAAGTGCAGGTAGTAGAGCCGTTCTTGACAGTCCTAAGAGAACTTCGAGAAACAGGGTTACTTGACTTGGTGCATATGTTGGGGGTGACTTCGCCTGTTAACTCTGAGAAGGCAGATGTTATTTATACCATTAAGAATGGGCACTGGGTTATGTGGTCTTCCATCATTTTGAACTGAACTGCGTATTCAACTTTTTCTTCTATGTTTTAATGCTTAACAAGTTGCAGCGATTTCTCCTTTCATTTATCAATGCAAAATGATCAGATATTGAAATATTAACTGTAAAGCATTAATTATTTTTTGCTATTATCCCACAGCAATTTGAAGATGCTGCTGCATACTGGCTGGGTGTGCATCAAGGCACAGGCGACGATGATCATGTCCGGTATTACATTCACCAACGTTACGATGGTAATTCTCCAGCTGGCCCTTATTATTCCCAATCTATACGCATTGGTGCTGATGTTAACTATGATGACTATTAAAGCAAAATGTAATGAATAAGTATTATGTGGTTTAGCTTTATCTTCCTGTTTGCATGAAATGTATTATTTTCTTGACCAAGAGATTTCCAACTCATAAATTGAATGTTGTCACTATACTGAACAACCTAATGTGCATCATTTAGAATGTAACTTTTGTACTTCTATAATTTGCTGAGTAATTCCTTGAATCAGAACATATAGTTTCTGAAATGTATTTGCTTTAATCAACTGGCTTTCTACACTTTCAATAAACTTTACAAGAAGTGTTATCCTGTTGTGTATTTTGTCAATTAAGGTTAGATGGCTATCCCATGATGTATGAGGGGAGATTCTTCATTTCTTAGAGTTATTCCACTTAACAAAGGAAGATAATTATAGTAGATGGAGGCCATTCATTAGGCTATCTCTGCCAGCATCCATTTCGGAAGTTTCTTTGGCCCAAACATCTTCAGCTGCTTCATCAATGGCCTTCTCTCCAGCATATGTGCGGGAATGGGGATGTTCAAAGATTACACAAATTTCAGCATTAGTTGCAATAACTCAGATACTGAAGCAGTCTATGTCCATATGCAGTAAAACCTAGACAGCATCCAGATGTGGGCCTGGCTTTGTATGGCACAAATTTTGTTTGCTACTTATCAGGCCTTCTCCCACAAGAAAGACTCAAACTAATACCCTTTGCCAATAAATGACATCACTATCAGTGAAACCACCACGACCAATATCCTGGGGTTTGTAATTGACCAGTGATTACAAGAGATTAGAGATTAGTAATTCTGTGGTGAGTAATCACCACTTGACTCCCCAAACCCGGTCCATCTTTAAGATGCAAGTCAGCAGGGTGATGGAACAAATTTCACTTGGATAATTGCAGCTCCGAGAACACTCAAGAAGCTTAATGCAATCTAAGAAAAAGCAGCCTGCTTGCTTCATCCAAGACCATCAACATTCAGTCCCTCCACCAATGATGCATCATAGCAGCAGCAGCTCACCTTTCATAGCACCTTCCAAATTCATGATCTACCACCTAGAAGGATAAAGCCTGCAGATGCCTGTGAACACAATCACTTGTTAGCTCCCCTCTAAACCTCACAACATAGTCATAGAGATGTTCAGCATGGAAACAGACACTTTGGCCCAACTCATCCATGCTGACTAGATATCCCAAATTAATCTATTCCCGTTTGCCAGCATTTGGCCCATATCCCTCCAAACCCTTCCTATTCATGTATCCACCCAGATGCTTTTTAAATGTTGTAATTGTACCAGCATCCATCACTTCCTCTGGAAGTTCATTCCATACACACACCACCCTCTGCATGAAAAGTTGCCCCTTAGATTCCTTTCAAATCTTTACCCTCTCACTTTAAACCAATGACTTCTAGTTTTGGGCTCCTTCATCCTGGCAAAATGACCTTGTCTATTCACCCTGTCTGTGCCCCTCATGATTTTTTAAACCTCTATAAGGTCATTCTTCAGCCTCTGACATTCCAGAGAAAATAGCCCCAGCCTATTCAGTCTCTCCCCATAGCTCAAACCCTCCAATCTGGCAACATCCTTGTAAATCTTTTCTGAACACTTTCAAGTTTAACAACATCCTTCCTATAACAAAGAGATCAAATCTGAACACAGTTTTCCACTAGTGGCCTAACCAATGTCTTGTATTGCTGCAACATGACCTCCCAACTCCTCTTCTCAATGCACTGACCAATAAAGGCAAATGTACCAAACGTCTTCGTCACTATCCTATCTACCTGTGACTCCACTTTCAAGGAACTATGAACCTGCACTCCAACGTCCCCAGGACCTTACCATTAAGCGAATCGGTCCTGGCCTGATTTGTGCTACCAAAATGTAGCACCTCACATTTATCTAGATTAAACTCTATCTGCCACTCCTCAGCCCATTGGCCCATCTGGTCAAGGTCTGGTTGTACTCTGAGCTAACCTTCTTCACTGTCCACTACACTGCCAATTTTGGTATCACCTGCAAATTTACTAATTATACCTCTTATATTCACATCCAGATTATTTATATAGATGACAAAAAGCAGTGGAAGCTGCACTGATCTCTGCAGCATACTGCTGGTCACAGGCCTCCAGTCCAAAGAGCAACACCCCACCACCACCACCACCACAACCACAACCCTCTGTCTACGTTCTAGCCAATGTTGTATCCAAATGGCCTGTTCTCCCTCTATTCTCTGTAACCTAATCTTGTTAGCCAGTCTGCCATGTGGAACATCGTCGAACGCCTTACTGAAGTCCATACAGACAATGTCCAATGCACTGCCTTCAGCAATCCCTTTGTCATTTCTTCAAAAAACTCAATTAATTTAGTGAGACACAATTTCCCACATTCAAAGCCATGTTGACTACCCCTAATCAGTCCTTGCCTTTCCAAATACATCTAAATCCTGCACCTCAGAAGCCACTGCAACAACTTGCTCACCACTGATGTCAGGCTCACCAGTCTACAGTTCCCTGGCTTTTCCTTACTGCCTTTCTTAAATAATGGCACCATGTTAGACAACCTCCAATCTTCCAGCATCTCACCCATGGCTATGGATGATACAAATAGCTCAGTAAGCGGCCCATCCATCTCTTCCCTATCTTCCCACAAATTTCTGGGATACACCTGATCCAGTCCCAGGGATTAATCCACATTTATGCATTTTAAGATGCCCAGTACCTCCTCCTCTGTAATATGGACACTTTAAGATGTCACTATTTATTTCCCCAAGTTCTCTAGCTTCCATATCCTTCTCCATAGTAAACAATGATGCAAAATACTCATTTAGTATTTCCACCATCTCCTGCAGTTCCACACAGTGGCAGCATCGCTGATCTTTAAGGGGCCCTATTCGCTCCCTGATTACTCATGTCTTTTATATATTTGTTGAAACCCTTTGGATTCTCCTTAACTCTATTTGCCAAAGCTATCTCATGTCCCATTTTTGCCCCCATGATTCCCCTCTTAAGATATTCGTACTGCCCTTATACTCCTCCAGGGATTCACTCAATCCCTGCTGTGTGTACCTGACATATGCTTCCTTCTTTTTCTTGGCCAGAACCTCAATTTCTCTGGTCAACCGGCATTCCCTGCATCTACCCACCTTGCCCTTCACCCTAACAGGGACACAGTGTCCCTGGATTCTCGTTATCTCAATTCTGAAGGCTTCTCACCTTCTAGCTGTCCCTTTACCAGTGAATATCCACCCAATATCTTGAATCGGAACTACGTCGCCATTCCTTCACTCTCACTGGATCAAAATCCTGGAACTCCTGCCCTCACTTATCTGTCGGCATCCCCACCACCAACACTGTCACCATCCACATGCCTTGCCCCTCCCCACCCCACCCCACCCCTCCACAGACTGCAACAGTTCAAGAAGGCAGCACACCGTCACCTTCTCAATTAGGAATGGACAAAACATGTCCAGATCCTGTGAACAAATAATTAACAACAAAACCTGCAAGGTGCTAGAAAGTGGCTCAGCCAGTTGCCTGCTACCAGATGAAAACTAAGTTGGTTGCCTCTCTCTGAAGTAGTATACATGGAATTTAAACATGCTCTGAGGTTGAATGTTGGGAGAAACAGAAGTTTTCAGAGAAATAAGCTGGTGCCGAAATTTGCTACAGACAGTACAAATGATGCAATTCTAATTAAACAATGGGGAAAAATTAATCATCAATCATTTGTTAAAAAGCTTTGGCAATTGTCAGCCTAGGAATATTAATCTATAAATAAAGTTCTTGTGAATACCACACAGATCATTAAGCGGTGTAATTTGTGTCTCAAAGTGTATCTGACACCTCACCATGCAAAGCCATGAGTGGGTATCCAGTAGCGAATTCACAAACGGAAGTTATTGCGAACTTGCACTCTTCCTCCACATTGTCTGCTGTTGCTGTCTTAATTGTGGTTACACAAATTAAATTCTCCCAAGGTTCATGTTCAGAGATTAAATCCACTAAGCAGCACAGACACTCACAAAGCCAGGGAGAATTCAAATGGATATAACCAATATAACTACATGCCAGCAGAAATTGTGTCAGAAAAGAGCAGATTCACATTGGAACAATTGAAAGGATTACAGCAGTTAACAAAAACATCAATGACTTCCCACCCTCTTCTGCATAATATTGCTCCTCAGCCTCAACTTCCATACCATCATCTCTATCTCCCTTCAACTACTCAGAGAGAAGAAATAACAAAAGCATTTTGAGGCACTTGCAGAGCGAGAGACAGTCTGGGAGGAAACCAATGCAAATTTAGAGAGAAGGTAACTACAAATGAAGAGATAGAGCAAAGAAATTAACAGAATGATACACAGGATAATATATATTTATCGATAAATGGATAGTTGAAAAAAAAAGACACAAAGACAAGGTCACACAAGGATTGTATACATTGTTTTGTTATTTACAACCATTGATTCACATGCTGCCCATCACCATACGCTTAATACATGTTATAACCAAGGGATCCACTACGTCTTCTGGCACATCCTTTAAGACTGTCAGATACAGGCCATCAGGCCCTGGGGATCTGATTGCTTTCAATCCAAACAGTTTCCTCCCTTGTTTTGATGATTATTCTAAGTTTCTGCCTTTCTAAGACCTCTGCATCACATCACTATTGGGATGGTACTGGTGCCCCCCCATCAAAACAAAGTACTGACACTGCCATTTTGGAGCTCCCCACTATTTAATCCCCAGTCTCATCCTCCATGGGAACAGCATTCACTTCAGCTATTCTATTCCCTTCAGTGTTCATGTAGAAGCTTTTGCTATCTATTTTTACATTTTAGTGAGTTGTATGGAGTTTTAAAAAGTGCATGATAAAAATACCACAGAATAGGCTTATTATTAAAATTTAAATCATGAGATTAAAGAACATGTGTCTGCATGCACACAGCATGGTGTAAGTGGCAGAAAGTGACAAATGGTTGTTTTTCAGGACGAAAATGTTCAGTGCTGCTTTTCCAGGATCATTTTGGGACACTGTTGGTTTTGATACACCTTAATGACCTGAACTTGGATATACAATTTAAAAGTCTGCAGCACTAAGCAAACAGATGGAAGTGAGGGCTGACAAGCCTCCAGGTTCAAATGAACTTCATGCTAGGAATGAAGATCTGTTAAAAGTGATTGCTAATGAGGTAGTAGATACACTGATGACAATTTTCCAAAATCCCTTAGATTCTGAAAAGTTTTCATGAGACTGGAAAGTAGCAAATATAACTCCTCTACTCAGAAAATGAGGGAGGTAGGAAACAGGAAACAATAAGCCAGTTAGCTTGAGGTAGGTTGTCAGTTGTAGCTGAGGATCCACCAATGATTCTGTGGCTCTCACAACCTACTATCTCCTCATATCCATGATCTCTGTTTCCTGTTCATGAGCCAATCCTCTTGCCACTCTAATATATTATCTCCACCTTCAAGAGTCCCCATCTTGTCTATTAACCTATTGTGTGACAGACTTTTGAACTGATGACTGATTCAATAAGGTTTCAGCATTTTCCCCAATATCTGATGTCAGATTAAATAGCCCACAATTTCTCATTTTCACTTGCCTTATTTGAATAGTTGCATTTAATTCACTAAAACTCAGTCTGATGGAAGCATTGTGAAGTCTTGAGACTTCTGGAAGAGCGTAAATCCCAGTCCATCCACTTTCTCTCCAGCTACCTTTTTGGAAGTCTATGGTGTCAGTAATCAAGTCTGGGGACTTTGACAGCCTTTGATTCCCTGTTGGTATTAATAACCTTAAAATGCCCACTCTTATTAGGCACATTCTCATATGAATATATTCACGATATTTGTTCAACTGGCAATTTGTTCATTCCCAATTATAATTATTTCCCTTTATCACTGAAGGGGCCATTTACTTTAGCCACTCTTCAATTTCCCATACATTTGTGAAAATGTCTGGCATTTTATTTTTATATTCATTGCTAGCTTTCTTCCATATTCTATTTTCTTTCCTCTTTTCCACAACTTTCTACCAGTTTTTGCAGTATCATAAACCTCTTCTTTTAGTACATTCCTCCTCAGCTTTTGTGAATGGGTATTCTTTTTATTTTTAGAAATGAAGCACAGATTTTCATTTAAAAGAATGTTTTCCAATACTTGTTTACTACCAGCCGATTTTACAAATTGACCTTACCTCACTCGCCTTCATAAACCATATTTTGCTTTTTTCAGTCTTAGTTTCCTTTTTGGGACTGGAGAATGTCACTTTCCAACAACTCAGAAGGGCACACTAAAACCCAAGAACATCTGTTATAATCATATGAATACAAATTCCAGCTGAAACCTTATAACAGCATGGTCTGTGGTCTGGAGTTTAAGCCAGAAATCAAAGATGTCAATAGGTTAATCAAAACTGAGTAAAGTTAGAAGTCGATATTGCTGAAGGAGCTTTCCCTGATGGCTGGGGATAAAAACACCAAATCTAAGCAAGAAAACAGCAAAGAATCCTTGTTTGAAACCTTGGTCTGTGGTAAGATACCAAAGTACAACAAGGATACTGCTTCTGCCACCTAAAACTTTCATTTCAAAGGGGGCTTGGAGTTAAAAATCACAGTTCTTCCTCCTGTTTTAACTTAATTGCTTCTAGTGCTGTTACTGAATGATAGAATCATTACAGAAGTAGGGCATTTGTCTCATCAGTGAAATTTTTCAGGTAACTGATGAAAAGATCAGGCACAGCAGAGATGCTCTCCACGGCTGTACAGCCTGCCTGTTTTTACCATGAAACATAGGATCTTTGACAAAGCACTGCTGCTTTTATAACCATTAATCAAGCAAGGAAATCATCAGATTTTGTTAAGAAACAATACAAATGAGGACTCATTTCCTGTATGGCATAAGCCCTGGAGGGCATGTGTATTCCCCTCCATTTCATAATTAAACAAAAAGGACATCATATCTTTTATTGTACTGCCTTCACTCAGATTAACGATGACTGCTGGCACAAACATGTCAAAACTTGATCTTTGGTTTACATCAGTACCAGCAAAGCCTAAACTCAAATGCTGTGAGATGATGATACACTAGATGTTGGTATCAATGTAAAAAGAGATTCTTAATGCTGTTTGGAGGAAAACATGTCTCAGGACTGATGTATAAGTAAATAGGAAGGAACGAGTTACATACAAATGTAAGAACTAGGTGGAGAAAGCAGCAACCTTGCAAGCTGCTATGTAAGATTATGGCTGGTCTGCTCATGTTTTGAATTCTATATTTCCTTCTACCCATAGTACTTCCCCATAGTCAACCACCCCATAGTCTTCGATTCCCTTGCCTAACATGAATCTACCTCTGTATAAAAAATATTCAATAACTCCATCTTCCATAGCAGAGTTGCACCACCATCAGGAAAAGAAAAATCCCCTTCCTCTCTGCTCTAAAAGGGTGAGCCCTAATCTTAAAGCAGCGGACCTTAGTTCTGGACTTGCGTCCATGAGCAAACAAAGTGGACGTGGGAATGATGTTAAGATCATTCAGGATCTTACAAACCTTAAATCGAATCTCCCTTGCTCTTCTAAACACCAGTGAAAACAAGTCTAGTTTATCTACCCCTTTCATCATAAGGTAACCCAATTATTCCAGGTATCAATGTATTAAACGTCCTCTGAACTGTCCTCAACTCAATGACATTGCTTAAGTAAGAAGCCAAAACTGCACATTAGTATTTGAAATGTTGTTTCACCAATGCCCTGCATAACTAAAGTATTGACATTCTTGCTTTCATGTTGAATTTCTCTGATAATAAAGAGCAGCATTTCATTAGCCTTTTTAATCATTTGCTGTACTTGCAAACTAACATTTTGTTAGTATACATTAAATAATTTAGAATACCTAGGTCTCCCTGCACCAGCATTCCCTCTAGGTTGGACAGCAACTAAGAAGCTCCATGTGCCTTAACTGACAGGGAACATTGCTCTGTTCTTCAAATGCTGCTTACATTCTCTGTTTAAATAATAGCCCGCCCTTTTTTATTCTTGCAAGAGTGAACGACTTCATATTTTCCCAAATTACATGCCACCTGTCAAATTTTTGCCCTTGCATTTAACCTGTCTATGTCCTTGCCATGGCATACTGACGACATATTTCCCTATCAACGTCATTTGCAAGTTTTGCCACCACGCTGTCAATTCCCTCATCGAAGTCCTGAATATAAATGGTAAGAGATCAAGGGATCAGAAGACAGCTTTTTGTACACAGTGATTTCTGTTTGTTTGCCAACCTTCTATCTGTGCTAAAATACCAATCCCTACAGTTAGGGCTGGTCTTGGCTGAAGCAGCATAAAATGGCTGAAAGTGGTTCTCAGTCGACATAAAACGACTGAGGAAGATTTTTAGCTAAAACAGCAGCTTTCATAGTCTGAAATAGTAAGAACTGCCAATGCTGGATGAACACAGCAGGACAGGCAGCATCAGAGGAGCAGGAAAGCTGAGGTTTTGGGTCAGGACCCTTCTTCAGAAATGGGGGAAGGGGGAAGGGAGCTCTGAAATATGTGGAGAGGAGGGGTGGGGCTGGGGAAGGTAGGTGGGATGGTGATAGGTGAGTGCAGGTAGGCAGTGGTGGGGATTGGTCAGTGAGGTGGGAGGAGTAGAGAGGTGGGAGAGAAGATGGACAGGTTGTGTCAGGTCAAGGAAGCGGGGATGAGAGGGAGGGTTGGTCATGGGATGAGGCTAGCGCTGGGGATATTTTTAAACTAGCAAAGTCCACATTGAGACCAGTGGGCTGTAGGCTCCCAAGGCAGAATATGAGGTGCTGCTCCTCCAGTTTCTAGGTGGCATCATTGTGACACTGGGCGAACCCCAGGACAGACATGTGGCCAGGGAGTGGGAGGTCGTGTTGAAGTGGTTCTCCACTGGAAGGTGTTATCATCTGTCGTAAACAAAGCGTAGGTGCTCTGCAAAGCAGTCTCCGAGCCTCTGCTTGGTCTCACTGATGTTGAGGAGGCCACGTCGGGAGCAGCAGATGCAACACACCACGTTAGCTGATGTGCAGGTGAACATCTGTCTGGTGTGGAAGATTTTTTTGGTTCCTTGGATGGAGGTGAGGGGGGAGGTGTAGGGGAAGGTGTAGCACTTCCTGTGGTTGCAGGGAAAGGTGCCAGGGCTAGTGGGAGTGTGGAGCAGACAAGGGAGTCGCGGAGAGAGCGGTCCCTACAGAAGGCAGATAGGGGTGGGGAGGGAAACATATCCTTGGTTGTGGGGTCAGATTGCAGGTGGCAGAGAATTATACATTTAATACGGAGGTTAGTGGGGTGATACGTGAGGACGAGGGGGACTCTGTCTTTGCTTTTATTGCAGGGAGGGGGTGTGAGGGCAGAGGTGTGGGAAACACAAGAGATGCGGTTAAGAGCATTTTCGACCACTGAAGGGTGCAAGTTGCAGTTCTTGAAATAAGAGTACATCTGGGATGTTTGGGAGTGGAATGCCCAATCTTGGGAGCAGACATGGCAGAGGTGGAGGAATTGGGAGTAGGGGATCACATACTTGCAGGAAGGTGGGAGAGAAGCGGTGCAGTCTAAATAGCTGTGGGAGTCGGTGGGCTTGAAATCGATATCAGTTTCGAGGTGGTCACCAGAGACAGAGACAGAGGAGTCCAGGAAGGAGAGAGAAGTATCAGAGATGGCCCAGGTGAACTTCAGGTTGGGATGAATGGTGTTAGTAAAGTTGATGAACTGTTCGAGCTCCTTGCAGGAGCACGAGGCAGCGCCGATACAGTCATTGATGTAGCTTCCATAGTCTGATGTTTTAACTTGAACATTAGCTTGAACAATTGTAGCCTTAATAGAAAGAGTATATTCAAGGGTCTTGCAAAGAGTTGTATACAAAAAGGTTCTGCTGAATAGAAACAAAAATTGAGCTGCTGCTTGTATACCACAGTTTGATAAGGAACATTCTTGAAAAATGTTAGACTGGTCCAAAATCTGGTATTGATCTTGAAGGGAAGATAAAAGGGAAATGTCTCACCCACATTAGTTAAGACTGTCAGGTAATTGTAGCCAAAGGGTTTTTTTATATATATATTCTATTAAAACATGGAGTTTTAAGTATACAGGCATTAATAGGATTTAACCTCAATCCTGTGAATATTCAGTCTAAGACAGAATCCCTTGTTATTAGCAGAATAATACTGAGTAATTGGCACAGCAGTTGAATGCTGGAATATGATTGAATAAGACATTGTGAACACCCAAGCATAAGTGATAGTAGAGTCTGGTAAACATCACGAGATCAAATGGGAAGACCTAGAGCTGTCCATTGACTAATCTCACACAGTCGCATGACTAACCTGATTGGAAGTGGATGTAATCAATTAATAATACATTTGTTTGTAACAGCCAAAGGTGGGCTAAAAATAAATGTATATAAAAAATGTATGCTTCCCTTTCTTCAGTTGAGAAGCTTCTGGACTGCCAAAGGTGTTCTTCCCACTGGTGTAAAATAACAAAGCACTTTGACAATGATCTGGACCTGGGTGTTGAGTGATTCATTCAGTCACTCTGTCCTAACAACCCTACATTATGACCTGTGCTGCAGAACTTCTGTTTTTGCAAGGAAGCAGTTAATAAATGTTAGTAGCTCAGATCAAATGCACTAATTTCCTCAAATGTGCGTGCATTCGTTGGACCTTACCTGCATCTGGCAGCACTAATGACTACATGATGTTGAGTGAAGAGGACACTAAGTCAGTATTAAATACACTTTTCTCAGTGGAATGCTCCTGGAGGTTCTCTCTTTTTTTTAAAAAGACAATTCACAAAATGATTTGAATGTAAATATTCTTCCAGACAGAGTTAACACCAGATAGGCAGGAATTCACCAAAATAGCCTAATGCTGTAGACAAATCACAGTTTTGGAAGTTAACATGAGAACTTAAGGAACATGAATAGGTCACATAGCCAGTAAAGCTTACTATAAAGGGTGGCATCAATATTTATTAATATTATCAGCAAAAATGATCATGTATTGGATAAATTGTTAAAACTACAAAATGACACTAACCAGCTGAGAAGTAAAAGTGTGCAGAAAAGGCAAAATAGGGAGATACAGAGACAGTGAAAACTGGCTAAGAGAATGTCCAGCAGTAATGAAATAAGAGCAACAAATTCAAACACTCTCTCAACCTCTAAGAAAAATTGCTGCACGCTGGAGCATATGGACACCAGGTCAAATTACAACCAAGGAAATGTTTCAAGCATATAGCTCAACATAAGGCTTTACATATGTCCTGGAAGTCAGTGACTCATACTTGAGTAACATCTGTGTTTATTTGGTATTTTTCCCAAGTGATAAGTGTAACCTGCTTTTTAAGCATGAAAAGTGAAAGCCAGCAGGCAATTTGACCTTTGGGAGGACAGAACAGAGGTAGATCTTGTTCCCATCAGACATTCATACAGGTACATTTCTACTGGGACTGCAGCCCAAATGATCACAAGTGGGAAGCCTGGCGAATAAATTCTCTTCTCCAGCCTTGTTGCCCTATCCAGTAGTGAAATGAACTAACTCAGCATAGACCAAAGAATTAAACTGGAACTGCTCTGGTCTATGCAATGTAGCTGCACATCACGTTGTATGATTATCTTCTGAGGGTACCATGCAGTGGTTCTAAATTTCTTAAGACAGCATACACAATACATTTTCCTCCCCCCGCGGGACCACACCAGTTCCTACCCTCTGGTTACTAGTTGAAACGATGAGCAGAATGACACCAGTCATTGGGTTTTTATTTTTCATTTAAAAATTGGAAGCTATCTAAGAGTAAACAAAAGAATGTCTAATTTTTATAATTACTGTATATAGCTATATACATGTGACTCTACAAGATTGTGAATTACTGAGTATCTCAAAGGTAAATCCTTTCTGTAATTTTCAAGGATGTAAAAATAGTTTATGATATCCCCACCAATATTTTATTAAAATCAGCACAATTAAAACACATACCTAGTTACACACTTCCCTTCCAAGCACATACATAATGTAGCAGTGATTCAGGCAATGATTGCCCTTCTCTTTTAAAAAAAACCTCTTATATTACAAATAGATTCTTAGAAAAAGAAATAATACTCCCTAATTTCAAAACAGCAATTTTACAACACTCTTCAAAAACAAATGAGCAAATCCCTATAGCTGAAGAACAATTCACATGGCAGATCAATAACTAGGTTTCTAGTTACTGTTACTCACCTGACAACACTGATAGCCTGGTTGAAGTGTATTGTACACAGTAATAACAAAACTGAAGTAGTACCATTTGTTATAAATAATCCATTTTCAACACTTTTGTTGATGTAAAATGGTTTGAGGAAATCCTTCACAGCAAAGAGTAACAGTCTCATGACAAATACAATAAACCAAAGCAGAAGTACAAAACAGCCAACAAAATTCAACATTGCTATACTACTTTAAATAAAACAGATTAAAAAGTGCAAGAAAAATCTGATTTTTTTTTAGGCACATCCATCTGTAGAAGCAAGCTCGAAGAACAAATTCCAGTTCAATTTTAATATCGTTTTTTCAGAGTTTCTTCAAAAACCAAGTGTTCATTCTATTCCCTGTGATTGGAAGACCATTCTTGATTGAATCCATTAGGCGTGTCTGAGCCTGCTTTTTTTTGTTTTTGCAGGCTTCGGTTTGGGAATGTATTGATTATTTGCCTGATATTCCAGCTCTTTACGGAAATAGTCAATTGTCTTGTTTAGGCCTTCTTCCAGAGGAACCTTTTTTTTAAAAAAGGAGGGGAGATAAGTGTAAGACAGTGGAAGTGTTAGTCCATGTTTATGCTTCATTATGTAGCCCATAAGTATGCATCATGCATATGTCATCAAAACTATATACTTGCAGCATGTTTCGCCATTGAGGACAAATCAGAAGTGCAGCTAGATTAGAACCCCTACAGTGCGATAGGGGTTTAGATTAAGTTTAGATTAGAAGCCCTACACACCGAACACCTGAACAGCATCCCACCCAGACCCATTCCTGCAATCCTGCTTTTCCCAGGGCTAACCCACCTACACCCCTAAATACTATGGGCATTTTGGTATGGCCAGTCCACCTATCTTGCACATCTTTGGACTGTGGGAGGAAACCAGAGCACCCGGTGAAAACCCACAGACAGTTGCTTGAGGGTGGAATCGAACCCGGGTCCCTGGCGCTGCAAGGCAGCAGTGCCATCCATTGTGCCACTATTGCCACCTTTTAATTGAAATTAAAAGACGCAAACACAGTATTTTTTTTGGGTAGGATTTTCTAAAAGCTCACTGTTGGCATTAGTGATGGAGTTTTGCTGTTAATACTTGAAGTATGTTCTCTCTATTCCTATCTAAGGTGCCAGAAATTAATCCAGAATATTTCTACTCCATATCACACATTCTTATCAACCTTCAGTTGTAAAAATAAATTTTCTATCTTAACAAATGCAGACTATAGAGGAATTCAGTGTGGTTCGGTGTATGGGGAGTTCATTTCTTGCCTTAATTGTTTATGACAGTACTTTTCTGCAGGTTTAAAGTCCCAGTGTAATTTACCAGGTTAGATTATCTAGCTATAGAGCATCTTTTAGAGATAAAATCATAAATAGACTGTTTATTTAATACCATTTTTATAAGTTACAACTTCACACTTACTTATTTCTAACTACAATGATAAATTCTCCAGCTCCCTATAAATAATTTATAAACCTTTTACAGTGCTGGTATAAATGAATTACACATGGGGCAGCAGCATGACAAGAGTTTCAATGCCAAGACAGTTACCTCAACTGGCAGCGCAGAAACTGACCATTCAGCCAAAAAGGGCTCATGCTGTATTTAATTCTACGCAAACACCCTCCCACCCTTCTTTCTCAATTCACCCTCAAATTTATCCAGCCTCGCCCTAAATATATGTATGCCATTCAACTTTTCTGTCCCTTGTGGTAGGGAGTTCTACCTAGCCACATACTGGGGAAGAGGTATTTCCTGTTGGATTTCTTAGTCACTGCCATATATACGTGGCCTCCAGTTCCAATCTCCTCCAAAAGTGGCAACAACTTCAGACCTACCTCATCAAACATTAAGGGCCTTTATCAGGCCCTTCAGGCCACTCCTTTTATGTAAGCAAGGATCCAAGTCTGTTTAATCTTCATTTAATATAATCTCAGTTTTGCTATCTTATCAGTAGTCTTCTTCCCACCCACCCCATCTTTCCCACTATCATTACGCCTTTCAATTCTACTCCTCTAGAAATGATTTTGATTGCCTTGTTCTCTTTCATGTGGCCTTTTTAGCCTGTTTCACTATTTTCATAGATTACAGTATCTACACCCCAATTCCCATGTTTCACTAACAATTTTAGACACTAATTTTCTAAGGGGTATGTGGTTTTACTATTCTTCTTACTGAAATGCACTACTTTACAGCTGCTGCTCCCAGGCAGTCCGCTGTCATGTTATGTTACATTCATTTATCTTGTGTCATCCTCGCACATCTACTGTAGTTTGACTGGAACTGCTCTTGACATCTATTCTCCAATTATACCTAAGTCAAGATGCCATTCTGCTGCCCTCCGCTTTACCTTCCAGAAGAGATCTCTCATTTCAGATACAATCAAATAGCCAAATTAGTCACATTTTCCTTCCTGGATGTCTCCTTCCAATAAGAATTAAAAAGTAAAGACCCCTATGAATACTGAATTACCCTTATGATATGCAAGGTTAAAGTCCTGATTTATACTGTGTCCTACACTGTACTATTTATTACACTTCTGGAAGAATACTGGAGATGCTTTGGTTAATGCAGTTTTACAACAATTCTACTTCAGTAAAATATGACTTTGAATACTTTAATTAACTAACATTCAAAATATCTGAAAAGATAACATTTATTTTGATAGTAACTTGACACTAGCCAATTTACCATTCCTTCCGATTTTAAGATATTGAGAATTTGATGTGCCCTTACCACAGGCTCCCATCCCAACAGCAGCTTGGCTTTTCTAATATCTGGATTTCTCCGCTGGGGATCATCTTGAGCTTCTGGAAGAGACAGGATGTCACTTTTGCTCCCTTTTGGAAAGAAGAAAATATTGTTTAAAACCAAAGGCAAATATCAAACGATGTCAGAAAAAGAAGCAACTGACAACATTTTAAGTTGACCACATTAATCTTCATGTCCTGAAACAAGTTGGAAGCTGTGCTCATTGAAGAAAAGCTTGACCTCTCAAATTAAACTTGCTGAGCTGTGGTAAGGCAGTGAAACTAAACAAAGGTTCTCTCAAGAGACAGAACTAATATAAGCATGGAAAGAGTATTGGTACCTGATAGATCTTGCACACTGTCCAATTTCAATAAGCTACAGCCTAACAGTCCTAGTGTTCATTCATTCTAAAACATCTTTCTGTGCAGGGTAAACTACAAAGAGCTCCACATGATGGAAAGTTACTGAAAACAAGCTAAGGAAAGATAGAAAACAGGTGCATTGGTTCAAGCCTTGTGATATAAAGGAGGTGGTGAGAATATAATTTTATATGTTGATTTTTTTTAAAAAAGCTTTCAAGGAACGTATAACCTGTAATATAGCTGTGAAAGCAGAACCCTGTAAGAGGGGAAGCATAGGTGAATAAGATGGCCATGGTACCACTGCAGGCATTGGCCCCACAAAGCTCATAAACCCAAAATTTCAGTTCAAGATCTTGGGATCCCCACTTCGGAACAAAATACCCCATCGACTCTGACAAAATTAACAAATTTTTAATTTTGTAATTCACAGGTTGAGTGAATGACAACCCTGAGCGAATGCTTCAAAACAAAAAGGGCATGCACAGAAAACCAATGGAGCTGATAGTCCAAAGTCTATTTAAATGACCAACGATTGGACAAAAAAAAAGGAAAAATTACGCCATAGCCTAAAATATCAATATAATTGCCCTTAAACAGCCAAGTCAAAGTTCATAGTTACCTCTGATATTTGTTTGGAAATTAGTATTTTGTTTGCTAAGAGGACAACATTTTGTACAGAAGACTTGAAGTGTTCTTTCATGTCACTTTAGAGCATTCCTTCCACCTTAGACTCCATAGTTATCCCGACTTTCAGCTGTTAGGCTCCACGGTCTAGAATTCTCTCAATATTTCCACATTTTCATTTTGCACTTAATTTTAAAGCATACCTTAAAGCTGATCTGTGAACAAACTTTTGATTCATTTTCAAATATCAATCTTTAGTTTGGTATCTACCTTTTTTCTATTACACCTGTGAAGTTCCTTCTCTTTCAAGGAAAGAATTAAAGAGTTTAGTGTCATCAACCATCTGTACTCATTCAGCACCTTCAAAGTAACTAACTATCTTAAGCTTCTTCACCTATGATAATAACTCTCTGCCAAGGGCATAATCTCAAGATAAGCGGCAAACCAATTGAGATCACAATGTTAAATTGCAATGGATAAATTTGAGATTAAAGTCATACAAATCTGCAAATCTAAGATAACGAAAGCTCATTATATTTGAATTATAGTATTAGCGAATTATTTGAACCCCCAAGACTGAGATCCTTTCCTTTTCCAGCTTGCCAAAGTAAAACAAAATCTTACCTACAAGGCCCCGAATCAATTTGGCAAATTCTAGAATAGTGTGCTCCTCTGGGTTTCCCTGGGAAAAATAAATGCAATTGGTATTAAACAAAGTGAGTACATTGAAAAGTTTAGATACTAGTAATTTCGATTGGTTAACTGGTTAAGAATTTTAAAATTTGATACAATTGAATTAGTTTGAATTAGTTCAGTATATTCCTGAGGAATTTAATTACACAAACATATAAAATCTTTCTAGAATAAGTGAATTAATCTTGATAGCTGCATTATGAAGCAATGATCACATTTAGACTTTTACATACAGCAGACAAAAGCTGTTCTGTTAACTGAATCTAAACTGGCTCTCTGAAAAAACCCAACTCGTCCCAAGTCTATTTCCTTTCTAAATCTCTTCTTTTCAAACTCACCCTTTTAGAAACTACTATGAAGTCTGCTTCTACAATTAAACTAACCTGACATTATAAGAATTATTAACCTTTTGTGCTAAAGATAATTCTTCCAGCCTTTCCTTCCATTACTGTTTTCACATTTAAACCACCTATTACTGATTCACAGAGGAACTGTTTACCTTATCAACACTTTTCATAATTATAAATACTTGTATTAGATTTATTCATATTACCTTTGCTCCAACAAAGTGATTCTCCAGTCGTTCTATCTGAAGGTTCCCTCACAAGTGTCTTGTTCTTTTTAAATCCAGCATAACCTCTCCATAGTGTTGAAACCCTTCCAAAGTAGTACTTTTAAAAGTTACCTCACTAACTGCAATAATTTTTTCTTAAAAGGGTGGGTTTTATACTTAATATTCTTACTTACTAAACCTGCATGCATTCACAAAATACTTTATCAATCTTTCTACTTTTATCAGACAAATAATTTGCCCTCACATTAAAGATTTGAGCATCTGAACACTCAGTTTCTCTAGTCATGTACTTCCTTGAAGGTTTCACTGATCAATGTAGATTTTGTTTGATTGTCGCTTCCAAAATAAATGGCATTAATTTTCTCTGCTTTACATTTCACCAAACTGCCATCTGCCCATGTCCTCCTGTATTCCTCTCAAAGAATTCAAATTTGTCAGCCAGTTAGCCCTTAAACGATCATTAATTTCACCCTGTATTTTGATCTTCTGAAACTTATCAAGACAAGATTTACTAGTCCATATACAACTATTTTACATTTTTAAAAAAACAAAATGCTGCTGCATTGACAGTCCTCCAGTATTTTCTTACTGATGCATATTCAAGAATTTCTGGGATGACTGGTTAATGCATTTAACTGTTTGTTCCTGACATATCCCAAGTTTCTAAGGGGCATCCCATTAGGGCGAAATGTCTTTATTTTGGAATCTACAACTTACTTCCCTTCACCAAAGTTCTTCCAACTTCCTCTTACATCATTTCATTCCTACTACTGCACTCTTCTGTGAAGAATAAGACATGTAATCACTGGGTGTCTCTATCAGTCTCATTCTGCAGAGACTTTTCCAGCTTCAATTGATGTTGCGTGAGGAACACACAGGTAATGTTAGGTCATAGAACATAGAACAGTACAGGCCCTTTAGCCCACGATGTTGTGCTGACCTATTATCCTACTAAGATCAAACTACCCTGAATACCCTACATTTTACTATCCTCCATGTGCCTATCCAAGAGTCGCTTAAAAATCTCTAAAGTATCTGACTCCACTACCACTGCCGGCAGCGCATTCCACACGCCCACCAATCTGCGAAGAACCTACCTCTGACATCTCCCCTATACTTTCCACCAATCACCTTAAAATTATGCCCCCTCGTAATAGTCATTTCCGCCCTGGGAAAATGTCTCTGGCTATCCACCCTATCTATGCCTCTCATCATCTTGCAAACCTCTATGAAGTCACCTCTCATCCTTCTTCGCTCCAATGAAAAAAGCCCTAGCTCCATTAACCTTTCCTCATAAGACCTGCCCTCCAGTCCAGGCAGCATCCTGGTAAATCTCCTCTGCACCCTCTCTAAAGCTTTCACATCCATCCTATAATGAGGTGACCAGAACTGAACACAATGTTCCAAGTGTGGTCTAACCAGTGTTTTATAGAGCTGCAGCATAACCTCACAGCTCTTAAACACAATTCCCCTGCCAATTAAAGCCAACACACCATACACCTTCTTTACAACCCTATCAACTTAGGTCGCAACTTTAAGTGATCTATGGACGTGGACCCCAAGATCCCTCTGTTCCTCTATACTGCTGAGAATCCTGCTATTAACCCTGTATTCTGCATTCAAATTCAACTTTCTAAAATGAATCACTTCACACTTTTCTGGGTTGAATTCCATCTGCCACTTCTTTGCATTCTGTCAATGTCCCGTCGCAACCTACGCTGTCCACAACTCCACCAACCTTCGTGTCATCGGCAAACTTGCTAGCCCACCCTTCCACTTCCTCATTCAAGTCATTTACAAAGATCACAAAGAGCAGAGGTCCCAGAACAGATCCCTGCGGCACACCACTGGTCACCAAGCTCCAGGCTGAATACTTTCCATCTACTACCACCCTCTGTCTTCTATTGGACAGCCAGTTTTGCATCCAGACAGCCAAATTTCCCTGAATCCCATGCTTCCTTACTTTCTGAATGAGCTTATTATGAGGAACCTTATCGAACGCCTTGCTAAAATCCATACACACCACATCCGCTGCTTTACCTTCATCGATGTGTTTTGTCACATCCTCAAAAGAATTCAATAAGACATGTGAGGAATGACCTGCCCCTCACAAAGCCATTCTGACTATTTCTAATCAAACTGTGCTTTTCCAAATAATCATAGATACTATCTTTCAGAACGCTCTCCAATAATTTGCCCACCACAGAAGAAAGACTGACTGATCTGTAATTCCCAGGATTATCCCAATTCCTTTTCTTGAACAAGGGAATGACATTTGCCACCCTCCAATCATCTGGCACCACTCCAGTGGACAGTGAGGACGCAATGATCATTGCCAAAGGGGCAGCGATCTCTTCCCTCACTTCCCGTAGAAACCTTGGGTATATCCCGTCTGGCCCAGGGGACTTATCTATCCTCATGTTTCTCAAGATTTCCAGCACATCCTCCTTCCTAACAACAACCTGTTCAAGCATAACTGCCGGTTTTGTGCTGTCCTCATAAACGTCAAGGTCACTCTCGCTGGTGAATACTGAAGCAAAGTATTCATTAAGGACCTCCCCTACCTGCTCTGACTCTGCACACAAGTTCCCTCCACTATCCCTGATTGGCCTTACCCTCACTCTGGCCATCCTCTTGTTCCTCACGTAAGTATAGAAAGCCTTGGAGTTTTCCTTGATCCTACCCACCAAGGTTTTCCCATACCCCCTTCTAGCTCTCCCAAGTCCATTTTTCAGTTTCTTCCTGGCTACCTTGTAGACCTCTAGAGCCCTGTCTGATCCTTGCTTCCTCAACCTTAAGTAAGCTTCCTTCTTCCTCTTGACTAGGTGTTCAAGATGTCTTGTCATCCACGGTTCCTTCACCTTACCATCCTTTCCTTACCTCAGTGGGACAAACCTATCCAGTACCTGTAGCAACTGCTCCCTAAACAACCTCCACATTTCTATCGTGCATTTCCCTGAGAACATCTGATCCCAATTGGTGCTCCGTAGTTCTTGCCTAATAGCATTGTAATTCCACCTCCCCCAATTACATAATTTCCCATACCGTCTGCTCCTATCCCTTTCCAGGACTATAGGGGAAGTCAGGGAGTTGTGATCACGATCACCGAAATGCTCTCCCACCGAGAGATCTGACACCTGACCTGGTTCATTGCCAAGCACCAAATCTAATATGGCCTCTCCTCTAGTCGGCCTATCTACATATTGAGACAGAAATCTTTCCTGGACACACCTGACAAAATCTGCTCCATTTGCTATTTGCACATAGGAGGTTCCAGTCTATATTGGGGAAGTTGAAGTCGCCCATGACAACAACCCTTTTACTTCGGCACCTTTCCAAAATCTGTCTCCCAATCTGTTCCTCTGTATCTCTGTTGCTATTGGTGGGGCAGGGTCTATAGAAAACTCCCAATAAAGTAACTGCTCCTTTCCGGTTTCTGACTTCCACACATACTGACTCAGTGGAAAAACCCTCCTCCACGACCTCCCTTTCTGCAGCTGTGATACTATTCCTGATTAGCAATACCACTCCCCCACCTCTTTTACCTCCCTCCCTATTTCTTTTGAAACATCTATACCCCGGAACATCCAACAACCATTCCTGCCTGTGTTATCCAAATCTCCGGAATGGCCAAAACATCACAGTTCCAAGTACTGATCCATGCTCTAAGTTCGTCACCCTTATTCCTGACACTTCTTGCATTGAAGTAGACACACCTCAACCCATTGCACTAACTGCCACTTTGCCCTATCAACTGCTTATCCGTCCCCAGACTCTCTGCTTGCTCTGTCTGTACACTGGCTACCCCATCCTCTGATATGTAGCTCCGGTTCCCATCCTCCTGCCAAACTAGTTTAAACCCTCCCAAAGAGCTCTAGCAAACCTCCCGCCCAGGATATTGGTGCCCCTCCAGTTCAGGTGCAACCCGTCCTTCCTGTAAAGGTCACACCTTCCCAAGAAGGTATTCCAATGATCCACAAACCTAAAGCCCTCCCTCCTACACCAGCTGTAGCCACGTGTTCAGCTGCACTCTCTGTTTCTAGCCTCACTAGCCCGTGGCACCGGTAGTAATCCTGAGATTACTACTCTACTCATCCTAACTTTCAGCTTCCATCATAACTCCCTGTAATCACTTTTCAGGTCCTCATCCCTCTTCCTAGCTATGTTATTGGTACCGATGTGTACCACAGCTTCTGGCTGCTCTCGCTCCCCCTTAAGAATCCTGAAGACCTGATCCGAAACATCCCTGACCCTGGCACCCTGGAGCCTTACTCGGTACCACAGAATCTCCTATCTGTTCCCCTAACCAGTGAATCTCCTATTACTGTCGCTCTCCTATTCTCCCCCCTTCCATTCTGAGCCACAGAGCCAGGCTCAGTGCCATATCCCACTCAAATCAATGAATTGTGTAACACTATCGTTACAGCACCATCTACAGCTGCAATACTATTAGAAGATCATCTTTAAATTATTGATTCCAGAACTCCTAAATCAAGCAACTGCCCAATTTTACATTGATAACTGCATCAAACAAGCATCTGATTTTAAATGAACAGTTGCAACAGAAATTGCGAGAACACAAACTTACATACCACATTCACAGGACTGCTGACATTATTGTTCATTAAAACTACCAATCCATTCACAAGGTCACTGCAAAGAAAATGAAAACATTAAAATGAACATGCATCACATTGTCATATGTCCGTGTTAATGAATCTAACACAAGAGCATCATTCTTCCAAAACTTGCATTCATATAGCACTTGTCACGACCACCAGTAATCTCAAAACATTTTACCATCAATGAAGTACTTTAGAAATGTGGTTGCTATACAATGTAGGGAACAATGGAAACCATAAACACCAATCACTTCAGACTAGAGGTTACCCAAGAAATTCAATACTTTCCATAACTTCTCAATTCTATGTAACAACTTATAACTTGTTAACTGTAAACGTTTTGAGACAAGGTAGCTTGAATACTTCAAAACATACACAATGAAAACAATTTTCATAGCAAAATTGAACTATTGTTTTCACAGTTTTAATATTTCAAATAAATTTCCAAGTTTTATAAAAATGAAAATTCAGGTGAAATTTTAAATACTATGAAAGCAATCTCACATTCAGTCTTTTTAATTAATTAATACACATTAAACCACTTTACTGTTGGCAATATACCCCCTGTCAAAACATCACTGTTGTTCCTTGTAAGATTGGAAACAATCACTGCCAAACATACATTCAACAGTGGAAAACAGCAAATCCTCAGGATCAAAATGAACAATGCCTTGGGGGATGTGTAAATTATACATCTATTATATACTAAATAGAGTGGAAAGGTGACAACATCATATTTCAATTACAAGTAATTATGAAATCTATTTAAAAGGTCATCATTTACAAGAGAGGAATTAAATATAGAAGTAGGGAGGTTATACTTCAGCTATATAGGGTGCTAGTGAGATCACATTTGAAATCCTATGCAAAGTATTTGTTAACTTATTGAAAGGTGGATGCAAATACACTGAAGCAGTTCAGAGGTTTACTAAATTAATACCCGAAATAGTTTTTTGTCTTGTTAGGAAAGGTTGGCCAGGTGAGGCTTGTACGATTCACAGTTTAGAAGACTAAGAGCTGGTCTGACAATGCAAGTGTGAAGAGGATATTTCTTCTTTTATTTTTATTGGAGAATCCACAACTAGTGACCACTGTTTCAAAATCAGAGATCAGCCATTTACAACAGAAATTAGATGAAACCTTTTACTCAAGAGGTCACGTGTCTTTGGCATTGTCTTCCTGAAAAAGGCGGTGGAAACAGAATTCTTGAATATTTAAGGCAGAGCTAGATAGATTTTTGTTAAGCAAGAGGGTGAAAGGTTATCAGCAATAGGCAGGAATTTAATTTGAGGGATTCAGATCAGCCATGATCCTATTGATTGGCATAGCAGGCTCAAAGCAATGAATGGCCTACTACTTTTTCTTTGTAAGACCTTTAGCTAACACGATTAAAAATGTTGTTTAAAATATTTACAGGCAATACAGGCATGTGGGTGGCACTGTGAAAGAGGGTCCTTAATGTTAAGCCTTTGTTAAAGTTAGTACAGCGTAACAATATATAATACTTTAGGATTAAACCTGCAGAAATTAGTGCCTGCTCAGTAGAGGAACTCGCGTCTGCGCTAATCTACTTATGTATCTCTGGCTAAAAGCCTAGGCATACATTAAACTACTGAACCCACAGAGTTCCAGAGAAAATATTATTTGATTGACAACTCTGACACTGCTTTCCTCTGCAAATTCACAATATTTATTCACAAGATAGAGGTTTCTCTATTGATACTATAATGGTCTGGGTGATTGACACTTCTATTGGCCAATATCAAAAGGATTGTTTCTAAAGTAAGTGGAAAGTTAATAATGGATGATAGGATGTTTTAAAAGTCTTTTTTAAACAGCCTATTGCCACTATAAGTTTCACTGGTCCTGTGTAGTGTATAGTGGATGAATAGGCATAGAAATGCCATGGTTTGGCATTGCCTCTTAAGAGGCAAACAGTGCATTGCATGTGGAGAGCTGCAGGGCTAGAAGGTCATTCTTCTTCCATTATAACTACATTATAAATCCCAGAGCAACAAGGAGGATGGTGTTAAACAGCCGGCACCCTTTGTAACTGCCACTGAATTTGTTCCTGGGTTGGCTGCTTTGACTGCAGTCTGCACCGACTCACCCAGAATTAAAATGTCATCATTTCTGGTACTTTATCCTAAGACATCTACTTGCCAATGTTAACATTGCTGCTTCGTTATCAATCTACCCCTACACTATTCACCTTACAACTCTTGACTTCAAGCCATCTCTGCTACAAAACAACATTAACAATATTGGAAAATGCTTGTTTGCCTCCCCAAAGCAGATACTTATTGATTGTACAATATTTATTTTACCTCTGCAAAAGTTTTTGAAATTTATCTTCTACGTTATTTAGAGGAAAACTACTCATCATAAAACATCAGGAACTAAAGAATAAATTCCATCAGTTGCCCAAGTGAGACAGATGCATCCTGGAAATTTATTTAAACAATGTGACTCAGACGGATAATATTTTTAATTCTGACTTTCATTAGAACTTATAATGAGAAGTTATCAAAACATTTATTGCTTCTCTTTCCAAGGATGCAGATCTGAACAGTTTCAGAGTCTTCTGTTTTCGTTTAGATTTCCAGCATCTTCAGCACTTTGCTTTTGCGTTAGAGTTGAAAATAGAAGCACCTCAGTTTAAACAACAGCCTCAAGCGAACCCCAAGTAATCTCAGCAGTCTTTAAAGCAGCAGAACAATCATGGTACAATGTAAAGAAGTAGCAAAGTTCAAAATGCCCCCTACATGAAAAAAATCTCAGCTAGCATTCTTCCCTAATGCTGCTAATAACAGACATTGCAACTGGTAATGTGCCAGTTGTTAACATGGCTTGATCCTCAATCACTTCAGCTGAGAACCTGTGATTGCAGAATTAAATCTCTGCTGCTACTGCTCCTGAAAATAAAGCTAGCTAGACAACAGCATACCATTTATCAGGACTGAACCTTCCTGTAGAGTAAAACAGAGGTCTGAAATGAGCATTTGTTCTCACATTCCCTGCATTCAGTGTGCACAAATTAATGGCCAACAAAGTGGATATGCAGATAAATGTCTTCACTTAGTGAATCATACTCATCCACTCCCAAATCCCTCGCTTGATTGAAAATATTTTGAAGAGTTAACCTGCCTTCTCTTTTTTCAGTCTTTATTTTGCGATGCAAGGTATGTGATTTATACATATTTTAACATAATTTGTTTTAGAGTTGAACTAGTGGTGCGTGGGTGTCAGTCTATCTATGGAAGGGTTTAATGATTAACTTGTGAGGCCTTGTGAAGCCATGGTTTGTAAGAAGATAAAGTCTGACATGTATAGGTTGTGGAGGCGAATAAGAATTTGCACACATTGTTTGCTTGTGGAAACACTCCCAAAGAAAACAATGTAACATATCAGCCTTCAGTTAGAAGGATTGGAATGGTGTTTTATTGAGTTGGGGAAACACTCGTTGCTTGGAAAGCCCTTTAGGTTTGAGCTTTGCAGAAATCCTGCTTGAAACTGGATATGTAAAACAGTTACTTCTGAAGAACGGAGACAGTTTAGAACTGTTAACAAATAGGTTACTTTGATGTATGGAGTTTAGTTTAAAATCTCCAGTCCAGAAATGTTTGGTTAAAATCCCAGAGGTTATTTGAAGCTGAGAAAGTCTAAGTTCAATTGTATGGATACTCAAGGAAGAGGCCAAGACATGGTACTGACCAGTAATCCAGGCCAAGTCTGATACTGGGTTGAGAAGGCCTTGAGGAATTGGGTAAATAATTAGATCCGGACGTTGGGAAGAGGGGCAAATGTCCAGAGCTTAAAATGATTAACATGAATTGTACGTAGATTTGATTTGGAAATTGTTTGGAGGGGACGGGGTAGAATGGGGGGGTGGGGGTAGGGTGTGTGGAGTGGAAGATAGTTGATGTTGGTGGCAGTGCGAATAAAGGATTATGTGCTCAAATTTGCAGAATTCAGGCAGGGAACTGATACAGGAGTTAAATTAAGCGATTAAGATGTGATAGAATAGGGAATGCTATCAGGTGGGAGTAATGTAAAGGATTGAGATGGCATTTTACCATGCATTTCAAAACCTTTAAACTTGCATTATATGTATATCATTTGTTTCAATTTATCCATCTTCATTTCTTTTGCATAATAAAATTGTTTTATTACTAAAACCAACATTACTGCATTGTGTGTTTGAGATTCAGTGAAAAGGCACCTTACTGAAACCACAAACAAATTATCATCTATCAAGTCAGATTTCAGTCCGAGATCTGATTTTTCCAGCAACAAAATCAACTAGGATCATAACACATTTCCTCTCCTCCCAAATTCTTATAAGTTGATCATTTTAATCTTTGCACATTTGCCCCTCTGCCCCTCTTCCCAATGCCTGGATCTAATTATTTACCTGGTTCCTCAAGGCTTCTTAACTCAATTATCAGACTTGGTCTGGATTCCTTGCCAACATCTCCACGAGTGTTTTAAATAAAATACAAACAGTTCACAAAATAAATGTCAATATGACAACAGAACACACACATAGTTGCATAGTTAGAAAATATCTAGCGTCTCACACATCTTACCTTACATACTGGAAGGACCTAGTCTGTGATCCTGAACCATAAACCTACGAAGACAGATAAAAGATAGATTTAAAAATGTAACTAAAAGTTGTGAAGCTTAATGTATTTTACTAGCCAATAATACTTTAGAAAATATGCTACTGCACTATTATACAAAAATAACTTTGGAACAATAATAGCTGAGTACTTTATATGCAAAATTTGAAACAAAGGAAACATGTCTACTTTCTTCTCTGGAAAGGTGGAGGATGATGGGTACTTGATTAAGAGGTCATTAAGAGAACAGACTAGATCCAGGACTGCATGCATCTGGGGCAGAAGTTGAGGATGAAGGGAAGCACCTCATGTCAAAAGAAAGTGGAAAATATAAGCAAATTCTTACAGAAAAGATGATGGAATTGTATTCTTTCATAACAATAGGCTCTAATTTGTTAATTTTAATGAATGCCAAAATGGGAGTGAATTTAAAAAGGAGATTGCATGAGTTGTACATAGATTGGAGTTGGAAATTGTTTGGTGGGGCTGGGTTTGGAAGATAGGTGAGGTTGGTGACAGTGTGGATAAAAGATAACATGTTCAAATTCGCAGAATTTAACAGGTGTAGTTCCTTACGTACCTGTGCTGTGATCTTAAAGATTCACATTTATTAAGAACGCTAATGAAGATAGATAGAACTGCATACCCAAACGTGCAGATTGCACTATATTAGCATGAATTAGCATGATATGAATTCTGTCACTGTCCATAGATGCTGCCAGGCTCTAATTTCTCTAGCACTTTTTGCTTTTATTTTAGCTTTCCAGCATTTGCAGTATTTTGCTTTTGTCTAACAAAAAGTCCAGATTCTACTTTGCTTACAGAATAATATGCCGTCCTAGATTTACCATTCTTGTTAGAGAGCTCGCCATCTTTTAAGCTTAAAATACCCAAATCTGCACAGATCACTCTGTTAGGCCCTTTGTTTGTTGTCCAGAGTCAAAATGACCTTTTATTTGTACTCATCAGGCTATGTATTTTGACGTAGCATATTTGACGACTGCTATCAACTTGTATTGTTATTTTCGGAAAGTGAACAGCAGAGGCCTAATGAAATGCATAAGCAGCGTGCAGAAATCTTTTAGGCATTGCTCTTTCCATGGAATTTCACTGTGCATATCATTAAAATCTAAAATAATTTAATTTACCCCACAGGATGATTCAACCATCCAGTCACACAGCCTATGTGAAATGAACAGGCCAGCAATTCTCACTGATTACAGTGGTGCTTTCTTACCCATCATTTTTCAACAGAAATGATTTAAAACAATTACTTATAAACGTCTAAATTTTAAATCATGTTTATAAATAATCACTATGCTGATAGGTGGTTGAAAAGTTAATAAGCCAAGCCATTTGATGTTGTTTCCCCACAGACCGTACAAAAGTGAGGGTTTTATTCATCTGCCTCAGCAATCATTGAATCCCTACAGTGTGGAAGCAGGCCATTTGGCCCATCAAGTCCATTCTGACCTTCTGAAGTATATCCCACTTAGACACACCCCCCACCCTAACCTGCCCTGTAAACTTACATTTCCCATGGCTAATCCACCTATTTTCACATCTCTGGATATTAAGGGCAATTTAGCACAGCCAATCCATCTAACCTGCACATCTTTGAACTTTAAAGGGAAACTGGAGCACCCAGAGGAAACCCACGCAGACACAGGGAGAATGTGCAAACTCCACATAAACAGCTGACCATGGATGAACTCACAGCCAGGTCCCTGGTGCTGTGAGGCAGTAGTGTTAACCACTGAGCAACCGTGCGCCCAATCAGTAAACATGACACAGCCACTTGTTCTTTCAGGCTTTTCTGCTTAAATCTCCCCTTGTTCACACTGATAGGAATGAAAATAGAAAATGGCAGAATCAAGCATTGCATATGCCCTGAAAATTACGATTTTATGTGAAAGGGCCTTAAGTATCAAGTCCCATAGGAATTAACATTAAAACTGGAGGTAGATTCCATAAGGCCTTCCTCAACAGTAAAGTTTAAAACATTATACCTGTACCTCCCAAGTTGAAATACATTTTTTTAAATGGCTACATTCCTACATTGATATATATCTTAAAACAAAACTTAAAAATACCTGTAAGAAAATAAAACATTGTATTTATAGTACCTCCTACTGTCAACACAAATTGTGGAGCTGGGGAGTTGTGACCTGAGATCTCAGCCATGGGCTCCAGGTAATTTCTGAGGTCCTCACTTGTTCCTGGCTGAATTGTGCCTACTGCCTGGAGGAATCTTTTTTGGTTGTCTGTGGCATTTCTCCTTGCTGTCCGCCGTAGCGTCTGCTCATTGCTGTGGGGGTAGAGGGCATTACCAGCACAGTCCTGCCAGCACCCGGGGGGAGGACATCAACTCAGTCTCGCCAGTGACCTGTGAGATGAGTGGGGCTTCCGAGCTTGGTCAAGACACCATTCTGCAGGCCTGAAGAGGAGGGAGCAGCCAAGCTCTGATGGCATCAACACCCTGCAAGCCAGGGCAAAAGGGAAACTACCAAGCTCTGCAGTGTCTAGTGCCCAGCAATGTCAGGCTCCCTCAGATCCAGTTAAGTCCTGTGAACAGTGGGAGGAAATATTGTCATGTGGGTGGTGGCTTCAGCAGATGGTTTTCGGCGTGGTGGCTGCAAAGGTCCCTCCTGCAGAAATTCTGGCAGTGGCACAGCACCAGGATGGGATGCAAGCTGGAAGGGGAGAGGTTGTGCCAAAACAAGAGCAATCGACTCAGCTACTGTGATGTACTACTGTAAACAGTATCATGATGATACTTGCGACACGACGAGATTTCTCGTCCCAATAACGTTTTTAGTGAAACTGCACTAAACAGGGCAATTTTAAATGCAGAACATCAGCAAATAGTTAAATGAGTTGACGGAAAGTAGCTGTTACAGTACAAATTGGGGAAATGAGGTTTCTAAATTGGTTTTTCAACTGGTTTAAAGTGGTGAATGTTATATTTGCTGTATGTTATGTTGGGATACAGCCTCTTTAAGAGATAAGTCGCATAACCACTAGTGACTTATACTGGTTTGTGGGCTTGTTCAGACTTGTCTTCTGCTTTTACAGAGTGGACATCTGCAGAATAAAACCTCCCTGCTGGACTGCAGCAAACAACACATTTGTGTGTTCTTTAGTTCTGACTGGAGCCTAATAATTGCCCAGTACAGAATTGAGAAAATATTAAATGGTGGTGTTTAGATTGATTTGGATATCCTTGTATGTGAAACATTGGAGGTTAAAGTGTAGATATAGCAAGCATTTAGGAATGTAAATTGTATGTTGGCCTTAGTAAGGAAAGTTTGCTGCAATTGTGGAGAACTTTTTTGACACGACACTTGGAGTGCAGTTTTGGTTTACGTATCTGAGAAAGGATACATCTGCCTTGGAAGAAAGGAATACATGTTCACTGGTCGATGACCTGACAGGGATCACTAAATGCTTCAGAAATTCAAGTAGTTTATGGAAAGATTAGGAACACAAGGATGGCATGAGTTGTTTCTATCCCAAGTATAATCAAAAATAAATGCCCACTTAAGGAGTCTTCCCAGTATCACCACGTTCTGAAAATCTGGTGATAATTTTGAATAAAAACTAAAATCAACACAATAATCTAGTTAAAACATGTCAAGGCAGTTTAACATAGTCTTTTTTTTTAACTGTCCGTCTAATTGAATTGTCATATTAACAAAGACTAGCAAACAGAAGCATTACTTTCTCCATTGGCATTCCCATGATATCTACTAAAATGTTGAAGGCATACGTAATCTGAGAAATTATTAGCAGGTCTCTCACTACTGGTTGTAGTCTATTATGCTCTTGCCTCAGCATTATGCCACTGTTGACTGAGAGTTGGCCTCAGCTATTGGGATAAGTTTGCTTTACATAGACAATGGATTTGGGTTTAAGCTAACCATTTGCATAGTTTTTGTCTTGATCTAGCCCAGTATTCTGGGCCATCAGTGCTGTGAAACTGACCTCAGCACCATACTGGGAAACCAGAGAAAAAAAAGAGAGGGAGTGGGCAAAGTTGCCAATGACACTTACCCGCCAGGTCTGATGGTGCCTCAGTCCTGCTCCCCCAGTGCTGCACGTGAGTTGGCACCTATGCCCACAGTATCAAATTTAACTTCCCTTGTCTGGAAGGTGCAGGTGACAGAGGGCTGAAAAAGAGGTGGCCACCTAAACAGCAAGTGGGAGAAAGGTGTGTTTATTTTTGAGTGGGCAGAACTTTCAGTAAACTGGATTATTCAACATGTTATTGTGGCAGTGCAGCAAAATGGTTTTTTTTCTGAAGGGACTTTTTAAAATTGGAAAATAAATTCTAGTGATTCCTTTGTCCAAAGGATAGGCCAAAAAGTAAAATTTTCATTTTACTGAAATGAATAAGTAGTTTATTCTAAGTACTCTAAATCTTGCAAGAGACCTGTTAGAATTGTATCCTGAAAGGTTCGGATTTCCCCACAAAGACTTATCACCAATGCTAACAACATTAATCATGCATGTTTATTCCTATTAATTACACAACACCATATTGGCAATAAACTTCATATTGTTAGAAGTGGTCAGTAATTTCATTTTGACAAGAGCATTAAACCAGGTTACTAACCATCAAGCAAAAAACAAAAATGTTCAGATCTAATCTGAACGCAAAATAGAGCAGAAACCTAGTACCTTCTATCCATCTTAATACTATGAAAAATAACAGATACCTGAAAAAGAACTACAATAATTCAATAAGGCATTCAGATAACATTCTAAAGTGCAAGTGCAAAGTTCAACGCATTTTTAATATTTTTAAGTGTGCAGTGTAAAATATATTGACAACTTGTACTCACCGTCAGGCTTTCTCCTTGGAGAGCCTGCAGAATAAAGTTACTCACTACTCTGCCATCATTCATGTGCATTCGAGGACCAAATGTATTGAATATTCTTGCAACTCGAACTTCTACTCCTTCCTGCAATAAGCAGACATAGAAGATCATTTTCTCTAATCTTATTTCCTTAATAAGGTATTGATTTTAAAGCGTAATGCATAGATTGAACAAAATTCATTAAATCTACATTAGCTATCGAGTAGTTTAGCAATGATTTCATGAGTTGGACAGCAACTAACACGGCTGCTAGTTGCAGATTGATTTACAAAATAATATGAATTGCCAGAGGACATATCTGGACAAGTCACAAAAGAGCTGAAGGACACAGTACAACAATAACTAAAAAGACTATAGTCAGTGTGAAATAATTAGACAATTCATCTGAAGCATGAAGGCTAGTATTCCAATCTCTAATACCCAATACTAGTAGCAAGGACAAAATACCAATCTGAATTAGTCAAACTTAAATTTACTGCATGAATCAGTAATAATATTCACAAATTCTGCAGCAAGAGAGTCTGACAAGTTTGTTTAACCAAAAGATGTATAGCAACATGACTTTTATGCAGAAAAAGACAATTAGTTATCTCTAGTAGAAAGTGGGAAGTACAAGACTTCAAAACTTAAAACTTCATAGCAGTTCATTCACATTAAGCACAACAAAAAAAAACACTTTATATTGCTGGAAAGAATTTTGTCTAAGTTCTTTATCTTGCAATCATCAAGACATTTGCAAGAACAATATTAAAAGGAAACATATGTATGAGAAGAGTGTGCTGATTGGTTGCCAAGTGTACTTTGATTAGTAGAGGTATTATCATAGAGAATATATTGGTCAGATGACGACTAACAGTTAATAGGCAAGTTTTTTTTGATTAGTCAAGGTATTGCCATGACTAATGGACCAGAGAATGGTTGTTGCATTATTCAAAAGTTGAATTAAGTATAATATGTAGACATATTCTGCAAAATGAATTCTGTGTATGTTTATATGTAGCTTGCAATATTCACAAATACATCACACTAAATTTGACTGAATCTTTAATTGGTTGTCAGCACAGTCAAAATTATTTAGCAAATTACATCCAATTGTAGAACCATGTGTAGCATTGAACACATTCTTTGAGTTTTGCATGCACAAACACAGTAAATTGCCTTGCCTGATTCAAACAGTTGAACAGACATGCTGAGTGAATGCTCCAGTCTTTGGTACATATGGCATGCATTCCCAGCATCTCATATGCACTAAAATTTATACATGTTATACATTTGTGAGAAAGGCAGTACTTTTTTGGGCTTAATGACAGCATCCTGTTAGTGGCTTTACTATTCCAGGGTAATCAGAGGTAGACAGAAACTGGAAGTGGCAGCCTTAAGCCCGTCCATGAGTTTCACAAAATACTGCTAAAAATGATCTGACCAGGGTAGCCATTACTGCACAGGATGGATTTTAGTGTGCCCTGTTTCAGCTTCAAGGTTGCAGATTTATAAATAGGGCTTGAGCCATTTGCTCAAGCTGCCAATAAGGCTAATCTTACATCACGAGGAACTGTTGGAATTCCACAAGCATGTCGATCAGTGGATACATGCTTGCAGTAGGTAGTTCAGAACCATCTAGAAGATTTCTCAATGAGCACAGCAAGAAAGGGGGCAATTTTGCCTGCTTTTGTTTAAACAGTGACTTTTTAATAAAGTTTTATGGTGAAGATGAAATTATCTTCAAGAATACTTTAAAGCTGTACTGCACAGCATTACATAACAAATAAATACAGAAACATTTGTAGATGCTTTCCATGATTAATTTTTAGTCCTTTATGTCTAAACTCTCCTGTAAAAACGCATTTAAAAACGTTACAGTTAAAGTAACACACAGACTTATACATAGTGCACAGAAATCAAAGAATGAATATCTGGCACAGGATTATGTTAAGTAAGTTAAACTCTTCCACTATATTAAAGAATTATGCTGAAGTTATCAAATGATGCATGCCTATGTGTTTAAAACATTAATGTTCTTAAAATGTTCTGCCCAGAGATGAACATTTTAAAGAGTACACTTTAACACAGTTTCTTTGTTGGCTAAATGTATATCTGAAGAATGACTAACCTGCTTCATGTAGGCATAACACATGGTTTCAGCAACTCTTTTACCCTCATCATAGCAGGCTCTTGGACCAATAGGATTAACATGGCCCCAGTAATCTTCACGTTGTGGGTGAACTTCTGGATCTTTAGCATTTAAAAAAAAGTAACATAATTAATAATAGTATAATAAGTAACCATAAAACTTTATAATGATTGTTGAAACATACGCTTAGCAAGCAGCTCTCCACTGGACACAAGGTCTTGTGAATGATACTAACACTATCAAGAAAGTCTAACGTGTAATCCTATTAGGCAATAGGGATAATGGTAACTTTACATCTGACTTACAGCACAGACATGTAATTAAGTAATGAAGCTATTTACAAAGCTCAAATAAATTAGTTTGATAGTAATTCATCCAGGATGTGCAATCATTCAGCAGGGGTCATGCACAAAGCATTGCATTTATTCTATTGATCCTGCTTCTTTCACACACAGGCACTTTGTGGTTCACTAACTTAACATAGTCTATACTGTCACGTCAAATCACATATTGGAAAGACATTTGTTGAAAGAATGCTAGCATTATTTTCTCTGATAATCACTCAATTTCCCTTTGTATAGTGTTCTAAATGAATCTGTAATAACCCAGACTTTGACATCACAATCCAGTGTTAATCAATCTACATGCAGGGGACATCAGCAGAAACAGAATAACAGAAGAATTTGGTTTAAACTTTGAGAACGGAAGATCAAGAGAAGCACAAAGAAATGAAGGTGAGCAAAGTACTGACCAGAATGAGAAAAGCCAATCAGCCACAGTTACATCAAATGTGATGCCAGGAGCTGCACAGCTACCTTTGATCCAGCAGAAATTAAAAGCTGTCTCTGCCCAAAGCATCAGTATATCAGCAATCTTGCCGTTATCTTATTTTATTAGGATTAGCACCTACAAGGATAGTTAGTTTAGATAGAAGGATATACACCTCTTTTATTGCCATAGAAAGCAAGCATCAGGGCATAAACAGTAACTTAGGGCAAATCTCTATTATTTCTACAGTGCTGCCGGAATTCATTCTTCACTAGGCAGAATTCTGATGGATAGATTGCAGAGGAGGTCAAATAATGAATAACACTGAACACACTGCTTGGTGAATCACTTAATCTAGAATGAGCACGGTTCATTTTTACTGTTTTTTTCAGAGACAACCTAATCTTTCCTCTTCCATTTGCATGATGATTCTACTGACAGTAAAGCTGCGTAGCATTAAGCATTTGGAAAACTTTTGGGAGAGGCTGTACAACTTTTAGGATAAGCTTAGATTTGTTCCAGTACCAGAATCTTTATTTCAGTTCAGCATTAATCAGATCCATTTTAATCCTTGAGGCATATGGCACACTTTGATGCAAATTACAGCCAACTGTTATTTTTACTGGCAGCCAAGTTATGTCGCAGGTGGATATCATAAATCTAAAGGATACCTTGATTTTCTGTTAAACAATGCTGGTAACATCAAGCGGTAAAACAAATAATTTGGAAAAATTCTCAGACAGCTGGCATCCACCACCACATATAAATTATAAGTTGATTGTTCTGTGAATGAAAGATGACTGCAAGACTTCACACATCCAATGATTTCCTGCTCATTTGGAAATTCAAACATCCTGATAAAAGCGTAATGTATTGACAGAAAGCATTTGAAAAAGTGAAATCATTTAGTCTGGTAAACAAGGCTTCAGATCTTTGCAGCAGTGACTTGACTGCTCGAGAGAAGTTAGTTACACCGAAGTTCAAGGCAACATTTACTTTCATAGCCATTGAAAAAGCAGTGTCAAACCAACTGAAGTTTTAGACTGCAGAAGATTACAAACATTTGCGAATGCATCCTCGACAGCAGAGAGGCACAACCTCAGATATGCCACGATAACTGCTAAAATCTATACATGTATTTCCTTGGTAAATGCAGCTTGGGGCATACAGTCAAAGGTAAGTGAATATGTTGTAGCAAACTGTTTAACAGTACCACCTTCTCATTCAATCCCCATACGATAACAGGAATTCTCAGGGGAATGTCCGTCATGACTGCGAAACTATATTTCGTATAACAAGTAAAGGTGGTGAAAACAAAGTAAAATCTAAAAGATTGAAATAGAAAATAAATATTGAACCAAATTAAAAATGCAAAAGACCAAAAAAAAAAGGAAATCAGCAACTTGCCTAGAAAGATGATATTACATTAATGAGGTTGAATTAGAATTAAGAGATGTCAGTGACAGCAGCAGTGTCTACTGGGGAAACGACATATACCATCCTGGTTACGAGTTGGTACAAGATTCACCCAAGGGATATTCTACCTGTGATGTCTGTGACATTTATTCTTTCTGAACTTTAATATGCAATAATGGGAAATGACCATGTATTTAAAATGGCATGTTTGACAATTTTCTTTTCCCAGCTTCCTTTGCTTTCCTAATCTGATACTTTGGTGTAATCTCAAAGGACTACAGTAGTCCTAGAGATTTCTGCTTTTTTTAGGGTAACTTTGAGAAAAGATAATATTTTTGACAAGAAAATAAACCTACAATCAGAAGTCCAAAATCACAGCACTGTTTTAAACAAAAATGCCTCTCAAGACTGATTCATAAGGAGGCTGATGCCAACAGCATCTAAAGGTGAAGACAGGGCACCAATCAGAAATGAGATGGACCCATGAATTCCAACATATCCTAAATGGAACTTTCCAGTCAATTGTCTATCTTAATTCAGGCCACGAGAAGGTGAAACTTACAATGGAAAATCTCCATGAACAGATTTACGCTGATCAACAATTCTAATTCACAAAGCAGGGTAAAATGAAGGAACAGACAGACGACGGTACAGGTAGCTTGACTTCTTTAGGATTAGTAGACAACTCAAAATAATTAAATTCTTCTTATGTGGTATTCTGATAACACTGAACACCACCCACGATTGATTCATTGAGGACAACAATACTTGGCGAAGGACAAAAGCTTGATATTGCAAAATTTAATATACAATTTATATAACCATAGTAATCTATACCTTCTCATGAAGGCAGGCAGCGAAACAGCAACTATAAACTGTACTTACCTCCATAAACCTCAGAAGTCGAAGCTAACAGGAGGCGTGCACCAACACGTTTTGCTAATCCTGAAACAAAATGATTTTACATATATTGAGTGAGGTATTTATAATCTTTCATATAACATTCCTTTTAAATGTAAATTTAAAAGTCTATTCAAAAGGAGCAACATAACATTGTCAAACGGATAGCTGTTTCAAGGAGTTGGCAAAGGCAAACTGGGCTAAACGATCTCTTTCTAATCTAACAGTCATGCAATAGTACAGACGTTAAATACTGTTGGCAAAAGACCGACACGCTGTCAGCATAATGCGAATAAATGTGAGGTTATCTACTTTGGAAGCAAAAGCAGGAAGGCAGGTTATCTGAATGGAGATAGATTTGGAAAGGGGGAGATGCAACAAAAGCTGGGTTTCCTTGTAAACAGTTGCTAAAAGCCAGTATGCTGGTGTAGCAGGCACTGGAGGCAGCAAGTGGTATGTTGGTCTTCACAGGGAGAGGATTAGAGTATGGGTGAAGAGATATTTTGCTCCAATGCACACAGGCTCGCTGAAATGTAGCTGGCGTACTACGTGCTGTTTTGGTCTCCTTATCTGAGGATAGAAGTTCTGGCTATGGAGGGAGCGCCACAAAAGCTTACCAGACTGAATGCTGGAATGGGTGGACAGACATATGAAGACCGACTAGTTTAGAATGAGGGCAGCATCCCCTGAAAACCTGTAATAGTCTAACAGGATTAGACTGG
>JAHRHZ010000264.1:17469094-17489856 GCA_024137785.1 Ginglymostoma cirratum
CCCCCCCCCCCCCGCCCCCCCCCCCCCCGCCCCCCCGCCCCCCCCGGGGGGGGGGGGGCGGGAACATTACTGATGACTGGAGAGTCCAGTACCAGGGATGACAGAATAAAAATGGCTTTTGTGGTGCAGTAATAGTATCCTTGTCCCTGGGCCAGGAAACCTGGGTTCAAGTCCCAGAGTAGTGTCATAACACGTCTGAACAAGTTAACTTAAAAAAAACCTAGAGTAAATCATTTAGGACTGAGATAAAGAGAAATTCCTTTACCCAGGGAGCAGTGAGCCTGTGGAATCCTTTGCCATGGAAAGTGGTCGCGGCCAAAGCATTGAATGTTTTCAAGGAGTTCAATATAGTTCCTGGAGCTAAAGGAATCAAAAGGAATGGGGAGAAAGCCACAACAGTGTATTGAATTGGATGATCAACCACGATCATCCTGAATGGCAGAACTCATTCAAATGGCTGAATAGCATACTTCAGCTCTTAATTTCTGTGTTTCAGCATCAAGAAGGAAAATAGATATTGAAGAATGTAACCAATTGCACGCCTAAGCACCCAATGAGAGAGAATTTGGAGGGCCCACTGGCGAGAAAACACCACCCAGCTCCTTGCAGAGGCCAGATAAGTGGTGGCAGCCTCAAGGTGGCAAAACCAGGAGTTATTGCAGCCAGCAGCTCTTGGTCTAAACAAAGGGACATAGGCAGGCATACTTGAGCAACAAAAATGATGGAAAAAAGTAGATGCCATACCTAACATGTTTAACGTCCCAATAGTATTTGTCTTCAGTGTCTTGATTGGATTATACATATAATTTGGAGGAGATGCTGGTGAAGCCAGGTGATAAATCTGATCCACTGTTTCAAATAAAACACAGAAAATGATTTGTTACATAACAAACACCAAGCGATCATTAATGCAATAGATATTTATTATCAATAATCTATTCTCTTATTGCATTTGATTGTGATCTTCTCTAAGCATAACTCCAACCTCTGAGCTGCACGGTAATTTGCCACCCGGAAATCAAGTGCAAATGTGGCAGCATAAAAACTGAAGAAATCTCAAGTAGCATCTGATAATACATTTTATAAATGAAATTAATCATTTTTAAAATATAAAGGAAGTTTATTTTAACATTCTCATTTAACCAAGTACATACAATATGGTGTAAAAATATACAGCTTTAAGGAGTCAACACTAAATTTTACTGTTATCTTGATTTATCTGATCAATGTGGGGTCACAAGTCCTTGGTGATAACTTAAAGATTATTCTATGCAACTGCCTTGTACATGGTTTTAGACAAATGAAAAGTATTACGTATTTAGCTCCAACTTTACAAAGCACTTCACCTCAATTATTTTGGCACGACAAAGACATCGGAAAAATTAATTCTGCGCTAGCAAACATCCCATCAACATCACTGAAATAGATAACTTTCCTTTGATGGAACCCTGTGTGAGGAATGCAAACTAAGACACATGAAGAACTTCCTTCTCTTCATATAATATAAATGGAATAATTTAGCACCCATTTGAACCAGTGGTGCAGGGTGATTACAGCATCAAATTAAAGTCTTGTCATAAGAATGAACAGTTCTGCTGGTGGGAATGGATTGGTGAGGGGTCTAGGAACTACTTCACCCATTTGCCAGAGAAATAATCATCACTGATCTAGAAAGAGAAAATGCTGAAGGAACTCAGCAGGTCTGGAAGTGTCAATGGAGAGAGAAACAGAATTGATGCTTTGAGTGGGGCATGACTGTTCTTTTGAGTCTTATTGGACAAGGGGATATACAAAGTTTTTAGTGGTGACAAGATATGTTGTGAAAGCTGGCAAAGGGGAATTGATGATCCTTCAGTCCATAGTAAGGTGGGGGGGGCGGCCCCCCCGAACAAGGAAATTATGCTAAACCTTTATAAACCACTGATTAAGTCCAGCTAAAAATTATGGTTAACTCTAGTTACTACACTTTAGGAAGGACATCAAGGCTCTCAAGACAGGACCTGTTACATAAAGAAACGAGGAACCTTAGGTTGTTTCACTTGCTGCATAGAAGGTGAAGTAGATATTTGATCGAAGCATGGAAGTGTTTGATGAAGTAAAACAAGGAGAATCTGTCTCCTGTCTGTAAGCCACAGTTCTGTTGGTATTAATTTTATAGTGTCACGAGGTTGAGAGTTCAAGTCCCAGTCCTTGAGCACAAACATCAAGTGAGATCCAGTGCACTACTAAAGGAATACTATGGTGTCAGATGCGCTGCCTTTCAGTTAAGACATTAAACCGAGACCTCTTTATTCTCTTAGATTAGCATAAAAGATCCCATGTCACTACTTTAAAGACACATAAGGGAGTTATCCTTTATGTCCTAACTAACACTCGCCTTGAAATGCAACCAACTCTGTAGCCATTTTGTGTAAAAGATCCAGTAAACAGGGAAAGAATGATGAGTTAACTATACTTACCTTCAATATATAACGGTTCTACAACATCATGATTGATTAATTCAAAGTTTTCATGTCCAATCCAATGTTCCACATTCCTTTTCCGGCCTGTGAAAAAGTTGTCAACGACTGTTACTTCATGGCCATCCATCATGAGTTTATCAGCAAGGTGAGAACCTACAAATCCAGCTCCTCCAGTTATCTGAAATAAAGATAGAAAACCTATTGTGAAAATCAGATCAATTCAATTTGGCCCCTCAATATCTGTCTCCATTAAATAAAAAGAAACAGGGTAGATTGATACAAACATATGCAGCATGTTTAAAGAGGAAGATATTTTATGAGTACAGCGAAAAGGAAATCAATAAAACTACAGGCTAATTTCTAGGCGGGTTCACGAGTAACTGTTGAGACCATAACATACAGGAACAGAATTAGGTTATTCAGCTCCAGTCTGTACCACCATTTGATCACGGCTGTTTCTCAAACCTAAACTCCTGCTTCCTCCCCATAACCCTTGACTCCCTTACCCATCATAAACCTAAATATCTGTCTTAAATACACGCAGTGACTTGGCATCCATAGACTTCTGTGGGAGCGAGATCCACAAATTCACCACACTCTGGCTGAAGAAATTCCTTCTCATCTCAGATCTAAAGGGTTGCCTCTTTACTGAGACTGTGCACTCGAGTCCTACTCTCTCCTACTCGCAGAAACATCTTCTCTATGACCACTTTATTCAGGCCTTTTAGTATTCTATAAGCTTCAAACGAGACCCCACCCCATCCTTCTAAATTCCATTGAGTACAGACCCAGAATTCTCAACCTCTCCACCTATAAAAAGCCCTTCATCACTGCGATCATTCTTGTAAACCTCCTCTGGATTGCCTCCAAGGTCAGCACATCCTTCCTTAGGAATAGGGTTCAAAACTGCTTATAACATTCCCATATACAGCCTCAGCAGTATATCCCAGCTCTTCTATTCCAGCTGTCTCAAAACGAATGCAAAAATTGCAATTGCCTTCCAAACTTCCAACTGAACCTGCATGTTAACCTTACAAGAATCCTGAACTAGGACTCCAAAGTCCCTTTGTGCTTCAGATTTTCAAAGCTGTTGCCCATTTAGAAAAATAGTCGACACCTTTTATTTCTTGCTACCGAAGTGCATGACTTCACATTTTCCAACACTGTATTCCATCTGCCACTTTTTTGCCAACTCTCCTGGACTATCCAAATCTTTCTACAGCCTCCCTGCCTCCTCAACATTACCTGTCCCTTTGCCCATTTTGGTGTTGTCTGCAACTTTAACAACAATGCTGAGTTCCTTCATAGGACATAGAATGGTACAGCACAGGAACAGGCCCTTTGACCTACAAGGTTGTGCCAAACATGATGCCAAATTTAATTAATCTGTTCGGCATGTCCTTGGTCCATATCCCTTCATTCCTTGCAGATTCATGTGCTTATCCAAAAGTCTCTTAAACACCTCTATCGTACACGCCTGCACAACCAGCCCTGGCAGCGTGTTCCAGACTCCTACTACTCCGTGTAAAAAAACCTGACCCTCACATCTCATTTGAACACCCCTCCTCCCCATCCATCTTAAATGCATGCTCCCTAGTTTTAGGCATTTCAACTTTTGGAGGAAAAAAATTTGGACTGTCAACCCTATCGATGCATCTTATGACTTCTAAGAAGCCTCCCCTCAGCCTCCACCACTCCAGAGAAAACAACCTGGGTTTTTGTAGCCTCTCCTTATTGCTCATGCCCTCAAATCCAGGCAGCATCCTGGTAAACCTCTCCTACACCCTCTACATCCTTCTTGTAATGAGGCGACCAGAATTGAAGGCAATACTCTAAGTGTGACCTAACCAAGGTCTTATAAAGCTGTAACATAACATCCTGACTCTTGTACTCAATTCCCTGACCAATAAAGGTGAGCATGCCATAACCTTCTTTACGAACCTATCTACTTGCATGGCCATTTTCTGGGAGCTATGGACTTGAACCCTGAGATCCCGCTGTATAACAATGCTCTTCAGGGTCCTGCCATTAACTGTATACTTTTCCTTATCATTTGATCTCCCACAGTGCAGCATCTTACACTTACACAGATTAAACTCTTATCTGCCATTTCTCCGCCCATATCTGCAACTGATCTATATCCCACTGTATCCTTCGACAACCTTCTACACGATCTACAACTCCACCAATCTTCGTATCATCTGCAAACACTAACTCACCTATCTACATTTTCATCCAAGTCATTTATACATAAACGCAAACAGAGGAGGCCCCAGTATGGACCCTGCACAACACCACTAATGACGGACCTCCAGCCTGAAAAAAACCCTGCCACCATTACCCTCTGTCTTCTACGGGCAAGCCAATTCTGAATTCACGCGGCCAAATCACCATGGATCCCATGCATCTTAATCTTCTGCATGAGACTACTATGAGCGACCTTGTTAAAAACCTTATTAAAATCTATGTAGGCAGCATCCACTGCTCTACCCAGAATTCTCTCCAGTAGCTTCCCAACCACCGATGTGAGACTCACCAGTCTATATTTCTTGGATTGTCCCTATTTCCCTTCTAGAACAGAGACACAACATTAGCTATTCGCCAGTCGTCCAGAACCTCTCCAGTGGCTAACAAGGATCTTAGTCAAGGGTCTGTCAATCTCCTCTCTTAATAACCATGGATAGATACCATCAGGCCCTGGGGACTTATCCACCTTATTGCTCTTCAAGAGACCCAACACCACTTCTTCCTTGATTTCAAAATGCCACAGCATATTTGCTTGCTCCACACAAATCCCGCTACCCTCCATATCCTTCTCCTAGGTGAATACTGACTCAAAGTACTCATTTAGGATCTCACCCACATTCTCTGCCTCCAAGTACAAGTTCCCTCCTTTATCTTTGAGTGGTCCTATCTTCTCCCCAGTTATCCTCTTGTTTTTGATGTAGTATAGAATACCTTGGGATTCTCTTCAACCCTACTTGCCAAGGTCATTTCATGGCCCCTACTTGCTCTCCTGAATCCCTGCTGGAGTTCTTTCCTGCTTACTTTATATTCCACACAGGCCTTGTCCAATTTTAGCTTCTTAAACATTACCTGTGCTTCTTCTTCCCTTTTGACTAAATTCACTACCTCCCTCTCCAAGGGCCCCTTACCTTCCCATCCTTACTGGAACATGCCTTCATCTGGACGTTAATATATAACATGAATAGTTGTGGTTCTAATACTGACCCTTGTGGAACTCCACTAGTCAGTGGCTGCCATCCTGAAAAAAATCCCTTTATACCCACTCTCTGCCTTCTGCCTGCCAGCCAGCCAATCCTCTATCAAACCAATACCTTGCCCCAAACACCGAGGGCTCTTACTTGGCAGTCTGTGTGGCACCTTTTCAAAGGCCTTCTGGAAAACCAAACTGATCACGTCCATTGTCTATCTGTTGTTTAACTTGCTCGTTAACTCTACGAAGACTCAGACCTATTTCACCATGCACTTCAAGGTTTTCTGCAATCTCGTCCTTATTAATGGACTCTAAAATCTTACCAACGACAGAGGTCAGGCTAACCAGCCTATAACTTCCAACCTTCTACTTCCCTCCTTTCTTAAACAGGGATGCTACATTGCTATATTCATGTCCTTTGCAACCCTCTAACTCTTGATTCCTGAAAGATCACCACCAATGCCTCCAAATTCACCTCTGCTACCTCCTTCAGAACCTTGGGCTGTAGCCCATTTGCTCCAAGTGATTTATCCACCTACAGAACTTTCAGCTTCCCAAGCATCTTCTCCTCGCTGCTACACATCTCTCCCACCTTACTCTCTTGAAGTTTGGGAATGCTACTGGCGTTTTCCACTGTGAAGGCAGATGCAAATGCAAATGCAAATTACCTGAACAGAGATAGTAGGAACTGCCGATGCTGGAGAATCAGAGATAACAAGGTGTAGAGCTGGATGAACACAGCAGGCCAAACAGCATCAGAGGGTCTGAAGAGCATCTGAAGAAGGGTCCAGACCAGAAACGTCAGATTTCCTGCTTCTCTGATGCTGCTTGGCCTGCTGTGTTCATCCAGCTCTACACCATGTTATCTGCAAATTACCTGTACAGTTCCTCCACCATTTCTTTGTTCCTGATTACTACCATCTCCAACCTCATTTTCTAGTAGTCCAATGTCAAATTCTTGCCTCTCTCTTACCTTTTATATATATAAATAACTCAACTCTTGCAATCATTTATATTAATTAGCCTCGTATTTCATCTTCTTCCCTTTGCTGATTTTTTTTTTCCTGAAAGTTATCCTTTACTGATTTTTAAAGGATTCTCAATCCTTTGGCTTCCTACTAATCTTCACCACATTGTAGGTTTTTGCTTTTGCTTTTATGCAGTTTCTGATTTCTCTTGTCAGTTACAGTTGCCTTGTCCTTACCCCAGTATGTTTCTTCTTCCTTGGTATAAATTTATGCTCTGCCTCATTAATTTACCCCCTGAAACTCCTGTCTTTGCTGCTCCATTGTCTTCCCTGCTAGGCTTCTGTTCTAATCAACTCCTCCCTTTGTGAATTTGCAGTTGCCTTTACTCAACTGTAATACTGTTACATCCAATTCAAGCTGCTCCCTCTCAAACTGCAGGTTGAATTCTATCATATCATGGTCCTTGTCTCTAGGGGTTCCTTCATCTTGAGCTCCCTAATCAAGTATGCCTCATTACACAAAAATTCAGAATTGCCTGTTGCTGAGAGGACTCTACACAAATTGCTCCAAACAAAAATATTCTGTTGACAGCCCATGAATTCCTTTACTTGGGATCTGCAACCAACCTGATTTTCCTAGTCTACTTGCATATTGAAGTCCCCCAAGATTATTGCATTAGTGCCATTAGCTTAGATAGTAAAGACTTAGGAAGAAATAGAAAGTAAAAACTGATTTATTTACAGTACTCAATCTATGTTATCAACTTTAAAGAAAAGACATTGAGCACACAAAAAAAAAGTGAACTATATAAGAGGGGCTGTGTACATCTGTAACAAGGTTTTGCAAAGATCCAAGCAGAAAGCTCAAAACGGTAACAAAATTCTTACATGTAAGCATCTTGGAAAATAGTGACTACAATATTATCTATTTTCAATTTGAGTGGAAAGATACACAAATCAGCATCAAACTGGACATGAGCTAACTTCTGTGGCATAATTATCAATGTCCTGGAATAACAAACATGGAGGAGTGGGGTAAAGAGAGGTAAGATAATAACCAGGAGGTAATATTTAAGAGATGGATAGAATGCAGACTAATTCTACTGACTAGACATAGACAGGAAGTAAGAAAACTTCAAAATCAAACTATTCTTATTAATGATATAAGGCTTTAAGCTGTAAAATCATGACTGCAGTGTACCTCAAGGCATTTACAATACCACACAATAAAAAGCAGGAGCAAATAAATGGCCACTAGTTTGAAGCGAACATTGCTGAGATTGGAACTGACATTGAACCCAAGCTATCCACTCTTAAATTAGAAGGAAGATCCACGCAAAAGGATTCTGATTGCACTTAGAGCTGCTCAAAGTAAAGTCAAGTGTAAATGCTGTATTCACATTAGTGTAAATAATATTGTAAATGCTAGACGCTGTAGAAATCAGTACAGTTACAATTTTGTCAGCATATCCAGACATCTTTCAACACAGAGAATGCTAGAGGCATGATCAATATGATCAAAGAAAGCAACAGATTCATCAGTAAAGACAACAGGTCCATTTAAAGGAAAACAAAAAGGAAAAGGTCATCATTGACTAAAAACGAGAGTTGGAAAAATAGGTAGATCACTATCTTTTATAAGGTCTATGGAGAAAATAGTTTCCAAGGAAGTGTAGCTACTGTAAAGTTTGCATGTCAAGACACAGCCGGATATTAAATCCGGCACGGAGGAAATTAGCAAAGTTATTAACTTGCTTTCCACTGGCAAAACTCCAAAACATGCTGATGATACACCACATGAACTAGTCAACCAAAGAAACCAGCACTCCTACACCATCTGCATGAATTTCTCCTCTGCTGGAAGGAGAATTCGGAGCCAAGTGTGAAATACAAAGATTATGATCTTATACAATGAAGGTGTCTGAAGTGACTGTAACCATCATTAAGGCATCACCCTTCTGAGCATCATGGGATAAGTTGCCTATGGCTGCAGATTTTTGTTTAATGTGGTCTCAGAGCCAGTTTCCGTGAGGAATAAGTGCGAACTTGGTAATTTCGTACAAGTGGGAATTGCAGTGTGGAGGGGGTGGGAGGTGTAACTTTCTTCAGTCTCTAGCAGCTGGCGAGTGTTCAAACTTATCAATTAGTTGTAGACAGTCAATTGTTGGGAGAGTTTTAAGATTTTATTCCTTTAATCCTGCTTGGTAATCTACAACTGCTGAGATGCAAGTATTATGTTAAACAGCCTAACATACTTAATATATCCTGCAGACAACAGTTCTAATCTAACATCTAATTTATGAAATAAAACTCTCTCCACGTGGAACTGCTTCAAGAAAGGGACAACATCCAGGCTTGGGATGAAAAGTAGTAAATAACAATTGCCAGGTAACAACCACCTGAAACACAAGAGGATCTAATCATCATCCCTTGACTTTCATTGGAATTATCATTGTCGAATCTGCCACCATCAAAATTCTGGGGGCTACCACTGCCTCAAATCTGAACTGGATTAATCATACAAATACTGTGGCTACAAGAGCAGGTCTGAATCCTGCAGTGTATATCACGGCTCCCCAGTGTCTGTCCACCATCTATAATGCACAGGTCAGGAGCATGATGGAATACACCCCATTTGTCTGGGTGAGTGCAGCACCAAAAAAACTCAAGCTTGACACCATTCAGGACAACAGCTCACTTCATTGGCACCATATCCACAAGCAATCATTCCCTCCAACACCAACAGAGAAGCAGCAGTGTACACCAGCTATAGGAAGCACTGCAGAAATTCACCAAAGCTACTCAGACAGCATCTTTCAAACCCATGACCACAATCATATAAAATGGAGTTCGAATATTGGATGCATAGAAGGGCAGGGTTTCCTGGTCACCTTTATCCAGGAGACAGTCACACCTGTTAGCCTACATACTTCTGATCTGTTCCTTGGTAAGGTGAGATAGACTGCGAGTGAGGCATGGACAGGGACACTGAAGGTAGCAATGAAGGAGCCTCAGCAACTGCCCAACAAGTTCTTGCTGCTTTTTTGGTCAAGAGCAGAGCCTGAGATAGGAAGAGAGAAAGTAGAATGCAACATGCTTATAACTGGGGACACGGTAAGTTTTAGGGGTAAAAGGGCTGTGAAAGATCCCGGCTGAAGACAGTACAAATCAGGTTGCTAGAACCAGCTGCAAGCAGTAACTGTTTCTGCAGAGCTAGCAGTGAGAGGTTCAAATGATACCGGAAGAATGTTGCTGTACAACAATACTAACTGTACAGTTGGATGGCCATAAATTATATAATTGGATTAATATAAGTGACCTAGGCTTGCTGAAAAAGTACAATTGTAAACAAGTGTAACTAACCATGGGAATTCATGTGCCACCTTCGCGGGTGTGTAATTCCCCTTACATACGCCCAAACAAATCAGTGAATAACGAAACTAGACTCTCATCCGATTACTGGTTGTATTGAACTTCCACTTCAGGGGAAAGAGATAGAGTTCTTTATAGCCAATGTAAGAAGCCCGGGGGCCAAGGATTTTTCTTAACTCATTCATTCACAGAATGAGGGCTTATGGTATAATCTCTTTGGGCTGGGGAGGAACAATCCACATGGTGCTCTTGGATATCAGTATCATAGTTATAACTAAAAGAGATTCTGCCAAGGAATATGACAGCTAAAGGCTAAATTAAAAATAGCAGAACCACAAAGCTAATAATCTCTCCATTACTTTCTGACTCAAAAGTAAACTGACATTGGGTAAATAGGATCACAGTTAAAGACATGGCTCAAGGATTGGTGTGGGAGAAATGGGTTTTAATTAAGGGGCCCTGGCACCATTACTGGGGGAAAAAGGGACTACTGGCATGGTTTCCATTTGAACCACACCTGATACCAGTGTCATAGTAAGTCATATAACTAAGGCCTTAGAGAAGGGTTTGTGCCAAATGCTTGGGGGATAGTTTATGAGGGGAGATCTAAAAAGTTAAAAAAGAGAAAGGACAAAGCAATAGCACATGGTAGTGTTGTGGGTAATGGTAACTAGAATGCAACAGAAACGGACAAAGCATGCAAATACAGGAGTATGGCAACAAACGTTGTCAGAGGGAAAAACAGAATGGAAGGTGGATTTGGGTGAAAGGAGATTTAGAAATCAAAAGACAAAACTGAGAACCAACATAAAAGTGTATCATGTGGTTGCAGGCAAGCTGAATAGGGCAGAACAGAACATTAACTTTAACAGGTAATAATGCAGAGAATAAAGTCCACTTGGAAAATGGTACCATTTGAAAATTAAACTGAAATCACTTTTTCTGAACGTACAGCAGATCCTTAAAGTAGATAGAGCTATTTGGATTTATTATTGCGCAATGAAGCAGGGTTAATAGTGATCGTGACACACTGAATACGACATTAAGTTTGAAAACAACATAAAGAGAGGAATAAAAACCAAGAGAACTGAGGATGCTGTAATTCAGGAGCAAAAACAGAAGTTGCTGGAAAAGCTCAGCAGGTCTGGCAGCATCTGTGAAGAAAAAAAAAATCAGTGTTAACATTTCAGGTTCAGTGGCCCTTCCTCAGAAGATAAAAGAAGGAATAGGTCATTTGGTCCTTTGAGGTTACTTCACCATTCAAATAAGGTCATGGCTGATTCAGTTGTGTTTCAGCTCCACTTCCCTATCGGTACGTTTAATTTCTTTGTCTGTCAAAATGGCAACGTCACTTAGCCTTGGATAACTTCCATCGGGTACGAGAATTCCACACTTTAACAAAACTTTGAGAGAAAAAAACCTTGTGGTTTCAAAAGCATCTCTCTTATTGTTAAGTTCTGTCCTATAGTTTTACTTTCCCTACAAGAGGAAACTTCCTCTGGCATCCACCCTATCCAAACCCCTCAAGATCCTGTACGCTTCCATTAGCTTACACCTCAATCTTCTAAACTCCAATGTATACAGGTCTAACCTATTCAAACTTTCTCAGTTACAGAAGTCCTTCAGCCCAAGAAAAATCTCTGAACTGCTTCTAAAGCAACTATGTGGTGAATTTTTGTGCTATCAGAGTCAGGTCTCTGACCATTCAGGGAACAGACAGTTCCAAGTCAATGCTACGTTCGAGTACGTTTGCTACCTCTGACTGTTCCAAAATATTGGTTATAGCACTATAGTTGGATCCAGCTTGCTTTCAATAGGTTACTCAAAACAATTCAGTAGTTGCTGAAGAGTAGATTCCAGGTAACAGTTAGTTGAAGATGACAGATGATGACAGAAGTAAGCTCCATGTAGAGAAGAACTGTTGAGCTGTGCTGCTGAAAAGCCATTGTGATCCAAAGTACACCAATATTGGTTTCAGGAGGGAGTTCCTGTCGCAGACACAATTTCTGTTTGATACATTTTGTGTGGTGTTTGACCATAGCTTGTCTGTTACTCAAATTTGCCTCATGCTAAGTTGGGGATGTTGGAATACAAGTCATTTATTTTTGAACACTGTAATCTCATTCCGTCAATAATCTTTGCGTATTTGTTTAAGTTTTATTTGTTAAAAAAGACTAGTAATTCTTTGTTAACTGAAGAAATCTGCCTAAACATGTTCCTATTATTATTAAACCTAACGCAGCCTGATATTTGGCCTGGGTCTAGTGACATCATTGCATCAATGTATGCCTTGCACAGCTGGTCTAGCCTGACAAACTCATTCTTCAGGTCTTGGCCAACTCAGAACAAATTCTGAATTATGGAAGATATATTAAATTTAGCATTCAATCCAGGTTACTAGAACTGCTCTCTCTAAAGATGTACACCACTACCCCTGGTCCTAGTTAATGAACTAACAAAAAATTAAAGGCCTGAAATATTCTTACATAAAAAACAGTTCACTGTACAGCTGTTTGGACGGACCAACAGGAAGCCAAGAAAGACATACCAGAATTCTCTTGCGATCCTTTTCAGACAGGAATTTTACTGGAGGATACTTTTGAGATATGCTGTTGGAAACAAAAAATATTCCAAATGATCCATTAAGAAAAGCATAGAATTCCTAATTCCTCTGCTTCATCATTGCATTTACATCAGTATCTTCCCTCCTGCAGTGTACTTTATTGTACCCTCCAACACACCAGCTACAGAGATCACTATTAACAAAAAGACACAAAGCCACTGGAGGTGGATAAACAAATAGAATTTTATGACTTATGTACACCATATAATTATTAACTACACCTCTAGTACGAAAAGTAATTGCTCATATCAAACAAAGATATTTCTGTAATAAAGTTCAATAGAAGTAAATTTGTTCAATAAATTGCCAATCTAAATACAGCTCTCAAACTTAAATGTCTCAAAGTTCTGAAGTCAGTCAAGGCTAATTAGCAAGTGGAGGAAGGATGCTTGTTTCAAGGAAAGCGTACAGAAAAGATTCTGTAGTGGCATGAAGATATAAACTGAGCATTAACACTAGACAGAAAAGTGAAACAAAACTTGCATCAAAACAATACACAGTCACAGCAACAAAGCTAAAACAATGACATCAGTTGTGTCATTCTTCCCATTTCCAGTCAGCATCACCTTTGAAATAAAATGGATCTGCTTCACTATAGGGAATAAAATGAACGGAGCAAACTGAATTTACAAATTCACACATTACACAGAATTTATAACAACAATAATATCAGTCAACCTAATCCCACGACCAAGTTTATGCTCTGCAGAAATCTGCAACCATTTCTCTACTTGCCACTTACACGATCAAAGATTAATACAGACAAACAAAAGCAATCTTTACCTTGTTTCTATTTCTTTAATTTTCTCTTTCAAGGGTGCTAAAGCCTGGAAAATGGAAACATGTCAAAATCTGCCTTCAAATTATGCATTCTCTCCCAAATTGTTAAAGATTGTAATTTTTCCTTCTAAAATTGCCATGTTCAATTTTCTATATATTTGGCAAAGCAAAAATCAAAAACAAAAGGCCACATGAGGGTTAAGGTTTGCAATGTTTCAAAACAGTGACAGTGGATTTCGCTATGCATCTATATGCACCTGAAAACTCATTTACAGAAAACAATTTTATTATTATTTATTACATACAACACAGAGAAAGCCTTTCCCCATTGTTTAGACAAGGAATTGAAAAAATAAGATAAAAACATTTTGCATAAAGCTCTTTCCATTGGCTTAGATTTTCAAAATCATTTGGAAGTATCTGCCAGGATTTGCATTCTGGGTTTTCTCTTTGCACTGATTGCAATGAGGTCTGCCAGGTGGCTGTTAACCTGGCCCTATCAAGGAGCCTTGGTTGACACATATTCCTGTTTACATCAGAGGTTCTGCTTGCTCAGAGCTGGCTCTGAGGGAGCTGGATCAGCGTCAAGGACTCTCCAGGTGTAAAATAAAGGGTGACTTGGTTTCGGGATACCAGTCTCTGTAGAGTTATTTCAGTGGCAATGAGAGAAAAGCACAGTCCTGAAGAAATTCGTTTGCAACAGCTGTCTTTGAGATACGGTAAGCACTTCTGGCATTATGCCATTATTTGGGAAGCTTGACTCGTTGAATCCTGCAGTCGAAGACTGGGCCCAGTCTGTGGAAAGAATGTGTGATTTTTTTTCCCCCAGGCAAATGATATTGGGGCAGATGAGAAACAACAAGTAATTCTCCTGACAGATTGTTGACCCGCAGCTTTTTTTTTTGGCTATTAGGAGCCTAACTTTCCCTGAGGTATCAAATATGAAAACCTTTCAGGAATTGACAGATTTAATTAAGGAATATGACGGCTGGGTGAAGGGACTGGGGGCATTCTGGCGAAGTTTGCCGATGATACGAAGTTGGGTGGACAGGCAGGTAGTACGGAGGAGGTGGGGAGGCTGCAGAATGACTTAGACAGTTTAGGAGAGTGGTCCCGGAAATGGCTGCTGAAATTCAACGTGAGCAAATGCGAGGTCTTGCACCTTGGAAAAAAGAATACAGGCATGGACTATTTTCTGAACGGTGAGAAAATTCATAAAGCCGAAGTACAAAGGGATCTGGGAGTGCTAGTACAGGTTCTCTAAAGGTTAACTTGCAGGTTGAGTCTGTGATTAAGAAAGCGAATGGAATGTTGTCATTTATCTCAAGAGGGTTGGAAATTAAAAGCAGCGATATGCTTCTGAGACTTTATAAAGCTCTAGTTAGGCCCCATTTAGAATACTGTGTCCAATTTTGGGCCCCACACCTCAGGAAGGACATACTGGCACTGGAGCGTCTCCAGCGGAGATTCACACGGATGATCACTAGAATGGTAGCCCTAACATACGATGAACAACTGAGGATCCTGGGATTGTATTCATTAGAGTTTAGAAGGTTGAGGGGAGATCTAATAGAAACTTACAAGATAATGCATGGCTTAGAAAGGGTGGGAAGTTGTTTCCGTTAGGTGGGGATACTAGGACCCGTGGGCACAGCCTTAGAATTAGAGGGGGTCAATTTAGAACGGAAATGAGGAGTCATTTCCTCAGCCAGAGAGTGGTGGGCCTGTGGAATTCATTGCCACGGAGCGCAGTGGAGGCTGGGACGTTGAATGCCTTCAAGGCAGAGATTGATAAATTCTTGATCTCGGAAGGAATCAAGGGCTACGGGGAGAGTGCAGGTAAGTGGAGTTGAAATGCCCATCAGCCATGATTAAATGGCGGAGTGGACTCAATGGGCCAAATGGCCTTAGTTCCACTCCTATGTCTTATGGCCTTATGGCTCCAAGCCTCCCCTAATTCTGAGGCACTATCGGTTTTACTCGGCAATTCAAGAACCAAGGCAATCCGCATCGGGATTTTTGACTAGGTTAAGATGACTGGAAGAGGCACGTGACTTTGGTTTAGCCCTAAACGAGATGCCAAGAGATCATTTGGTATGTGGGATTAGTGATGCGACCAGGCAGAAGTGTCTACTAGCTGAAGCCCAACTGGACTTCAAACAGGCACTGCAACTGGGTTTACCAGTGGAAATGCAGCAAGTGGAGCATCTGATGAAAGTGGAAACCCTCACCTGTCAGAATGAACTTGGGGAACACCACTTCAGCGAAGGGAAGTGCGTTGCCTCACTCAGGACATATCCTGAACAGAGGGTCTCTAGGTCAGCCCACAGCAAAGCCCTAAAACAAAGCCCAGCCTCAGTCAAACAGTTAACATTTTCTTCAGGATCCAGGCCGGCAAGCTATTGTTGCTGCTGGTATGTGGACTAGGGACTGCAAGAGTCTCACTAGATCTAAATTGAGTAAAATAACTCATAGGCCGGTATCCAGGAGACTGTACACCCTGGAAAGTCCACCTGCATCTGGTTTGCAACAGTTAGATTGCTTAGCAACATCCAAATCAGAACCAAATCAAAATAAACGTATGGTCAAAAATGGTCACCTAGTTCTAACAGAGGTTGTATACCAGCACAGCCATTTCAATGATTACAGAATCGATCTTTAATAAAATTCAGCCTGGACTCCAACCCTTAAGTTTGCGCAAGACCCCGGCTAGACTGAGAACGTATACCAGGGAACCTTTACAGATCAAGGGTACAACTTCAATTCTGGTCTTTTACGAGAAGCAGCTCATTCAGTTAGTAAAAGGCTCGGGCCCAAGCTTGATGGGGTGAAATTGGTTCAGAAAGATTCACCTAGATTGTCTCAACATCTTTCATTTAGAAAAAGGTTGCCTGAGTGAAATCCTAATTGAATACCCTCAGGTTTCTCAGGAAGAACTGTCAAAAGGAGCCAAGACCATCTTGCATGTTGACCAAGATGCAATTCCACAATTCTGGAAGGGCCATGCAATGGCCATTTGCCTTATGGGCAAAAGTACAGGCAGAAATCAGAAGGCTGGAAAGCAAAGGAATCAAACCAGTACGTTCTGCAGAATGGGCAGCACCAATAGTACCGATTGTGAAGCCCGATGGGTCAGTTTCCCTTTGTGGGGATTTTAAACAAACAATAAACCACATGTCGCAGCTAGATAAATACCCAATCCCTCACAGAGGACTTACACGCAAAGCTGGCAAGGAAGCTGTCCTTCACGAAGCTGCACATGAACCATGCATATTTGCACTTGTGGTTAGATGAGGATTTCCAGAAGTATGCTACAATTAATACCCATAAGGGTTTGTACCAATATACAAGACTGCCAAATTGGGGTATCATCAGTCTATGCAACTTTTCAGCGGATGAGGAAGAATCTTTTACAAGGTCTACCCCAGGTCCCCATTTATCTAGATGATGTGATAATGATACATAAGACCTATAAGGAGCACTCAGAGAACTTGGATGTAGTCCTTAGACGTTTCTCCCACATGGATTGTACACACTCTTCACGTAAGCGAAACTTGGTCATAGGATACCGGCCTCTGTGGAGTTATTTCACTCTTGTACTTTGTGAATCCCATACTAAACCAGGTCCATTCCTGCATTCATTCTGAAGCTGCTCTTTTGACCTACTCAGAAGTTCTGAAGGAATCAGGACTGAAAACATTTGTAACTTGAAATTAATACTGCATGATCTTGAAATTCAAACAGTAAAAATTTACCCAAAGTTATGGGAGAGGCACAGAGGGAGTTCTCCCATAAGCTAGTTGAAACTCCAGATTTGAACTATAATGTGCAAGTCAGGACATGGTAAAGAATAGGGGCAGCACATAAGAATGATTAGGGGTAGAAGCAACAGGTTGGATGGACAGGGAAAGAGTCTCCGAGAGAGCACCATATAGCAACAAACAGGGACAGGAATGAAAATAAGTAAAATAAGAATGGCCACCTCAAGGACTCTGCTTGTGAAAAGTTAAGATCATGCCAAGACACAGAACCAATTATTCAAACCTGCCCATCTGAGTGTATGCAATCAATTTCTAAATGATTGGTGAAAATGCTAACAGAATTCAACAACTCATATGGGGAAAATAGTTAATTAATTACGTTTACACAAACACGCTTTACGTTCATAAAGGATCTTGTGGCACAGTGATGGTGTCCCTGCCTTTGAGCCAAAAGGGCTGGTTTATGTCCCATCTGCTTCGGAAATCTGTCATAACATACCTGAACAAGGTGATTAAAAATATTACTTTATGATCACAATTAATAAACCTAAAATATTTTCTTGAAGAAATATACTTGCAACCCAAATGCAGAACTGCAGCGCAGCTTGCAAGAAAGCAAACTTAAGAAAATAAATTCAGATAGTAGATAAAAAGGTACTGCAGATGCTGGAGAATCCGAGATAACAAGCATGGGGCTGGATGAACACAGCAGGTCAAGCAGCATCATAGGAGCAGGAAAACTTGACGTTTCGGGCCTAAACCCTTCATCAGAAATGGGGGAGGGGAAGAGGGTTCTGAAATAAATAGGGAGAGAGGGGGAGGCGGATAGAGGATGGATAGAGGAGAGGATAGGTGGAGAGGAGGCAGACAAGTCGAAGAGGCGGGGATGGAGCCAGTAAAGGTGAGTGTAGGTAGGGGGGTAGGGAGGAGATAGGTCAGTCCAGGGAGGACGGACAGGTCAAGGGGGCGGGATGATGTTAGTAGATAGGAGATGGGGGTGTGGCTTGAGGTGAGAGGAAAAACAGGTTAGGGAGGTGGAGATGAGCTGGGCTGGTTTTGGGATGCGGTTGGGGGAGGGGAGATTTTGAAACTTGTGAAATCCACATTGATGCCATTGGGCTGCAGGGTTCCCAGGCTGAATATGATTTGCTGTTCCTGCAGCCTTCGGGTGGCATCACTGTGGCATTGTAGGAGGCCAAGGATGGACATGTCATCTGAGGAATGGGAGGGGGAGTTGAAATGGTTCGCGACTGGGAGGTGCAGTTGTTTGTTGCGAACTGAGCGCAGGTGTTCTGCAAAGCGGTCCCCAAGCCTCCGCTTGGTTTCCCCGATGTAGAGGAAGCCACAACGGGTGCAGCGGATGCAGTATACCACATTGGCAGATGTGCAGGTGAACCTCTGCCTGATGTGGAATGTCTTCTTGGGGCCTGGGATTGGGGTGAGGGAGGAGGTGTGGGGGCAGGTGTAGCACTTCCTGCGGTTACAAGGAAAAGTGCCGGGTGTGGTGGGGCTGGAGGGGAGTGTGGCGCGGACAAGGGAGTCGCGGAGGGAGTGGTCCCTCCGGAAGGCAGATAAGGGTGGGGAGGGAAAGATGTCTTTGGTGGTGGGGTCTGACTGTAGATGGCGGAAGTGTCGGAGGATGATGCGTTGGATCCGGAGGTTGGTGGGGTGGTATGTGAGGACGAGGGGGATTCTTTTTTGATTATTGTTGCGGGGACGGGGCGTGAGGGATGTGTTCCGGGAAATGCGGGAGACACGGTCGAGGGCGTTCTCGACCACTGTAGGGGGGAAGTTGCGGTCCTTGAAGAATGAGGACATTTGAGAACAGATGCGGCGGAGGCGAAGGAATTGGGAATAGGGGATGGCATTTTTGCAGGAGGGTGGGTGGGAGGAGGTGTATTCCAGGTAGCTGTGGGAGTCAGTGGGCTTGAAATGGACATCTGTCTCTAGGTGGTTGCCCGAGATGGAGACAGAGAGGTCCAGGAAGGAGAGAGAAGTGTTAGAGATGGTCCAGGTGAACTTCAGGTTGGGGTGGAAAGTGTTGGTGAATTGGATGAACTGTTCGAGCTCCTCGTGGGAGCACGAGGCGGCGCCGATGCAGTCATCAATGTAACGGAGGAAGAGGTGGGGTTTAGGGCCAGTGTAGGTACGGAAGAGGGATTGTTCCACATAACCTACGAAGAGGCAGGCATAGCTTGGACCCATGCGGGTACCCATGGCCACACCCTTTGTTTGTAGGAAGTGGGAGGAATTGAAAGAAAAGTTGTTGAGGGTGAGGACGAGTTCGGCTAGGCGGATGAGGGTGTCAGAGAGTTGGCGCCTGGCCTCAGCAATGTAGAGGTCAGTGCGCCATACTACGACTGCCCCTCCCTTGTCCGCGGGTTTTATGGTGAGGTTGGGATTGGAGCGGAGGGAGTGGAGGGCTGCACGTTCTGCGGGGGAGAGGTTGGAGTGTTTAAGAGGGGTGGAGAGGTTGAGACGATTGATGTCTCGACGGCAGTTGGAGATGAAGAGGTCGAGGGAGGGTAGGAGGCCTTGGGGTGGTGTCCAGGAGGAGGGCTTGTGTTGGAGGCGGGAGAAGGGGTCAGTAGAGGGAGGGTTAGATTCGCGGTTGGAGAAGTAAGCGTGGAGGCGGAGGCGGCGGAAAAACTGCTCAATATCCAAGCGTGAGCGGTATTCGTTGATATGTGGGTGGAGGGGGACAAAGGTGAGCCCTTTACTGAGGACTGACCGTTCGTCCTCAGTGAGGGGGAGGTCTGGGGGGATGGTGAAGACCCGGCAGGGCTCAGTGCTACTGTCTCCTCTGGAGCTGCTGGCTGTGGAAACTGTGGGCGGAGTTACGTCTGCGTCGGCTGTGGGCGGAGTTACGTCTGCGTCGGGCGTTGTGTCTGCCTCGGCGGTGGGCGGAGCGGCGTCGGCGGTGGGCGGAGCGGCGTCAACAGCGATGACGGTGTTGGTTTCGGTGATGGAGGCGGTTGTTTCTGCAGCGGAGGCGTTCGCTGTCCCGGAAGTGGGGTTCCCGGCGGTGGCGGATGTGACGTCATCAGTGGGTTCTCCGACTGTATCCTCGTGGCCAATGGCGGCGGGTACATTGTCGGGGAGGTCCCGGGTCCGGCTGGGGATTTGGGGAGTGGGGGAAGCCCGTTTTGGGTGGTGGGTGTCAGTAAGTTTACTGTACTTACGGTTTTTGGTGTCCAATAAAGCGGAGTAGAATTGTGAATTCAGGCTGTGGATCCTACGGAGAATAAAAAACAGAAGAGGTCCTTTGCAGGTCTGGGACAGGGAGGCTCTGAGCTGGGGGAGTCTTGATTGTAGTGCCTGGAGGTGCCTGCGCATTGCTGAAAGTGTGTGTTTCAGGAGTCGTAGGGAGAAGTGCTTCTGGAGGGTCTCAATGTTCTCCATGTAGATATTGTCACGGTTGGGGCCAAATTGGGAAGGCTTGAATGTGGATTGTAGTCCATTGGGGATGATCTGGTTCCGTAGGCAGGTACTAAGAAAGGTGATGTGGCTGTGGTACCTGGTTTGCTTCAGGACGTGGTCGAGCAGTTTCAAGGCCGAAGAGGTGATGAGAGAGTTGCAG
>JAHRHZ010000264.1:17494856-17539046 GCA_024137785.1 Ginglymostoma cirratum
AGTTTTCCTGCTCCTATGATGCTGCTTGACCTGCTGTGTTCATCCAGCCCCATGCTTGTTATCTTAAATTCAGATAGTACTCTGTTGTGACTATGCTATTGGATTAATAAATGTCTCATGTTCAAATTCTACTGCAGCAAGTACTGTGTTCAATGAAAAAGAAAAAGGTCTTTCAGGCTTCTAGGTTGTCAGAGAAGTACAACTGGTTCGCAAATACTATTCCTGGAATAAAAACTTGTTAGTCCTACCTAGTCTACATCTATGTAGAACCAGTTTCATACTAGGTGGGTTCTGCTTAAGCCTTTAAGGAAACTGGGTGGACAATACCTTGCTACATTAGTCGCATTGTAAAAACACTCTTTAATGGAACCCTTAGAAAACTCAAAGATTCAGAAGACTAATTACCACTCTCTCTTTGATCATTACAATATTGAACTGATGATTAATATTTCTTCACCTTATCACTTCAAAGAGAACAAAGAAGGATTTTTTAAAAAAGCAATCGACAAACCTCCTCTATTTTCCTCTCAATTTTTTGCTCTCCTTCTTCTTGCAATGACCTGTGCAAAAACAAATAGAAAACATGTGATTACATCTTTCATCTCAACACTGATTATTTAACTGAATGTTATTGCACTTGTTCCCCGAAATTAAAAGATGTTACGGAAATAAAAATCCTCCCTCAACATATTTTAGCAACTGATAACCAACTGTAATTTCAAGGTATACGTACTGTTATTTTCATGTAAAAGAAAAATAGTTTTGACGCCAAAACTGGGGGGCTTCGAGCAGGAATTAAATCAGCAATTAACTCCAGCGCATTGAATTCAGTATCACAATTACAGGATAGTTGGGGTCCTCTTGTGGCACAGTGGCAGTATCCCTACTCCTGAACCAGAAGGCCTGGGTTGAGGTCCTGCCTGCTCCAGAGGTATGTAATAACACCTCTAAACAGGTTGATTAGAAAAATAGGTTATAGAATTGTTATGGTGCAGAAGGGGGCCATTTGGCTCACCATGCTTGTACTGCAGTAGTTGCAGGACCTCTTCAAAAACATAGTCCCACGGACTTTGCATCAAGTCCAACATGTCTTATTTGTCTGAGGCTATACTACGAGTACTGCTTAGCTAAATGAGTGTGATTTGGAGTTGGGTAAAAATGGGGAGTTTCAAGGCTAAGTGGTAATTAACAATTTCAGAGGTTATTTTCAAGCTAAATTCATTCTTTAATCTAGTAACTAAAAGGTGCTCTGTTTGATGGAGTATAGTTTTAGTTACATTTCCGAAACAAGAGACAGCTGATTCACCCTCAGGTGAAGCTGGTTAACTGAAGAACTGGTTTCATCCAGTTCAAAAGCATTGTTTTGGGGACGTATAAAAAGGAGGCAATGTCAGTACTGCTTGGCAAAACGAGACTGCTTTGGAGTTGGGCGAAAACAGGATGTTAGGTGAGACAGGAAGTAGATGAAACTGAAAGACTGAGTGTGGTTCTTGGTCTGGGCAGTTCAGAAAATGACATGGTCCCAATAGAACTAGAAATAAAAGGTAGGCATTTTTGATTATAATAGAAGTATTTGAAATCAAAGAAAATCCCTAGTTTAATTAAATTCTCTTAAATCTCAACTTAGAAGGCATGCCATGCAACCTCAAAACAGTGATACACTCTTATGCAATGTGGGAAATAAGGGATGCTTCCAATATCCTGAGTGACTACATGTACAAGAAGTGACCAACTGCAGCTACTAGCTAACAGCTCTTTGGAGTAGGAGTTGCAGGTGGATTCACTGTGGAGCATCTGAGATTGCTGTGAATGTCATGGATAGCATGCTTAGTGAGGTGCTCACATTGCAGGTGAGGACTACACGGGCAGGAAGGGAATGGGTGATCATCAGATAGAGTAATACAGCATGGAAACAGCCCCTTCAGCCCAAACTGGTCCATACTGACCATTGCACCTACTCAGCAAGCTCCAATTGCCCGCATTTGGTCCATATCCCTCTAATCCCTTCCCATCCATGCAGCTATCCAAATATTTTTTAAATGTTGTGATTGTAGCTGCCTCAACCACTTTCTCAGGCAGCCCACTCCATATATGCACCACTCTCTGCATGAAGAAGTTGCCCCTCAGGTCCTCCTTAAATCTATCCCCTCTCACCTTAAACCTACGCCCTCTAGTTTTCAATTCTCAATCCCTGGGAAAAAGATTATACATATTCATCCTGTCTATGCCCCTCATGATTCTGTAAACCTCAGTAACGTCACCCCTCATTCTCTGACATTTCAACGAATAAAGTCCTATCCTGGACAACCTCTCCCTGTAACTCATACCTACTAATCCTCACAACATCCTCATAAATCTTCTTTGTACACTTTCCACTTTAACTATGTCTTTCTTGTAACAGGATGACCAAAACTGTACACAATACTCCAAGTGCAGCCTCACCAACGACTTATACAATTAGAACATAATGTCCCAACACCTATTCTCAATGCCTTCGCTGACAAAGGCCTGCATGCCAAATGCCTTCTTCACCACCTTGTCCACTTGCGACACCGCTTTCAACGAACTATGTACTTGTACTCCTCGGTCCCTTTGATCCACAACATTCTTCAGGACTTTACCATTTACTGTACAAGTCCTACCGTGGTCTGACTTTCGGAAGTGCAACACCTCACGCTTATCTGTATTGAATTGCATTTGCCAATCCTCAGCTCACTTCCCCATCTGATCAGGGTCCCTCTGTAATTTTTGATAACCTTCTTCACTATCAATGATACAGCCTAATTTTGTATCATCCACAAACTTACTAATCATGCCTTGTACATTCACATCATTTATGTAAATAACAAATAACAAAAGGTCCCAGCACCAACCCCTGTGGCACACCACTAGTCACAGGCCTCCAGTCTGAGAAACAGTTCATCAACTTTACTAACATCTTCCTCCCCAACCTCAAATTCACCTGGACCATCTCCGATACCTCCCTCTCCTTCCTGGACACCTCTGTCTCCATCGCTGGTGACCACCTCAAAACCGACATCTATTTCAAGCCCAGCGACTCCCACAGCTACCTAGACGACACCTCCTCTCACACACCTTCCTGCAAGAATGCGATCCCCCACTCCCAATTCCTCCACTGTGTCTGCTCCCAAGATGGGGCATTCCACTCCCGCACATCCCAGAAGTTCTCTTATTTCAAGGAACATAACTTCCCCTGCTTTAGGGTCAGAAATGCTCTCAACCGTATCTCTTGCGGTTCCTGCACTTCTGCCATCATATCCCTCCCCTCAACAAAAACAAAGACAAAGACAAAATCCTCCTTGTCCTCACACATCACCCCACCAACCTCCATATCCAACGTATCTTCTCTGCCACCTCCGCCATCTACAATCAGACCCCACAACCAAAGATATATTTCCCTTCCCACCCTTATCTGCCTTTCTTAGGGACCGCTCTATCCACGACTCCCTTGTCTACTCCACACTCCCCATGAGCCCCACCACCTTTGCCTGCAACAGCAGGAAATGCTACACCTGCCCCTACACCTCCCCCATCACCTCCATCCAATGCACCAAACAAACCTTCTACATCAGACAGAGGTTCACCTGCACATCTGACAATGCGGTCTATTGCATTTGCTCCTCCTGGTGTGGCCTCCTCTACATTGGTGAGACTAAGCGGAGACTGTCTTGTAGAGCACCTGCACTCTGTTCGCGAGAAACGATAACACCTCCCAGTCGCAAACCACTTCAACTCCCCCTCCCACTCCCTGGGTGACATGTCCATCCTGGGCCTCCTCCAGTGTCACAATGCCACCACCCGCAAACTGGAGCAGCAGCACCTCATATTCTGCCTCAGGAGCCTACAGCCCAATGGCCTAAATGTGGATTTTACCAGTTTCAAGATCTCCCCACCCCCAGCCTCATCTCATGACCAACCTTCCCTCTCATCCCCATCTCCTTGACCTGGCACAACCTGGCCATCTACTCTCTTGTCTATCCATCCCTCCCACCTCATTAATTAATCCTCACCAATCCCTCCCTGCACTCACCTATCACCATGCAACCTACCTTCCGCAGTCCCACCCCTCATCTCTCTATTTATTTCTGAGCTCCCTTCCCCTCCCCATTTCTGAAGAAGAATCCCGACCCAAAAGGTCAACTTTTCTGCTCCTCTGATGCTGCCTGGTCTGCTGTGTTCCTCCAGCTCCACCCTGTGTTATCTCAACCATCACCCACTGCTTCCTACCATCAAGCAAATTTTGAATCCAATTAGCTAGCTGTCCCTGGATCCCACGTGACCTAACTTTCATGACTAGCCTGCCATGCGGGACCATGTCAAAGGCCTGACTAAAGTCCACGTTGACAACATCCATTGCCCTAGCCTATTCCATCCACTTTGTTATGTCTTCGAAAAACTCAGAATTTGTCAGGCATGACTTTCCGCACACAAATCCATGCTGACTATCCCTAATCAGACCTCGACTATCCATATGGTGGTTGATCCGGTCTCTCAGTATCCTCTCCAATAACTTGCCTACCACTGATATTGGGCTCACTGGCCTGTAGTTCCCTGGCTTGTCTTTGCTACCTTTCTTAAGCAATGGACCAACATTAGCCATCTTCCAGTCTTCTGGAACTTCACTAGTGGCTAAGGATGAAGCAAAAATCTCTGCAATGTCTTCCTTAGCCTCCCTCAATGTCCAAGAACAGAACTGATCAGGCCCAGGGGATGTATCCATCCTAACGCACTTCAAGGCTTCAAAACACCTCCCCTCTGGTAATGTGTATACAGTCCAAAACATCCCCACTGGCTTTCCTTTTTCCCTTGGCATTCATGATTCTCTCCTCAGTAAACACGGAGGAGAATTATTCATTAAAAGCCTTGCCCGTCTCCTGTGGCTCCACACAGAGACAGCCATGCTGATCTTTAAGGGGACATATTTACTCCCTAGCCACCCTTTTACTCTTAATATAGCTATAGAACCTCTTGGGATTATCTTTAACCTTATTTGCCAGATCCATCTCATACCCTCCTTTTGCTCCTCCGATTTCCCTCGAGTGTGCTCCTACACTTTTTAAAGTCATCTAGGGATTCACTTGAGCCCGATAGCTTAATCGCAAAGTATGCCTCCTTCTTTTTCCTGACAAGAGCTTCAAATATTCCTTGTCAAACAGAGATCCCTAAACCTGCCAGCTTTTCTCTTCACCCTAACAGGGACATACTGTCCTTGGACTCTTGATATCACACTTTTAAAAGCTTCCCACTTGCCAGTCGTTCCTTTTCCTACAAACAGACTCACTCAATCAACCTCTGCTAGATCCTGCCTGATGGCCCTAAAATTGGCCCTGCTCCAATTCAGCACCTTAACCTGTGGACCTGTCTTAGCTTTTTCCATAACTATTTTAAAACTAAGAGAGTGATGGTCACTGGACCCAAAGTGTTCTTCGACTGACACTTCAGTTACTTGCCCGACCTCGTTTCCTAAGAGGTCGTCCAGTGTTGCACCCTCTTGAGTAGGGCCCTCTACATATTGATTTAGGAAACTTTCTTGGACACATTTGATAAATTCCACTGTGGGTGGCCCAGTCAATACAGAGGAAATTAAAATCTCCAACCAATACTATGCTATTATTCCTACATGTATCTGCAATCTCTCTACACATCTGTTCCTCTAGCACCCACTGGCTATTTGGGGGTCAAAAATGCAAGTCAAGAATGCAATCCCAACAGAGTGACCATTCCCTTCTTGTTTCCAAGTTCTAACCATATGGCCTCATTTGATGACTACTTAAGAATATCCTCTCCAAGCACTGTTATTATGTCCTCCCTTATCAAAAGGGCAACTCCCCCTCCTCGTTTACATGTACTTCTGTCACACCTACACCTTCTGTATCCTGGAACACCGAGCTGCCAATCCTGCCATTCTCTCAGTCACGTTTGTTGTGGCTATAGTGTCCCAGTCTCCAAAGCCAATCCATGCTCTGAGCTCATCTGCCTAACCAATTAGACCTTGTGCGTTGAAATAAATGCCCTTCAAACCAGAAGCCTTTTCCCTCCTTTTACTGTGCTCCTGGCTATCCTGAATAGTAAACTTTGCTTGATGGCTAATGTATTTTCCCCGAATTCTCAGTAGCCCCTCTCTTATTCAGAGTTCCAACCTGCCGCCAAGCTAGCTTAAACCTTCCCAGATAACACTAGCAAACTTCTCTGCAAGGATCCTGGACACCCTCCGGTTCAAGTGCAACGCATCCAGACATCCTTGAATATCATGATATTTGAAAAACTCATTTCTTTTTTAAAGGTTGTATCATTTCCAGCTTCCATTACCTTCCCAGGCAGTGTATTCCAGATTCCCACCACCCATTGGGTGGTAGACTTTATCCCCAAATCCCCTCTAAAACACCTGGCCCTTATGTTAAAAGTATGCCTCTGGTCATTGACATCTCAACCAAGGGGAACAGTTGCTCTTTATTCACCCTGTCTATACCCCTCATAATCTTATGCATCTCAATCATGTTTCCCCCTCTTCTGTACTCCCTCTGAAACTCCCCTGTACACCGTTGAGTGCTACCATACCCTTCCTGTAATGAGGTGATTAGAACAGCACACAGTATTCCAGTTGTGGCCTGACCAACATTCTGTACAACCACCAACATTACCTCCTTGCTCTTATACTCCATGCCAGTACTGATGAAAGCAACTGTCCCATATGCCTTCTTAACTATCCTATTTACATGTTCTGCAGACTTCAGGAATCTCTGAATAATTATCCCAAGATCACTCTGCTCTTCTAAGCTACCCAGTGGAAAACGTGAGTTTGTTGAGAGAGGTTTGAGCGATAACTCATCGAGTACCAAGTTATTTAAAATCTTCAAGTTGAGGAAACGTAGCCAACAAGACTCGAACCTGTATGGAGAAACCCCAATGGATTTCTAATCCATCACCTTAATCACTTGGCCACTACTACAGATGAAGTAAAATCCTCAGGAAGAAAGTGCAGAAGTCCCTGGTAGTGGCTATAGATGTGAATTCCTGATGGTATGTTTCCTCACTGATGCAAGGGTCAGGGATGTCTCAGAGTGATTGCAGGGCATTCTGGAGTGGGAAGGTGAATAGCCAGCAGTCATTGTACACCTAGGAACCAATGATCTAGGTAAACAAATGGATGAGGATGTAAAAGCTAAATATTAAAAGTTAGGAGATAAAATTAAAGCTGGACCTCAAAAGTAGTAATCTCAGGATTGTTCCCAGCACCCCACATACTAGTGACAGCAAGAACGAGAGGATAGATCAGATGAATGCACAAGTGGAGAAAGGGTGTACTGGGGAAGGTCTTGGATTCTTGAGGCCTTAGTTCTGTTTCTGGTGAAGATGGATCCTGTTCAACCTGATGTGTTGCACCTGGGCAGAGCTAGGGCAAATATCCCTGTGGGAGCTTTTGCTAGTTCCATTGGTGAGGTGTTAAACTAATATGGCAAGGAATGGGAAGCAAAATCTAGGCTTAGATGGGTCAGATTCAGATCAGGTAACAGGAGGTAGGGCATTAGTGATGCAGTCAGTGACATGAAAGGAGGATTAAAAAGCATCCAGAAAAGGAAATTCATGCATTGAGCTGTTTATGCTTCAATGCAACAAGTATTACAAACAAGGCAAATGTATTAAGGGCACACTGGCAGCACTGACATTGCTATAACAAACCTGGCTGAAGGAGCAAAATTCAGGCAGGTAGAATGGGTGACAAAAAAAAGGAGGGTAGCAGCATTGGTTGAAGAATGATTCACAGTTAAGAGATGCAATGCTAAACAAATGAGATTTTTGGGGTTGAGCTTGGGAATAAATAAGGTCAATCACACCACTAGGAATATACTACCAATTTTCACAGCGAGGTAGATAGAAGAACATACATGTAGACAAATTTCCGCCTATAGGAGTGCGGGCAATAATAATGGGAGACTAACTGTCCCAGTATCAACTGGGTTTTGAACAATATAAAAGAAAGAGGGTGGAAAGAAATCATGTACTCCATCCAGGACAGTTTTTAAACAATGTGACTAGGCCATTCAGAGGAGGTGCAATTCTGGATTTCATTTTGGGAAATGACGACAGGCAAGCGGATAACGTGACAGTGACCAGAATTCAGTTAGGTTTAGTATGGAAAAGGACAAACCAGGGGAGTTGTTTCAGAGATAGAAGGAACTGTAGATGCTGGAGAATCTGAGATAACAAGGTGTAGAGCTGGATGAATGCAGCAGAGGTGCAGGAAAGCTAATGTTTTGGACAGAGATCCTTCTTCAGAAATGGGGGAGGGGAACAGGGTTCTGAAATAAACAGGGAGACAGGGGGAGGCGGATAGAATATGGATAGAGGAGAAAGTAGGTGGAGGGGAGACAGACAGGTCAAAGAGGCGGGGATGGAGCCAGGAAAGGTGGGAAGTTAGGGAGGGGATAGGGCAGTCCAGGGAGGACGGGCAGGATGAGGCTAGTAGGTAGGAGATGGGATGGGGCTTGAGGTGGGAGGAAGGACAAGTTAGGGAGGCGGGGACAGGCTGGGCTGGTTTTGGGATATGGTAGGGTGGGGAGATTTAGAAGCTCGTGAAGTCCACATTGATACCACTGGGCTGCAGGGTTTGCAAGCGGAATATGAGGTGCTGTTCCTGAAACCTTCGGGTGGCATCATTGTGGCACTGCAGGAGGCCCAGGATGGACATGTCGTCTGAGGAATGGGAGGGGGAGTTGAAATGGATCACAACTGGGAGATGCAGTTGTTTAGTGCGAACTGAGCGCAGGTGTTCTGCAAAGCGGTCCCCAAGCCTCCGCTTGGTTTCCCTGATGTAGAGAAGGCCACAATGGGAACAGCGGATACAGTATACCACGTTAGCAGATGTGCAGGTGAACATCTGCTTGATGTGGAAAGTCTTCTTGGGGACTGGAAAGGGGGTGAGGGGGGAGGTGTAGGGGCAGGTGTAGCACTTCCTGCGGTTGCAGGGAAAAGTGCCAGGTGTGGTGGGGCTGGAGGGGAGCGTGGAGCGAACAAGGGAGTCTCGGAGAGAGTGGTCCGTCCGGAAAGCAGGTAAGGGTGGGGAGCGAAAAATGTCTTTGGTGGTGAGGTCGGATTGCAGATGGCGGAACTGTTGGAGGATGAAGCATTGGATCTGGAGATTGGTGGGGCGGTACGTGATGATGAGGGGGATTCTGTTTTGGTTGTTATTGCGGGGAGGGGGTGTGAGGGATTAGTTGCGGGAAATGCGGGAAACATGGTTGAGGGAGTTCTCGACCACTGAGTTGGGGGGAAGCTGCGGTCCTTGAAAAACAAGGACATCTGAGATGTTTGGGAGTGGAATGCCTCATCCTGGGAGCAGATGCGGCGGAGGCGAAGGAATTGGGAAAAGGGGATGGCATTTTTGCAGGAAGGTGGGTGGGGGTGGTTCCCTTGACACCACCCACGCCCTCCACCTCCTCCAAAACTTCCAATTCCCTGGTCCTCCGCTTCTTCCTGTCTCGCAGGCCTGACCAGTCCCCCTCCACTGACACCCTCATCTGCTTAGCCGAACTCGTCCGCACCCTCAACAACTTCTCCTTCAATTCCTCCCACTTCCTACAGACAAAGGGGGTGGCCATGGGTACCCGCATGGGCCCAAGCTATGCCTGCCTCTTTGTAGGTTACGTGGAACAATCCCTCTTCTGTAGCTACACTGGCCGTAAACGCCACCTCTTCCTCCGTTACATTGACGACCGCATTGGCGCCGCCTCGTGCTCCCAGGAGCTCCACGAGGAGCTTGAACAGTTCATCCACTTCACCAACACCTTCCACCCCAACCTGAAGGTCACCTGGACCATTACTAACATCTCTCTCTCCTTCCTGGACCTCTCTGTTTCCATCTCTGGCAACCGATATCCATTTCAAGCCCATTGACTCCCACAGCTACCTAGAATACACCTCCTCCCACCCACCTTCCTGCAAAAATGCCATCCACTGTTCCCAATTCCTTCGCCTCCGCCGCATCTGCTCCCAGGATGAGGCATTCCACTTCTGTACACCTCAGCTGTCCTCGTTCTTCAAGGACCGCAACGTCCCCCCCCGACCGTGTCTCCCGCATTTCCCGCAACTCATCCTTCACACCCCCTCCTCGCAATAACAACCAAAACAGAATCCCCCTCGTCCTCACGTACCACCCCAACAATATCCGGATCCAATGCATCATCCGCCGACAGTGCCGCCATCTGCAATACGACCCCACCACCAAAGACATTTTCCCTCCCCACCCTTACCTGCTTTCCGGACGGACCACTCTCTCAGAGACTCCCTTGTTCGCTCCACACTCCCCTCCAGCCCCACCACACCCGGCACTTTTCCCTGCAACCGCAGGAAGTGCTACAACTGCCCCTACACCTCCCCCCTCACCCCCATCCCAGGCCTCAAGAAGACTTTCCACATCAAGCAGATGTTCACCTGCTAATGTGGTATACTGTATCCGCTGTTCCCGATGTGGCCTCCTCTACATCGGGGAAACCGAGCAGAGGCTTTGGGGCCGCTTTGCGGAACACCTATGCTCGGTTTGCACTAAACAACTGCTTCTCCCAGTTGCGAACGATTTCAACTCCCCCTCCCATTCCTCAGACGACACGTCCATCCTGGGCCTCCTGCAGTGTCACAACGATGCCATCCGAAGGTTGCAGGAACAGCACCTCATTCTGCTTGCGAACCCTGCAGCCCAATGGTATCAATGTGGATTTCACAAGCTTCTAAATCTCCCCTCCCCTGACCGCATCCCAAAACCAGCCCAGCTTGTCCCTGCCTCCCTAACCTGTCCTTCCTCCCACCTATCCCCTCCTCCCACCTCAAGCCCCACCCCCATCTCCTACCTACTAGCCTCATCCCACCCCCTTGACCTGTCCATCCTCCCTGGACTGACCTATCCCCTCCCTAACTCCCCACCTACAATCACCTTTACTGGCTCCATCCCCGCCTCTTTGACCTGTCTGTCTCCTCTCCACCTACTTTCTCCTCTATCCATCTTCTGTCTGCCTCCGCCTCTCTCCCTATTTATTTCAGAACCCCATTCCCCTTCCCTTTCCCCACTTCTGGAGGGGAGTCTAGGCCCGAAACGTCAGCTTTCCTGCTCCTCTGATGCTCCCTGGCCTGCTGTGTTCATCCAGCTCTACACCTTGTTAAATCAGGGGAGTGAGTTTTAAACTGGGTAAGGCAAATTTTAAAAAGAAAACTGAAGTGATTGGCTGAAGTGGACTGAACAAGACTGCTAATGGATAGATCAGTGGTAAATCATTGGGAGGCAGAGGGTCCAAAAAGCAGAGGTCATCGATTCAAGTTAGGTAACAGAAGGCTGAGGGGATGCGAGGAATTTTGTTTTGAAACATAAAAGGTGGTCAGTGTCTAGAATTAACTGCCCGAGTTGTCAGGATGCAGAAATTCTAACTTCTTTAATTAGTACCTGAATCCGCACCTTAAGTGCTGTCAGGAGCAGGACTATGGGCTGAGAGGAAGAAGCTGGGATTAAAAAGGGCATCTGGGTGTCTTTAGGTCAGCAAGGATAAGAGGGGCTAAATAGCCCCTTCTGTGCTCTATCATTTCTACAGTTCTACAGAGACAAGCTACAACTACAATTAACCCATCTGGCAAATACCCAAACTGCTCTGTTCAAGACATGGTACAGTGAGAACCTATGTATATCAATCTGCAATTTAACCTGTAACCCTTTCACAACAGTAGTTTTCTAATGAAAACATACTGCATTTACCTAATACATCAGAGACTGCATGGCAGTGCCAATGGCAACCTCAGCTGTGACACCTGCACAGTAAAGCAAACAAGGCTCTGGAGATGTTTCCAGTTATACTGGCTGAAGGAACTATACATTTGCAAACTTTATAATCTTTTCTTAAAAGATGGGGACATGGGTACCTCACTTTGCACAGTCTCAATTACTGAGACACTAGCTGTACATGTTTTAGAAATACACTATTCTTAATTGATAAAGGGTTAAGTATTAGGTCTGCAATTGGATTCAGTGTTGACATTAACATGTATGTCCTAAAAGGACTAATTTGGAACTGTGCACAAACAAAATTAGCTCAACCCAAGTAAACTACCTGTTAAATAATCAGGAAGCGATAGATACAGCTTACTAGGAAACACTGCGTGCAAAGCACAATAACCAAATTGCACAATTTCACTTCAAAACATATGCTTGACAAATATTTCAAGTTAAGTTTGAGTACCTGGTGGCTGCTAGAGTTAACACTACAAACACAAATAAGTATTCAGAAAATTGTAAGAAAAACGTGCAAATTATACATTACCTCATGCTGACAAAATTTCCCCAAACAGCTGTAAAAAGGAAAATACATATTTCAGTAATAATGCACATGAATCAAATTGCAAATCTTGCTTTTGATAGTTTAAATTTAGAAATCTCCACATGCACTGATCCAGCAAATTAAACATGCAACTGACGTTTTTTTTAAGAAGTTTTTGACACCAAGCCTTATGGTGGAGCTGATGGTTGATAGTTTAAGGCACTTGATAATGGAAAGGATTTGCTTTAGGTATAGTCACCTACAGGACCACAGGCCGTGTCTCACTCTCTACTGAACCCTCACTTCAGCAGTTGGAGTATTGCATGAAAGTGTTTAGGAAAGATGTTGTGAAAGGGTTCAGAAAAGATTTACAAGGACGTTGCAAGGGCTGGAGGGTTTGAACTATAGGGAGAGGCCGAATAGCATGGGGCTATTTCTCCTGGAGCATCGGAGGCTGAGGGATAACCTTATACAAGTTTATAAGGTCATGAGGGACACAGATAGCTTAAATAGGCAGGGTCTTTACCCCAGGGTGGGAATCCAAAATTAGAGGGCACAGGTTGAAGTGAGAGGGGAAAGATATAAAAAGGACCTAAGGGGCAACATTTTCACACAGATGGTAGTGCATGTATGGAATGAGCTGCCACAGGAAGTGGAGGAGGCTGGTACAATTAAAACATTTAAAAGGCATCCGGATGGGTAAATGAATAGGAATGGTTTAGAGGGATATGGGCCAAACACTGGCAAATGGGACCAGATTTATATAGGATTGCTGGTCAGGATGGACCGAAGGGTCTGTTTCGTGCTGTACATCCTCAATGACTCTATAGTATATTGAATAGCAAGGGTTATAGATTCAAGTTATGGTTCATTTAACTATGGTTAAAATACAAGAAGAAGAATTTGGAATATCTTAAAGATATTGGAAAACTTAAGAGTCATAGATATAGTAACGATTACTAATTAACTGCTCCAATACAGTAACATCCCATAAACACACCAGTAAGATGGTGGCAGAGTAGGATGCTCCAGGTGAAGCTTGTCTGATCCGCCTGTTCTTTTTTTTTTGTCTCCCTCTTTTCATCCCTTCTCTCCTTTCTCTCAGCCTTCGACACCCTGCTCTGACCTCTAAAGCAGGATCGGCAACAGAAGCGGCCAAGCACAGCCAGCGGTCAGACCACGTGGAGGTCCCCTGCGCTGGTCTGCCACAGAAAGCCCTTACAGAAAGACTGATGTTTGTCTTTTCGACTTTGGTTATAGCGTATATAACTGTAATCTAACTATTTTCCACTAAGGATCGTATGTAGGTAGTCTGTACCTAACATGGTGGTGTGTGTGTTTTGGTGACATTGTTACACTGTAACTAATTTGATAACTGAAGCAGCTGTTCCAAAGTACTTTGTACCTAAGATGGTGCTGTAAGTGGAGACTTAAGCTTTTCACTGTACTCATTTGCTTACAGACATGGCAGGTGAAAAACAAAATTGATGAAAGAACTAGAGGAAGCATGGAAAAGATTTTAAATTTAACAACTTGTGATGATCTGGAAAAACAAGTGGCAAAGCAGATTCAACAGTACCTTTCAGGAGTGGAAAAGTGCTTGAAAGAAACCAAAATACAGGACTATGAGGAAAGAAGTGCAACTTTAATGGATAGTTTTTTTCCAAAGAGCTGGCACAAACCTATTGTGCTGAATGAGCTCCTTCTGTTCTGCAAGATTCTCAAATGGATATGAAACCAGAATAAGAAATCATTCTATGCTAAATAGATGTCCATTAAGCACCCAAACACATGCATGGGTGCAAAACAAACTTTAATTTGTCATAGAAAACACAACAGCATATTTCTGAACTAGATACTGTATAGTAAAATTTAGAAACCTTCACAAGATATCAATGATTAGAATAATAAACTTCACCTTGATTTTAAAATTCTCATTCTGGTTTTCAAATATATGGCTTTGCTCCTCCTTTTCATTGTAATCTCCTTAAATTCAACAACACCAAGAAATTTGCACTCCACTAATTCTGCCTTCCTTCATATTCCCAATTATAATTGCTCTGTAATTGGTTGCTATGCACTCAGACCCCCGGGACAAGTCTGAAATTTTCTCCTCATAATGCTCTACCTCTCCAACTCCCTTCCCTCTTTTAAGACACTCCTGAAAACTCACATCTTTGACCAAACTTTGGATTATCTGACTTAATATCCCCATTTGTGATTCACTTTTTATAACACTGAAATGCCTTGGCAAATTTCTTTACATTAAAGGCACGACGACATAACTAAAAGTTTGAGATTGCTAGAGAAATTCAACAGGTCTGGCAGCACCTGTGGAGAAAAAGCAGAGTTAAGGTTTCCAATCCAGTGACCCTCAAAACATTAACTCTGCTTTTTCTCCACAGGTGCTGCTGAGTTTCTCCAGCAATCTGTTCTTGTTTCAGATCTTCACCTTCCACAGTTTTTCGTTTATGTGGACTGTGAAAGTAAATGCAAATATACATATTGCAAAACATGCACTGGTTTAAAAAACGAAGCAAGACCATCACAAACTGAAACAGCTGTATTGGAATGAAACAATTACACCTATACGGGCTCAGTATTGTTTTTGTTTCTTGATAAATGTGGAGCTGAAAAATCACAGGTCAGACAGCACCCGAGGATGAAAGCATACATGCGCAGCGAGGGGAATATCTTTTTGGTAGTGGCACCTGATTGTTGGTGGTGAAAATGTCAGAGCATGATGCATTGTATTTGGAGGTTGGTGGGGTGATATGTGGGGACTCTATCCTTATTATTGTTGCGGGGGGGTGGGAAGGTTTGAGAGCAGGAAATGTGGGAGATGTAGTTGAAGGCACCCTTAATAACAGAGGAAGTGAAACCTCCAGTCCCTAAAGTAGGAGGATATCAGGAAGTCCTAGAGTAGAACGCTTCATCCTGGGAGCAGATGTGGCAGGGGCAGAGGAATTGAGAGTATGGGATAGCATTTGTGCAGGAGGCTGGTGAGAGGAGGGGTAGTCAAGGTAATTGGGGGAGACAGTGGGTTTGAAATGGATGTCAGTGGTGAGTTGGTTACCAGAGATGGAGAAGGAGAGGTCCAGGAAGGTGAGGGATGCATCAGAAATAGTCCAGGTGCATTTGAGGGCACGGTGGAAGGTGTTGGCAAAGTTGATGAACTGTTCGAGCTCCTCGCGGGAGCATGAGGCAGCACTGATATAGTCATCAATGTAGCGGAGAAAGAGGTGAGGGATGGTGCCGATGTAGTTGTTGAATGGGGACTGTTCCATGAAGTCTGAAGAGAGGCTGGCATAGGTCAAGCCCATGCAGGTGCCCGTGGCCATTCTTTTGATTCCTCCCACTTTCTACAAATCAAAGGAAAAGTTGTTGAGGATAAGGACCAGTTCCGTCAAGCGAATGCAATAGAAGAGCATTATAACAGAGTATCCATAATATAATCATGCAGAGTCAATATGGCTTAATGAAGGAGAAAGCATAACTGACAAATGTATTAGAATACTTTGTGGTGGTAACAAGTGAGAAATATAAAGGGGAAACAGTAGATGTAATATATTTGGATTACAAAAAAAGCATTCAGTAAGGTATTGCACATAAGGCTAAAAGACCCCATGATGTGGGGGTCATATATGAGCATAGGTAGAGGATTTGTTAATAGAAGGCAATATATTTGGATTACAAAAAAAGCATTCAGTAAGGTATTGCACATAAGGCCCCATGATGTGGGGGTCATATATGAGCATAGGTAGAGGATTTGTTAATAGAAGGCACAGATTGGGGGTAAAGGGGTATTTTCAGGATCGCAATCTGTAAATAGTCCAGTGCAATAGAGGCCATGATTATTAATGACATGAATGACAGAACTGCATGTACTTATCACTAAGTTTGTCGATAGCACAAAAATAGGTGGGAAGGCAGAAAATGAGGATGACATAATGAGTCTACAGTGGGATACGGACAGGTTAAGTTTGTGAGCAAAAATTTGGTAGCAGGAATAGAATGTTGAAAAATGTGAGGTTATGCAATTTGGCAGGAAGTATGGAGGACTGAATATTATTCAAACCAGAGAAAGACTGCACAAAGCTGCAGATGAGGATTCAGGAATCCTTGTGCATGAATTCAGAAAAAGCTAGCATCCAAGTTCAGCAGGTAATAGGAAAGACAAATAGATCTTAAGGGTCATCAGACACGAAACATTAACTCTGTTTTTCTCTTCACAGATGCTGCCAGACCTGCTGAGCTTTTCCAGCAACTTTGTTTTTGCTCCTGATTTATAGCATCCACAATTCTTTCGGTTTAAATTTAAGTCAAATGGACTGTTGGCCTTCATTTCAAAGGGATAAGAGTATAAAAACATGGATGTCTTATAAAAAATGCAAAGCACTAGTTAGATCACACCTGGAATACTGTGAACAGTTTTGATCTCCTTATCCAAGATAGGAGGCAGTCCAGAGAACTTTCATGAAGTTGATTCTGGAGATGGCGGGATGCTCTCAGGGGAGGTTGAATAGAATGGGCTTGAAGAATGAGAGGTTACTTTTTGGAAACACATTAGATGCTTAGGGAATTCATTGAATGTGGAAAGTATTACAGGAAGTAACTGAGTAAGGCGTCACCTACCTAAGACAGATAGGAGGATAATAAATCTGTGGATTTTTTTAAACCAAAGACCACTGTTGAGCCTTTAAGTATATTCAAGGCTGACTGAGACAGATTTTTAAATCAGTAAGAGAATCAAGGATTATAGGGGTCATTCAGGAAAGTGGAGTTGAGAATCAAACTAGCCATGATTTCACAAATGGCACAGCTTTCTCAATGAGCTGATTGGCTGACTCCTGCCCCATATCTTGTGGTCTTAAAGTATGTCCCTGCTACACACCCTCTGCACTGCAACCTTTGGCCTTCTATTCTCTGTCCACTGTGATCTACCCCTATTACTATTCCTTGAACTATGTCCTCGACCCATGAAACAGCAGAACTCTGTCTCTATTCAGGCCCTAATCCTATTCTCCATGCAGTATCACCTGCCCTTTCTTCAACTCACCCAATATCTATCCATCTCTATTCATCTAATAATGCCACACTGTAATCTCCCATGTAACCCCACTTTCTCATGTACCAAGCCCCAATCTTCCACTGACCCCCTCCCTGTTCTCCAATGAGACCTCACCAACAGTCTCCAAAACCCTTTCATCTTCTGCAGTACCCCCAATACTCCAGCCCTGCTCCACATTCTCCAGTCTCCTTTCTATTTTCTGCCCCATTCTCCCAAACCATTATTCTCTATTCTCCACCAACCACTTTCCAGCTACCCTCCCCCATCACATACATTCTCATGTCCCCCCTCTCTGTCTTCTCCAACACACCCTCATTACAAATCTCTAGTTCTCCAGAATCTCTCCTTCTCCACATTCTGCCCTCCATTCTCCAGCATTGTCCCCCCGCTTCCATTCTAACTAATATGGACTCGACCCTACCCCACCAATACTCCACACTCGGCCGTCCAGATTCCAGCCCTCTAGTCGATGGTCCCTCCCCCAATCTCTTCCCACTCCCCTTCTATTTTCCAACCCAACTTCCCCATCCTTTCGGAACCAGCCCCTGATTTATTTTCGGCGGAGCTTCTGTATAATTAACCAATCGCGTACTCACAGGCCACGTATGCAAGCAGTGCAAGTGCAATCAAAAGCTTTATCATTCTTCGGTTGATGTTACTGAACAGAGCCGCCAGACGCTTCTTTACCATCGTCCACTATCCACACTGCTGTTCACAGCGGCGCCTACTGCGCATGTGTAAACCGTCCATTTGCCGCGCAAGCGCACGAGTAGTTCTCACGGCATTGTGGGATAGCATTGATCCTCGCAGGATGAGAGCTGGTCCTCCGAGTTGACTGGAAAGGTTCCCAAAGGGGTATCTCAAAATTATAAGAAAGTGAATGTGAGACATTGATTTTTTGCCATCGTGTTTCAATTGTAATATGTTGTGATATGTTGTCTTTCTGTGCTCAGTTATTTTTGGGAAGAAAATTTATTAATAAATCCAGCCCTTTCACTTCCCTGAATTTCTTTAGAAACTTTTCACTTCAAATCGTGCATACCTTCTTTTGACAAACATCCATCAACTTCATTCTTTAAACTCCAGTGGCACTTTATTCCACCACTTCTGCTGACAATCTGTACCACAAATTCTCTTACATAGTTTATTTTTATATCTTCACAATTATATGGTTTATAAGTATTGTTTTACAGGATTACCGTTAGTTTGTACAATGACTGTATTTGAGGGCAGTAGTTTTAAAAGTAGGGCAGATAAAATTTGTACTGAAGTCATACATATGACTGTAAGTCTGGTTGGTTTAATTTGTTAGAGATCAGAGGAAAACTCATTATTGAGAGGGAAGTGCATGTTTTTACATTTGGAGACAATCAGCAGGAACTGGATATCCCTTGAATAAGCCCTTAAGTTGGAGAAAGGCATTACGGCTTCAAAGCAGTATTCCTGAAATAAAACTAACTAATGGCCCAGATCATCAGAGACTAAAGATGCATGTCATAGTCCCGTAGAACTCCCAATGTGGGAATTGCCCAGGAAGTTTGAATTTCTGATGGACAATTCCCCTACTCCTAAGTTTTTTGTATGAAACTCTAGAAGAAACTTGTAATGATGATACAGAGCTGCACATCACAGAACACAATTGGCAGCATATAGACGCATGAGAAGGAACGTGCGAAGACGCACAAGAGTGAATCTCTGGAGAAAACACAGAAAACACAAGGACATGAACATACAAAGAATATGTATTAGTTCCTACATAATGTATCTGTAAGAGCTTGGCAGAGCAATGATAATTATGTAAAGCTGTAGTAAATAGTGTTACTTTGAAGTCTAGGCCTGAAGACAGTTCTTCTCTTGTTTTCTCCTCTTTCAGTCTGCTTTAACCCAAACATATATTCATGCAATCACAGATTTATTACAGCGCAAAAGGAAGACATATTGTGACATCAAACCACACAATAAAAGACCCAGAACACTCAGGAAAGTATCCAATTCTGAGCTAAATTTGAAGACATCAGACAGTCTCTTGTATATCCTGAGGGAACCTTCAGCGGAGGGCTCTTCATGTGGAGGCTGTTTGGCATCTGCTGGAGTCGCTGTTAGACATGGGTTTGTTGGTTTATCTGGTCCTGCTCCATGTTGGTGTGCCTTTGTTGCATCGCTGCAACAATAATGATAATGCCTACTGTGGGGAACCATCAGTTACCTTGCGATGAACCTGTGTGAGGAACATGAGGAATAGAACAGGTCCTTAGTAATGTTAGCACTCGGCATTCATATCACGCACACATAACAATTTACCATACTGCTCCAAACAATGGGATACAAAGCAATCTGACATAGAGGCTCACAGAATGCCTCAAACTGGAACTTTGGCGTAGGACTTTATTTCGAGGAATACATCAGCAGTCATGTCACAAAGTGACAGTGGGAGATTGTAAGTGCTGCATGAGTAATGAGACCTTGTCCTCCTAGACACACATCACAAAATGCATCATTGCATACACGAGCAAGTTCATGAATACTTAAAAGTTCAAGGTTGATGGAATCAGTTCCATGCTCCATGTAGCCTTTGAGACCTTGGATTGTCACTGTGAACTGGGCTTGCAGATGCCTCTTTCAAGGTTGCTAAGATCACTTTTTCTTCACAGAGATGACAGTCTTCAAGCTGCAATGACCAATGACATGGTCAAGATTGCTTGTGACCAGAATTTGCACCCCAAACAATTGTAAACTGCATGCATTTCTCATGCATGATGCTATAAGTACAGACAACTTCAACCTGTAATGTGTAGGGCTTCACTTTGCTCATATGCAAAGCCCATGTGCTTAGGCAGCAGAACAAACATTTGATTCCGTCCACTCCAGTTGTGGTCATAACTATCTTCCACTTTCAGTGCACATTTTCAAGTTGATTGAACATGGCAGGTAACACAGGTTGCAGTCAACACAGTGAGTTACAGGTATAGCTGGTAATCAAAGGAATTCCCTGAACATCAATATTTCTTTCTTCCTTGCACTCCCTGGGTAGCCCATCAGTACTGATGCTCCACATGTTTTCACACTCAGCCTGCAATTATGTTTGCCCATTATTCTGCTGCACGATAATCATTCGAGGCCACAACCACTCTTCCTACAGTATCCAATATCCTCCCATTTACTCTCACCTACACCCATTATATGCCAAATATCCCCCTTCACCATTCTTGTCTCCTCTGCATCCATGGTAGCTGTCTCCAATTACCGAAACTGAGTTTCCCAACTTCTCTTTTATAACAGTATCCCATGATAACCTCCCTTGACTTTCATCTAGGTAACCTGCTGGACTGACCATTGCCCACTCCCCTTACTGACGCAGAAGGACACCCCTGAAGGGTGAGTGGCCAGACTCATGACTGATCTGTTTGCAGCTCTCCAACTGATGTGCCACAAATCTCCTGACAGTTTGTACTGAACGTGCAGGACTGACTGTGGTCCACTCTGCAACTGGCAGTGCTACAGCCCCCTGAGCGTGATCACCCTAGCGGTAAACTGACCATGTCCAATCTACTGGACAAGATCCGATGATACACATGACTGACTTTACCGGCATTTCCTGAACCTCAATGATGGCAACCAACAACCCCAGCCGGCACCAACCCCAACCGCTTCCCCCCCGACCACCACCACCACCACCACCAAACACTCTCAACACTCTCTCTCACACACACACACAGACACACATTGAGTGAGCCTTATTCTCCTTAGAGTTTGAGACATGGCCATTTGGTTGATTCATATGCAATGTATTTGGCATGTACAGGCTAGCAAGTGCTGTAAGTGTAAGATTGACATGGCACAGTGCCATATAGCAATATGAATACCCTTTGATTGGTCATTGCTGCCAACCATGACAAGTTGTCAGGATTTATGGATGGGGCAAGACAAAATAATGTAAGCATTTAACCTCTGGCTAAGTTTGCAAGGCGCCAAAAGGCAGAGGTGTTGTGAGCATCAAAGTGGGCGCCAAAAAAGTGAATGCTAAGTGAGCGATGGAGCCTTGAGATGCTCCATGCTCCAATCCATTAGATGGGTGCCTGTCCATTACAGCAGTATTCCAATGACAGGGGCTGGTGCACTCCAAATTGCATGCTTGAAATGCAGAACCATATTGTACATAGATAAAGATGTGCCACAATAATGCAATGAGGCTTGTACATGTTGGATGTTAAGATCTTTTGAGGAGGGTAAATGTGGTTTCTGTCCATGAAATGTACTCTGAGATGTTGGTGCCAGGCATCAACGTGGAAGTCCGGAAGAGCAACTGGCAAGCTTAAGTCACGAGGTAACTGCTGTGACTTCCACATTGGGAAATGTCTATAGTTGCTGTAGTTCAACAAGGCAGCTCATCATTATGTTCTCAAAGGCAATTAGGGGGAAACAATAAATGTTGGCCAGCCAGTGACACCAGGTCCCATGATTAAATAAAGAAAGGAATGACTCTTTCTCACTGCCCAGCACTTGATTGGAAAATAAGACTGCTTGCTCTCAATATCAAAAAGCTTCTTGCTGTGACATCTCATGCAGTTTTCCCAACCTTCATGCTATGGTCCACTTTGTTCAGTGGTGGGAAAATTCTGTCCAGTATTTACCCTGTTGCATTTGATGAGGTTTAAGACTTGATCTTGCTCGGTTGATTTATAACTAGATTAATCCAGATTGATTTCACTGGTATACCCTTTGTGATCTCCACACCTGGCTCTTGTTTTGGGATTTGTTCCCTTCCCTTTTCTCTTTGTCCTGGGAATGGACTTTCCCTTAACTTGTCTCCTATAGGACGTTACTATGCACAGGTGGCTGTTCAGTGTCTGCTGCATTCCCTTGTGGCTGTCTAAATGAGTGCAGCATCTCCATCACTGCCTCTCTGTCTTCTTACCTGGTCTCAGTTTAACTCCAAAAAGGAATCTGCTGATGTCCTCAGTGACTCACTTCATCTGGTTTAAACTCCCTAGTCATTCTTGGTTTCTTTATTTCTTGGCCTGGCTTTGACCTTTTTATCTTCTTTGGGTTCTATCCTAATTCTTCCTGACATTGTTGACCTGGTTTTGGCCTCTACCATATTCACCCATATTTCTTTCCAATGCGGCTGATCTGATCATGGCCTCTTTAAACTGAGCCGGCATCTCCTTAGCCATTTTAACCCTCATATGTTCCATATCTCCGAATAATGCTTCTGAACCTTACTTGGCTTTTCACTGCCCTGTAGAACTTCATTTTCTCCAGCGTTCCAGCTATTTTGACAGCCGTTCTTGACCTTTTGTGGGTACAACCTTCCAATCTGCCAGGTATTCCCCAACAAGATATCTACCTGTGGCATAGGCAATCTTGGGATCTTGCCCATTGTTACTCGTCCTGTAGCATACTCTCTCTGTTACCAGTATGCTGAGTTCCTTGATGAATACACTGGAATTTACCCAGCCTGGGGAGGGAAGGGGTGGGCAGTGTTCTTTAATCATCTCCACTTGTAAATCACAGAATAAAAACCAGCTGATCTTCTTTTCTGGCCTCTGTAATTAATTACATTTTTGGATTTCTGGTAGTTAGCTATGGGAGTTAGCTATTAAGTGCTGATGATTTTTTGTTTGATTATCTCTCAATCTGCTGCATTGTAAATCTTGGAAATTCACCCAACATCCTCAGACAACACCTACCAAACCCAAGATAACAAGGTGTAGAGCTGGATGAGCACAGCAGGCCAAGCAGCATCATAGGAGCAGGAAATCTTGAGGTCTAGGCCCGAAACATCAAGATTTCCTGCTCCTATGATGCTGCTTGGCCTGCTGTGTTCATCCAGCTCTACACCTTATTATCTCGGATTCTCCAGCATCTGCAGTTCCTATTGTCTCACCTACCAAACCCAAAATCACTTCAACCTAGAAGGACAAGGACAGCAGATACATGGGAGCATCACCACCATCAGATTCCCCTCCAAGCCACTCACCATCCTGACTTGGAAATATGTGGCCATTTCTTCACTGTTGCTGGGTCAAAATCCTGGAATTCCTTTCTTTACGGCAGTTTGGGTCTACCTGCAGCAGGTAGACTGCAGCAGTTCAAGAAGGCAGCTCACTACCACCTTCTCAAGGGCAACTAGCAATGGGCAAGAAATGCTGGCCAGCCTGTGAAGTCCACATTCCACAAAATAAATTTAAAAATATGCTTGTCAGTCCAGCATAATCTTCACAGATGTGCCTGTTAACCTGTTTTTCATTAGCATTGTTCAGCTCTGTGCTAGCCATTTCATTTGGTTACAATCTTCTCAAATGAAATACAAATGCCTCCACATCTCCCTCCCCAGATATTAAGAAAGTGTGGTGAATTTCAAAATCTCAGGCCTTGACCCTGAGTTAGGGGTAGTGTCCTGACTAGCAGTGCCTTCACTGAGTACAGTACGGCGCTCCCTCTCACACAAGCTGTTTTTATTGAAATTCTTTTTCTATCCTCCATTCATTTCTTTTTTCCTCTTTGCTCTCTTGCCTCTTGCTTTCTTTTTCTCTCTCTTAACGTTTCTGTTTTTCTGTCTGCTGGAATTCTTGCTGTAGATTAATCTGCCCTAGCTGAATCTTTGCCAGGGCTAGTGTGTCTGTTTCCTGTTCCATGTTTCAACTGGTTCCTGTAATTCAATTTCCAAATTGCTGTAGTCAGTTGTTTTTGATTTTCTTGTAACTTTTAATTGGATTTATATCTCTAAATGTCTAGCCACAGTTCTGAATTATTCAGTGGATAATACCTTTAAATTATTCCAAGTTAATTCATTCTGTCATAAAAACACTCTATAGCTTTAAACATGGATATTTGCTTTAGCTTTGCATTACAATAGCGCACAAAAAACCTGTACTTTACATTTCACATTATGACTCGGCATTAGTTTAGTTCCCACTGCTAATTGTCTTCATTGTCTGTGAGTTCAAATCTTGGACGAAAGCCCCTAAATGTCACTCATTGAGGAGGCAGAGATTGGTTATCCACTTTTCCCACTTCTCGTTTGAACACTACAGGCTTTTGCATTTTTAAAGTAATGCTGGATTGCCAATTCACTGTGTACTTGCCTGTGTTCAGTTTATAAGAAGTATGCCAGGCAAATATTTTTTGAGTTAAATTGTAAGGGTTGGTTTTATCGCTGAAACCCATCCAGGTAAAATTATAGAAAATATTAAAAATGTACCAATATATCCGAATTCCACTAATGCACAAAAAGCAGTACAACTTTCCACAGATGTTAAACTTGGCAAAGTATGCAGATAAAAAAGGTAGAAATCAATTAAGATTCATTGATTGCCTTAGGGTGTTTTGGTTCTCACTAAGGCAGTTGCTTTTCAGTTTAGGTTGGTATATTCCATTTTCTCCTGGAATCGCTGTTGTAGAAATTCTAAATTCTTTTGGTGGAACGTCTGTGACTGCCGTAGGGAGTAAAACAGCAAGAAAGGGAGTAAGGCAATGACCTCTGCTGTCTTGTATCAATCTCTGGGCTGAATCTTCTGGACCTGTTTGCAGCGAGAAGAGTAAAGTAGCGCACCCCAGGAACAGCACCGAGCCTATCAAAAAATGAGGTGGCGAGCTGGTGAAGCTACAACCAATTCATACTTTGATGCCAAGCATGCAATAGATAGAGCTACGCAATCCCAGGACCAAAAGATCACATCTAAACTCTGCTGTCCTGCCACATTCTGTTGTAAATGATAGTGGAAAATTAAACAACTCACTGGACCTAGAAGCACCACAAACATCACCAATTCTCAATGATGGGGAAATCCAGTACATCAGTGCAAAAGACATGGCTGATGCATTCACAATGCTTCTTGCTCGTGATAAATGAGTGGATGATCCGTCAAGGCCTCCTCCTGAAATCTTCACCATCACATGCCCAGGTGTGCATGTGCATAAAAAGCACAAAGAAATCCAAACCATCCAATTACTACCCCATCAGTCCACTCTCAATCATCAGTAAAGAGATAGAAGGTATCTTTGTCAGCACTATCAAGCAGTACTTACTCACCAACAACCTGCTCATGAATGCTCAGCATAGGTTTTGCCAAGCCCACTCGGCACCTGATCTCATTGCAACCTTTGTCCAAACATAGACAAAAGAGCTGACTTGAGAGGAAGTGTGAAAGTGATTGCCCAATGTTCTGTACCATTCTCAGCTCCTTATGTACTGAAACCATCTGTGTCCAAATTCAGCGAGATCTGGATAGAACTCCTCATATTGTCTTAGGCATGGAAAATCTGAGCTAAACCTCATCCTTTCATCTCTAGGTGCTACTTAGCCTTGCTCTTTTGTATGGTCCAAGTAAGTTGTTTTTGCTTTGGCAAGTTGTCATAGTCAAGTTTACAAACAAATTTGCACTTTATAACAGATTGAGTAATTAATTCAAGTGTTGTAAATGTTCCTCCCAGGTTTGGTTGAACTCAACCCAGTCAGAAAAATATACAATATGGTTGCATAATCCTTCAATGAACCTGTTGGTTAATTGTTTAAAAGTTCCTGGTGCATTTATCATTGCAATGTAACTTTAGATTGATAAAAGTTTATCCAAGGTTAGAAAATCTGATGTTTAGGCATTTACATTCATCATTGGAACTTGTTAATCTCTTTAATAAGTCAATTTTTCAAACAAACTGTGCCTGTCTAAATTTCCCAATACAGTCTTCCAGTTGTGGAATCAGATATGTCTTCTTACATTGCTAACTATGCTGATTTTGTGATCATTTATACGTCATCTTTATGATCCATCTGATTTAAGCTCCATCACGGTAGATAAGTTATTATGCAGTTCAATAACTTAATTGTCCATTATAAACTTGATCTCTTCTCTCACTTGGGTTAATGACTCTGGGTTGAGTCTGTAAGGATACTAGTCCATAGGTCATGTAACACTCATGTACTAGTGTACAGCCAGAAATGCCTTCCCTTGCTTGCTTATACAACATATAAGTAATTCCACACCAATGGATCAGATCTAAGCTCTGCAGCTGTGCCACAGCCAGTTGTGAATGGTGATGGACAACAAAACAACTCATTGGATGGGGAGGCTTTGCAAACATTCCCATCCTCAATGCTGGGCGAGTCCAACATATCAGATAAAAGATAAGGCTAAAGCATTAGTAACAGTCTTCTTGGAGAAGTGCCAAGTGGTAGATCCATCTTAGTCTCTTCCAGAGGTCTTCAGCATCAGAGGTGCCAGTCTTCAGCCAATTTCATTCACTCAACGTAATATCAAGAAATGACTGGAGGCACTGGATACTGCAAAGGTTGTAGGTATTTTGACAATAGTATTGAAGATTTGTGTTCCAGAACCTGATGTGCCCTTAACCAAGCTGTTCCAGTGCAGCTACAGCACTGGCATCAACACCACAATGTGGAAAATAGCTCAGGTATATCCTGTGCACAAAAAGCAGGACAAAGCCAACCTGGCCATTTACAGCCCCCATCAATAAATACTCCACCATCAACAAAGTGACGGAAGATGTCTTCAACACTGATCACTGATGCTCTGTTTATGTTTCACCAGGACCACACAGCTCCTAACTTTATTAGTATCTTAATTCAAACCTGGACAAAAGATCTGAATTCCAGAGGTGAGGTGAGAGCGACAGCCCTTGACATCAACGCTGCATTTGACCAAGTGTGACATCATGGAGCTCTAGCAAAATAACAAGTTAATGCAAATCAGGTGTCATACTCTCCTTTGGTTGGAGTAATGCCTGCACTTGGGAAGATGGTTGTGGTTGCTGGAGGTCAGTCATCTCAGCTCCAGAACATCTCTGCATGGATTCCTCAATCTAGTGTCCCAGGCCCAACTAAGTTCAGCTTCTTCATCAATGACCTTCCTTCTATCACAAAGTCAGCAGTGGGGATATTTGCTGGTGATTGTGCAATGTTCAGCATCCTCTGATATTAAAGCAGAACATGTCCAAATGTAGCAAGACCTGGACAATATCTAGGCTTAGGCTGGAAAGTGGCAAGTAATATTTGCACCACATAAATGCCAGGTAATGACCGTCTCCCATAAGAGACAATCTTACTGCCGCCCCTTGATATTCAAAGATGTTACCATCACTGAATCTTGCACTATCAATATCCCGGGGTTACCATTGATCAGAAACTGAACCTACAACCATATGGATATATTGGCTACATGAGAAGGTCGGAGGCTAAGAGTACTGCAGTGAGTAACTCACTTAAAGACTCCCTGACGTATGTCCACCATCTACAAGGCATAGATTAAGAGTGTGATGGATTATTTCCTACTTACCTAGAAGAGCATTGCTCCAAAACACTCAAGAAGCCGATACTGTCCAGGACAAGGCAACCTGTTGATGTGCAATCTCTCTACCATTCATGCTCAATCGCGGCAGTGTATACTATCATTAAGATGTACAGCAGAAATTCACCAAGGTTCCTCAGACAGCATCTTCCAAAAAACCCATGACCACTTCAGTATAGAAGGACAAAAGCAGAAGATATATGATGACACTGTGACTTGCAAATTCCTCTCTAAGCCACTCACTATCTTGATTTGGAAATATATCACCGTTCCTTCATTGTCTCTGGGTCAAAATCCTGGAATTACCTTCCTAAGAGCATTGTGGATCTACCTACAGCGCATGGACTGAAGCAATTCAAAAAGAACCTTCTCAAGAGATGGGCAATAAATGGCAGCAATGCCCACACCCAATGAATGAGTTAAAAAAAACTGCATAATCTATAGTTCCTTCAAATCCTCAAAAATGTTCTTTAATTTCAGGGAAGCCTCTGAACTTCTGATCCCACAGCATTGCTTTACCTCTTGCAAATTCTACAAATGTTTCTTTCTTACAGTCTAACATTTTAATTGAGGAGCTTCATGTTTAAGTTTATAACCATTGAAAATTGCTTTTTTTAATTGCTGCGTAGTCTGCAGACTGCTTTCCTGACAAAATGATATTCACATCCATAGTTCTACTTATTAGCATACTCTGTAACATTAAGGTCTAAATATCTTGTACCACTTCAACTCCATAGCTCTCTTTTCAATACTGGGTAATGCTGATTAATCATTTTAAGCATCTCATTCTTACAGCATCCTGCTTTTATTCATATCTGCAATTTTTCTGCTAACTCCCTCAGTTTAACTTTTGTCATAGTTTTCAAATCATCCACTCCCAAAAAAGTCTTAGCAAAAGTCAAAACCATTTCAAAATTCGAATCCGTGTAATGTGCTTGACAACTCTGTTTATCTGTTCAAAACATCTACACATTCATTTTTAAAGATTCATAGGCCTGTCTTAATTTCAACAAATTTTGGTCACATAAGTAGATCTCACTCTGTTATGATGATAACACTGGACATGTCAGATTCCAGAAGGAAACCTGGCTTGATAAACTCTAAATTTTATTCTGCAATTTGTTTATCATGGTGGTCAGTCACTGAACATATTCACAAGAGGCTGTCAGTATACTTTCAACAAAAGAACAAAAAAAGGTTTGTTACAAAAAAGAAAAAATGAACTGTGTTACACAGTATAAAATCTTTTTGGAAACCATCTTATTACAAATATCAGAAATAAAGATTCAGCCCTTTTAGCTTCAACAACCATCTTACAAATATCCAACCATCACTGTAGCATCACCCTGTCTCCACTTTGGAGTCATAGAGTCATAAAGGTCTATAGCACAGAAAAAAAACCCTTCAACCCATCAAGTCTCCGTCAGTCAAAAACAAGCACCTAACTATTCTAATCCCGTGTTCCAGAATTTAGCCCATAGCTTGTATGCCTTGGCATTGTTAGTGCAGATCTGAGCACTTCATAAATGTTAGAAGGGTTTCTGCCTCTGTCACTATTGTAAGCAGTGATATCCAGATTCCCACCACCCCCTGAGTGTAATTTATTTCCTTAGACCTCCTCAAACCTTCTGCCTCACCTTTCAATCTATGATCCCTGGTGACTGGTCCCTCCATCAAGAATTTTATATATTTCAATCGTGTTCCCGGTTAGTGTGCTCTGCTCGGAAGAAAACAGCCCAAGTCTATCCAATCTCTTTTCATAAATAAAAGTCCCCAGTGCAAGCAATATCCTGGTAAATCTGCTCTGTATCCTTTCAAGTACTATCAAATCCCTCCTATAATCTGGATTTCAGACTACATATAATACCCTAGCTGAGGCCTAATTAATGTGTTATATAATTGCAGCATAACCTCCCTGCCCCTGCGGTACAACACATCATGAAAACTTTTCTGAAGAAGGGTCCAGACCCAAAACGTCAGCTTTCCTGCTTCTCTTATACTGCCTGGACTGCTGTTTTCCTCCAGCTCCACACCTTGTTATCTCAGACTCCAACATCGGCAGTTCCTACTATCTCTTAAGTAATATGGCCTGTTTTGTTATTTTCTTTTATTTATCTTTTAACTGTTTGTTTGTCACTTGTCTTTTGTATGATTGAGACAGAAAACAATGATGTTTACATTTAAAGCATAGACCAATTAGATTTCTTTTGTTTTTGATTTTACACTGCTAAAGTTACTATATTACTAATAAATTGCTTTTGATTAAGATGCAAATGATATCTGGAATTGATTATTTGCATAGTCTGCGATTGGTTATTGAAAAATCTGTTTAGGAGCCATTAGGGTCAATTTTGAGCATCTTTGAAGGTTTTAATTTTACTGTGCTGCAATTACAGAGGTAGGAAAGCTGATTTCATTTAGTTGTCTGTGTCGGAACATAATGTAAGTATCCCATATACCTTTTTAACCATTTTATCTACCAGTGTCTTAAGAGACCAGTGGACATCTATGTGAAAGTCCCTCTGACTCTTGGTGCTCCTCAGGGTCCTGCTGTTCATCATGTATCCTTTTGCCTTGTTTGGCCTGCCTAGTATATCACCCCACACTTTTTTGGATTGAATTCCATTTGCCATTGATATGCCCATCTGACCAGTCTGTCTATATCTTCTTGCAAACTTAGGCTGTCTTCCCCACTATTTTGGCAGCAGTGCAAGAAGATAGCTTGAACCTCCCATATTCAAGTCTAAATCATTTATGTATACCACAAACATCAAGGTCCCAACAGTGATCCCAGCAGGAACCCACTAGATGCAGGCTTCTAGTCATAAAAACATCCTCGACCATTACACATTGCTTTAAAGTTCCTTGTTCAGTAGAACAGTGGTTTCTTTTCAACAAAGATCTGCAATCTATTTTTATTCTTTGAACAGAGGAGTCTAAGTTGTAACTTAGTACTGGTATGCAAAATATTGAGGGTCTTTGATAAAATAGGGAGGGAAGACCTGTTTCTTTTATTGGAGAGTTCAATAATCAGGGGAAACAGATTTACAGCGACTGGTAGTAGGATTAGCTGGGACATGACGAAAAATGTATTCACCCATTGTATGATGGGTGTTTGGAATTCACTGTCCCATTTGGTGGTTGAGGTGGAAACCCTTGACTCACATTAAAATAAAACCTAGAGCTGCACCTCAAGAACTGATACCTACAGGGTTATAGACCAGGTGCTGGAAGTGGAATGGGCTGTAATTTATTCAGACAGACACAAAGGGCTGAATAGTTTCTTTTTGTGCTCTAACATTCATCTGGTTTTTGGTACTTCTCTGAAAGTTTTGGCAGTACATCATTCGGCTAAGTGACTTTAACAGTTTGTCAGGAAACTATCCCATCAGATGCACCATCTCTTTTTTTCCCACAGAGTCTTAAGGATGTCATGGACATATTCCTGCCTGATGTCAAAGGTGTTTCTCTTCAAATCTTTCTATGAGAGACAGGTGGAATAGCACAGTTCAACAAATGAAGTGTTCCACAGCAAAATGGCCAAGCCATCGTTTGCAACACCTCATAGAGATGGAAACTTTACATACAGCACCACATGGTTTTTGCAGAACGGATGTTCAAGCACAGCTTGTTACCATAATACACAAAGAGATCTATTAGACTGAAGGTGACGTTGAGAATACCTTCTCTCTTTTTTAGCTAGAGAACTGTACGTTGAATCCTTGCAGACACAGCCCATTTTTGGTCTCCAGTTAAAATAGAAATTGGTTTGGATGCGCACAGCAGCAGAGTATGGACCAGACATACATCACACACTGCAATCTGAAGACCATGTTTTTACCTGCAATACAGAGGGAATATTGTTCAACATGCCAGGTTCATGCCTGACTCCTCTAAACCATGATAACAATAGGAGGCAATAATAGGATAACAACAACAGATTGACCTATAGGAGGCCCTCCAGTGCTGAAACAGCATCAGCCTGCCAGGGGAAGTAAGGGAAGGTGAGAGCATTTCAAAATGGAGGCATTCTCTTAGCACTTTGAAAATTTTGAAAGAAAACACATATAATGAAGAAGGGTCCCGACCCAAAACGTCAACTTTCCTGCTCCTCTGATGTCGCCTGGCCTGCCGTGTTCGTCCAGCTCCACACTGTGTTTCTGGCTCCAGCATCTGCAGTTCTTGCTATATCCGCATATAATCCACAGTTGCCATTGCCACTAGTGGTGGGGTCCTTACTACAGATTAGGCTATGGCTGCTGTTGTGAACATGCTTCAGCATGAGTTCTGCGAAAGGGCTTTAAATCAATTTGTATTGCTGTTCTCTGGTCTGACAGGCCAGGAGGTTTGGTCATGTGAAGTCTCGAAATAGAAGGAAAATTCTGGTTGGCAGGGAAGTGGGCCCTTTAATTACATCATTACCTTGTCCTCAAGCGGCAGATCACCATTCTGCCCCTAAACCAGACTTTAACAAAAATGTCCCAGGTCAGAGCAGTACTATTATGACGGCAGTGCACAGCATTGTAAATCCACCCCCAGTAGACCTCGATTGTAAAATCCTGCCCAATGTTTCAGATAGATAACATTTCATCAATCATGACAAAGTTATACCACATGTTGCAACACAACTGATTGCTCACTTCCACTTTGGGCCATTCTATCTATCACTCGTGTATAATCATTGTGCATAGATAAGAAAAGCAATTTAAGCAGTATCTGGTAGACCAAGAAATTCAACACTAACATAGACATCAGTGGCAACACAACAGAGGAATAGAATATCATTTCAATTAGAAATGAAAAATTATAAATTGTTTTTTAAGACAAAAACTATAGTTCCTTGTTTAATTTTAAATTACAGCACAAAAAATGGCTGCTACAGATCACACGCACTACAAAATGGCTACAGCTTTAGGAGTTTCCAACAGCATTTACAAGGTCAAACCTAAACAGGTCAACCCTGACGGAACTTCTCATGTTGGCATGGACACTGCAAACCCAGGTCATTTTGTAAATTGACTTCACAACAAAGGGCCACAACCTATTTGAAATGAAGCCACACTGCTTACAGCAGAAAGCAAGAAGAACAAAACAGTCCAAACTGCCTCTCTGTTCTGTCTATAACAATAGTTTGGCACAGTGTCAGTTTTGCTGAAATATCAATGTGTGATAGTTTTCATCCAAAGGACTTTTCTGACAATGAAGTATTTTTGAAGTCACTTTTGCAATGTGGGAAATACAGCAGTTGGTTTGGATAAAGCAAGCTCCTGTAGTCAACAATGTGTAGTGGAGAGCAAATCAGTTTTGATAATGTTGATTGAGCCATAAACAATGCAGGACACCAGGAGTAGCTCAATTTTCTTTGAAGTGGTGTCACAAGGTTCTTTACATTCACATGAGAGAACAAATAGGGACTTGGCTTAATATCTTACCTGAAGGACGGTACATCCAACGGTACAGCATTGCTGCAGTATTGGAGTCTCAGCCTTGATTTTAGTGCTCAAATCTTGTCATAGGACTTCATTTCAAAGACTCAGCAGTGAATGCTACCAACTGAAAAACAGTTGCCTTTCTAGGAATTCAGGGATCAGTTTAAGTGACTTTTTCAATGATTGTATATTCTGATTCCTTAGTTTTGCTTTTATAAGATTTAACCTTAATGTATACTACTTTTCACAAAACACCTTTCTGTCCTTTCTGTTGACCTCCCAACTCTTTTTGAGAACTTTAACAGATGTTCTCTTTGTCGAGCATGTTTGCAAAAACCTACTTTTAGATTGAGCAAGACATTGTGCGGTTATTCCTCATGTGCCTAAATCCACATATACTTTAATGATCATCATTTGGTAGGACAGAAATTGAGTTATTGCTGAAAAAGACTCTTAACGATAGACATTCTGCCATGGAGAATGCACCAGTTCAATGATGACTGACATTTCACTTTTTGTCGTTCATGGGAGGTTGGCTCTGCTGGCATGGCCACATTTGTTACCTGTGCCTGGTTGCCCTTGACAGGTGTGGTGAGTTACCTGCTTGAACTGCTGCAGATACTTAATACATTTTTGGTTCTGCTGTTCCTGAATATTCTTTGCAAACATGCTATTATGTCTATATTGCCTGTCCCTATTTCTTTTGGCAAACGAATCACCTCCCTTTTTCTTTTTTAAATTCCATCTGTTACTTGTCTGCTATTTTGCCAGCCTATGTCCTGTTGAAATCAATTTGTATCGAGCTCACTGGCTGTCACTCCTCCGTGTTTGAAATTTAATTCTATATTGCAGTTTTCTCCTTCCCTAGGTCTTCTTTTTGCTTATTTGAGGCTGGCTGAACCTTATATTATGCCTTGACTTTTATTATGAGACGCGGCCTGGAAGGAAAACCCTACATCACCCACCCAGCCAGAATTGAGCCCCATGCTGTTAGGCATTACTCTGAACCACACACAAACCATGGAGCCTACTGAGCTATCTGGCAAACCCCCACCTCTGTGTTTTACTATCTAAGACATTTCTATCAAAAAAAAGCATTGGTCCTTCCACTGACCTTTGCGAAACACCAATGTATACCATCCTCTGGGAGACAAATAACCATGAGCAACCCACTGGCTTAAGGAGTGAAAGCAATTTTTAAACCAAGCTGACACTGATCCTCCTATTTCATGAGGAACAGGTTTGTTAACAGCAGCTCCAGAGGAGACAGCAACACTGAGCCCTGCCGAGTCTTCATCATTCCCCCAGACCACCCCCTTACTGAGGACGAACGGTCAGTCCTCAGTAAAGGGCTCACCTTTGTCCCCCTCTACCTACACATCAACGAATACTGGTCATGCCTGGACGTTGAGCAATTTTTCCGCCGCCTCCGCCTCCGCCTCCGCGCTTACTTCTTCAACCGTGATCCTAACCCTCCCTTCTCCCACTTCCAACACAAGCCCTCCTCCTGGACACCACCCCAAGGCCTCCTACCCTCCCTCGACCTCTTCATCTCCAACTGCCGTCAAAACATCAACCTCTCCACCCCTCTGACCCACTCCAACCTCACACCCACAGAACATGCAGCCCTCCGCTCCCTCCGCTCCAATCCCAACCTCACCATAAAATCCGTGGACAAGGGAGGCGCAGTTGTAGTATGGCACACTGACCTCGACATCGCCGAGGCCAGGCGCCAACTCTCCGACACCTCCTCCTATCGCCCCCGGATCATGACCCCACCCCCGAGCACCAAACCATCATCTCCCAAACCATCCACAACCTCATCACCTCAGGTGACCTCCCACCCACAACCTCCAACCTCATCGTTCCCCAACCCCGCCTGGCCGTTTCTATCTCCTTCCCAAAATCCACAAACCTGACTGCCCTGGTCGACCCATTGTCTCCGCCTGCTCCTGCCTCACCGAACTTATCTCCACCTATCCCGACTCCATTTTCTCCCCCTTGGTCCAGGAACTCCCTACCTACGTCCGTGACACCACCCACGCCCTCCACCTCCTCCAGATCTTCCAATTCCCCTGTCCCCAACACGTCATTTTTACTATGGACGTCCAGTCCCTATACACCTGCATTCCCCATGCAGATGGCCTAAAGGCCCTCCGCTTCTTCCTGTCCCGCAGGCCTGACCAGTCACCCTCCACTGACGCCCTCATCTGCTTAGCCGAACTTGTCCTCACCCTCAACAACTTCTCCTTCAATTCCTCCCACTTCCTACAGACAAAGGGGGTGGCCATGGGTACCTGCATGGGCCCAAGCTATGCCTGCCACTTTGTAGGTTACGTGGAACAATCCCTCTACACTTGCTACACTGGCCCTAAACCCTACCTCTTCCTCCGTTACATTGATGACTGTATCGGCGCTGCCTTGTGCTCCCACGAGGAGCTCGAACAGTTCATCCACTTCACCAACACCTTCCACCCCAACCTTAAGTTCACCTGGACCATCCGTAACACGTCTCTCACCTCTCTCTCAGACTGGACCTCTCTGTCTCCATCTCGGGTAACCACCTAGAAACCGATACCCATTTCAAGCCCACCGACTCCCACAGCTACCAAGAATACACCTCCTCCCACCCATCTTCCTGCAAAAATGCCATCCCCTATTCCCAATTCCTTCGCCTCCGCGCATCTGCTCCCAGGATGAGGCATTCCACTCCCGTACATCTCAGCTGTCCTCGTTCTTCAAGGACCGCAACGTCCCCCCCCGCAGTGGTCGAGAACGCCCTCGACCGTGTCTCCCGCATTTCCCGCAACTCATCCCTCACACCCACTCCCCGCAATAACAACCAAAACAGAAACCCCCTCGTCCTCAAGTACCACCCCACCAACCGCCGGATCCAATGCATCATCCTCTGACACTTCCGCCATCTGCAATCCAACCCCACCACCAAAGACATTTTTCCCTCCCCACCCTTATCTGCTTTCCAGAGGGACCACTCTCTCCGTGACTCCCTTGTCTGCTCCACACTCCCCTCCAGCTCCACCGCACCCGGCACTTTTCCCTGCAACCGCAGGAAGTCCTACACCTGCCCCCACACCTCCTCCCTCACCCCCATCCCAGGCCCCAAGAAGACTTTCCACATCAAGCAGACGTTCACCTGCTCATCTGCTAATGTGGTATACTGCATCCGCTGTACCCGTTGTGGCCTCCTCTACAACGGTGAAACCAAGCGGAGGCTTGGGAACCGCTTTGCAGAACACCTGCGCTCAGTTTGCAACAAACAACTGCATCTCCCAGTCGCGAACCATTTCAACTCCCCCTCCCATTCCTCAGACGACATGTCCATCCTGGGCCTCCTGCAGTGCCACAACGATGCCACCCGAAGGCTGCAGGAACAGCAACTCATATTCAGCTTGGGAACCCTGCAGCCCAATGGTATCAATATAGATTTCACAAGCTTCAAAATCTGCCCTCCCACTACCACATCCCAAAACCAGCCCAGCTCGTCCCAGCCTCCCTAACCTGTTCTTCCTCTCACCTATCCCCTCCTCCCACCTCAAGCTGCACCCCCATTTCCTACCTACTAACCTCATCCCGCCCCCTTGACCTGTCCGTCCTCCCTGGACTGACCTATCTCCTCCCTACCTCCCCACCTACACTCACCTTTACTGGTTCCATCCCCGCCTCTTTGACTTGTCTGTCTCCTCTCCACCTATCTTCTCCTCTGTCCATCTCCTATCCGCCTCCCCCTCTCTCCCAATTTATTTCAGAAACCCCCTTCCCCTCCCCCATTTCTTTTGAAGGGTATAGCAAATGCGAGGTCTTGCACTTTGGAAAAAAGAATACAGGCATGGACTATTTTCTGAACGGTGAGAAAATTCATAAAGCCGAAGTACAAAGGGATCTGGGAGTGCTAGTACAGGATTCTCTAAAGGTTAATTTGCAGGTTGAGTCCGTGATTAAGAAAGCGAATGGAATGTTGTCATTTATCTCAAGAGGGTTGGAATATAAAAGCAGCGATGTGCTTCTGAGACTTTATAAAGCTCTAGTTAGGCCCCATTTAGAATACTGTGTCCAATTTTAGGCCCCACACCTCAGGAAGGACATACTGGCACTGGAGCGTGTCCAGCGGAGATTCACATGGATGATCCCTGGAATGGTAGGCCTAACATACGATGAACGGTTGAGGATCCTGGGATTGTATTCATTAGAGTTTAGAAGGTTGAGGGGAGATTTAATAGAAACTTACAAGATAATGCATGGCTTAGAAAGGGTGGACGCTGGGAAGTTGTTTCCGTTAGGTGGGGATACTAGGACCCATGGGCACAGCCTTAGAATTAGAGGGGGTCAATTTAGGACGGAAATGAGGAGACATTTCTTCAGCCAGAGAGTGGTGGGCCTGTGGAATTCATTGCCACAGAGCGCAGTGGAGGCCGGGACGTTGAATGCCTTCAAGGCAGAGATTGATAAATTCTTGATCTCGCAAGGAATCAAGGGCTACAGGGAGAGTGCGAGTAAGTGGAGTTGAAATGCCCATCAGCCATGATTAAATGGCGGAGTGGACTCGATGGGCCGAATGGCCTTACTTCCACTCCTATGTCTTATGGTCTTATAGTCTTAACGTCAAGCTTTCCTGCTCCTAATATGCTGCTTGGCCTGCTGTGTTCATCCAGCTCTACACCTTGTTATCTAGGTTTGTTAACTAGCCTGTTCCGTGTTAGAGTTATAGAATTATAGAGGTATATAGCATGGGAACAAGCCCTTCAATCCAACTCATCCATGCTGACTAGTTATCCTAAATAAATCTAATCCCATTTCCCAGCATTTGGCCCATATCCCTCTAAACCCTTCCTATTCATATACCCATCTGGATGCCTTTTAAATGTTGTAATTGTACTAGCCTCCACCACTTCCTCTGGCAGCTCATTCCATACACACACTACCCTCTGTGTGAAAAAGTTGCCCCTTAGGTCCCTTTTAAATCTTTCCCCTCTCACCTTAAACCGATGCCCTCTAGTTTTAGACTCCGCTATCCTGGGGAAAAGACCTTGTCTATTTACCCTAACCATGCCTCCCATGATTTTATAAACCTCGATGAGACACCCCTCAGCCTCCGACACTCTGGGGAAAATATCCCCAGCCTATTCAGCATCTCCCTAAAGCTCAAACCCTCCAGCCCTTGCAACATCCTTGTAAATCTTTTCTGAGCCCTTTCTAGTTTCACAACATTCTTCCTACAACAGGGAGACCAGAATTGCATGCAGTATTCCAATAGTGGCCTAACCAATGTCCTGTATAGCCGCAAAATGACCTCCCAACTCCTGTACTCAATGCATTGGCCAATAAAGGCAAGCATGCCAAACATCTTCTTCACTATCCTATTTACCTGTGACTCCACTTTCAAGGAACTATGAACGTGCACTCCAAGGTCTCTTTGTTCAGCAACACTCCTCATGACCTTACCATTAAGTGTATAAGTCCTGCCCTGATTTGCCTTTCCAAAATGCAGCACCTTATAGTTATCTAAATTAAACTCCATCTGCCACTCCTTGGCCCATTGGCCTATCTGGCCAAGATCCCGTTGTACTCTGAGGTAACCTTCTTCACTGTCTACTACACCTCCAATTTTGGTGTCATCCGCAAACTTACTAACCATACCTCCTATGTTCACATCCAAATCATTTATACCAATGACGAAAAGCAGTAGACCCAAAACCGATCCTTGTGGCGCACCACTGGTTACCAGCCTCCAATCTGAAAAGCAACCCTCCACCACCACCCTCTGTCTTCTACCCTCAAGCCAGTTCTGTATCCAAATAGCTAAGTCTCCCTCTATTCCATGTGATCTAAGCTTCTTGAGCAATCTACCATGAGGAACCTTGTCGAACGCTAACTGAAGTCCATATAGATGATGTCCACTATTATGCCCTCATCAATCCTCTTTGTTACTTCTTCAAAAACTCAACCAAGTTTGTGAGACACAATTTCCCATGCACAAAGGCACGTTGACCATCCCTAATCAGTCCTTGCCTTTCCAAATATACGTAAATCCTATCAAATATTTTCTTAAAATTCACCAAGACCAAATCTATTGTATTTGTTTCACCAACTTTCTCTGGTACTTCCTTAAAAGGTCTCACACTTAATGTTGGGATAGTTGCCACATTCTTTTAGATATGAAAGTGATTGGCTTCCCTTTTTGCAGGAAGAGCGTATATAATCCCTTCTGGGATGCGTCCACTTCTAAAACGGTGTCTTCGTTAGAATCATGATATTGCTTTATGTTATAATAAAACAAAGAACTCTGGATGCTGGAGATCAGAAATAAAAACAGAAATTACTCGAGAAATTCAGCAGGTTTGGCAGCATCTGTAGGAAGAAAGCAGAATTAATGTTTTTTTTAATCTTGCGACTCATCAGAGTTGAAATGCTAACTCTGCTTTCTTCCCACAGATGCTGCCAGACCTGTTGGGTTTCTCCAGCAATTTCTGCTTTTGCTTTATGTTATCTCGGTTTGATTATTTTAACAGAATCACGGAAGCTTTATATCTCAGAAAGAGGTTACTTGTCCCATCACATTTACACTTCAGATAAGCGTATCACCTGGCGCTACTGTTTTGCCTTCTGTCCATAACCTTGGACATTGTTCAATTTGAAAGAATCATCTAATTTCCTTATGAATACCTTGATTGAACCTTTCTCCACCACACCTCTGTGACTAAAATGTTTGCTGGTCATCTTCCTGTCACAATCTAAGTGCAGGGGTTTTCTAAGCAGAACAGCACACTCAGAAGGATTTGAAATATGTGGGACTTAAATATTGAACAACCCTAGGAGCACCATTATAAGTGCTCCCAGAGCTGAGGAGTTAGCACGGCTCTCACGTCCTCAATTTTGACTGGATTTGCACACATTCCCCAAAGAAGTTGCATGTGCCCAACATTGACCTAGAGCTATTAAACGTGGGATATTCATAATGACCAGCCAGCATTACCAACTGCAAGCTTTGGTTGTGTTCTGTTTTGGTCTGCCCCTCAGCATAATGCTGTCAGCTATACAAATACAATTTGGGACCTTTTCTGTTATTCTGAAGATGTATTGTTGGAATACATCTTGGCTAGCATACAATCCAGACAGTAACCATCTGAAACAGGATCTTCCAAACAGCATTCTATTTGTTGCGAGCAGCTCAGACTCTGACAAAAGTGGACAGACCAATGTCACTGCTTTGTGTTGAGTTTTGAATAGCACTTGGTACCAGTAAATTTAGCATTTAGCCACTTAAAGATTAGGATCTTATGGTGGACATTGCTTGAGGGCAAAATTCAACCATTTTGTGCCTAAGCAAATCATGTGATTGGCGAAGGAACTGCTCCAATTGCTGGATGACTCAGTTGTGCACTATCTCTTTGAGGTCCAATTTTAGCTTCTCTTGAATTAGCTTCTGTCCAATTTTAGCCTCCTTGGCACATCAATAGTAGGAACTACATCCTCTCTTATATCCAATATGGTGTTTCCAGAGAAATCACCAATTAGGTCAAACCAGTCCAGATAGAGCAATTGTAATTCCTAAAGTGATTGAATATACCCCAAGCTGTAACATTCCATACCTTTTGGTGAAGTCCTACAATAATGTATTGTAACCATCATAAATCTTGCCACATTGTATTAATGCTGGATCATCTGTGTCTACAATATAAAACAAATGTTAATACCCATTCCAATTTCCCAAAGCTGGACTGTAAGCTAATTGTTCCCGTGCACTTGATTGGCGAGGCAACGTCAGCAGTTAGCTCAGCTATGGTGGGTCGTACCACAGTTTCTTGCTTCTTGTTCAGTGACGCTTCTTCAATCAAATCACAGCCCATCCTTCTAAACTCTAGTGAAAACAAGCCGAGTCTTTACCTATTGTGGTTGCAGTGCATCTCCCCAGTAATTTGAGGCACCTGCAGAGACATATGTATACAATCTGTGGCTTCCTGCTCAATTGGGAATCTAGCTTTCTACATGCTTGTTCTTCTTCCTTGTTACTGAGATGAACTTCCTTCTCCTAGCACACAGTATCTCCCTGAATCAGTCTTGCATGGAAACCTGTGAAGGATCAACGGATGTAGAAATTAAGCATCAAGGTGATGGTTGTGATTACTGACAATACCGCCCTCACCAGGCTCTGTAGTTTTAGACCAGTTGAAGAACTTGGTACCATTCTGTCAGCACCTCCTCAATTAAGCTGCCTGAGACATTTTCTGCTGAAGCGTAAATTGGACAAGAGCATGCTGAAGACCCTCAGGAACCTGTTACTGTGAGAGACTCCTCCACCTCCTCAACCTCCCTTTGCACAGCTTCACCTCTCTCCTGCCTGTAGTCCATATCCTCACATGTGCTTCAATCAAGGATGAGTTGAAACAATCATCTCCATGAGCAAAAATAGGCTTTTTGCTGACAGGCCATCAAACTCCTCTGACCAGCTTGGCAAAGTCCAGCAACATTTCTTTTTTGGATTCAACAACTTTTTAAAAGCCCTCCAACTCTGAACATAATACTTGCCTCTGAAGCAGCAAAAGGAAGACAAAAAACATTTCAACTGCAAGCCCACGTTGATCTCTTTGGATAGTGCTAGTTGGGATTTTTGCATGTTTAGCAGTGTATCATTAACAGACCTGTGTGATCTAACATGGGGTTTTGCATGCTTCTTGTGCACATCTGGCACTTCAATGCCAGTGTCCTGAAAAGGCACACCATGTTGATTGTGTCATAAATAGCTGGAACAGGTTTGATTACCAGTGTACAACATTTGGGGTGTTGCCCGTGCAATAGTAATTAATTTTGGAGTTTAGGTATCTAGAAGGCTGGGAAAAAAAAGTCCATGAGATATGGGGTCTTTGCATGAAGTCATCATGAACAATGCTCCAATCTTAAACCAAGTTCACAAAAACACCATAGAAAAAACACGTTAAGGTTAATATTGAGAAATACACAAGTGAGATGTGAAGAATATAAGACCAATTTTTTAATACTTTTAGACAATGTGGGCATTGCTAGCAAGGCTGGCATTTGTTGCCATGAACAGAATGTGTCTCCAGGCCATTCCAGAGGGCAGTTAAGGGTCAAACATATTGCTGTGTTTCTGGAGTCACATGTAAGCTTGTGAGGCAGTAGATTTTGTTCCCTAAAGGACTTAAAAGAACCACATGGGTTTTTATGACAAGTGTTTCTTAGTTGCCATTGGACTTGCTTTTAATTCCAGATTTTATTGAATTCAAAATCATTTACCTAAAACATTAGCCAGGGTCGCTAATCCAGTACCAATGCCACTATGTCATCACATTCTATGAAGAAGAAAGATGAATATTGAATTAAATTAAGGAAAAGCTTGACATAAGGTGGCAGGCAGGCAGCTTCTGTGGAGCCAGAAACAGACTTAACGGAGTTTTCCATTAGAAAATTGGAGCCCCCATCCTGGGTCCAGAATCAGCTCCTAATTTTCCAATGTCTGATCTCCAAACAAATGTGAACTTCTGGTTCATACCCGAAACAACGACAAGCTTTCAAGTTTTGATACTTTTACTGGTCTTCCCACTGAGGTTGGCGGATGCGCCACAGTCTCCAAACCCACCATCACACTGGTCACAATATAAATTTAAATACTTTACACAGTTGCCGATATGAACAGAGATATACTTTAGTTATACCACGTTTATAATTAAGACATCCATCTACAACAAAATTATTGATTTATTGTGAAAAGCGGACTTCTTTGGTAAAGATGCAAAGCTGGTTAACACAGCTTTGAAATAACAAAGTATAAACATTTACTCTCCTACATAACCCAACATATACACAATAACAATTTTAAAAAAAAATTAACTTTCTCTGTGAGGATTAACTCTGGGAAATAAAACACTTTGGGAATCATTGTTAGCTCTCAAATAGAGAAAGGATAAGGCACAAAATGTTGAAGATGGCTTTCAGTTGCTATCCTGGCTCATACAGATTGGGTATCACCAAACACAGGCCTTTGTCACTGGGATGTTTGTAGCCATTTAGAGTTAGAATTCAGGGGCTTTTCAGGAGAACAGCTGCATTCATTTTCCAGGTCTCACACTGGATGCAGGATGAGAGGATGAGTTGGGTAGCTTCTCTCTCTATCTTAGCAGGGTATACCCTACCATAAACACAGGTATGTGATTTCCAGTAAACAACCAATTAGTATAAGCCAAGTAACTTCCAAATAGTGACTTTAACAAAAAGAAAGCCCCAATGTCCTTTTAAAATAAAAATCCAGGTATCCCTTCTGCACTCCAACTGAACCATAGTTTACAATTCTTCAAGCATAAATCATCAAAGAAAAGTTTCTTCATAGCACAGTAACAAGGGACTAAAAGCACGATTGACTAAACACTCAGTTTGTAGCCAGCTTTAATGTTTAACTACCAATCAGAACATTTCGCTTTCTCATTTAGCACAAACAAAACCACACTTCATAGTTCTCCTTTACACTGTTCCCTAATTAGACATTCTGTTCTCCCAAGAGCCAGCCTGAGCTAATTGTTAACTCCTGAGTGGTTACTTATTCTTTCCTTTCCCAGTCTGGTCACTTTCAATCTCAGAATAGCCTTTTATAATGAGGGTTTGACTTCCTAGAGATTCTTTGTCCAGCACAATCTTTCAGTCTCATTTTAACCCCTCGTGGCTTTGATGTTTTCAATTTGATGTGAGCTCCCACATTCATTCAAAGTGGGGAACCACAGCATCTTGTGACTGCACTTGCTCTTCCTCTCCTGGATCTTGGGACTTGTCAGTGAGTTTCAGACATACCTTTAAAAAACCTTTTTCTTTTCAAAACCCATCTCTATGGTAACATGACTCATGTGAACCTTGCACTGAGGTAGAACTACTGATTAACTGTCCTTGACATCACAACTTTCTTTTATCTTCGAAGGACATGGACAACTTAAACCACAACTGTTTACAACCTAGAGAAAATAGGTACTGCAGATGCTGGAGAATCCGAGATAACAAGGTGTGGAGCTGGATGAACACAGCAGGCCAAGCAGCATCACAGGAGC
>JAHRHZ010000264.1:17539446-17551105 GCA_024137785.1 Ginglymostoma cirratum
TGCTGCTTGGCCTGCTGTGTTCATCCAGCTCCACACCTTGTTATCACTGTTTACAACCTGATGTTTTCACCACTTTTCTAGGGTCTTGAAGAGTCAAAACCTCTTTGTTGTTAGCACTCAAGCTGCTGGCTTGTCTCCACATGTAAACACCCTGCATTTCCTTTCAATTAAAACAAGCTGGGACCCCTTTTTGTTCTAAAATCAGGCCACCTAGACTTCTTGCCCAGCAGAATAAGTCATTTGATCCATTTCATTTTTACTTTAACTTAACAACACATTTTCAAAGCTTAACAATCTTATAAACCTCTTAAATATAACAAAAGTTGGTGACAAGACCCCAGGTAGGATTTTACCAGTAGTGTAACTTAAGAGACTGCTACCTGGATCACCTCTCAGTTCTTTACAGTGGCTTGTCCCTCAGAGCTGGTAGTGCTTTCCAGTGCTTGAGAGCTTGCAGCCTCAGCCATTGTGGTGACCTCTGCTGAGACAGCAAGGGGAACAGGAGGGTGTCTCCAAGCTCAGTTTCCTTTGAAAGCAACGTTAGTTTTATTTTATTGTGTCACAGCTGGACATGCAGCCCCTGGAAATCACCAATGTGAACCCTTGAGCGGCCGCATCAGATCTGAGGGGAATTTTGGACTTGAGGGCCATAGCATGCTTATAACAGAAGACCCTCTCTCCCTCAACCTGGAAATATATTGGGACTTGCCATGGTTTACTTGATGGACTCCCCAAATTGTGATGGCCCATGTTAACAGTGATAAAATACTGCCGTGGGGGTTCAGAAAGTGGCTGTTGATTGGCCTATTAATTGGTCATCTGATACTGATAAGTAGATTCTGCATCACTTCCATTCCTGGGGCTGTTATAGCATAGTGGTATCATCCCTGCCTCTAGAACAGGAGACCTGGGTTCAAGTTGCACCTGTTTAGAGGTGTGTAATATTTTCCATGAACAGGTTGGTTAGAAAGTATCTTGCTTCCCTCTGTCTGTTGAGAATATCCTGTGGCTGTGCAAGACATCAGGTGCCTTCTGCTGCTACTTGATGAGGTCTCCTATTTCCCAGACCATTTCCAGAGAGCTGGTAAAACTCAGTCGAGCATTTTATATTGATGACCTTACATCAGAATATTGAACTCCAGCTCAAATCTCATCTAAAACAGTTTAGTGGATAGTGAGTTTTCAAGGTACCATCATGGCTATCAGAAAACCGAATGATAAAACTGACAGCATGTGGAAGCATTAACTTGACAACAAAAGAAAAACAAAATAAATCTATATTAATATTTATTTCAGTATATCACACACATAGGTATCTGAATAAAAATTCTGCTATTTTGCAAGTGGCCACAGTGGAAGTGTTGTTAACAGGTCTTTTGTATCCCAAGCACTCCCATGATGTGAAGCCTCAGAAGAAAATCTCATAACTTCCCTTCCAGCTTTTAGAACTGAATAGTTTTCAGCTCTCTCCTTATTATACATCTCGCATGGCTGAAAATTTATTAAATTACAATAATGACCTGTACCATTTAGCCACGGCTGCATAGTACATATTTCTCAGCCCTTATATATAGTTTTGCTCAGATCCAGCCAACTACCAATTAATTGGTACTGTCTTCATAATGAAGAATGATATTTCTACCAAACAAAGATTATCATCTATTTGTCTCTGTCATGAATGCTGGGCAAATGCTCCCTAATTTCCTTACAAATATTTCACTTATTAAGTTCAGATAAAGGCTATTGCATCACTCTCTTCTTTACCTTCACCCTCGGTTTCACACTATGTCTTATTAGCTTACTATACTACCTTGTATAGACTTTAATTGATGAGTACAAGACTATAAAGCGGACAATCAACGTGATGCAGACATAAATTTCCTTTTGAAGATTGTGTTGCTATGGAGCAGTTCATCTCACTGATAAACTATACTACGCTACTTAATTGAGAATCATCAAAAGTTATGTACACTGTTTACAATCTAAAATATTATTTCCTATTATCCTTATCAAGTTAACACCTATAATCTGTACATAAAAATCTGTACATATAAACATTTTCTAACAGGAGAATGTTACGTAGCCAGTTACCTGTCATAATTTGTTGAACAAACTGGGTCACTTTTTGAAAAAAAATTTGTCTCCTAATAGAATTACAAAATTAATGAAGTTTCCAATACACGAGATATGTACTAAACATTCTTTTAAAAGAAAATAACAGCCTGACCTTCAAATTCACTTGCATATCCTATCCCACAACAGTTGGAGAGAGAATTCCACCACCTGGGTACATTCAGATCAGGGTGAAGCTCCCAGAATTTGCCAGCATGTAATCTGTTCATCAATAGGATTTGAAGAATAAAGGGATATGTCACTTCATCCTACAGGGATCCTGGTTATTTGTTTTTTTTTCAAAATAATGAGTAAGAACTGGGGTCTAAATCCCTAAAGCATTATTACAGGCAAGCCATTTATCAAATGCAGATTTCTATTTAGAACTGCTCCGATTGAACAAATCTAGTCTTTAGGACCTGCAAGTAGCATCTTCAGTCATTCCAGTTTCCGTTGGGAGAAAGGGTTTTTTTAGTTGCTGACTAAGTGATTTTATTCGTCTTTTCTGTTAAATTCTTGGTAATTGCAAAATTATGAATTTTAAGCATCTTATAACATAGAATTTTTTTAAGGAAATTTACATTTAATAAAGATTTTATGGGGCACGGGTGGAGTTAGCCAAGTGGAACCTGCCAACATGAGGTATATAGAATTTTGAGATGAGTGCCTTATTTTCCATAGTGCCACTTTTGTTAGAGATTGAAACCTCGTGGTAGGGAATATTTCCACATGTTGGCTTTAACATCTGCTGCATTCATGCCTCAGTACAGAAAGCAGTTACCACAGAGGTTAGAGATGAAAGGTACTGCAGATGCTGGAGAATCCGAGATAACAAGGTGTGGGGCTGGATGAACACAGCAGGCCAAGCAGCATCATAGGAGCTTGGCCTGCTGTGTTCATCCAGCCCCACGCCTTGTTACCACAGAGGTTACATGGTTATGGCAAGTCACTATGTATGTGTTACAGTGCACAAACTGCACAGTGCACAACTGTAATTTGCACATGCAGGTTACTCAGTATACATGGCTGAAGAAACAGACTATCGTTCATGAACAAAAGCTCTTTTCTTATTATATTGTGTCTCACTTTGTCTGTTCCTGTGCTTGCATTGAAGAGGTACCCTTTAAAGAATACAGGATTTCTAATCATACAAGTGTGATTTGTTGTTGACTATTCATCTGCTGTCCTTTCTCTGGGAAATTTTTCACTTTGCATCAAAGTCGTGGGTGTCCTTACTGCATGAGCAATATTCTAAAACTCAGTGCCTTTTGCATCACACTGCAAGATAACTTCATCATTGTCATCATAGTATTGAAGCACTGACTTTTATTATCACTAGCTGCTTGATATAAATGTAAGTTGCTTTTTATATTCTTTTTGGTGTGGGCATTGCTAGAAAGATTGGAATTTATTGCCTACACCCAATTGCCCTTGAACTGAATGGCTTGTTGAATGACTTTCAGAACAAGAGTCAATCATATTGTGGTGGGTGTGGAGTCACATGTAGGCCAGACCATGGAAGGATGACAGATTTCCTTCTCTAAAGAACATTAGGGAGCCAGATTTTTTTAAACAACTATTGACAATGGTTACATGGTTACCAATAGACCTGTTTTAATTCCAAATTTTAGTTCAAATATTTTAATCTAAATTTCACCATTTGCCATAGTGGGAGGATTTGAGCCGATGTCCCCAGAACATTAGGTTGAGCATCTGGATTACTACAGTGACTACAATATCACCCCCTCCTCATCATTGTTTCATGCCCCAATTCCAAAAAAAAACACTTTGCAGTGAGCCTGCATAGAATTTCATACTGATTACAAATTAGGCAAGAACTTTGTTTGGTAAGAACACAAACCAAATAAATTGTTGTCCCACCTTCACAATAGTTGGTCTCTGTATCTCTATTACAGCTCATGCATCATCAGGATTGGGGGAAAGTCCTTTGACTGTACATAAATGACCTATGCACTTGACTCTTGTAAAAGGTTCCTCAAATGTGGGAATGGGTATTAAGAGTGCTGGTTTTATCACTGCCTGGGGTTTTTCCAATTTCCTGACACAAATGATAGGTCCATCCAAATTTAACCACATCCAGGCCAATGAAAATATTTTTGTATTTTGACTTGCATTTTCTTTACTCCCAAATGACCTCCTACTGGTAATTCCTGTGCTACCCACAACATCTCCTTTCTCTAATCTACTGGTAATACAGCATGATGAGTTTCTGCCCATTTTCCATCTGCCCGAATATATGATGGTTTCCATTTCTCATCAAGACCTCATTTTAAGGTAGTAACATTTTGGGATACACTCAGATTCTTTTGTGTAAGCTTTTTGATACAACTGCTTTAATTTTTTTTAATCTTTCTGTTGTAATACAGCTAATTTCTCTGAACTAAAAATACCCACTTTGTCCTCCACCTGTTTTTGTTTTTCCCAGCCATTTGAACAAACATAGTCTCTGATAATTGAACTTCAACTTCCTTATCTTTATTCTTTGATATCGCCTTCTGGTTCCACCTACAATTCTGTGACCTTGTTACCACACAGTCCGGAAAAATCCGAGGATACACTTCCTGTAACACCTCAGTTGCCTGATTTTCCACTGGCTTTTTAACCATTCCCATCTGTGATCCAACTATATCATTGCCGAGGATAAACTTTATCTCCAGAACAGAAAATTTCCTTATTACTCCTGCCACCACTTCTCTACATTTCACCGGACTTTCCAACCGCACTTTATATAATGGAACACTGCTCTTTTCAACATGAATTCCACATATTACCACTTTCTCCAGCAATAATCCTTCTGAATTATATATCTCCTCATCTCTCACCATCAAAGGTTGATGTGTTCCAGTATCTCTTAAAATCTTAATTTCTTTACCTATTCCTCCTGGCATACACAAGTAAACCCTATCCGTGCAAGTAAATTCTTTAAAGAGATCTGGCATTTTCTTCTCAACCGACCCCTGACCAGGTTGTATATTCTTTTGCAGCTTTTTAGCTTCCCCTGTGCTTTCCTTTAAACACTTCAACAAAACTCACTGACTTAGCCGTCTTCCCAGTGTTTTTTCTAAACCACCAACACTGTGACTTCATGTGGCCTACTTTATCGCAGTGAAAACTCTGAGCTTTTTGACTTCTCTTTCCCTCTCATTTCCCTCTCCCTTTTTACCCTAGGGTACCCTTCAATAAGATTTCCTTTTCTCTCACCACCTGAGGATTTCTCTCTTCTCCAACTTCTATCCCTCACAGATTGAAATTGATGTTGGAAGCCAAACTTTTGATTTATAAGCCAATTCATAATTGTCAGCCATTTCCGCTGCTAATCTCACAGCCTTAACTTTTTGCCCTTCCACACGCATTCTCACTGCTTCAGAAGTGAATTTCTGAACTCCTCCAAAATAATTGTCTCTGTAAGATCATCACAGGTTTGATCTATTTTCAATACCTTTATCCACCTATCAGAATTACTTTGTTTGATCCTTTTAAAGCCTACGTATGTAAAAAAGACATAAAGGGCAATGAATCATACCAGACATAAAATGTTAGCTCTTTCTTTCTCCACAGACGCCACCAGGTTTGCTCAGTTTCTCTAGCACTCTGTGTTTATTTCAGATTTCAAACAACTGCAGTATTTTGCCTATTTTTAAAGGTGGGGTTGAACATTATCAGATCAGCCAAGATCTTGTTGAAATGATGGAGCAGGGTCAACGAACTGCTCCTACATCATATGGTTAATGTAGTGAAATGTGAGGTGACTCAGTTTGAATGGATGAATGGGGGGACTACTTATTCTTTGGAAAGTAGGAAACTAATCATATTGGAGGATGAAAGGGATAGATAAGTTACTTCAAATAGTAATAAAAATTGATAAGTCCATGAAGAATCCATGTCCAGAAGAACACAACACATACAGGGAAGCATTGTTAACTTTATATTGAACTCTGATAATACCACACTTGCAATACTGAACACAATTTTTATCTCCACCCTAATTATCATATTACCATTTATATTGCTAGTGCTCTCAAAGTTTGAGCTACAATTGTGGGAAATTGCTGAATACCTAATCCAAATGCACCTTCTCCTATTTATAAGTGCTGATGTAGACAGCAGAGTGCTTGGCATCGTCTTAAGAAGTTTTACTTTCCAGCATTGGTTTGGATTGATCTCTCAATGGTAAGTTACGGCAATTTCTTTTACTTCCTCATCATTGTGAGTGATTAGGCAGCAAATATCACAAATATAAATATAGGAGTCTCTCAGGAGCAAAATTGAAGCAGTTGCAAGGTTGCCACTTTGAAAGTTTTTTTTAATGATAGGTGTAAATCGTATTTTATGTTGAATACATTTTTTTTTCACTCGTGTAGATAGCAACTGTGTAGAGCGTAGAATCGGGCTGTTCATTAATTTGTGCAAGGTCAAAGGCAGAAAAGCTGTCAAGCTGAAAAGCTGTCAAAAGGTCAAAAGCTGTCATAATAACTGAAATGAATTAGCTAAACTCACGATTTTCTTGATTGAGGCATTTCAATGGCAGTTGACTTAAAAGATGAGTACTTAACTAGTCTAAGGCTAACTCTAATCACTTCATTGTGTATCATTATTCTACAAGGTTTGTAATGAGCCATCTGCATTACTCATCCTGGACAAAGGTACTTTAAGATTAATTTGTATCTTTCTCCCCAGTGCCGCTGTATAAGGGCATAATAATCTGAAAGAGCTAATGCTGAGGAGTGCGTTAAGCACTACCAAATTTGATGATGCCTTAAGGACTCAAATGGAAGAACAGCTTTAGATCTTGAAGGACTAAGGCATAACATTGAGGACTCCTTTGTTGTCTTACAAACAATGTCTATTATACTACTGTAACTTGTAGCCAGTTGCTTTCATGCAATAAACTACATCTTGCTTCATAGATCATAGAATTCCTACAGTGTGGAAACAGGCCCTTTGGCTCAACAAGTCCACACTGACCCTTGGAGCATCCCACCCAGACCCATCCTCCTATAACCCACCTAATCTACACATCCCTGAACACTACAGGCAATTTAGCCTGGCCAATCCACCTAGCCTGTACATCTTTGGACTGTGGGAGGAAACCAGAGCAAGCCCACACGGACACCGGGAGAAAGTGCAAGCTGCACACGGACAGTCACTCTAGGGTGGAATCAAACCCGGGTCCGTGGCACTGCAAAGCAGCAGTGCTAACCACTGAGCCACTTGGACAAGTAATTTTTCTGATTAGACTGTCAAAGGGATTTCCTCAACCACAAAGAACCTGTGTGATCTCTCGATCCCCAGAGAATGGTGGCAACATATCTGCACGATGGGGCTTACACCATGCTGAGCTGTGGTGAGGAGTCATCATACAACACGAGACTGGCCACCATCGCTTTGCCTAGCCACTACTCCACCTTACAGCTAAACAGCAAGTCATGCACATCCAAAAAATCTTTAGATGTAGCTTTAAGAAGACTGCTTGTGCAAACAGACAGCAGGAAAAAGTGATGAACTTTCAAGAACTGTGCAGAAGGGAAACTCATGGGAAGATTTTACAAAGCAGAACCTAGAGTGGATAATAAAACGTTTCTTAGACCTGGTGAGAGACATACAGCAGTAAAAATGAGCTAAAAGCTCCATACAACTGGAATGTGAGTCACTCTTGGACTGTTGCAGATTGCATTGGGTGGTAATGATATGTGGGAGCAGCCCCATGTCGAGGTTCAGCTGGGGAGCGAACAGAGATTGAAGTCACTATGATTAAAGTTAAAATTCCTGATGGGCAAGTGAATAACTTTACAAAACCAGTACACCTACAGGCTACAAAAGCAAGAAGTTGGCAAAATACTTATAGTTCATATTGAGTGTCGTGGCCACAGTGAAGTCCATGAGATGCAGATACAATAAAGGGACACAAAAGTAATTTAAAAAGAGGTCACATACTCTGGGATGTGGTGAATTCAGAATTAAATGCAAAAGGGGCAATCTAAAAGCCAATTAGATGATAGAAAATTAAATTAGGAGACTACTTAGACTGTAGAAAAGGTGGAAGATCAATTACTTAACACAACCCAACAAATCTGCTCTGCCATTCATTGAGGTCAAGGCTGATCTGAAAATACTCAGCTCTACTTTCCTGCCTTCTCCCTCTAGCTCTTGATTCCTTACAGGTTAAAAATCTCAAACTCAAATATATTTAACTACCCAGCCTCTGCAGCCCACTGTGGTAAAGGGTTCCACAGGTTCACTATCCTTAGCGAGGAAATTCCTTCTCATCGCTGTCTTAAATGGATGACTCCTTACCCTGAGGTTATGTTCTCTGGTCCCAGACTCTCCCACAAGAGAATCAACTTCTTAGCATCTATTCTGTTAAGTCCTGTAAGAATGATAAATGTTTCAAAAAGACCACCTCTCATTCTTCTAAACTCCAGTGAGTTCAAGTCCAACATACTTGAGATCTCCTCATTAGAAAATCCCTTCATACCCAGGATCAATCAAGTGAACCCTCCCTGGACTTCCTGAAATGCCAATGTATTAGATAAGGGGACCACAACTGTCCATTGTCTTCCAAATGTAGTCTGACTAGTGCCTTGTAGAATTTCAATAAGATCTCCCTATGTTTATACTCCATCCCTTTTAAGATAAAAGCTGTAATACCATTTACATTTCCCTTTACTTACTGAAATTGCAAGCTAGCTTCTGTGATATATGCACTAGGATTCCCAAATTCCTTCTGTGCTGTAACTTTCTGCAGTTTTTCTCCATTTAAAATTTTTTTTGTTCCTCCATTCCTCCTGTCAAAATGCATAACCTCACATTTTCCCACATTATATTCCAGATACCAAGTTTTTGCACAGTCTTTACGTTACGTTCACCGCTTGCCTTCCCACCTACTTTTGGGTGACATGTAGGATAGAAGGACCTAGGGGTGCAGGTACATAATTCCTTGAAGTTTGCGTCACATGTGGACAGGGTGTTTAAAAAGACGTTTGGCAGGCTTGCCTTCATTGCTCAGTCCTTTGAGTATAGAGTTCAGGAAGTCATGTTGAGGTTGTACAGGACACTGGTGAGGCCTCTTCTGGAATATGTGTCCCGTTCTGCTTGCCCAGTTATTGGAAGGATAGTATTAAGCTCAACAGTGTTCAGAAGAAATTTATCAGGATTTTGCCGGATTGGTCTGATGGGTCTGTTTCCATGCTGTTGGACTCTATGATTCTATGGCTCTACCTGCACACTTGGATTTAATTTGCCATTTAACCTACTTCTCTGCAATAAGTTATGTTTACTGCTGGTTCAAGATCTAAGGACAATTTTCATCAGAACAAAATTAGATGCTTCCAGAAGGTTTTGGATTGTTTAAACAAATCACACATTAGGAAACAATTAACAGCTAGTCAATAATCAATAACAAAGAAGGACAAGATTTAACTCCTTTTACTTTTGAGGCCTTCTTCTCCTTTGTTCCCAAACGAGCTATCTTTGAAAAAACAAGGTGTGGAGCTGGATGAACACAGCAGGCCAGGCAGCATCGGAGAAGCAGGAAAGCTGACGTTTCGAGTTTGGACCCTTCCTGCTCCTCTGATGCTGCTTGGCCTGCTGTGTTCATCCAGCTCCACACCTTGTTATCTCAGACTCCAGCATCAGCAGTTCGTACTATCTCGAAGCTATCTTTGCAGTTTGACTGTAGAGATCAGTGGATTAGTTATTTTGTTATGAATATCAAGCAGACATGGCACAGTCCAAAGAAATGAGGTAATAACAACTGCCAGCCATGCTTTTCAAGAATCAGAGGCACAGTTCATACACTAACTATCGTGCAATTCCGGTCATAGCTGAGAAAGCATAGTTACACGAGAGACACTGTACCTCAAAGAAGAATATCTGTTGTTAAATAGCAATAGCATTGTCCATATTGAATTAGAAGGCGTACTGTTTCATGACAGAGAGTGCTATCAGCAAAATCAGAAATGTGATATTTGATTCAGAAAATATGGCAAGTAGTAAAGATAATGTTTACAAGAATTATACCATAGCTTTTGATGCAGCATGGCTATAAGGTAAGAGAGATTTAAAACAACAAAAAACATACGAAAATAATCGATAAATACATCTGGAGGAAGTAATAACTTCATCTTGAGTCATGATTGCACAGAAAGATGACTCATCAACTCCTTACCAGTTTTCTGAACAGCATTCCAGACGGTCTTATTTTGGCAGCTCTGTAGCTCTGCATGCTTACTTCCCTCAATTTCTACTAATCTTGTAGACAACAAATTCCATGTCTTTGCTAGACACCATGCAAAAATCTGTTTTTCTTCAAGGAGAACAATTCAAAGTTCTCTAGTGTAACTTTGTAGGTAAATTCTCTCATTGCTGCAACTATTCTGGTAAATCTATTCTGCACCATTTCCAGCACCTTCACAACCTGCCTAGTGTGGTGACCAGCACTGGACTCAGTACTGTCATGCCCTTAGCAACCTGGGATGCAAACCATCTGGATTAGTTGTCTATTCACTCTAAGAATAGCCAGACTTACGAGTACAAACTATGCACCAATTTTCAATCTCTACCATCTCCACTTCTATTGCTACTTACCAGTTTCTTCTTTCTTAGTAAATACCACATATCCATTCTAACCCTGACCTGCACCTCCAAGCGTAGTTTACCTCTTTATCCATAGTAGGACCCATTTCACTTCTTACTGAGACATTGGGCTACCTTTAGTTAACTTCCATTCTACTCTCGTATTCTTTCTTTATCAATCTTACTTTCCACTTCCCTGTCTCAATTTACTGTATTTGGCCTAGCTGTCCCTTGAAGAATTCAGTGGATGTGCATGATAAACTACCTTCTTTAATTATATTCTCTCTCTTTCCCATCATCTAAGAAGCCCTGGCTTTGATTCCTGTGTCTTCCTCTCTTGCTCATATATACTTAGCCTGTACCTGAAAACTCTTTGTCAAAGATCACCCATTGTCTGTTACAGTTTTGCCTGTCAAACTTTGGTTCGACTTTACCTTGGCACTTCACATCACACTGAATTCAATTCCTTTCAATTTAGAAGTTCTACCTTGGATTGTTCCTTGCCTTTTCCATTACTGATGAAAACCTTATAATATGAAGATCCTTCAGACAAATGTTCTCATGCAGTCACAATTGGCACACTTCATTTCCCAGTACCAGATCCTTCCTTGTTGGAGAGCATTCTCGTCAAGGAAGTTCTTCTGAACACATTTTGGCTGGGTTGGTGGGGGTGGTCATAGTCAAATTTTTTACCAGGAGATGCACACTCTGTTGTCCCTTAAGATTCAGCCGTTAGCCGGAAAGTATCAGTGAGGGGAAAAGGACAGGAGACAGGAAGGTAACTTTTCTTCTCATATTGCTCTGTGCAATATTTAGATTACAAAAGAAAGGATAACGAGGCAGAGATAACAAGGTGTAGAACTGGATGAACACAGCACGCTAAGCAGTATCAGAGGAGCAGGAAAGCTGACGTTTCGGGTCTGGACCCTTCTTCAGAAGAAGGGTCCAGACC
>JAHRHZ010000264.1:17556105-17595527 GCA_024137785.1 Ginglymostoma cirratum
AGAAAGGTCCCGACCCGAAACGTCAGCTTTCCTGCTCCTCTGATGCTACCTGGCCTGCTGTGTTCCTCCAGCTCCACTCTGTGTTATATCAACAACTTAATATGCACAGTTCTACTCTGGTGGCTACATAGCAAACATAAATTAAAAATTCTACTGTGCATTAAGGCCAGTGATGCAAATGGAGAATCCTGATCGTTGCCAATCTTCTTACACTCGTGTGGCCCTGAAGGCAGATGGGCACTCTGTGCCCATCTACTGGGCAAAATAGACATCAGCTTGGATAACTTCTCCACTGAGACACACATGACACAGTTTGCAGAACTCCAGCATCAGCCATTCTACCTCTAGCTCTAACATTGTCATTCAGCATCCAGTTAAGCCACTTGCCCTTTAGGAGGTATCAGTTAGCTTCAAGGTCAGGCATCCCTCCAGATTCCCCATGCATCCCATCTGGAGAAATGAATTACACTGTAGCTTGAGCACTTTGAAATGACATCATTATGTAACCGCTACTGTATGGAGGCTTGAGGCAAAAGTTAAACGATGCAGCACATGAAACACAGTGTTCAAAGTGCACAGCTGAAATTGACTGAAATTTGAGACCAAGAGAGCCAATCACTTAAAGAAGCATCAGAAAATAATTTAAAAACTTCAACAAGCAACTTTGTAAGACTGGGCGAGTAAGTATGGCTGCAAACTTTCCAGTTCCTGTTCCCATGAAAATGAAAGGAGAATCGAGACAGAGTTGGAACTTCTACCAGTTCCGACGGCAAAATCTTAAGATCATCACAGAGTTCAGCAGAAAGCCTGTACAAATACCTGTGGTGTCTCTTAACAGTGCCACGGGGAAAATGTGACAATCCTATTGTATTGTAGCTCACTGAGAAGCAGAAGAGCCAGACTGCAGAAATTTCGGAGGTCTCGAAGACCCATTTTGAATCATTGACTAATGTTATTGATAAATGTTTGGGGAGGGTATAAACTAAAATGGCAGGGGACTGGGAGCCTATACCTATGCAGGGAGATAGAAGAGAAGGAAACAACAGCAAAAGAAAGACAGAATGGGAAATGAAAAAAAAGGTAGAGAATTCAAGGGCAAGAATCAAACAGGGCCACACTGCAAAATAACGTGAATAAGACTAAGAAAGTTAAGAAAATGAGCTTTTCTGTGTCTCAAGGTGCAGAACATTCACAGCAAAGTATAAATGGTTATTATATAGTTGAGATTCTGGAGGTGGGGTGGTAGGATGATCAGGGGTGGAAACTGAATACCCAGGAGTATTCAATTTTCAGGAAAGACAGACAAAAAATGAAAAAGAGGTGGAGTAGCATTGCAGTTTAAGGAGTAATTAATACAAAAGTAAAGAAGTTAATGACTCCAGTGAAATGGAATCTGTATGGGTAGAGTTTAGAAATGCCAAGGGAGAGAAAATGATGTGGAAGTTGTAAATAGACCCTCAAATTGTAGTGGCAACATTGAGAAAGATATTAAACAGGAAATTAACAATGCAAGCAATAAAGGTACAGCTATAATTATGGGTGACTTTAATCTAAATATACATTGTCTAAATCAAATCACCAATAATACCATGGAGAAGAAATTCCTGAAGTGTATATGGGATGGTTCTTTTGGATCAATACATTATGAACCAACGGAGAACAGGCACAAAAACAGAAGTTGCTGGAAAAGCTCAGCAGGTCTGGCAGCAGCTGTGAAGAAAATAATCGGAGTTTCTGTTTCGGGACCCTTCCTCAGAACTGGAGTTAGAAGGAGTTCAGAAGGAGTTCCCACCACATTCTTTACAACACTGCAGTCACTACAATGAATGATTGTACATTGTAGACTGGAATTCTTGATGTTCGTATGGAGATTGACATTTGCCGGAATTCGTAACTGCATTCTGAAATGGCTGTCGGTCACTTTCAACAGGAATAACAACCACAGGTGGGTGCCCAGGAGCTGCACTTTGGGATGTGAGTTGTGGTCCACAGGACTTTTGTTTTGAATAGAGACATGTATGTAAGACTGTTACATGTAAAACCAGAACTGGTTATTCATTTGAAATATTGCAAATTTTCACATATAATGTGAAGTCAGTGGTTATGAAGGGCAGAGAGGAAAGCGAAATTAAGATTATAACTAGTTCCGCCTCGAATTTATTGAATGTTGGAGCGGGCTTAAAGTGCAAAATGACCTATTCATAAATCCTTATGAGAAAATGTGATCAAGTGTGTGGACGAGGGAATTTCAGTTGATGTAGTTTATACGGATGTTAGCACAAATTATGACAAGTTACCACATAGGAAACTGTTGGAGAAGCACTTGAAATTCAGGAAAATTTGGAGAGATGGATCAGAAACTGGCTCAGTGATAGGACACAAAGTGTAGTGGTAGAAGGCTGTTCGAGTGATTGGAGTGAAAGATCAATACTAGGACCCTTATTGTTTGTTAAATACGTAACTGATATAGATGAAACTTGGGGGCAATGTTAAGCACATGTATCAGGGATAAGCAACAGATGCAAGTAATTGGGATTAACATGTCTTTAGTGGTAGTTATCGTCAGTGCAGACTCAATGAACCTTAAGGCCTTTTCTGCCCTCTATGACTTTGACCGTATGGCTCTATAAATCCTATGTTCTAATGAGTCACACATCTGAACTAAATACAAGAACCAAACACTAGTACTCTACTGAATCAACTCATGCTGCTGACAGGTGACACACTATACAGAAGAAAAACAAAGCCTGCCCGGAACATTGTTTAAGCACTGATTTGTTATTAAGTCTTTTCCTGACTCCTTTGATAGCCAGCCTAACCCTTATTTAATGCATACTGCTTTTGTTCCAAATAGACAGCTCACCCATCCTGAAGATATTATCACCAAAACACAATCACTATCAACTTTCCTGAACAAAGAATCATCTGTGACTATAATCGCTCCCAGTATTTCCATCTCTATTCAGGGCTATCTGCTCCAGTTTTTAAATTGCTCTTTCTTCTGGGATGTTATTACCTTTTAGATGTTGGATAGAGTGCCTCATATATTCTTTTGCAAACCCTAACCTATTCAGTATTTCTACTTCCTTTGTTTCAGTACTGCTTTTGTCTCTGTCTCTTTATAACATTATGCCGGTTTGTACTATCTCAGCTTGAATCCTTATGAGGCATGATTTAGCATAGTCTTATCAACCATCCATTATGATTCATTTACTGAATTTGATGCTATTCAATACTCTTTAATGACATTAATTTCTGTCTTTCTTTCTAAATCAAAGACCCTTAAGAGATAGAAATTTGGCTCTGTACCTGTGCTGATTTGTTTCCAAAATAAAATCTGAACCCAATGGGCTCAATTCTGGTGCTGTCTGCACTTTCTGCTATTTTAATAAGGATAAAACAAGAGGTTTTATTTAGTCATGCTTGAAGCAGTCATTAATCCATAAACATATGCAGACAAGAATGTCTGACACACGCAATTGTTCCCTCTTGCAAATTTGTTTGCTGCCACACCAGTGTCAATTGCCTTCGGGAATACCAACACTCAACAGCACAGCATATGGAAAAGCTAATTACTGACCCTAATGATTACCTCTCACTGGTTCCAAGAACTCAGGCGTCACTCATGAATTTAACCACCAGAGCTCTCTGAATGCATCCCATTGTTAGTTCCAATCTCTTAACCCCTTCCAACTACTCTCAAAAATCCCTCAGATCCTCATGAAATTGATCCCTCACCCTGCATGCGACTGCACCCTGAGACCTTGCCCTTCCTCTTCCACATGGTCATTTCCCACAACTTTCTATTCAGACTCTGAGGCCCAACCATTCCTCTAAACAGCCCAGATCTCACCCAATTACTTAACTCAAAATTAGCATGTGAACCTGTGCAGACTGCTTTGCTGTTTACTTGATAATGAGACCTAAGGCTGAAATTCTCCTGAGACCTTTCCATTTGAGCGTACGCTGCTGGTACTTGATGGGGAAGGTGGACAAAAATGGATGCTACAAGATATCTAGGCCTAGCTCTCAGGGGCTATCTGCTTTAAGATGAATAAATAAAGACTGTTTTCATGTATCTTTATCCCTCTATAGCACCTGTTCCCAATTTTTTGGAAGAATTTTTGTTGCTTGGTTGATTAACACAGTCATTTTGCAGCAATATTTCAGTGGCACAAATTTTACTGAAATTGTAACGTATATTTTATTACAGAACTTTAAATCACACAACAGTATTATATCAGTCCTGAAGACCCTTTGAAGCAAAACTAGATTCATAAATCTTTGTAACAATGTTCTTTTGCACTTAAGTAAGTTGGTGGTGGAAGAATTAAATGTCTTACGTTATTCATAAATACTGTATTACATTTTGTGTATGTGGGTGGATTATATAGATTATATACAACATAAGAACGTAAGAACTAGGAGCAGGAGTAGGCCATCCGGCCCCTCGAGCCTGCCCTGCCACTTAATAAGATCATGGCTGATCTTTTTGAGACTTGGATCCTCTTACCCACCCACTCACCATAACCCTTAATTCCTTTACTGTTCAAAACTTTATCTAGCCTTGCCTTAAAAACATTCAGCGAGGTAGCTTCAACCGCTTCACTGGGCAAGGAGTTCCACAGATTCACAACCCTTTTGGTGAAGAAGTTCCTCCTGACCTCAGTCTTACATCTGCTTCCTTTTATTTTGAGGCGATGCCGTCTAGTCCTAGTTTCACCTGCTAGCAAAAAGAACCTCCCTGTCTCCACTTTATCTATTCCCTTCATAATCTTATATGTTTCTATAAGACCTCCCCTCATTCTTCTGAATTCCAATGAGTATAATCCCAGTCTACGCAGTCTGTCCTCATAATCCAACCCTCTCAACTCTGGAATCAACCGAGTGAATCTCCTTTGCACCCCCTCCAGTGCTAGTATATCCCTTCTCAAGTAAGGAGACCAAAACTGCACGCAGTACTCCAGGTGTGGCCTCACCAGGACCCTATACAGCTGCAGCATAGTCTCCCTGTTTTTATGCTCCATCCTTCTAGCAATGGCAGACAAAATTCCATTTGCCTTTTTAATCACCTGCTGCACCTGCAATCCTACTTTTAGCGATTCATGCACAAGGACACCCAAGTCCCTCTGCACAGCAGCGTGCTGCAATTTTTTACCATTTAAAACATAGTCCATTTTGCTGTTATTCCTACCAAAATGGATGACCTCACACTTATCAACATTGTACTCCATCTGCCAGACCTTTGCCCACTCACTTAGACTATCTATATCCCTCTGCAGACTTTCAGTGTCTTCTGCACACTTTGCTGTACCACTCACCTTAGTGTCATCTGCAAATTTTGACACACCACACTTAGTCCCCAACTCGAAATCATCTATGTAAATTGTAAACAATTGCGGTCCCAACACTGATCCCTGAGGCACGTCACTAACCACTGACTGCAAACCAGAAAAACACCCATTTACCCCTCCTCTTTGCTTTCTACTGGTCAACCAATCCTCTATCCATGCCACTACATTACCTGTAATACCGTGCAACTTTATCTTATGTAGCAGCCTTTGGTGTGGCACCTTGTCAAATGCCTTCTGGAAATCCAGATACACCACATCCACAGGTTCCCCATTGTCCACCATGCAAATAATGTCCTCAAAGAATTCCACCAAATTAGTTAAACATGACCTACCCTTCATGAAACCTTGCTGGGTGTTCCCAATGGGACAATTTATATCCAGATGGCTTGCTATTTCTTCCTTAATGATAGATTCAAGCATTTTCCCCACTACTGAAGTTAAGCTAACTAGCCTATAGTTACCTGCTTTTTGTCTACTTCCTTTTTTAAACAGTAGCGTCACATTGGCTGTTTTCCAATCTGCGGGAACCACCCTAGAGTCCAGTGAATTTTGGTAAATAATTACTAGTGCATTTGCTATTTCCCCCATCACCTCATTTAGTACCCTGGGATGCATTTCATCAGGGCCAGGAGACTTGTCTACCTTTAGCCCCATTAGCTTGCCCAGCACTACCTCCTTAGTGATAATGATAGTTTCTAGGTCCTCACCTGCTATTAACCTTCTTGCCATTAGTTTTTGGCATGTTATTTGTGTCTTCCACTGTGAAGACCGACACGAAATAACTGTTTAATGTCTCAGCTATTTCCTCATTCCCAGTTATTAACTTGGCCTTCTCATCCTCTAAAGGACCAATGTTTACCTTCGCCACTCTTTTATGATTTACATATTTATAGAAACTTTTGCTGCCTGTTTTTATATTCTGAGCTAGTTTACTCTCATAATCTATCTTACTTTTCTTTAAAGCTTTTTTTGTGGCTTTCTGTTGGCCTTTAAAGATTTCCCAGTCTCCTAGTTTCCCACTACTCTTTGCTTTTTTGTATGTGGTTTTTTTTCAATCTGATACTTTCCTTTATTTCCTTAGACATCCATGGCTGGCTCTCTCTTTTCCTACAATTCTTCCTTATCACCGGAATATACTCCTGCTGAGCACTGTGAAAAATCATTTTGAAAGTCCTCCACTGTTCCTCAATTGACCCACCATAAAGTTTTTGCTCCCATTCTACCTTAGCTAACTCCTCCCTCATTCCTTCATAGTCTCCTTTGTTTAAGTACGGGACATAGGTAATACATTTGACCATCTCACGCTCCATCTGTATTTTAAATTCGACCATACTGTGATCACTCCTTCCGAGAGGATCCCTAACTGTGAGATCATTAATTATTCCTGTCTCATTACACAGGACTAGATCTAGGATAGCTTGCTCCCTCATAGGTTCTATTACATATTATTCAAGGAAATTATCGCGGATGCATTCTATGAACCCCTCCTCAAGGCTGCCATGACCGACCTGGTTTGATCAATCGATATGTGGATTAAAATCCCCCATGATAATTGCTGTACCATTTTTATATGCATTAGCTATTTCTATGTTTATTGCCCGCCCCACCACGATGTCAATATTTGGTGGCCTATAGACCACACATATCAGTGACTTCTTCTCCCTCCTATTCCTAATTTCCACCCAAATGGATTCAACGTTTTGTTCAGTAGAATCTATATCATCTCTCACTACCGCCCTGATATTATCCTTAAAAAGCAGAGCAACACTACCTCCCTTCCTGTCTGTCCTTCCGAACAGTTTGATACCCCTGGATATTTAACTCCCAGTCATGACGTCCTGTAACCATGTCTCTGTAATGGCCACTAAATCATACCCATTTGCCATGATTTGCACCGTCAGCTCATCCACCTTGTTTCGAATGCTCCGAGCATTCAGATAAAGTGCCCTTACGCCAGTTTTTGCACCTTCTTTTTGGGTCCTGTTACCTCCATTACTAACAGCTCTTGAGTTCTCCTTCCCTTTAACTTTTTTCCTAATTTTCAATGGAGTTGAAGCTTCCTCGTCACCTGCTAACCTGCTGCTTTGCCTTACATTTGTTATTCTTCCTCTATGCTCACTTCTCCCTTCCCCCCTACTTTCTAGTTTAAAGCCCTATTAACCACCCTATTTACCCTTTTCACCAGAACACTGGACCCGGCCCTGTTCAGGTGGAGTCCATCCCAGCGGTATAGATCCCTCCTGTCCCAGAACTGATGCCAGCGCCCCATGAAAAGGAAACCCTCTTTCCCACGCCACTCTTTTAGCCACGTGTTTACTTCCCTGATCCTCACCTCCCTATGCCAATCTGCACATGGCTCGGACAGCAATCCAGAGATTATGACCCTTGAAGACCTGTTTTTTAATTTTGTTTCTAGCTTTTCATAATTCCGAAACAGATCTTTTTTCCTAGTCCTGCCTAAGTTGTTGGTACCTACGTGGACCACAACAACTGGATCCTCCCCCTCCCTCTGTAGTATCTTCTCAAGCCAGTCAGAGATGTCTCGCACCCTGGCACTGGACAGGCAACACACCATGCGGGATTCTCTATTCTGCTCACAAAGGTTACTGTCTATCTCCCTGATGATGGAATCCTCTACAACTACAATCTGTCTTTTTGCTCCCTCCTCTTGAATGGCCTCCTGGACCATGATGCCATGGTCAGTTGACTCATCCTTCCTGCAGCCCTGTTCCTCATCCACGCAGGGAGCAAGTGCCTCATACCTGTGGGACAATGTCAAAGGCTGCGGCTCCTGTGTTCCTGTCTGCAGGGTCCCTCTACATGCCTCACTCGCAGTCACACACTGCTGTCCCTGCCTGCCGATCGAATTAACATTAGTTAACTCCTAAATTTATTGGGTGGAGCTTACCTTCCCAGGCTAACCTTGTGCTTTCTCCTGGACTCCCGCCGCTGAAACAACTGAAAAAGGTTCCATATCAAATATATATTTTTAATTTTTATCTGGATAGGTTAGCAAGATGAAAACGGCCTCAGCCTGTCGAAGAGAATTCCATGTGCTTTTTGTGGTCATTACTACAGGGATATGCTTTTTTACTTCGCCAGATGCTACATGGAATTTTGTCACTAATTGTAACCTTTGATAATCCAGACTTGATAACACCAGTATGCTGCCAATCATCCTAGCAAAATATAGCAAATGTCTACAACTCTATTATCTATATCCTCATGCATAAACAGGTAAGTCTGGAATAAAGTTTATAAAAACCAAAAGAACTGCAGATGCTGTAAATCAGGAACAAAAGCAAAGTTTCTGGGAAGCTTGGCAGGTCTGGCAGCATCTGTGAAGAAAAAAACAGAGTTAACGTTTCGGGTCCGGTGACCCTTCCTCAGAACCCTTCTGAGGAAGGGTCCCCAGACCGGAAATGTTAACTCTGTTTTCTCCTTCACAGATGCTGCCAGACCTGCTGAGCTTCCCAACAACTTTGTTTTTGCTCCTGGAATAAAGTTTGTTCAGTGTTACAATTCTTGGTAAAGCATGATGTACTAAATAAGCACACAACTAAATTTAGTCCAATTTTATCATCTTGCATCTTCAACATAAGTTACATTCTCACATGTTTTATGACATGAGCAAATTTGGACATATTACAACTGATCCCCACATTGATATCGTTCAGAATGTGAACTGTTGTGGTCCTAGCACTGATCGTTGTGGCACCCCACTGGTAACAGCCTGTCATCCTGAGAATGACCCATTCATTCCTGCTTTCTGCTTTCTGTCTGTGAACTAGTTCTCAATTTATACAATAATATTACCTACAATCCCTAGTGCCCTAATTTTGTTTACTAATTTCTTGTGTTGTACCTGATCAAAAACATTCTGATAACCAAATACACTGCATTTGCTGGTTCTCCTTCACCTACAAAAAGTAATTTCCTCAAAAAGCTCCAAAGCATTTGTCAAACATGATTTTCTTTTCATAGATCCATGTTGACTTAGCCCAATTTTGCCATCATTTTCTAACTGCCCAGCTATTAATCCTTCATAATTTATTTGAACATTTCACTACTGCTGATGCCAAACTAGAGGTCAGTAGTTCTCCATTCTTCCTGTCCCTAAGTACTAAAGTTTATATTTGCTACTTTCCCATCTGCAGGAATCTTTCCAGATTTTATAAAATTTTGAGAGATGAACACCAACACATCTATCAACTCTACAGCCATCTCCTGCAACTCCAACCACCACTGGGGTATAGCACAAGAGATTTTCAACTTTCAATCTAGTTATATTTTCAAATATTATCTCTTTATGACCATCAATTTCTTTCAGTTCCCCAATTTCTCAAGTTCCTTGGTTGCATAATATTTCCTACTTGTGTCTCATATCTTTACTGCTTCCTTGTTTAGACTTAAGACTTTAGTTTCAGAATTAACTGTGTCACATTCAACTTTAAAGGAAAATTCTATTATATTATGGTTACTATTTCCTAAGGGGTCTTTTACAGCAAGGTTATTAATTAGTCCTTTCTCATTACATAATATTAAATCTAAAATACTCCAATTCATTGTTGGCTCTTCAATATACTGCACCAGAAAGGACATGCAGGCTAGGTGGATTAGGGTCACACGGACACGGTAGGGGTTTGGGTCTGGATGGGATGTTCTTCGGAGGTTCAGTGTAACTCAGTGGGCCGAATGGCCTGCTTACACACTGTAGGTATTGTATGATTCCATGAAACTCATCATGTACAAATCCCAGGAATTCATTCTCCAGAGTATTAGTGCTGATTGACAGCCCAGTCCATGTGTAAATCTAAGTTTCTCATTATTGTTGTCTTCATGTGTTTCTAACTTCCTGCTTCATACTGTGTCCAGCATTATCACTACCAGTTAGTGGCAACTCCCATCATTATTTTCTGCGCCTTCTTGTTTCTTAGCTCTACCCAAACTGATTCTATATCTTGATCCTTTGAAATGAGATTCTCTCTCCCTAATGCACTGATTTAATCCCTTATTAAGAATGCTACTTCACATCCTTTTATGTTTGCCTACCCTTTTTAAATATCAAATAACCTTGGATATTCAGTTTGGTCTTTCTAGGTCACTGTGTTGTCATGTCTTTTTAATGGCAATTAAATTGTACCCATTTATCTCATGTTGTGCCTTTAACTATTCTGTTTTGTTTTAAATGTTGTTTGAATTCAAATTGAATCCTTTAATTCTGCCTCTTTAACATTATTCTGCATTAACACTATAACATATTGGTACCTGAAAATATACAAATGATGAATAAACGGTACTGAAACCTGATGGAAGACAACATTCATAGAACCTGGCCCTTCAGCCCAACAAGTCCACACTGACCCACAGACCATCCCACCCAGACCCATCCCCCTATAACCCACATAATCTACATACTCCTGAACACTATGGGCAATTTAGCATGACCGATCCACATAGCCTGCACATTTTTGGACTGTGGGAGGAAACCAGAGCACCCGGAGGAAACCCGCGCAGACATGGGGAGAATGTTCAAACTCCACACAGACAGTCACTCAAGGGTGGAATCGAACCCGGGTCCCTGGTGCTGTGAGGCAGCAGTGCTAAACACTGAGCCACTGTGCCTAGCTCAAATATGCTGCAACATATGGTTTAAAGTTAAAAAATAATAATATTTTATACTAGCTTTGTAGCCAGTCCTTGCCTGGTCAAAGCTCCTCAAAGCTACTAATGATATTCCTACAGTCTTGGGGTATATTGCTATTATCCATTCATTGAACATGGCCATTATGGAGTAGACATGGGTGGCTTAGCAATCAGTGAGTGCAGATGGAATTGGCATGCTCAGATCTCTGAGTAAGCTTGTCTTGTTAGGAGATGCCATGGAAATTGTTCAGCATATTCGCTAGATGAGTTGAATGCAAGAAACCAGTTTTGAAAAAGGAACACCAATTCTCACTTCATGAGGAGATAGTGCTGATTAGTTGGGCCAATTTTGGAATGGAGATGTAGCAGGAACAGTTAACTGTTAATCATAGTTGTCCAATAAGACTGATTTCTTGCATCTTCATTCTGATGACTGCAAGATGAAAAGCTTCGACATTTTGTTTCATTTTAGCAATGTTTAAGTTCTTTGCTACTAGTTAATCATTCTAATCTTGTGTTGAGAATACTGTTTTGGTGGTGATCAAATCTAGCTGGTGTCAGTCTTGGTCCTGACTTTGACTCTCTCCTGGGTATTTTGTGCTATAGTTTGCTCTGAAAGAAGGTGCTAGTTACACAAAGCTCAGGTAGCAGCTAAGCTCAAATAGACTCTGCCTGAGGCAGGAAGGCTATTTCTCATGGCTTACACCCAATCTTGCAGTGAAACATCCCAGTAAGTAAAGATATTATGACATCAGAATTCTGCTAATGGCAGTATTTAGCTCCTCGTGGGCTGGTCTTTGCCTTCTGTGTTGGAGCACAGATACTCATGAGGTTAAATTATCAGATTTGAGTTGAGGTGTGGATGGAAAGGACACAGACTAAACCATTTCTAGGATTTCTAACATTGACAGTAGCTCCTTCCTTAAAGCAAAGCCTACACATCTTTTTATTTAAACTTTTCCCATGCTAGATCAAGGTGAAATGTTTATTCATTCAGGGACCTACTGGTATCTTGTAGAGAAGTTATGACAATGTTAATCTTATCAGGTTCCATGTTGATCAAAGCTGTCTTGTACATATTATCAGCTGTTACAAGTCCTCTGTGCATACAGTCCTGATGTTCCAGTTCATCAGTTAAAGGCATCTTCCCTTGACTTTTATTTTGTTTACTTGGTGCAATGGATTCTGCCCACTTATTGAGCAGAGACTGTAAGCTCCAATAGCCAGTGTGACAGATGTACCCTGGCAAGGCAGCAATTTTACTACTGAACAGCTGCCTGACTTGAGGTTGGTGATGGCTCACCAATGGAATACAAATGTCTCTCCCAGTATCAGTGATAGCCACAACACCATAGAATTTGCACTTATCATTCATAACTGCTGTCTCCTGTGTTGCATTAATACTCTTCAATGAGCTGGAATATCTTCCCAAGACTACAAGCCTGGCCTGAATGTTTGTAATCTTTGGACTACTCAAACATCCGAATCTGCTGTCAATGTCCTGGTTGAGTCTAAAGGAGTGCAAAGCACTATGTTTGCCATTGGCTTGGTTGCAAGAGTTGCCACAAAGATGACATAGATGGACATTAGAATGTCTTTGGGATCCACTCCCATGGCGCTATAATCAATTTTTGTAAAACCCATCCTGTTTTCTAATGTTTTTAGGGAAGAATGGCTGTCCATCTGGTCTGCTGTAGCCTACACCTGACTTCAAACCCGTGGCCATTTGATTAACTTTTAATGTTGGTGGACCTGCAGATTGCACATCTAGTGGTCAAATTTGCTCTGGGTTCTTCTGAAGCTTGAGACTGGGTCTGTCAGGGACCCAGTTTTTGTGTGACACTACAAGGGGGCATAGATGAGGACAGATTGATATTGCAGGGACTGTTCTCTTTGGAGCGAGGAAGGTTGAGAGGAGATCTGTTGAAAGCTTTCAAAATTATGGGAGGTTTGGATAGAGTAGATAGGGAGAAACTGTTTTTGCTCGTAAAAGGGACAAAGTGATCTACAAAAGTGTGAAGTGACGAAAATATTTTCATTCAGTGAGTAGTTACTGTATGGAATGCGTAGTCTGGAAAAGTGATGGAGGCAGGCATTAAAGAGGGTATTAGATGATTATTTCTATAAAAATAACATGCAACAACATAATGAAAAAGCAGGAGATCAGCATGAGGTAATAATGCTCATTTTACAAGCCTATGTAGGCATGTTGGGCCAAATGGCCTCCGTTTGTGTAAATACACTACACTTCTGTGATTCTGTGATTTCAATTATTGCATCATTAAAAATCTAGTTATATATCACTTAACAAAGTATGACTTTTTAAAAGTGTTTTTCAAATATCTTTAAGGGCAAGTGGGTGTCACTGGTGAGGCAACATTTAGCCAACAGTTAAAGGTAAACTCATTTGTTGTGAATCTGTCGTCACATTTTGACCAGACTAGATAAAGATGTCAGATTTTCTTCCTTAATGATCATTAGTGTACAAGATGCAGTGTTTTTACGCACTATAATTGATGATAATTAATTGTCAGCACTACTGAGCCTGATTTTCCATTCTAGATTTTATTAATTGAATTTAAATTCCAGTAACTGCTACTGGAGGTTTTAATTTAGACTAACAGTACAGAGGTACATAGTGTCATCTATTGATTCTTTTCCATGAAAACAGTCAGGGCGGTCTCAACAATGCAGTTTAGACAGAAGTGTGAATTCACTGACATCAATTCTCGATTACTGTGTAATTCTGTGCATGCGCCAACTCTAGAAATGGCTATCAGTTTTAGCGGTATAATAATGGCAAAATTTGACAGTTTTTCTGTCACTTCCATTGCAAATTCCTTATGTATACTTTGTATCAAAGACTAGTGTTGAACCTTTGAAGTATTAAAGTGAAATGACTGCACAGAGGCCAGTATCCCAGTCACCAAGTCACCCTTTATTTACATGTGCACAGTACTTTGTAGCTAGTCAGCTTGGAGTCTGTCCGCTGAACTGAGGAGCTTCGAAGTACCCTGTTTATGCTGGTCAGCCAGGGCTTTCTGATTGGCCCAGGTTAATAAAACAATCAAGGATCTCATAGTCGACAATGTCCACCCAGTTCCAATCACTATATAAACTAAACTCCCTTCCCTTGTTGTCCTGGTGGTAAACTACTTTGTTCAGCACTATTTCTTCTTTCACCATCTCAGAACACATGACGATGTACGATCAAAATTTTCCACATTATTGTATCAATCTCTGACTTTTAAAATGAATATATTCAACAGACAGATGGATTAGGATAAAAATGTTTATTTACAACAAGTTCTATTCAATATGTTATACATATAAAATATATAAAACCAAAATCTAAAAGAATGAACATTGACATTTATAGATAAGCATGTTTCTAGTTTGCTAATCACTAATTCAATGGAATGCGCGCTCATAAAAAGCTGAAAAAACAATTACAAAAATTAAATCGTTTGTGAAAATTTCAGATTGTTGTAAAATGTTATTGTATTTTTGCACCAAACATAATTATCACTTCAATTATTTAAAAGAGGTCTCTGGTTTGGGCATTGTTTTTACTTTGTACAATTCACAACGCAAAACATTTAAAATACTCATAGAATCTTCAAAAATGCCTCAAAGGTTAATGCATGTTGGGCTGAGCAGATCATGGAAAAATTGGACTTTTAAATAAAGTTACATAAAAATGCTCAAACAGAGAAACGTCCTTCATACCAGCATCTATGAGTGTACTGCTGCAATTACATCAATCCCAATATCTTAACCCACGGGCTTTTCTTAAAATGGATCATTCAGCCCAGAACAGTCATCACGGTTGGAAGACTGTATGGAGTAATGTTAAACAGTCTGTGTATTCTCAAATAAATAAATTCACATTAAGTTGTTAACATTTGAATATTGCGCATCTGATGGCAGAATCTCAAACTTTAACATTTTAATTGCTTAAAGAAATTAAAGACTTCAGGTGTGATCCAGCAAAAAGGGATTATCTGAAATTACCTTTGAATTCACCTTGTGCAAATATTAATTAGTTAAGTTTAAAATGATGTTCATGACTGCTGTCCTTTTGCAGTTAAGGACATTCATAGAGTTAGCAAGTTTTCTTGGAAGTAATACTTTTGAAAGTGCTCTTAAAATACACAATGATAAAGGCAACAGTGTTATTTTTCTTACTGCTGATCTATTTTTTCTTCATAATAATCTATCAGTTGGCAAGCTGGAAACTTCTCGTGCTGTAGTTTCTTTCATGGAATTTAATAACATTGCACATTTGAATATCACTGTTGACATTGGCAGTGAGCAAATGCTTATTGGTTTCATGGGTAATTCCTCTGTCACTCATTTAACGGTAATACTTAAAATATGGGAGTTCAAAACTAGGGGGCATGTTTTTGAGGAGAGATGAGAAGGATTTAGAAAGGATATGGGGGGCAAAACTTTTACATAGAGACTGATTAGTATTTGGAATAAACAGCATGTAAAGTTACAACATTTATAAGACATTTGGATAAGTACATGAGTAGGAATGGTTTGGAGGGATATGGGCCAAATGCAGGCAGTTGGGACTAATTTAGTTTGGGGACATGGTAGGCATGGACCAGTTGGACCGAAGGGTCTGTTTCCATGCTGTATGACTCCATGACTCAATGACTTAACAAAGGATTTCATGTGCATGTATTAAGATTATGAAATGTTGCCATTAATTTTGCTAGTGGTCATGTTTATACATTAATTTTATAAAAGGGAAGGAAAATGAATACATTGCGGAAAATATCAGCTGAAATGAAGAGTTATCTTGAAATAACAAAGAGTCATAAAAGTCTCTTCGGATCAGAAAACAAAGGCATCCTATAGGTCAAACAGTAATGTATATGCACAAATATAGGCATTTCTATTAGCACAACAACAGAAGACATATTATTAAGAATAATGACATCTTCATAATATATGCTAATGCAAACGCAGAATCTGATTTTCAGACAGCCTTAAAAGTATTTTTTTTCACAAGTTCACTGTAGACACAAATTTCAGGCTTTACATTTTATCCTCTAATGAACAGTAATTAATAATTTGACTGAACAACTCTTCAGCAATTTTAGTGTTATTTCTGAGAATGAACCAAAGGATAAAATTGTGGGGCAACAAAACATTCTTAGGGTTTTCTTTGAAATACAACAGGTTACAATAATACTCATATGACTAATACTGCTGTGAGCAACTGTGGCATGAATTTTCATAAAGACAGAGAGAGTCTGTTGTTTCACCAACATGGTGTTGGAGCCCTGATTCTGGAAGTCTTGCCCCCAAACCCTGCACCACCATTTTCACTGTGGTGTACACAACATGACTTGTTCATTTTGTACTTTCTAGGCTAAGTTCTAAAGCTGCCAGTTATTAGGTGAGATATGATATCCATGGATAGGTGCAAAAGGCGGATGGGAGAGTGTCCTTTAGAAGAGATCAAGTCTGTTGGTTGCTAAAAATAGACATGAATATGTATAAAAAGTGGAAACATTCCTTGGAATTATCAAGCTATCTAGGGAACTATCAAGTTAATTGAATCTGTCAAGCTGGCAAACTAATTAAATCCGACCTTTTTTTGATAAAGAGCCATCTGCAGTGTGAACAATTTTACTCTGTTGACACGAGCTTGACAGCTATTATTAAAAATTTCTGCTACATGACTGATCTCACAAGCTTTCATCACAGTGGGGTAACTGTCAGTTCACAGTTTGAGTGGCAGCTCCAAATGCTTATAAAGTATTTTTGTTGTTCTTATGAAAGTTAAGTTGTTGAATGAACTTAGCTGTCATCAATGGGATTGAATCAGTATTTCTTTTAAATAGCAAACTTATCAATAGACACTTAAGAATCTGATGTCCTTAATCTAACCATGGGTCCTGATGTGTGTCCGTGGTGGTACTGAATGGGCTTGCATGGAGTTTGTAACTCAAGGGGTGCTGGGTGGGAGTCATGAGTTGGCACGGCTAGATTCAGTAGAGATATAAGATGTTCGTCTAAGGCAGTTGAGATCCTTATAAATGTGTGTAAATCCACATGATATGTGCAAGGAATACAAATTATACTTGAACAAAGCCTGAACAGGTAAATCTCTGCAGCTTTTGTGGCAGCCGAAAGTAGGACTGCACCTACTCTGACCCTGTGTAAACCTTGAATCAAAGGACAGGCATTGATGGTGAATGAGGGGTTGCAGCATCCAGCTGCTTGAACTTTCTCTCCTGCCTGTTAGTCAGCTGTCACCTTTTTGGAGACTGCAACTAACTGGTGGTTTGTCTATTCAGCTCAGGAGGCAGCACACCCATGAAATGTGTGCTTTGCAGTCAGACATTAGTTACAGTATCTTTGCTCAGATAAAGAGACTGAAACTATTCACAGTTTTCCAGCACCCTCTTTGAGCCATGTAGCCTCCTGCTCCGATGACCCCCTTAAGCAGCTGCAGGAAAGCTGCTTCCATTTAGGTAGTGACCTCCCACAGCCGGGCTCTACAAAATGCCTGGTGCTCTGTAAACTGGCCTGTAATGCCTTTATGTAAACAAATTGGCTTCCTGCCTCCTTGGAAAATGCAGCCACTCTGCAACTGATTCCTCTGCTGGAAAAATACTCTGGCAATGAGTCTACACAAGGAGCTCTCTTCACCTGAGTCCCGCTATTTTGCCAGCCCCTTGCTTCATAGCCCGTTATGCAAGGACTGATAAAATTTTATTGTTGTGGAGTCTGAAAGAACATTCTGCCTCTACAAAAATTATATTTTAACCTTTCTAGTTTTGTCTTTTTCAGCTGGACTGCAGGTTAAACTAAACTACACCTGGCGGTATCTTTTAGATTGACTATCTCAATTATAACCTTTCCACGCTATGAGCAGGCTGTTTAATTCTAATAACTTACTGTAATTGTTTAATAGAAATATATTCTCGAACCAGATTTCAAGTGATAAAATGGGTTCCATATTTCACAGGGCATAAATGTTGTCCCACATATAAACTGCCATTTCTAGGCAAAATTTAAAATTACAGCACATTGTATCTGTCATGATACAAAAGCATGCACATTCCAAGGATAATGCCAAAACCTGGACTGTGATGTAAAAAGGAACATTTTACAAACAGATTAGAAATTTGGTTGAGGTGGCTCATTCTTAGCTAGATCCCTTTTATGTTCAAGTTGACGTTGAAAGTTCCAACCATTATGCTTAATAAGGATCAGATGATATAATGTCCAAAACTGTTAGCTGACGTAAAACATTGTCACATTTGATGACAAAGCAAGTTCCTAGGAGATGAAATAGGTCTTCACCAGGAGTGTGGATGAGCTAATGGTGAAACAGCAGCACAGTTTACCCGGTGACCAATTTTCCTGTCCAATTCATGAGTGAGAAAGTAAGCATAAAATAACTTACTTTTATCACCAGTTGCAGCCAATTCATCCAGTAAAAGTTAGTTTTTCAACTAACCTTGTGCTAAAGGTGTATCCTTTACTTCAATAGAATCATGTTATTTTTGTTGTCATGGTATCAATTTATTGATTATTAAATATTTCGGCATAAATTCTGAAACCAAATATTGAATGGCTCCTTTAAGGATAAGAACATCCTCCCATTTTACGCATTTTAGCCTACACACTGATGGACAGCAGAGGTAATACTCCCATTTAATGGCATTTTAGTTACACCACTACTAGAGGGCAGAGGTAATGTTTACATCCTTGTTTCTCAGTCTGTTTGTTTGTATACAATATATCTCAAAACCTGGTGGACATATTTCACAAACATTTGGTACACGGCTAGTGTATGACCTGTGGAAGAACTGATTAATTTTTAGCAAAGGATTTGTGCTGGATTCAGATGCTTGAAATTTATAAGTGATCTCTTAACTTTGCGCAATAGTGTGCAATGACATTTTTCAAAGGTTGTGGGTTGATTTACTTAGAATGCTGTTGATTGTTTTAAAATGTTGTGGATTGTCTCAATTGTGGTGGAATTTATCACGGCTGTCAAAATGTGAGCTGGGTTTTCAAGTCAGGGTGTTGGATGTAGATGCACCTAAAGCTTTTTCAGTGAGATAGAAAGCCTTAATAATTAGAGTTTTTTTCAGCTTTGCGGCTGCAGAACATCAACTATGATATAAGTAAGCCTAAAAAAATGTTCATAATTGCAATATGTTGAGGAAACACTTGGCACATCTTTAGTAAAATGGTTAACTTTTCCTACAAACCTTCCTGTAGGTCTGCTGAGGCACCTATAGTAGCACTTTTTACAACTTTAACAGAATCAGACAGAAAGTCAGTTATTGGTCACTGATTTCTCATTTCACCGTATGAAGAAATGCTTGCCTTTCACTGGAATCCAACAAGCCCCACCTTACTCTAGCTCATCATAGAACACAGTGGCGAATTATAGGTTTGAATAGCATCCCAAAATGTTGAGGTATTCAGAACTCCAACTCACTGTTATGTTTGGCAAGGTACTTTGGCTTGATGTGCTGTAGGTCTTAATGAACTGCAGCAGCAGTAAAAGATTAACATTCAGAGTAACAAGGAGATTTAAGTTCACACAGCAAATTACTAAAAATCATTGGAGCTCAACAGGAATTAATAAAATTGAGTAAAACTGCGGTACTTAAGAATTCATCAATATTAGTTCCACATATTTGCTGGCACAATATTTAAATATTCCTCTGCATATTGTTTATATTTTGTACATCTATACGGGCTTTTTTTACTGTTAACTACGTTTCTATTTAGAATATCAAAACTAAACTGTATTACCAGCTGAGCAGAAATGTAAATAAATCACAAACAACCCAGCCACATATTTCACTAAATTCTATGTTCCTGTCATTTATGCTGAACTTGAGGAGTCACGTTTCCAAACTCACTGTAACATAATCCACAATGCAAAACTTAACTTCTGGTAGTAATTACATATACATATTAACCAATTAAACCTTTCTAACTGATTGAAGATTTAACAGCATCTTAGATTTGTTTAGTACATCCTCATCAGTGGTGTGATCCTTTGATGTTTTACTTACAAATTCTGTGACTGATACTACCTCTCTCACTAATACCTGAAAAAGGAGTAAGGCTCTGAAAGCTCGTGTTTTCAAATAAAACTGTTGGACTATAATGTGGTGCCATGTGATTTCTGACCTTGTCCACCCCAGTCCAACACTGGCACCTCCACATCTGGTGGTAATTGCCACTGAGTTTAAATAACAAATGTAACTGTTTACAATATAATTTAACCAGTGTTACAGCGAAACTAACCACCACTTTTATTAAAGCATACAGGCCCTATTCATACAACAGTGTGTTACTGGTGGCATAGGAGGAAAGGGAAATTCTTTGTAAGTCTGATCTTTATCTGAAAATTGACTTTACTTGCTTAAGCATAATGTGTTGCAATACATCTGTGTGATACAAAAGCTTCATGATGATGCAGTAGGATTGTTTTGTAGTTAATGGCTCATTAACTTGCTATTACCCTGAAATTGGTCCTACCTTGTCATTTCAAGTATCTTTTAGATTTTGCCATGCTATCACATTCTGTATTGCAGCACTTAGCCAGCAGTACAAAGTTCATTACTCTCCAGAACACTTCATGGTACCAAAGCCAGGCAGAATAACCTTTCCTTTTGTATATAAGTCTGCTTCCATTCCTTTATTCATGCGTTGTACCAAAAGTTTCTCATAAAGCAAAGGGTGGTAGGCACCCAAGGTACAGGCAGCATCATAGTATCGCTCATGGTAGTGACAGAGATCTGTTTGTCTGATGGAAGGGATATACTCATAGATATTGACATTGTCACACAAGGACATCATGATAAGGATTCCTGGAAAACATTTCCAAACAGGTGATTATTTTATCGAGTCCATCAAAAAACTTTCAAAATTACATTTTGACTACTCCAACTTAAATATTATTAAAATTGCTATAAAATATCAACTCTCCAGTCAAACGTTCAGTGAGCATTCTTAGTGGTAATTTAAGTGTTTAAACCTGATCCATTCCCGTCACTTGTAAACTGGAATTCCCCAGCAATGTGATGAACCATCACTGTGTCATTCATGCTCTTACCACCAGACAGCATATTTATCGACAATATCTGAAATGTTTCCAATGCAATTTCTTTGGGTAACTAAAGTAACTGAAAGTTTAAACAAAAGTATAAATATATCACAGCAGCATGTTTATTTAACATATTGTCTCATGAGTTTTCGGTGCCTACATTACAGTTTTAAATAAAATCCTAAGTGCTTCACAAAAGCCTAGGCCTCATTCAGATACTTTAGCCTATAACGGCTAAGAGTGAGTTTAATGCCAACTCTGAACATGTACAGATTATAAACATATGACAGCTTCTACAAGAGTTTTTATGATACAGGAAAGAGACAAATAATTTCTCATTTCTTTCTTTTATTTCTCATGTCATTGTCCTGAACAAGTTGATGTGTCACTTTATATGATGCAATAATGAATTTTCCCCAACACCTTAAAGATGCTGATAAAGTCTGTGAAACATGCCAGTCTAAGTAATTGAAATTTCAATTTAGAAGTGAGATATTACAATGATGTTAATGCTCCCTTACCACAGGACCATCCTATTAAACCCACTACAGAGAGGGACTGACAGGGGGTAATAAGACTGTATCACTGTCCCATATCTACTTCCAAAGGATCAGGAGCTGGTTATTAGTTTTGGAGTTGGGCCCTTGATACTGGGAGAATTTTTGGGTGTTAATCCCTTGTTGAACCTTTGTGAGATCTTTGTAGAGGTGGCCAGTTTGTGGCCTGAAACCATGTTCCTTCTCCAATTAAGGCCAGTCGGCAGGCACCCAAGGCGGGGAAGCCAATAAAAGGTCTTTCACCAATCACAAATGAACTCTATGAACCCCTCTATGCCGAAGTGGGAGCACAATGAATTTCTGTCTGAAGGTAAACTTTCAATTTTAAAAAGGCCAATACTGCAAGGCAATCCTCATAGTGGGGCAACTCTTCCACTGAGTGATCAGAGATTGCAGATGTGACCTGACCACGATGGCAGGTTTAGGTGGTGGTATCTAGCAGATGGAGTATTTCCAGGTAAGGTGGTGAAACTTGTTGGGTAAATAAGAATATGGATTTGAGGCCACAAATCAACAAGATGTTTTTCTGTGCATTAGGGAGACATAGAAACTTAGAAAAGAGCTGTAGGAATAGGTCGTTTGACCCTTCAAGCTGATCCAGCCATTTAATATGATTCTAGCTGATCAGCCAACTCAGTACCCTGTTCCTGCTTTCTCCTCATACCTTTTGATCCTTTTAGCCCTAAGAACTATATCTAACTCCTTCTTGAAAGTATTTAACGCTTTGGTCTTAGCCACTTTCCATGGTGCAGTTGTGTTTTTTTTGACATATCTCGTATGCAAGATTTCTTTAAGGGATGCATTGATGATGTCATTACTGTATCATAGCATGTGACCTGATTTTGGAGAAGTCTAGTCTCCATCTTACTGATCCCTGTCCTCTTGCAGCATGAAATGCTGAGCAATGTGTGAATCATAGAATCCCTGCAGTGTGGAAACAGGCCCTTGGGCCGAACAAGTCTACAATGACTCAGAGCGTCCTACCCAGACCCATCCCCCTAATACTCACCTATTCTACACATCCTTCAACACTATGGGCAATTTTTCATGGCCAATCCACCTAGCCTGCACATTTTTGGACTGTGGAAGGAAAACAGAGCACCCAGAGAAAACCTACGCAGACATGGGGAGAATGTGCAAACTCCACACAGACAGTCACCCAAGGGTGGAATCAAACCTGGGTCCCTGGTGTTTTGAGGCAGCAGTGCTAACCACTGAGCCACCGTGCTTATGTTTATCTTACGCCTAGACATGCAAATGCTACTGAATTTATGTACATATAGATATCGAGAGCTGTAATGAAACTTTATTGAATTCTACAGTACGTAATTACCTACATCTCATTCTTGTGTTGTGGGAGCTAACATAAGTGCCACATTGTGATAGTTGCAGATCAACAGTATATCAGTACATAACGGTAATATACCTTACATATATTAGAAGCATAGAGTCCCTGCAGTGCAGTAAGAGACCATTTGGCCTATCGAGTCTGTACTGAACCTCTGAAGACCATCCCACCCAGATCCAAACCCCAACCATATCCCCGTAACCCTGCATTCCTTCTAACTCTTATTCTGTCTGAGCAACAGCTTTTTACCTGAACCTTCAGTCAACATCTCTGTTTAATGTTATTTTCACTGTATGACTAAATTTACCTACCAAGCCCCTGTAAGGCATCCTACTGAATGTCCATTGAATATTTACTGCATTCTCATTGTCTATGCAATTCAATATTTCTTTCAAAATTCTCTATTGGATATATCAAAATGACTGTTCTGAAAATTCCTACTGATTACCCAATTCTAAATTCTGACAAATGTTATCTTGAGTTATTAATTCTAAACATTTGCCTACAGCTGAAATTAGACTAACTGGTCCAACGTTCATTGATTTATTACTCTGTTCCTTCCTGAAGAAGAGTGTTACATTAGCTTACATGAAATAATTTGTTTTAAAGTTGAATTGAAAAATGTGATTAGAGTCTTTGATATCATTTCTGATCTTTTTGTCCTGTCATCATGATCTGGTGAATTAATCAACTTAAGTTCTTCTCATTTTTCAGAACAAATTCATTTTCTCCTGTATCTATCTACATTTTAACTTTCACCCTTATTTGTAAATACCAATGTTAGAATTCACCTCATTGGCATCTTTTCATGTAATCAATAAGGCGTAAATTATCGTATTGCACAGTACATAACTTTAGTGTTAAAATGTCTTATTGGGATGATTTGTGAATTTTAGAGTATGTTATTAAGCAAGTCTTAATGTTGGCTTCTCTGTATGTGCCAGATACTGTGGTGTAGTTTTAAGAAAGCATACTTGTGTCCTTTGGGAGTGAACTGATGTTACAGTGAAGACATACTTGTACATTTGGGTTCCAGCAAGTCTGGCTTAACAGTAAAGAGAAGCTAAAGCTCCAACACTGACTGCCCAGGAAGCTAGTCTGAGAATGAGATGTTCCAATGCATTCAGCCAGAAATGCAACTTAGAGATTCACAGTTACCAGAGGCATCACGTCTGCTAAAATAGTCTTTACAGGCCTAGAATTTCTCTGCTTAGAGATACAAAGTATATTTGGATGGCTGAGATGATGCTAGGAGCAATCTTCCCATTGGACAAGGATTGAAAATCTGTGTTAAAAGTCAGTAGATGCATGGATCCAGATGCACATAATTTGTTAAACATTGCAAAGGCACCTGCGATAAGCACAAAAATTGTTTGCTTTACCAGGGTCCTTGCCCCTTCCAAGTTACAATTTGTTACAGGACACTTGCTGTTTGGAGCAGTAGTACACTTGTTGAGAGACCATTTGCACAAATAGGGCACTTGCTTGGAAGCTAGCAACTGCATAGGACATAGTTAGTCGATGGATATTTATCATAGATTGAGGGGGTGTCATACAAAGTATTTGTCTTAGTATATTAGTATTAGGCTTGGTTAGCTACTAAAGTGCCTGTCACATGATGAAGGATTGCCGTAGGAATCCTCCATTGGAGTGGATTAGCATGGACCGAGTATCAGGAGTGAAATAATTTGTCTTCAGAGGGAGTGAATAGAAAATATATAAACACATAGCTATTGAGGAATCGTTCAGTCAGCTAAATTCTAGCTTATAGCAGTCATTTATAGCAGTAAAGTTTTAGTCATTTCAGGAATAGAAATGTTCAAGAGATCAGGTTCAGGCAACTAAGAGAAGACCCCAGAACATCCAGCATCTACAGGAAAGACAACTAACATATGTTCAACCTATGATTGTGCCATGTCTTGAACAATGAAATGTTAAGTAGCAATGCTCATTGTCGAATAAATCTCATCAATTTGCTTTCTAGATCAATGATTGTTCCTTTTATCAATATGGTTATTCTTTGACATTTTTCTTTACTTTGTGGTTTTGTATAGAGCCCAAATCTCAACACCAGCATGTACAATTTGTAAAGAAACAAATTAAAGTTTCCATTTATGCTTTATGGTGCAGTTCAGCGTTATGACTCACTGAGAAAGAGGACAGACAGACTTACCAATGAAGCCAGAGGAGGGAGGGTTTGGCTGTATGTTTTCCTGAGTGTTTTCCTGGATTACATCCCAAAGCTGCCAGACAAACTTTGGATGAAGAATGTAGAAGGGCTGGTCAGGATTCTTTCTTCTATATCGCAAATAGGGCATGAACAGGTTGTAATCTGGTTTCTTGTACCACTGAAGAAGAGTGTGTACATTAAAAGAGGATCAAAATGTTCAATTTCAATGTTTTCAGCATAATGTGAGAAAGAAACAAGACTTTCTTTTAATTATTATCAATTTCAAAACTGACAGACAAAGCAATTACTTTAAGTAAATCTTGAATTCAGAAAACAACCCAGCAATTTCTTTTGGTCTTCTGGATCAAATGTTGATTACATGGACAAGTCTCAGCTAATTGTTATTGCTGTTTACTTTAATCATTGCCAAAAGTTAGTGCATATATTTAAGAGATAGCAAGAACTGCAAATGCTGGAGTTAAAGGTAACAAAGTGTGGAGCTGGAGGAACACAGCAGGCCAGGCAGCATCAGAGAAACAAGAAAGCTGACATTTCAGATCGGGACTCTTCTTCAGAAAATTTTCTGAAATGTCAGCTTTACTGCTCCTCTGATGTTGCCTGGACTGCTGCGTTCCTCCAGCTCCACACTGTGTTATCTCTAAATATATTTAAGCTTGTTCAAAACACCAACAAATATTTATTCGTGTCCTATGCATCTGTTATTCATTTTGCATAATCATACCAAAAGCAGATGAGTTAGTGGCAGCAGTTCTTCATATTCACATTACCGTCAGAAGAAAAGAAATAGATTTGATTTCTATTCATAGACTCATAACATTCATCAAAAGACACACTTTACCCTCTGTTAACAAAACACAGCTCTGTTATGTTGTACATTTGTGTTAAATTATTCTCCATCAACATAACATTCCCTCTGGGTGGGGGCTGTGGAGGGAGGGAAGATATCGGTGGCTGGGAGGGCAACAGTAGAGATGGGATCTGATGAAGTGTCTCAGGGCTCAAAATGCTAATTCATTCTTTTTTAAATTATAAAATCCCTACAGTGTGGAAACAGGCCCTTCGGCCTAACAAGTCCACCCTGACCCTCAGAGCATCCCACCCAGACCCATCACCCTGTAACCCACCTAATCTACACATCCCTGAACACTTTGGACAATTTAACGTGGCAAATCCACCTAGCCTGCACATCTTTGGACTGTGGGAGGAAACCGGAGCACCTGGAGGACACCCATGCAAACACAGGGAGAATGTGCAAACTCCACACAGACAGTCACCTGAGGGTGGAATCAAACCTGGGTCCCTGATGCTGTGAGGCAGCAGTGCTAACCGCTGAGCCACTGTGCCATCCAATTGGATTAAACTGAATTAATTCTGCTTTCTTCCCCAGATGCTGACAGACCTGCTGAGTTCTTTGGCTAAGCTGTGCGATGGAGTGCCTGGAAGGGAGACTATGGGTCTGAGGGGTACTTCTGGCTTGTGCACTTTATGGATGCCGTAGAATTGGGGTGTGTTGGTTCCTTCGGGTTTCATTCTTAAGAAATCTGTTTTGTTGATCTGCCCTGTTTGTTTAAGTCTTTGTAGCGTGTAGAGGATTTTGTTGCCCAGTTGTGGTGTTGGGTCAGTCTGTACTAGCCGGTATATGTTCTTGTCGGCAAGCAGTGCTTGTGTTTTGGAGATGTAGTAGGGCTTGTTCACACCGATGGATGGGTTCTTTTGTTTACAACTAATCCTGGAGCAGAATGTGAACTTGGGGTCTTCTGCCTCAGAGAGAGGAGGGTGACTCACCATAACGCTCCAGTTCCTTTAGGAGGGCATGGAACTCTTTTTGAAATAATGTTGCATGATCTTTTAAATCCATTGGACCTGTTGACTATTGCAAATGTCTCACTTTGAAACATCTTTTAAATACAGAGGGGTGGTAGACACCTCAGGCTAATATTCTGCGGATTTTAGGCAGTCTGGTCAATATGTGATTCAAGAACCATAGAAATGTGGCATAGTCTTAAAAGCACACCAAAATGACCATCCATTTCTGGAACGTTTATGAATGAGCAACCAATACTGCTCCTTCCAATGATGCCCTTATCCCATAAAAGAATAAAAAATTTTAAAAAACGCAAAAAATTCAGCATTTTCCTGGTATTGCAATGAAGCATTGATCTAGGTTAATAACATCAAATCCTGGATTGGGATTTAGAACTGGTAATTAACAGACATAAAAACAAAAGCGCTACCACTGAGCCACGCTTATCCCTTTACTTCACAAGTGCCTTTCTAGAAATAGCACTACGTTCACAAGTACAACGGAAACATTTCCATCAGTTGCTCTTACCTTCAGGAGGTTTACTGAGTATGGTGCAGGATCCCAGGCCACTAAAACCACATTCTTAAATAGTATGTTATTATTGAATTTGTGCTCTGGGTTAACAAGTATCTGCAAATCATGATGGAAACAAAACATTACTTAAAAAAAAGCATTGAGTGAAACTGAGGTGTGTGGTAATTCACATTACCCAAAGGTATTGCACAGAGAGTTACAAGGTAGAAATTTATTAGCAAAAGGAACTTAAATATTCCAGAAGCAGTTGAACAGCAATAATGCATACATTACATTGGAAGAATGGTAGCAATTAGGCAAGTTATTCATAATCATAGATAAGGTTGATATAACAAAATATTTCTCCTCCTTCACAGCCTAACTAAAGCATTCATAAAGTTATTACAATCCTGATCAGAGATATTTGCTTGATTGTCAGTTATTAAGTGTGCTTGCCATAAAGTGTTGAATTTCAATTTGTTAAAATGTACCCACAATTCTTAAATAGAAATAATTTAAGTATTAGTTATTGAGTGAAAATAGACTTGCCATTAAAAAAGAATGCATTTATCCTTCTCACTTTCCAGCTACATCTGCAATTCCTCTGACACTTTACGTCAGTTTCAGAACTTCCAGTTCACAGGCTTCAGCTGTCTCCTCTTTACCATGGACCTGCAATCCCTTTACACGTCCATCCCTCAACAGGATGGCCTCAGGGCTCTCAGTTTCTTCCTGGAAAAAAATGGCCTGAACCATCCCTATCTACCAGCACCCTCCTCTGCCTGGCCAAGCTTGTCCTTACCCTGAGAAAATTCTCTAATTCCTCCTACTTTTTTTGGGTCAAAGGGGTTGCCATGGGTACCCACAAGGCCTCCAGTTATTGTTGTCTCTTCATGGGTTATGTGGAGCATTCCTTGTTCCAGTTCTAATCTGGCCCCCACCAGCTACCCTTTCTCCAGTAAAACAATGACATCGTCTGTTCTGCTTCCCTTTCTCATTCAGAATTGAAAAAAATAATCAATTTCACTTCCAATTTCCAACCCGCTCTCGTCTTCGGCTGGTCCATCTCTGATTCCTCCTTTCCCATCCTCGACATTTCTGCTTCCATTTCTGGGGCTAGGTTGGCCACCAATATCCACTCAAAGTTTATAAAATAATGAGGGATATAACTAGAGTTAATGGTAGTTGTCTTTTTCCTAGGATGGGGGATTTCAAGATTAGGGCACACATTTTAAGGTGAGAGGAGAGGGATCTAAAAAAGATATGGGGGGCAATTTTTTTACAGAGAGGGTGGTTCACGTATGGAATGAACTTGTATGGAGGAAGTGATGGATGTGGGTACAATTACAACGTTTAAAAGACATTTGGATAAGTACAAGAATAGGAAATGTTAGGAGGGACATGGGCCAGGGGAGGCTGGTGGGACTAGTTTGGGATTATGCTCGGCATGGACTGGTTAGACCGAAGGGTCTGTTTCTGCGCTGTATGATTCTATGACTATGACTCCCACAATTATCTGGACTATACATCCTCACACCCTGATTCCTGTAAAGACTCTATTACATTCTTTCAGTTCCTCTGTCTCCGTTTCATCAGCTGTAATGATGCCAACTTTGACAAGGGGGCATCTGAAATATCCACCTTCTTCCTCAACCTAGGATTCACCAACATCGTAGCTAATAGGGCCCTCAGCTGAGTCCAAGCCATCTCCTGCACCTTGACACTCACCTCGTCTCTTCCCTCCCACGACAGCGATAGGGACCCCCTTGTCCCCATCTACCACCCCACCAACATCCAGAGGATCTTTAGCTGTCATTTCTACCACTTCCAGTGCCAAACACATATCCCCCCTCCCCTTCCTTGTCAGCCTTCTGCAGTGACACCTTAGTCCACTCCACCTTCACTCCCAAAACACCGCCGCCCACCACCCCCCACCCCCCCAACAGCCCCACAGCACCTTCCCCTGTAACCTCAGAAGGGGTAATATCTACCCATTCACTTCCTCCCTCCTCAGTATACAAGGACCCAAACACACCTTCCAGATGAAGCAGCTCTTTACCTGTGCTTCACTCAATCTACATTCGTTAGGCCACTTTTGGAATACAGTGTGCAATTCTGGTTACCCTGCTTTGGAAGGATGTTGCAAAACTTGAAAGGGTTCAGAAAAGATTTACAAGAATATTGTCAGGGTTGGAGAGTTTAAGGTATAGGGAAATACTGAATAGGCTGGGGAGATTTTCGCTGGAGCATTGGAGGCTGAGGGGTGACCTTGAAGAAGTTCATGAAATCGTATGGATTGACTTGCCAGAGGAACTGGTAGAGGCTGGTACGATTACAATAGTTAAAAGGTACCTGGATGGACAAATGAATAGGAAGGGTTTAGAGGGATGTGAGCCAAATGCTGGCAAATGGGATTAGATTTATCTCGGATTTCTAGTTGGCATGGACGAGTTGGACCGAAGGATCTGTTTCCATGCTGTATAGCTCTATGACTCTATGACTCTACTACAACCGCTGATCACAATGTGGTCCCCTCTACACTGGGGAAACAAGGTGCAGACTGGGTGACTGCTCTGCAAAACACCTACATTCTGTCTGCAAAAAAAGACTCTGGGCTTCCAGTTGCCTTCACTTCAACACACCACCACGTTGGCTGGCAACATCTCAGTCTCAGGCTTGCTGTAGTGCTCCAGCGAAGCTGAGCACAAGCCGGAAAAAACAGCACCTCATTTTACACTTGAGAACTTTACAGCCTTCTGGACTTAATATCAAAATTTTAGGGCTTGAGCATCTTATCACCCGTGTCCTTACTCCAACCCCCACATACCAGGCCTTGTTATCACATGGGCTGTTGCCACACACAACCCATTGTTAGCTACTAATGGTCTCCATTAGAATTAGAATTAGATTTAGATTTTATTGTCCCATATACTCAAGTACTGAAGTACAGAAGTAGAGTGAAACTTCACCATTCTCAGTGCCATCTGAGCAACAAAGGATACCTAGGTCCAAAATCTTAGGTCCAAAATAGAAAAATAAGGCAACGAAGTTAAAATGACATTACAGTCCTTCTTAGTATTAAGTAGAAACATAAAGAAATGAAGTTGAAAGTTCAACATTAATGTCTTTCTGAAGTGCTTAGCCATGCTGGGCTCGCACTCCCTACAAAGCTCTATCTCCTCCACTTTGGCCCACTTTCTGGGAGACCCTCAGCTACCTGCTCTCGATGTTGCCGTAGATGCTGGACGACCTCCCTCACATTAGAATTGCTGTTCCCGTACTGGCTTCATCTCTGAATGTCAAGGTCCTGATCCAGGCCCCCAGCCGCTGCCACGCTCCGGACGTTGACGAAGCCGTGATGCTGTTGCTGCCTCCATGACTGAGCTGTCTCCAGTGAAGACATCCGTTAGCAGCTATTTATTCTCCCTGGCTGACCTTTACCCAGTACTTTGTCGGTCTAACTGTTTCTCTCTCTCTTTGGGCTCCATCCCCTATTGTTTACTCCTTCCCCTAACCCCTCATCCCACCTTCTGCAGAAATACCAAAATTTTCTGTTCTGAAGAAGGGTCACTGGACCTGAAACATTAATGTTACTTTCTCTCCATAGATCCTGCCAGACCTATTGAGCTTCTCCAGCAATGTGTATTTTTATTTCTGATTTCCTGCATCCGCAGTTCTCTCAGGTTTTTGTTTTACATTTCTCCTTCTCACTCTTGGCAGTCTAAATGACAAGGAGCATTGCTTGATAACATGTAAGAACCAACATGTTAAGAAAAAAACAAAGTTCTCTCTCGGCAATCTTCAATAATTCTGGGCAATCAAAGCAATTTATGAGGGAGCTCATGTACAAAAATAGTCTGAAAACATGGAAGCCAAAACTCTAAAGAATAAGACAAATAAGACCAGGATTACCGGTCAGGATCTTGCAACTCAATTCTACTTTCCCGTGTAATCCAAAGTCAGAAAATGATAAAAGAACACCAAAGGGGCGCGAAGTGAAAATATCACTTAACTAGTCATTCAGAGGTCTAAATGACCTGGAGGCATGGGCTTGAATCATAGTTGATGGGAGTTATATTCAATTAAAAATTCTACACTTTAAAAATGAGTCTCATGATGATCAAGAAACCATTGTCAATTCTCATACGTAGCCATCTGGTTGACTAATGTCCTTTAACAAAGTAAATGTGCAGCCTTTATATGGTCTGGCATGTGTGACTCCAGACCCACAAAGTTGCTTGACTCTTAAAAGGCTTCTGAAGTGGCCTAGCAAGCCACTCAGTTGTACCCAACCTCTGTAAAGTTAAGGAAAAGGAATCAAACTAAGTGGACTGCCTGGCATTGACGTGGGCAGCAGAAATTATAACAGTAAATGCAGCTAACTCAGCTAACGTTCTGGGTTTGAATCCCACTGCAGGAGATGATGGAATTTGAATTCAATAAAAAAAATCTGGAATTATGAATTGACTGATGACCATGAAACCATTGTTGATTGTTGGAAAAACCTACCTGGCTGACAACTGTTCTTCAGGGAAGGAAATCTGCCATCATCATCTGGTCTGGCCTACATGTAGCTCCAAACCTTCAGCAAATCTGGTTGATTCTCAACTGCCCTCTGAAATAGCTAAGCAAGCAATTCGTTTGTATCAATCACTACGAAATCTCAACAATTAAATGAAACTGGATCGATCACCTGGCATTGACCTAAGCACTGGAAAAGACAATGGCAGAAACAGGCCTGTCGACCCTGAAAAGTCCTTCTTACTAATGTCTGGGCGCCAGTACCAAAATTGGGAGACCTGTCTCACAGACTAGTTAAGAAACAGCCTGATATAGTCATACTCACAGAATCATACTTTGCAGACAATGTACCAGGCACTGCCGTCACCATAGCTGGATATGTCCAGTCCCACCAACAGGACAGAACCAGCAGAGGAGACAGCGCAGCGGTATACAGTCAGGAGGGTGTTGCTGTAGGAATCCTCAACATCTCATGGATTCAGGTTAAACAACGGCAAGGAAACCTCCTGCTGACTATCACGTACTATCCTTATGAATCAGTACTCCTACATGTAGAACAATACTTGGAGGAAGAACTGAGGGTGGCAAGGACGCATAATGTACTCTGGGTGGGGGATTTCATTGTCCATCACCAAGATTGGCTTGGCAGCAGCACAACTGATTGAGCTGGTCGGGTCCTAAAGGATGTAGCCGCTAGACAGGGTCTGCGGCAGGTGGTGAGGGAACCAGCAAGAGAGAAAAACATACTTGACCTCATCCTTACAGCTGCAAATGCATCTGTCCATGACAGTATTGGTACGTGACCACTGCACAGTCCTTGTGAAGACAAAGCCCCACCTTCACATTGAGAATAACCTCCATTGTATTGTGTGAACCGTGTTCAATGGGACAGTCTTCGAACAGATCCAGCAGTTCAAAACTGGGCATCCACGAGGAGCTGTGGGCCATCAATAGCAGTGGAATTGTACTCCAGCACAATCTGTAACCTCATGGCCTGGCGTATACCCCACTCAAATCCCCCACTCAACCCTGTTTGAATGGAGAGTGCAGGAAGGCATGCCAGGAGCAGCACCAGGTATACCTAAAAATGAGGTGTCAATCTGGTGAAACTACCGAACAGGATCACTTGTCCAACAAACACCACAAGCAGCAAGTGATGGACAGAGCTAAACAATCCCACAATCAATAGTTCACATCTAACTTCTGCAGTCTTGCCATATCCAGTCATGATTTGTGGATAATTAAACAACTCACGAAGGAGGAGGCTCCACAAATATCCTCATACTCAATGATGGAAGAGCCCAATACGTCAGTGTAAAAGATAAGGCTGAAGCATTCACAGCAATCTTCAGCCAGAAGTGCCGAGAGGATGATCTACCTCGGCCTCATCCAGTGGTCCCCAACATTACAGATATCAGTCTTCAGCCAATTTGATTCATTCCACATGATATCACAAAATAGTTAGAGGTACTAGTCAGTGCAATAGCTATGGAGTCTGGCAACATTCTGGCAATAGTACCGGAGACTTGTGCTCCAGAATTTGCCACTCCCCTAGCCAAGCTCTTCCTGTATAGTTACAAAACTGGTATCTATCCAACAATGTGGAAAATTGGCCAGGTATGTCAGCACTAAGTAAAGCAGGTCAAATCCAAACCAGTCAATTACTGCCCCATCAGCCCAATTTCAACCATCAGTATGGCGATGGGAAGTGTCATCAACAGTGCTATCAAGCAGCAAATGCTCGGCAATAACCTGCCTAGTATTACAGTTTGGATCTCTCCAGGATCACTCAGCTTCTGACTTCATTACATCCTTGGTCCAAACATGGACAAAAGAGCTGAATTCCAGAGGTGAGGTAAGAGTGACAGCACTTGATATCAAGTGTGACCAAGTGTGGCATCAAGGAGCCCTAGCAAAACTGGAATCAATGGGTATCGGGGGCAAACTCTCCGGTGGTTAGAGTCATACCTGGCACATAGGAAGATGGCTGTGGTTGTGGAAGGTCAGTCATCACAGCTCCCGGAGTTCCTCAGTATATTGTCCTAGGCCCAACCATCTTCAGCTGTTTCACCAACGACTTTCCCTCCATCATAAGATCAGAAATGGGAATGTTTGCTGATAATTACACAATATTCAACGTCTTTCACGACTCCTCAGGCACTGAAGTAGTCCATGTTCAAATGCAACAAGATCTGGGCAATATCTAGGCTTGGGCTAACAAATGGCAAGTAACAATTGTGCCACACAAATGCTAGGCAATGACCATCTCCAAGAAGACACAATCTAACCACTGCCCCTTGACACTCAATAGTGTTACCATCACTGAATCCTGCACTATCAACATCCTAGGGCTTACCATTGACCAGAAACTCAACTGGACTCACACATAGACACAGTGGCTACAAAAGCAGGTCAGAAGCTAGGAATACTGCAGTGAGTAACTCACCTCCTGACTCCTCAAAGCCTGTCCACCAACTACAAGGCACAAGTCAGGAGTGTGATGGAATACTGCCCATTTGCCTGGATGATTGCGGCCCCAACAACACTTGAGAAGCTCAACAGCATTAACATCAAAGCAGCCCGCTTGATTGGCACTGCATCCACAAGCATCCACTCTCTCCACCACCAACGCTCAGTAGCAGCAGTGTGTACTATCTACAAGATGCACTGCAGAAATTCACCAAAGATCCATGTTTTCCAAGCTCATTATCTCTTCCATCTAGAAGCATAAGGGCAGCAGGTACATGGGAATGTTACCATTTGTCTATTCTCCTCCAAACCACTCACTATCCTGAATTGGAAATATGTCACCGTTTCTTTACTGTCACTGGGTCAACATCCTGGAATTTACTCCTTCAGGGCATGTGGGTCCACCTACAGCACATGGTCTACGATGGTTCAAGAATGCACTCACCACCACCTTCTCAAGGGCAACTAGGGATGGGCAATCAATACTAGACTAGCCAGCGATGCTCAAATTCCATGAGTGAATAAAAAAGAGCCATCCAATACCGCATTAACATCTGGGGTCCAGTGCCAAAGGTGGGACGGATGAATCAAGCAGCATCCTGACATTGTCATATTCATGCCCATCATATCTTAGACAGAATGTAAAAGACAGCGTATCACAATCTCTGGTTAAGTGCTGACCACCCAGCAGGACAAACCTAGAAAGGTGACAGTACAGTGGTATACAAGTGGGGGTGGGAGTTGGGAGGAAATGCTGCCAACATTGACTCTCGATTGTGTGAAATCTCAGCATCAGGTTAAACTTGAGCAAGGAAATGTCTTGTTGCTTACCATCAACTGTCCCTCCCTCTCAGCTCCTAAATTTTGAATATGAATTGGAAGAATAGCTGAGGGTCTTCAGAGCAAGGTATGTGTTCTGGGTGGCCTACCTCAATGTCTGTTAATAAGAGTGGCTTAGGAACACCTCTAGTGAGAGAGCTGGCCGAGTCCTAAAGGTCAAAGCAGCTAGACTGAGTCTGTAGCAGCTAGTGAGGGAACCTCCAAGAGCAAAAAGCTTCCTTCGACTCGTCCTCACTAATCTACCGAACGTAGATGTATCTGTCCATGACAGAATTGGCAGGAGTGGCCACTTTACCGTCCTTGTTGTGATGAAGTCCTGTCTTTGCATTGAAGATACCATCCAATATGCTGCGTGGCACTACCACTATGCTGATTGGAATATATTTTGAACAGATCTAGAAACTCAGAATTGAGTATACATGAGGGCAGTGGGCCATCAGCAGAAGCAGAGTTAGATTAAACCAGAATCAGTAATTTATCTGCTTGACGTATCCCCCATTTTCCAATTACCATCAAGTTGGAAGATCAACTCTGGTTCAACGAAAAGTGTAGGGCGGCATGTCAGGAGCAGCCCCAAGTTGAGGTTGTTGATTTGTTCTCTGAGCTGGTGGACTGGTTTGCAGATGTTTCATCACCATTCTAGGTAATATCATCAGTGCGCCTCTGATGAAGCATTGTTGGTCAGTCCCACTTGTTATTTATGTGAGTCCAGTCTGATGTGGTGATTGGCCTCATTTCCAGTTCTGCTTTGTAGTTGTTGATATATGGGGCCTATTTCCACATGTTTTTTGGTGGAGTTCTGGGTTGAGTACCAGGCGTCTAGGAATTCCTGTGCGTGTCTTTGGTTGGCTTGTCCTGGGATGGTTATCGTGTCTCAGTTGTGGACCATTAAACAGCATAAAACAGGAGGCAGCTCCACAACTGTACTCATTCCCAATAATGGGACAGTCCAGTGTATCAGCACAAAAGACAAGGCTGAAATATTTGCAAGAATCTTCATCCAGAAGTGCTCAGTGGAAAATGCCGCTCAGCCTCATTCAGATGCCCCCAGTATCACATATGCCAGTCTTCAGCCAATTCATTCACTTCAGATTATTTAAGAGCCACATTATTTAACGCTTCTTCAAAGTAATGTTCAACACAGAGAACTGAACCTTCACCTGAGGTGGCAGGTGAGATTGTGGCAGGAAGCATGTTGTAATATCTAGAATAGATACAGAATGATGATGAAGGAGCCTGAGACTTTGGTTAAACAGTGTGTTTTCTGTGAGTATGATTACATCAGGCTATTGTTTGACTGGACTGTAGGACACCTCTCTGAATTTGGCACAAATCCCCCGACTGTCACGTGGAGGACGTTTTACACTCAACTGGAATTGTCGTATCTTTTTCCAAGTTTGCATCTAATACTCATTGGGATTGTCGATTCATTTCACATCCCTAATACTTTGTCATATGGATTAATCAAATGAATAGCTTGCCAGGCTATTTCAGGGGGCAGTTAAGAATCAAACACATTATGAGAGTCTGGAGTCCCATGTAGGTCAGACCTGGTGAGGATTACAAGTTTGCTTCCGTTAGTGAACTGTTAACTAGGGAAAACTGGCCCATTAGCAGAAGCAACACCACATAATATAAGTTAAGTAACATTGCTTATAGGTAAGTTTGTGATAACACACATTGACTCACTTGTGAATTAATAACACGAATTGTGGTTTTACTCCCAACATCCTTCTCATAACCTCGTGTAGGAGCGGCATTAAATCTCAGCACTGCATCATGGGAATCTGTAAAAGAGAAACATGTCAATGATTATCACATTTTGTTTTATGGAATTTAAGCAATTGCAATTGTGAAATTATATCAGCGATAATAGGTACTGCAGATGCTGGAGAATCCGAGATAACAAGGTGTGGAGCTGGATGAACACAGCAGGCCAAGCAGCATCATAGGAGCAGGAAAACTTGACGTTTCGGGCCTAGACCCTTCATCTAGGCCCAAAACGTCAAGCTTTCCTGCTCCTCTGATGCTGCTTGGCCTACTGTGTTCGTCCAGCTCCACACCTTGTTATCTTAGTGACTACTTTATTGAACACCTTTGCTCTGATGATAAGAATGACCCCAATCTGCCAGTTGCTTGCAGTTTCAACACATCATTTTGCTCTCATGTAAACATTTCTGGCCTTGGCCTGCTGCAATGCTCCAGCCAAGTCCAATGCAAGCTGGAGGAACAGCACCTTATTTTTCACTTAGGCACTTTACAGCATTCAAAACACAACATTGAGATAGACAACTTTAGACTATGAACACTGTCCTCCATTCTGATTACACCTTAGTCTCCACTCTGGCCACCACCCCTCCCCCAAAAGTCTTTTTACACGGTTTGCTCTCAGGAGAGCTGACCTATTTTCTGCTAAAAACACCTACCACCATCTATACCTAATTTTTTAGCATCAAAAGCAGTCCTTTTGTCTTTTACTCTGGGCACCCCCACCATCTGTTCCACTTGCGCCCCCTCCCCATTATCAACAGCATAAAGGCTGTATATCCTAGCAATTATCAGTTCCAAAGAGGGCTTGGAGTCAAAATATTAACTATCTCTTTCTACAGATGGTCCCAGACCTGCTGCTTTTCAACACTTCCTCATTTTATTTCCAATTTAAAACATCACAATGCTTTGCTTTTATCTGCACAGGAAGGTGCCTGCTCCCCCAGCTCCAACCCTCACCTCACCATCAAACCTGCAGGTAAGGGAGCCTTTACATAGCCAAGGCCTGGCACCAACTTTCTGACACCTCCTCCTACTGCCTCCTCGATCATGACCCCAACCCTGACCACCAAACCATCATCTCTCAAGCCATTCATAACCTCATCACCTCAGGTGACCTCCCACCCACAGCCACCAACATTATCATTCCCCAACCCCACACTCCCATTTCTATCTCCTTCCCAATATTCACAAACCTGACTCCCCCGGCTGCCTGCTCCCGCCCCAGCCTCACAAAACTTATCTCCGCTTACCGTGACTGTTTTCCCCCCGGGTTAGGGAACTCCCCAGCTACGTCGAGGATACCAGCCATGCCCTCCACCTCTTCCCTCTCCACCCCTACCTGCCTTTCATAGGGACCACTCCCTCCGCAACTCCCTCATTCGCTCCCCACTAACCCCACCACCCCCGGCAACTTTCTCTGCAACCGCAGGAAGTGCTACACCTGCCCCGCTCACCTCCAATTCCAGGCACATAACAAACCTTCCACATTAGACAGGGGTTCACCTGCACATCAGTCAGCTTGGTCTACTGCATCCGCTGCTCCCAATGTAGCCTCCTCTACATTGGTGAAACCAAGCGTAGACTCGAAGACCATTTCGTAGAACATCTATGCTTTGTACATGACAAATGACAACACCTTCCGGTCACAAACCATTGTAACTCCCACTCCCTGGGTGACATGTCCATCCTAGGCCTCTTCCAGTGTCTCAATGACACCACCCACAAACTGGAGGAGCAGCACCTTATATTCTGCCTTGGGAGCCTACAGCCCAATGGCCTAAACATGGAATTCACCAGTTTTAAAATCTCCCCACCCCCAGCATCATCCCATGCCCTGCCCAACCCTCCCTCTCTCTCTCATCCCTGCCTCCTTAACCCGACACAACCTGTCCATCTTCTCTCCCACCTAACTGAGCAATCCCCACCACTCCCTACCTGCTATCACCATCCCACCTCCCTTCCACAGCCCACCCCTCCTCTCTATTTATTTCAGAGTTCCCTTCCGCCTCCCCCATTTCTGAAAAAGGGTCTCAACCTGAAATGTCAACTTTTCTGCTCTTCTGATGCTTTCTGGCCTGCTGTGTTCCTCCAGCTATACGCTTTGTTATCTTTGACTCCAGCATTTGCAGTTCTTGCTATCGCTTATGTTTGAACTTGAAATGTTTTGAGTTGGTACAGAACCTACCATTGAGGGAAATCTTCAGAGATAGTGAACTATTTCATGAGTAAATCCGGTTTGATTGAAATCCTGAGATAGCAGGAACTGCAGATGCTGGAGAATCTGAGATAACAAGGTGCAGAGCTGGA
>JAHRHZ010000264.1:17595927-17618696 GCA_024137785.1 Ginglymostoma cirratum
TTTCCTGCTCCTATGATGCTGCTTGGCCTGCTGTGTTCATCCAGCTCCACACCTTGTTGTCTGGAATTGTGATATGCTATTTTAAACGTCTGTACCCTCACAATGTATAATATGGGGGATTTTATGCTTTCATAATATTGAATTCATGGTATTAATTTAGACAGAAGGGCTAGCAGATTGAATTGAGATAACTATTAGCAGAATTTTGCAGGGTTGATTGGAGCATTTATAAGGGTGGGTGAGGGAGCTTAGTTGGGTGGAAGCAAAAATTCGGTTTTCCCAGTATTGGAGTGAAGTTTTCCCATATGTTCTCAGAATTCTTCTGTCTAATCAGTTGAACTTGGCTTGTATTATTTAGCATATTGGCCCAGTCAACAAGCCTGCTCAATCAAGACAACCATACTTGCAGAGGAGAGAATCAAAGTGATAGCAGCAAGACAGACATGGAGGTCTAGCACATCTAGGATGGGGAACACAATAGGGTATTGAGAATTGACCAAGGGATGGTGTAGACTAAGGCTGCGTACGAGAATCTGAGTGGGAGTGGTCTTAGAAGGAAGAGCAAGAATATAAGAGAGATTGTGAAAAGGCTAATAATCACACAGGGGAGATTTAGGAAAGACAGAGGGGATACCTGAGGAAGGGAGCAGGCCTCCAGTAATGAGGAGGGAAATTGTAATGTAAAGATGATGAACAAATCAAGCAAAAAGTTAACAATTACCATCTCTCTCTTAAATTGTTCTGAAATAGAAAGCATCCTAGAGAATGTGCATTATACATGGGAGGGACCTGAAATCTGTTTGTACATGTTCCTCGACAATACAAACACACCCAACTGAGGGAATTGGAGCAGAAGCTGAAAAATACTACTGTCTGAGTGTTCAGTTAAGGCTTTTGTGCTGAATGGAAGCACTCACTGCAGAGTAAAGGTGAGTAACCTCTTTCAAATCCTATCACTAGCATCTCAACATGTTCTGTGATTCATCTACCTCTGTGAAAGGGGCCCCACGATGGTGATGATGCTGCATGCAATATTCCACATTCAGCCATGGAGGAACGTTTATACGCCCATGTTAAGGACATGAGAATGAAACTATCACACAGGCTGTAGTTTGCAATAATGCAAGGCTTATATCACAGGGGATAGTGAAGGCCTCCAAGAGTCAGGTTGAGCTAATGCATGGAAAGCTGTGCAAAGATCAAAGCCACAAAGATTTTCCATGTGGTAACATCACGAGGGGGAAACCAGTCATGGGACATGAAGGATTTAGAGGTGTCTGTAGATCCAGCTTTCACCCAATACCAGAGCTGCCCGATTATGGGCCTAAGAGTATATCGACTATGTCCAGACCTCAAATGGAAAACAAACATCTCACTGCTGATTTTTCTTCACTGATCAGTACTTCCCTGACAGCTTGACCAAGGTAACTCAGCAGTTTTCTTGGCATGGCCTGAGATAAACAATGAAAAGGAAAAAGCAGGAAGACCCAGCACCCACAGTAAATGGGAAAGCAAGACTCAGGGCTGCAGCTGTGAACAAAGTGTCTGAACAGCAGAACCAGGGTCATGCAGTGTATGAAGGAGGTGCAGCTATCTATAAATAAGCTATAGGCAGTGCTGGAGATATCTTCACAAGCCTAACAATCACCTAGATCTGTACCTCTTGCTGGCAGATCGGAAGTCACTTGGAGGAAAGCTCAATGTCACTGGCACTGAAGATCACAGCAGCATTGAACATCCTTGCTGCCTGCTCTTTTTAAACCTCAGTTCGGGACATGTACAATATTGTGCACCCCACTACAATTATGTGTTCACCAATGTCCTTTACAACAAAGCAGTATGGCTCGTCCAGTTAAACACGGACTCTCTGAGAGCCAAGGTGCCCAAATCGTCAAATTTGCAGCTGTCGTTGAGTTGGGTCATAAAAGCGGCATCAAACTGTACATATACAGATCTCACCAGTGGCTTCATTCAGACAGGTTCCTGAGCAGAAAGGGATTTTACTCCTTGAATGTCCAGTTAGCTTTGACCACAAGGAACAATTCCTAAACATGCGTGCTTACTATCCAAGGAACTGTCACTAGACTCATTATTTTGGACATATTCCAGGTTTCTTGAATAATTGCTCCCTTGTATCAAAAATGCTTTCATGTGACAAGTGGTTTGGGTTTGTAATGCTCTGCCTGGAAGTGCGATGGGGGAAGGTTCACCTGAGGCATTCAAGAGGGCAATATATGCTTATTTGAATGAAACCAATGTGTGAGAGTACAGGCAAAAGGCAGGAGACTGGCTCTAAGTCATTATGTTGATTTAGAGAATTGGGCCAAATAACCTCCTTTTGCATTGTAACATTTCTGTTACCTCTAGGGCTGTCTCATGAGTGACAACGAGTAACTTCAGAAGACATGGTCAATGACCCTAGTACACAGGACACTGAATGAAGGTTGACACCGTGCACCCAAAGTGACTTCAATATTGTTTAATCTTCATTTTCCTGTTGGTGGCACCACGGCAGCCAATGCTGAACTTGCAAAAGACCACTGACTGCTTTGTTGGCTTGTCTCCAACAACTTTGATGGGTGTCCTCTGGTTGTCCAGGACCTAGAGTTCTCCAGCATGCTCAAAGGTCACTGCTTAGGTGTAGTTCCACTGTCATCAGCCTGACCTGATGGAAATAACTACAAAATCCTTATAGGGATAGGCAGGGTGGATGCAGGGAAGACGTTTCCTCTGGTTGAAGAGTTTAAAATCAGAGGCGACAATTTAAAAATAAGAGGGTGTCACTTAGATCTGGGAGGAAGTTAAATTATTTGATACCCAAAGTTATGAACCTTTGGAATTCTCTACCACAGTGGGCTGTGGAGGCTCAGTCTTTGGCTATATTCAAGGTCACGATTGATAGATTTCTGATTACCTGTGGTGGACAAGGTTATGGAGGTGGGATGGGTAAAAAGCGTAGAAATGTTCGATCGACCATGATTGCATTGAATAGCAAGGCAGGCTTGATGGACTGAATAGCCTTCTCATATTCCCAAGTATTTGGGCCATTGAAAGAGCAGAGGTGGTGTACTCTGGAAAATGCTGAGATAATGACCCCAGGTGCATGTCTTTCACTCCTGCTTCCTGTCAGTGCTCAATGACGTTTCCCTCTCCCTTTGAGGAGATGGGGTGGTTGGAGGTGGTTAAGGGGTTAAGGCCTTCAGCCCCCTCTTGCCCAGCCACTGAATGAATAAAAGTCTCTGTGTATGTTCTCCTAGTGATGAAGGGTAAGTGAGATGGTGATGTGTGAGCTGTTGAGTGTTGTAGCTCCTTATAAGTTTAATTGTGAATTCTGTCAGAGATGTGAGAGGCAGAATCGCTGGGATGCAGCAGTGTGTACCATCTACAAGATGCACTGCAGAAATTCACCAAAGATCCTCAGACAGCACCTTCCAAAACCGCTCCCATGTATAAGGACAGGGGCAGCTGTTACATGGGAACACCACCTGCAAGTTCCCCTCCAAGCTACTCACCATCTTGACTTGCAATTACATCGCTGTTCTTTCACTGTCACTGGGTCAGGATCCTGGAATTCCCTCCTTGACAGCATTGTGGGTCAACTTACAGCATGTGTAAGTTGTTCATGAAGGCAGATGACCACCACTTTCTCAAGGACAAGCAATAAAAATGCTGTCCAGCTAGTACTGGCCATGTCCCTTGAATGATTTAAAAACATGTAATGCTACATTGACACTTGCAGTGAAGGGATATACATTGGTTCCATGATACATCTGATGGAGTTGCCTTACACCCATCTAGTGTGTGACAGTCCTCTGCAGTGACAACCTTACAAAGTGAATACATATGCATGGGCACATGAAGCAATGCGTAGACAGGTGGAGCACAGCAGACCATTCCTCCTCTTATGGCACTGGAGCTGTGTGTGCTAACCTCCTCTGGCTGCTCTGTTCAGGCTGACTTCGTCATTTGGGATGGCCTGCTTATTCCCCTCCCTTGGGAAAAGAGCTGCCCTGCTCACTTGAACAGATTCAGGAGGAGCCATCATTGAAGTGTGGTGCCTCTTTATGCCCAGTTTCTGACATCTCCACTGGTGGGTGAAGGGTGATGAGGAGAGGTTGAGTGACGTTCCTGGGTTATGGAGCAATGAGTGCTGTTTGGGTGCCTTTTAAATATGGCACTTTGAATTTGGAACCCATAGGGTCTGGAGGATTCAGAGGTGGTGGGGTAGGGAGGCAGGGTAGGAGGGAACCTCCTACCTGACTGCCCATAAAGCTCATAGTTCCTCATGCATTCACACGTAATAAATTGAGAGTGACATAACCATGTGATAAACCCTGACCCACCCCCCCGCAATGTGAACTGCCTCACAGTTTTAGGCTCAGTTGTTGCATTGAGTGATTAAAAAACAGTATTCCACCTTGGTCAGAATAAAATGTTTCCATTTCTTGCTTTCTTCTCACCACCAGAGCCAAGGAATGTTTGTGCCATTTATTGAATTCTCTGCTGAATTGTAATTAGATTTTCCTTTGTAAAAAAAAATGCGTGTACAAAATTCACTTTATAGGCTTTTTTAAAAGAATTCCATACCAGAACTTTCAATTGCAATAGAGCTTCCTCTACTGATGCTACTTTATGTGTGAGGCAGTATACTGCCAAATAATTATCAAAAATCTATCTCAATTCATTTTCCTTTCCATCTTCGCCAATGAATAGTCCACATATATTAATTTTTGTGGCCAATATTTTCAATACTTCAGGCACTATAGTGGAACATTTACAAAATTGCACCAGTTTCTGGCAAACCAGAAAATGTGAAAGGTATTAATTAAAAAAAGTATGTGAGCTAATAATCCATTAGTGTTTAGTTTATGCATTGCACATTGGAGTGGAGATTTGAATTTGCATTAGTCAGTCAGCTAATCTTATTGGTGTCTGATCTGACACTGCACTACAGTACAGCTTGGAGTGTGGCAGAATTTCATATCCCCTTGATTAATTGATGTGGACAGCGTCACTTTTCCAACTAAAACAGTATATTATTTGAAATATACACCATGTATATAGATGTACATAAATAATAAGTGCTGCCAGGCAATTATTGTGTTGCAAATACCAATATAAGCATTTGTGACCACAAGATGGCAGAGTAGATCATAAAATTTTGAGTGTTTAATTTGTTCCTTCCAGCGGTGTTCGGCTACTTGCGTCAAATTTTACCCATAAAACTGGTGACACTGAATAAGACTTGAGGCTTTTACTGAATTGAGGTAGCATTCTCACCCAGAAGTGGGTGGAGAAATATACTGTCATAAAGACATCTATAACTTAAAAAATACTCTAAAGATTATGCAGGGACATAGAGGCCTTGGTGTATATATGCACAAGTCATTGAAGGTCAGAAATGATATGACACCAGGGTATAGTCCCACAGGTTTATTTGAAAACACAAGCTTTCGGTGCCTCAGTCCTTTTTCAGGTGTTAGTGAACGAGGTGGTAACAAACACAGAATTTATAAGTAAAAGATCGAATTTTACTTATAAATTCCGTGTCTGATACTGCTTCTCTCACTTAACACCTGAAGGAGGAGTGAGGCTCTGAAAGCTTGCGTTTTCAAATAAACCTGTTGGACTATAACTTGGTGTGTTATGATTTCTGACCTTGTCCACCCCAGTGCAGCACCAGCATCTCCACACTAAGTCATTGAAGGTGGAGAGATCAGTCAACACCAAAAACAGTATTCTAGGCTGTTTTGTTGGGCTCATAGAGTACAAGGGCAATGAGGTTATGGTATAAGATATGAGTTTGACTTGAGCTGAAGTATTTTGTATACTTCAGGGCGTTTGGATGCATTGGGGAGATTGCGGAAGAGTTTATAAGAAAAATTGCAGGAATGAGAAACTTCATTTCTGAAGATAGGTTGGAGAAGTTGGGCTTTTCTTCTTGGAGAGGAGAAGGCTAAGAAGAGACTTATCAGAAGTTTTGTTCCCCTTATCTAAGGAAAGAAGTATTGGTATTGGAGGCAGTTCAGAGAAGGTTCACAACTTTTATTCTGGGGTAAGAAAGCATTTCCTTATGAGGTGAGGTTGTGTGGGTTGGGTCTATACTCATTGGAATTTAGGAGAATGAGAGGAGACCTTATTGAAAAATTGGGGAAGTAATGGTATGTGACTGGACTAGCAATCGAACTACAGGCCAGTGTTCTGGGCGCAGGGATTTGAATCCCACAATGGCAGATGGCAACATTTGAATTCTCCAAACTAGTGATGCCCAAATTTTGTGAACCTATATGAAGAAAATAAAAAAGATAAGATTCTTAGGGAGTTAACAGGGTAGATGTAGACAGGCTATTTCTCTTTGTGGGATAGTCAAGGACCAGAGGGCATAATCTCAGAATAACAGGTTGCACGTTTAAGATAGAGATAAGGAGAATTTCTTTTCCTTCAGAGGATAGTGAATCTGTGTTTTTTTTTACCACAGAGGGCTGTTGAAGCTGAGTGACTAAGTATATTCAAAGCTGAGATAGACAGATTTTTAATCAGTAGGGAGTCAAGGATTATGGGGTGAAGGCAGAAAGGTGGAGTTGAGGATTATCAGATCAGCCATGTTATCATTGAGTGGTGCAGTGAACTTGATGGGCCAAATGGCATACTTTTACTCCTATATCTGATGATTTTACGTTTTCAAAATCATAAGGCATCTGAACAGAAACTGTTCCCACCTTGTGAAAGCATTGAGGATGAAAAGCCCAGATTTAAAGTAATTTGCTAAACAAAACAAATGCAATGTGAAAAGATATTGGTCCACACAGCAAATAGTTTAGGTCCAGAATGCACTGCATGGAAGTATGGTGGGAGCAGATTCAGTCAAGGGATTTAAGAAGACATTAGTTAATTATTTGAATAGAAACAATGTGCAGGATTACAGGGAAAAAGCAGGAGAATGGCACTAGATCATAATGCTCATTCAGAGAGCTGGTGGTGACAAGTCGAGCCAAATTGTCTCCTGCTACGCTATAAAAGTTCCATGATTTGGAAATAAAAATCTTTTGTCAATTATTTAGCTCGAAGTTGCTACTGCAAGGTCATAAAAGCTTTGCATCGCTTCAGGGTCGAGTCAAAGATGGACTGACGGTTTCACACAATAGGGTTTTCAAATTCAAATCATATTTTAACCTTTGTTAAAGCCCCCTGTTGTGTCCCAATAAACACTCAGCATGGTGTTGGACTGGTAAAAATGCTTTTATTTCAGACTGTTCTCCCAAAGATATAACTCCCGTATCAAAAATGGAAGTGGAGTGAAATTGTTGCTATATGCTTTCCATCATCAGTGGGCTCCTCTAATGACTAATTTCTAATATACATGTACAAGATACAGCACTCCCACTGTGTGGTTGACATGGTGGAATTTGACTGAGCTTAACGACTTAAATTAAGGCTTCCTTGCTTTTCAAGGGCAGGCTGCCAGTGCGCTGGGAAAAATGTCCCCAATGTTTATAACTCGGGTTTCATTGTCAGCCTATTTATAGCGAATTGACCAAACTTTATGCAAAATCCAATAAAGAAACAGTTTTGCAAACCATTGCAAAAATGTGACAGTTTAACAAGGGACCCAATAAATGCGCAATGTAGCCAATCCAATCTTAGTAACCCAGGGGTGAAACTGACCTGAGCTTTGCCAACAGCACAATATGTGTCATAGCAAATTGGCAGCCAACTTGAGCCATGGCTGGAGGCACTGTTGTGCATCCGAGAGGCAGAGGACGAAATGGATGGCGCATCCAGAGAACTGGCCACACAGCAGATTAAAAGCGCACCGGCAAACAGGGAATGGGTGAATGCCAGGCAGTCTCAGAAAACCAGGCAAATAGTGCTGGAGACCCTCTGTGCCTTTCATTCTTGCTAATTAATATTCCATTTTGGAAATTGGTGAGGGTAATGGATCATCAGGGTAGTACAGCCAGAGCCAGGCCATTGACACGGTGAGAAGGGAGAATGGAAGAACAGTAGTGATAAGGGGATTCCACAGTCAAGGATCAGACAGATATTTCTGTGGCAGTAAACATGATTTCAGGATGGTGGGCTGCCTTACCTGGTGGCAGGCTGAAGGATGGCACAGAATGGCTGTAGGACACTCTTCTGTGAAGGTGGATCAGCCAGAGGTCATTGCCATGTTGATACCAATGCCATAGGAAGGAAGAGGGATGAGGTCCTGAAGGTATATCTGGGGGTTAGGAAGGAAATTAAAAAGCAGGACCTCAATAGCAGTAATTTCAGGATTACTCCCACTACCATGTGCTCATGAGCATAAGGACAGGAGGGCTGATGGATTGAATATGTGGCTACTGGTGTAGGATGGAAGGCATCAGATTTCTGAGGAATTGGGACCATTTCTGTGACAGGTGGGACCTGTACAAGTTGGAAGGTTTGCACCTTAATGAGGCTGGAACTGAGATCCTCACATGGAGATTTGCTAGTGCTGTCAGGGTGACTTTAAACTAGATTGCCAGAGGATGGGAATCTGAGGGGTAACATGAATTAGTAGGAAGCAAAGTTGGAAACAGTAAGTCAAAAAGATGTTAGGGAGAGGAGGAGACAGACGAAAGAAAGATGAGCATTGAGTATTCTTTGAAAGTAGAATGATGTCACAAAGTTAAGGGCAAGCTACCCGAATACATGCAGCATTCGCAACACATACAAAAGGCACAAACAGTGATGCATTGGTCTGATCCAATTGTCATTGTTGAAATCTGGCTGCATGGTGACCAAGGAAGGTGATGGAGTTGTGGGAATGTCGTGAGTCTGGTAGTCTAGAAACCCAGACTAATGTTCTGAGGACATGGATTCATATCCTACCATAGTCATAGAGTCATACAGAAAAGAAACAGACCCTTCAGTCCAACACAATTACAAACTAAACTATTCCCACCTGCCTACTCCTGGCCCATATCCCTCTGAACCTTTCCTATTCATTCACTTACCCAAATGTCTTTTAAATGTTGTAACCATAACTGCATCCACCACTTACTCAGGAGATTCTGTCTTTCTAAAATGTTTCTCCTCTCGCCTTAAAAATGTGACCTCTACTCCTAAAATCCCCCATCTGAGGGAAAAAGAACAACTACCATTAACTCTACCTCTATCTGCCATTATTTTATAAACTTCTAACAAGTTGCCTCTCAACCTCCTACACTCTAGTGAAAAAAGTCCCAGCTTATCCAGCCTTCCTTTATAACTCAAACCTTCCATATCCGGCAACATCCTGGTAAATCTCTTCTGAACCCTCTCCAGCTTAATAATATCCTTCCTATAATTGGACAACCAGAACTGGAAACAGTATTCCAGAAGAGGCCTCACCAATGTCCTGTACAACTCAGCATGATTTCCCAACTCCTATACTCAAAGGACTGAACAATGAATGCAAGCATGACAAACGCCTTTTTAACTACCCTGTCTGTATGTGATGTAAAGGAAGAAGGTGTGGCATCTGTTTAACGCTAGCCCAACTCTATCACATCTGATTGGGTGGAACAGATCAGTATTAGATCAGCCATGGTTGTACTGAATAGCAGAACAGGCTCAACGGGCTGAATGGTCTACTCAGAGTCGCACACTCCTAATTCTTCACTGTGCCTGTCTTCTTTACACTGATGTGTTTACACTGAAGAACAGTGCCCTGATATTCAGATGGCCTGATGGTTGTTTCTGAAGTGTAAATGGGAATTGCACGTGGGGACCCTGCAAAATCCCCATTGGAGCAGAATTCAAAGGAATTGCCCAGGAAGTTGAAAATTCTCCTGGGCAATTCCTCTAGGTCTGGAAGTGTCCAAAATAATCCATTGAAACCGGAGAATTCCGAGAGTCTTGCTGAAATTATAGTCACTTGGGAAAAGATACAGTCTTGGATAACATGTCTAACTCATGACTATCTAATAAACTGACGCGAAACTTACATTGCACCCACCTACACCAGCCCCAAACCCCTTAAACCTCCTCTTCACCTTCCCTCTCTGCAAGACCCTGAACTCCTCCCTCCCCAACAGGGCCTGACCACCACCATCGGATCTGACAACCCCCCTTCTATGTCTGGGAGCCGACTAACCCTCTGGCACCTGATGTTCCTGTTTTATTTTCAATCTAATGTCCTCCAGTCCTGCTGTCCCTGCTTCCCCTGCTCTGGATCCGACCACCCTCTTGTCCCCACTTGATACCCAAAATGCCTCACATTCCCTACTCTGGATTCAACCATCCTCCTACCCCAACTCAAGACTCAACTAAACCCTCACTTCCCCTGCTTTAGACCCAACCACCCCTAACGCTGCAGATAGGATGTAACAGATAAGTAGAGTGCTGGGGGCCAGGGGGCCATTTGGGCATAATGCCAGGGTGAAAGGTGGCAAAAGACCAGGAAAGTGTTTCATTATTTAGGGTAGGTTGAGAAGGATGGTAGAAACTTAAGACGGTGGTGAGGGAAGGTGGCTATCTGGTTGGGTGGGGTTGTGGAGTGGGGGTGTTAATATGGCAGCAGAGGTAATGGGGTTTGGTTCTGGGTGTGGGAGGGTAGAGGGATGGGTGTAGAGTCAGATCAGGTCTGGCATAGGGGAAGTAGGGTCATGGGTCCTGGAGGAGGTAGTGCCAGATTGCGTCCAGAGCGAAACAAGGGGAAAGCTCGTTTCCTCCCTAATGAAAGGGGTTTGAGTGCAGAGCATCGGTAGTGCAGTCAATCTGGGATCATCAGATTATGGTCTGGAGGGTCTAAGTGGTCTGTGAGGGTTGTCTTGGGGGGTGTGTGAGGTAAATATGCAGTCAGTTTAATAGTTACACAGGAGTTAGACTGTGTAGTTAATGGTTTATTGTTCCTGAGTAAATACGTAATTAATTTAATCAGATCTTTCTGTATTCTCCAATTTAAATAGAGGCTTCTGGAGGGCTCCAGGTGTAGATAAATTGATCTACAGTATCTTCAATTTCCTGGGAAATCACTTCAGAATCTGCTACACAAGGGATTCCACAGGATCCCCATACACAGGTTCCATCTACAGCAGAATAATGACTATCTGGTCGACTAAAAATCCAAAACATGATCTATCATGTCAGGTATCATTCTGGGATCTGGATGTTCAGGTGTACCACCAGCAATGATCATAACGCCTGTCAAGTGCCTTTAGCATCGTATATGTTACACTAAGATCATCTCTCATTCTTCTAAAATCAGAGAGTATAGGCCTTATGATTCAACATTCCATCACAAAATACCTCCATCCCAGGATTCAATCCAGTGAACCTCCTCTGAACAGCTTCCACTACAAGTATATCTCTCCTTAAACAAGGAAATAAAAACTGTACTCAGTACTCCAGATGCAGTCTCCACAATGTTCTGTACAGTTGTAGCAAGCTCTTTGACATTTTCCCACCATTCCATTTCAATAAATACTGACATTCCAATCACTTTCCTATTAACTGTTGCTGTAGAATATAATAGCAGCAAATGCATGGGAACACCAGCACCTGAAAGTTCCTCTTCATACCAAACGGCATCCTGACTTACAAATTATATTTTCATTTCTTTACAGTCACTTGATCAAAATCATAGAACTCCCCTGCTAACATAGACCTGCAACACTTCAAGAAGGCAGCTCTCTATTACCTTCTCAAGAGTAATTAGGAATGAGCATTAAATGCTGACCTTGCCAACGATACCCACATCAAAGAAAGAACATTAAAAAGAAATACATGCTTACATTTTGTGATTAATGTAAAGGTACACTCAAATCCCTCTGGACTGAAGTATTCGGAAGTGTCTTTCTATTTAAATAAAATTCTGCTTTCCTATTCTTGTCAAAGTGCACAACCTCACATTTTCCCAAATTATACTCCACCTGCTAATTCTCTGCTCGTTCACTTAATCTACCAAATCTTGTTGTAGAGTTTCTTTTTGTGTCCTCCTCACAAATTGCTTCCAACTAGAAAGTTCTGAGGAAGGGTCACCGGACCTAAAATGTTAACTCTGTTCTTTCCTTCACAGATGCTGCCAGACCTGCTGAGCTTTTCCAGCAACTTGGTTTTAGTTCCTGATTCACAGCGTCAGCAGTTCTTTCGGTTTTTAGTCAACAATTGTTGATCTGTCAAGAACTGTCAAGAAGTTTTGACCTGTCAAAAGTGTCATAATGTGTATTTACGAATGAAATTCTTCTCTCATACAGTGTAGTCTATAATATAAAAACTTAATTAATAGAATCATGGATTGAATCATACAGAGATCTGAGCGCAATGGGCTTTGGCGAGATACGTGACATAATTGGCTAACAAGTGCAGTTAGGACCATCCTGACTTTGAGAGAAACTCACACCACCTTTTAAGCTTTTCATAAGTGGTGTACGAGATGCTCACTAGACAGCGGCGAAATGAGTGGAAATGAATACATAGCAAACGCCATGTTTACAGCCTGACTTACCTCACTAATATCCAGTTTCCCATTTTACTAAACTCTCCAGACAAACTCAAAGTAAGGAAATCCCAAAGGAAATCAACGTGTGCACCTGGCAGATTCAGCTCACCATTTACTTCAAATAACCTGCCTGTAGGAAACTGAGCACCAACATATCAAGACATGCTCCATGGGCACCAGCCACATGCATTCCATGCCCATGGACATTGAGATCTCACAGGTGCCTGTCTGTAAGACCACTTTTGGCATATCTCTGATCCACTTACAGGATACCTCAGCACTTGACGCTGCACTGGTAACTATCCATGACAAGGCTGTCGCAAGGACACTCTTGGGGTCACATATCCAGTTGATGGATCTGCCTGCATCTGTAGGCTTTTCACTTGCTTTCATATGTTCATTCACTCTGAGCCTACCCGAATGCCCCTGTCTTGCATTATCTTTTTGCAGTTTGCCACCTTAGCCAGAGATTCCAGGCTTATCTTGCCCCATCCTTAATGCAAGCACAAAGCCAGGAAGCCGGTCATACTGCTAGCAGACGTCACTCACAGCTAAGGGGTTTCAAACATTTGTCAGGGGTTTAGGCACAGTTAGTCAAGGGCACCCTCTGAAACCAGTCCAGGTCCTGCATGACACGATCAAGGTCAGGACTGTCTCCTCATAAGGGGAGAGATGCAGTATTACAGGCAACATGCAACCTATCATGATTCTTTCTGATCTATCGTAGGCTGTTTTCATCAGGGAATGACAGAGAGGCAGGTACTACCAGAGATGAAAGTGAGTGGCACAGTTATTATTGTTGGTACAGGTTGGGAAGTGTCCTGAGTGAGTGGGTAAGCAGCACAGAGGGCATGCGGGATTAGAACGCAGGGGTCGAGATGGGTGAGAGTGAGTGGGCAACAGACAGGCAACATGGATGGAGCATGGTTGTGGGCACAGTAGCACAGGTAGATTGGCTGTGAGATATCAGAGAGAAGATGGTGGCAGAGTGAAGAAGGAGAATCTTCTTCCTACATGACTGGGTGTTCCTCCAGATGGCAGAGGCTGCCATACCCAGGTGACAATTTCTGATCAGGGTGGCACAATCTTGTGTCATGGTCTCCACTGCTGCTAATAGAGGATGTAGAAGCCTTGTGTTAGCACCACCCCAGTCAGCATGACCTCCAAGTCTCTGCCCGTGAAACAGGGCAATGATTTTCCCCTGTTTGCCATGTCTGAGGCAAATGTCAGGAACTGTGCAGGGCAGCTCTAGACTGATGGTGCTTGTCCGGGTGCACAACATGCTTTTAAAGATGGCATAGGTGCAAGTGCCATTACCAAAAGGCATCAATTAATAAACCACTGCTTATATGCTATTAACTGGGCTGGTAACTGTCAGCAGTTCACAACTTGTAGAAACTTGATCACTAATAATTCAGCGTTGGAATTTAAAACATCTATTGATTTTAGTGAACAGAACCTTTTCTGATACCTTCCCTGACTTATTGTCTGGTTTTGTGGGAAAAGTTATAAAGCATTATGTGAATCACAATTCTAGCTTTGTTAGTTTTGCTCCCAGTGAAAATTGCTGTTTTGTCTGGACTGTTTTAGCTGCACAGATCCCACTCTCCTACATTGCAAAGGGCTCTCTCTTCTGAAGTCTTCTATACAGTCAGCCTTATCCAAACACATATCAACTTAGCTGCCATATACCATGTTGAATACACCAACTGTTTTCTTAATATTTAGGGTGAGTATGACTTCTTCAATCAAAAGGACCATGAAACATGAGAGATAGAAAAAAAGGATCAAGGGATAATTGTTAAATTTTAAAAACAGAAATAAAGTAGTGATTGTTGAGTTTCCTAGCTTAATGGATGCCTTAAATCAACAGGAGAAACGTAGGCTGGAAAAGTTCTCCTAGATTACAAAAAGCGTCAAAGAAACTATGCGAGATAACAAGGTGTAGAGCTGGATGAACATATTAGGCCAAGCAGCATCAGAGGAGCAGGAAAGCTGATGTTTCGGGTCTGGACCTTTCTTCAGAAAGAAACTACACAGGCAGTTTAACTGGGGATAACCTCTGTGACAACAATACTGTGGCTTCCATCATATATAATAGGCAAATCACATTGATATCAATGTGCTTGATGTAAATGGCACGGCACGTGTTTTGGAGAATACAGGAGTCTTTCTCAACCTCCTCACTACTATTTATCCTGAAACAAATTTCCACTGAAAAAGCTAGTTAACTGATTTGGGATGTTCTAAAGCCATGGAAGACTTGTTATGAATGTAAGTAATTTTGTTTTGCTTACTTAAACCCGTAATCTAATATTACATCATTATATAATGTAATCACATGTATTCTTTCTGTCCATAGTTGACTCTATTTGTTTCCCTGATCAGGCTTTTCTGGCATACATGGCAATCATAAACAAATATGTAAAACATTTGTAAATATGCAGCAATTATTTTAAAACTTCATTTCTGTTTTCAGTTTGCAGTTGTGGGGAGTTGAATAAAGTGGATGGAACAGCTAAGACCAGTTGTGAGCAGAAGGGGAATGTTCAGCATGGAAATGCAATATTACAGCATAACAAATGAAACTGGTTGGGATATTCATGTTACATTCACACTGAATAACTGTATAAATGTAGAAATCCGAGACATAAGCACATTGTTCAAACAATAAAACCATTCTAAAAATTATTTTTGATGTGGATTTATTTGCATTCCCTTTTTCCTCCAGAATTATCATTCACTACCACTGCAGCTGGAAATGTCACTCTGACCAGCTAGCGCAAGATGTACAGAATATAGTCAACCAGTGCATAATGGTTTCCCATATAATTGATACGTTGAAATTTTCTTTTCACAAGGCCAGAAAAGAAATCAGTCAGCATTAGACTGTTTCTTGCCACTAACCCACCTCAGACCTGTGTGCTGCCTGCATATACAGAAATCAAACAGCTCTCAAACGTAGATTCTTTCACAAAATTTCAATCCATATCGAACAGCCACATAATATATCCACATGACTATTGTGATGAAAGGGATGTGATTTTATGTTTTATGGAAATCAGAAAGCTTTTGGGTTCAGTTTGACAGGGACCTGTCAGGACCTTTCCTAGGATAAACAGATTGCTCAGAGCTGTTATGGAAATGAGTTACCTCAGGGGGAGAGTTTACATGTGAAACTTCCAGGAATATTTGGTTAGGAACCTGCTGATTAACAAAAGACTGGGAAAAGTCTGAGATCTCAGTTGTGTGAATGTTCCAGAGAAAAGGCCTTGCATCTCACAGGCGTGAAACTGAAGAAACAGTTAAGTCAAAACTAATAATCTGATAGGAAAGGCATTTCTGAAGGCTTTTGAATAACTCTAAAGTGATGGTGTCAGTGAGTAGATGGAATTTTGTTTTGGTGCGTTTGAAACTGTAAAGTTTAGACAGCTTGGCTTGCTTTATTTTGTTTTAACTCCTTCTAGGCAACAAATTTCTCCTATTCATAAAACCAAATCGGCAGCCTTGTGTGATTAATGTTTCAGTGGAAGTCTGCCATATTAAAATAAATATGGTCTATCAAGCCATATTTCATTCTGCGATCTGACTTGTCCAGTGGTAACCTCTGCTGGGGTCATAACAGTATTCCCATAGAATTTAGTATATGACTCGAATTTTTGAGTCTCTTGTTCCATCAGAAATATCACATATGGTGTACCTGATCGCGAAACAACGCTGTACATTTGATCTGTAGGATTGTCATAGTTATTTGGGGAGGTGATGGCCTCGTGGTATTATGGCTGGACTGTTAATCCAGAGACCCAGAAAATGTTCTGGGGATCTAGGTTTGAATCCCACCACGGCAGATTGTAGAATTTGAATTCAATTTTAAAAAATATCTGGAATTAAGAATCTAATGATGACCGTGAATCAATTGTCAGGTAAAACCCATCTGGTTCACTAATGTCCTTTAGGGAAGGAAACTGCCATCCTTACCTGGTCTGGCCTACATGTGACTCAAAGGCCACAGCAATATGGTTGACTCTTAACTGCTCTCTGGGCAGTTAGGGATCGGCAATAAATGCTGCCTAGCTAGCGATGCCCTCATCCCATGAACAAATAAAAAAAAAATTCCTGGCTAAGTCAGTACTGTAAATGATCGTTAGGATTGACCCAGGGAAGAAAATAAATGATAGAGGCATGATTTATGTTCCAGATGGCAGGATGCCCACTGAATTTGATTGTATCAACTGTGGTGACTTCAGTCAAAAAAAAAAACAGAGTGGTTGCTTGGTGATATATTGGAAAATTATCACACAAGGAATTTACTCCGGCATTCAGGAGGACAGAACTTATAAAAATGGAACATGGGAGACAAATGTTGTTTTCATGAGAAACATACAGATGCAACCATAACATAATACAGTGACCACTTCAATAAGTAAAAGCTACCTTCCAGAAATTTCGTTCACTTTGGATTGTCTGATTGCTCATCATATGTCTGCAAGCTGAAATTTCCAGCCAATAACACAAACTTCACTTCAAAAGATAAAAATTCTGTTCCTACCTATTTCTTCGCCAAGAGAGGAATTCAATATTGAACCAGCAGATGTGACTACAGCACAATTTCTGTAGGACTGTGTGTTAGTCCTGATCTTGTTCAGTGGTATTTTAGGAAAGTGTTTTTTCCACCTAGCTGTAGAAAATGGAGCCTCCTTCCCATCTAAGGTTCTTACTTTGATTTTGTCTTTTAGCTCACAGAGAAGCTCTTCTCCAATCATCTTTTCCGTGCCACTTCTCCTTTGAAACTGGACACCGTGTCTGTTTTCATTCATATAGTCTTTCATAGCTTTCTGTAAGCGAGGATTTAGCATCCCAGATGAAACGTTTCCTCTCCACAGACTGGCAAGCACTGAACTGGATTTTGAAAACTCCAAGTCCTCTAGGTCTAAGGAATCTAGATTTTCAAGAAATGGGTCTACTTGATGGTTTGGTTGTTTCTTATTTTTCATTATCCTTTGGTGATGTTTAGATTTACTATCTTGAATAATCGTTTCCTCATAAGTATTGCCATCTTTAGCAATTTTAACTATCGTATCTATTAGCTTGTGTTGAATTTGCTGCTCGCTGGCAATCTTCATCTTCTTCACTCTTATCTTGACTTGAAGTTCACCACTATCTTCGTCTTGGGTCCATTTTAGATTTCCATCATTCAAAGAATCTAAATGCAATGAATGCACAGAATCTTCATCATTCTCAAAGAAAAGGCTATTTTCTCTTTGACTTGCTGAGACCTTTGGATTTGGGAAAGCCCCCATAAAGACTCTCTGTTTACCCTGTACGGGGAAGAGCCTTCTTGTCTCAGTGAAAGAGCTGGCTGGACGCTCATCTGTTTTGAAGTCTGTGAAATATGTAAACAGCAGCAAGAAGACGAGTGCCCATGCCAGTATCCCAATCAGTACTAGCTGCTTCCACTGCTTGGTCTTGGCTTTCATTGTCCAAACTGCACCAAACTCCTCTTGGATTCAGCACAGCTGGAGTGTGAAAAAGCCAGCTAAAAAACAATAAAATAAAGGACAGATTTGATTAACAGAGAAGCATCACAGTGTGAAAAGTAAAAAAAAAGTTAACAAAATCAAAAGACCTTATTTTAAAGAAGGAACCTCTGGTAACACCATTCTTTTAAAAGGACACTGCCACCATTTCTCAGAAGAGGAGCAAAATACTTGAGCATCTTTGTTGTTACAATGACATCAAAAAAAGGGGGCAAAAGATGTAACATCACAATGACGCATTGGCACAAATTCCTTTATCTGAGTCAAGTGCTTGCCAACGTCTCTGTCATAGATATTGCACATTTTAGAAAAAGCATGATTAACCAATTTTTTTCATATAATACCTTTGTGGGATGGGGGAACATCATCTTCCTATGTGGCACTTTTGGCAGTATGTATGTGACCATGGATAATTAACAATGATCCATTCATTTGGAATTTAGCACCTTAACATGATATTCAAAATGCATCTCCACACCTCAGTATTATACTGAAGCGTTACCCTAAAATTTGTGCTCGAGTCTCGAGTGGGGCTTGTACCCACAACTTCCGACACAGAGACAAAGAGGCTACCCCTGATTCGTTGCTGGCACTATTGATAAAAGGAAAATCGAAAAAAAAAACTTTAAGAAACTGGCTGAACTGAAGGTATTTGACATCTATCAGTAAAATAAGAAATACTGAAAACAGAAAGATTCTTTCACAAAAGGAACTCAAAAAAATAGGCATCATTCATAGTGGTTAATGGCTTTATACAACACGTTTGAAAATGATACAAATAAATCAGAATCAGGGTCCATACATTTTTATAGAAAACAGAAGTTACGTAGAATTTATAGCTCAAAAACATGCCATTTGGCCCAAATAGTCCATGCTGGCATCTACGCTATTTATCCTCCTTCTATGCTGCTTCATCAAACTGTCAGTACAACCCTTTATTTTATTTCTTTCTCATAAATGCAACTATGCCCTACTGCTCAACCACTTGCTCTGGTAGTGAATTCCACTTTCCGACTGATCTCTGGGTAAAGACATTTCTTTAAGAATTCCTTGGTTGATTTCTTGGTGACAATCTCATATTGCCTTTTGTTTTGCTCATCCCCATGAGCAGGAATACTTTCTTTCTGCCTGCGCCATCAAAATATTTTGTAATTGCAAAGACCCCTGTCAGCATTATTTCTTCAAGAGAAAAGAGATCTGATGTGTTTACCCTCTCCTGTTCAGTATAACCTATGCTTTTGATATGATGCATCTAGATCTTTATTACAGCCTAACTTATGCTTCTATATCACTGTTTTACTGTGGCAATCAGAACTGCAAACAACATTCTAAGTGTGGTCTGACCACGGTTTGGTACAAGTTGAGCATAATTTCTCTACTTTTGAATCCCACTCCTCTCAAATTAAGCCCCTTAGTGTTCTGATATTTTATTTAGGATACCATGCTAACCTGCATCACTACTTCCTGTGAATTTGTGAATTTGTACTCCCTTTACCTCTTCAGGAATTCCTCAGAGTCTCCACGTACATTGCAGAACTGACTATCTGGTCATCAGAAAATCTGGGCCATAATTTCTAACCCAATGTTCCAATGTCATGTCCATCAGATGCATCTCTCTGATAAATACTGAAGCAAGTAACTATTTAATATTTCAACTATTTTGTCATCATTGCCTGTGATTTTATCCTTTGCATCCCATCGTGTTTCTCTATCCATTTCAATATCTTTTTTGTTTACTTACACACCTACAAAGCATGCAGTACTATTTTATGCTCCTTGACAGTTTAAAGGTTTTGCCTTTATCTTCTTAACTATTCTTAATGCATTCTCCATTGTTATACTCCCTCCTGGTGCCCATGTACTTCATCTGTTTTTCCCTTGCCTTCAATTACTGTTAGGTTTAAAACACAATCCACAACAGTAGTTACAGAAGGAAGAGAAGACATACATTAATGCCTGTTATACTTAGCTCGCTTTTCCTCAAACAGGTTACCAGTCTGAAGCCAGAAGCTTTAGTCAACATGAAACCTGGCTGACCTGGAGGATCACCCACTCTTACTGCTTTCCATTGGCATGTTGGTAGGATTGGCAGGTTGACAGTTAACATGACCATCAAGTGTTGGAGGGGGACTCGAATACAGGACCTCTGGCTAGCCAATGTGTTATGTTTTTATACATTCGTGATGTTTCAATGCTTAATCTGTTCTTGCTTATTGGTAGAATATCTTTTCCCTTAACTTTATTGAACATGGTAGCGGTGGCTGCTGCCTACGGGGCTGTGAAGACTTCACTTCAGTGAAAATGGGATGTGGTTTACAAGGAGGAATTTGGGGGAGGGAGGAATAGAAACAAGGGCAGGAGATATCTTTCATTCACTCCTTTCATATTTGCAAATTCAGTTCCTCACCTGACAGTGAGGGACATATCTTTCCCTACCAATACGCTTTGCTGGCAGCTTCAAGGTGCTCAGGAGAGGTATGTGACTCCGTCAAATCCCTGACCAAGCCTTAAAAAAGTTGGTGGACTCGTGCTGCAGGGAGGGCATGTTTATTCACTGATTGGAGATTGGCACATTGCTTCTTCCATAGGCCTGATTACCATGTTTCCTACTGGAACCTCCACAATGAAAGGTCATTGAAATTTAACATTAAATTCTGTTTTTTCTCCGCAGATGTTCCCTGATCTACTTTATCATGTTTATTGCCTTGCAGAATGCTTATATTATGGTCACTGCTACCTAGATAGTCAGCTAACTTCACTTCTCATATCTGTTCTGGTTCATAGTGCTAAATCGAATAGGTCTGCTCTGACAGGTGCTGTCAGATTTTCTGAGTATTCCCAGGACTTTTTTCGCTTTTCTTTCAGAGTTTCAACATCTGTAGTTGTGTTGTTTCTTTGCCAGGTTTCTTTCATACTGATTTAGGAAGGAGTCCTAAAGACATTGAGGGAGCTTCATTAGCTTATTGCTTTTTGTACTCCTTAGGGTTAATTAGTTTTAATGTGCTGGAAAATTCTTTTCTTTTTGCTTATTTATCAATTTTTTTGCATTTTTCTTTCTCCTTCTCCTTTCCATGGTTCGGGGTCTGTAAACTACCCCTATTAGCATGATTGATCTTGTATTATCTTACATCTTTGGCCATACTAACTCTACTTCAGCTTTACTGATGGTACATTTATTTCTAATGTCATTATAATAAATTTAATAAGTACAGTGTCTTCACATCCATCTTTCTGTCTTCTCTAAATGTGTTATGCTCTGTGGTGTGTTATTTCCATCCTGATTTTCCCGTAGCTATGCCTTAGTAATGCTAACTATATATGAATCATCAAATGAATGATTGCCTCCAGTCACCCATGTTTTATTACAGAATTGTGTACTGCTTTACAGTTTAAATTATTAACAGAAGCAATTCCTCTCACTTTATCGTAGCCATCTTTTTGTATTCCTGTTCTAAAATTTTATTTGTTTCTTGGCCATCTATGCCCGCCCTTAACTTAGTATCCCATAAAAATGCCTTTCCTGTTTCATTTATAATTTATTTATTTCAATTCTTGTAGCTTTGCTATAACTTACTAATTTTACACATTTGTTACCTCCCTTTGTACTCTTTCTGTTGCCACACAGGTCCCATTCCAGTTCAGTTGGAGCCTATTCAGGTTCAGTCGAAGGAAACCTGCCTTTAAAAAAAGGTCAGCGAGTCATTTTTATATTAATATCTTTAAGAATGATTTACCTATGTTTTCAGCCACAACAGGCTCTTCAGTGGATGAAGTCATACTAATCTTGAAGAGGTGGAAGATGACTGCAGTCAGCAATGGAGGCAGGTCTCAATTCTCACTCTATATCAACACCAATATCTCAAGAACAATGAAGAGTCCAGAAGAAGTGAGAGCAGGAAGCCATCTGTTGGTTAGAATTCCTTGCAGTGTCAACTCTAAGAAAGGAGCAAGACATTCTGCAAAAAACTGGGAGAAAGGGAGTTACATCAGTCAAAATGAACAGTATCTGGACTCCTGACTCCTGTGTTAGTCATTAATTAGTCAGAAATAGTTATTACTGCCTAAGAAGGCGTCCTGAGAGGTTACCAATTATGTAGAATATTCCAAATTCTTGGGTGAGAAATTTGATCATCTATCTCTTCTTGTAGGGCTGTTTAGATGGCATATATATGTAATGTTGATGCAAAATATAGTGCAGTAACTCACCGAATCAGTCTGATGTCTACCACTGACTGGGCACTACATTACTTTATCAGAATGCTAATATAATTTTCTGTGATACAACTTTAACTCCTCTTCTTAAATTTATTACTGGAAGGCAGGTTATGCTGACCCCATATTACAAGTGAAAAGGTTTTGTTAAAATTGTAATCCATTCACGGTTAGTTGGCCCTTTTCATTTGCCTTCTTGGCATAATGCTGTTCTACTTCCTGATAGTTAACTTTTTTTTAAGAACAAGAGGAAAAGAACAACGGTGAATTCATGCATCTGCACAGGGTAGGATTTTGAAAACAGCCAGGGGCTTCAAATCACAATCACAATGAATACCTAGAGGGGATAGACAGTGGATACAAGCCTAGACTGCCCTGTTCCTCATAAAACAACCCATCTATTCCAAATACTAATCCAAAAAAAACCTTCTTCAAACTGCTTCCAATGCAATATCAGAGATAAAAGGTACTGCAGATGCTGGAGAATCCGAGATAACAAGCATGGGGCTGGATGAACACAGCAGGTCAAGCAGCATCCTGCTCCTATGATGCTGCTTGACCTGCTGTGTTCATCC
>JAHRHZ010000264.1:17619096-17717950 GCA_024137785.1 Ginglymostoma cirratum
CTCCAATGCAATATCCTTCCTATTTCAGATATGATCTCATCAATGCCCTTATGGCTGAAACATAACCTCATGACTTTTTAAATGAATTCCCCATTCAATAAATGATTGCATTCAATAAGCTTTCCTAATTATTTACTGTTCTTGCATAGAAAACTTTTGCAAATCATGCAGTGAGACAACTAGTTTCCTCTGCATCGCAGAGCTTTGCGATCTCTCACCATATAGACAATATGTTTCATTTTTACTCTTCCTGCCGAAGTGGACATCTTTACATTTTTCAATATTTTGTTTTATTCATTCAAGTTATATGGGCATCACATTGCCTTTGTGCGCAGAATCACTGTGCTCAGCATTGCCACTGCTCAGAAAACTTAACAAGCTTTCATTTAAAAAAAGGGGCAAATGGATAATATAAATTTATGTGCTAAGAATGTTTAAATACTTTAGTAAATCATTTAATGTCTTGTCTGGAAGTGCTGAAATAAAATAATTTGAAGATTCAGTTTTGGTAATGACCAGCACAGGTTACATTGTCCACAGTGACATTGCAGGTTGTCTCCTTTGACCCTGCCTGATGACTCCAATTTATGTTGAGACAGCAAGTTTTGCAGTAATGCAATGAACAGACTGACATAGACCCACCTAGTTCTTGACTTGATCAGACCTTGTTGCAGCACAATCACATTTAGTTCATGCATTGGTGTCAATTTTTTGACATGCCTACATTTGGTGAAGGTTCCTTTCGACTGGAAAATAATGAATATATCTCCTTTATTAAAACAAAATGAGGGAGACAGAAAACAGTAAACTACAGGCAAGTCAGCTTATCATTTGTCATAGGTAAGATCTTAGAAGCTAATTGTTACAAACATTTCTAAAAGGAGACAAAAGAAGATCCATAAACACTCACTCCCTCCACCACCAACAGTCAATAGCAGCAGTGTGTATCATCTACAAGATGCACAAGATTCACCACGGCCCCTTAGATTGTACCTTCCTAACCCTGACCGCTACAATCTGGAAGGAAAAGTGCAGCAGCCATATGGGAACACCACCAACTGCAAGTTCCCTTCCAAGCTACTCATCACCCTAACTTGGAAATATATCAACATTCCTTTAGTGTTACTGGGTCAAATTCTGGGAACTCCCTCCCTTCTAGCATTTTGGGTCCACCTACATCAAATGGACTACTGTGGATCAAGAAGGCAGCTCACCACCACTTTCTCAAGGGCAGCTAGGGATGGGCAATGAAGTCTGGCACAGCCGGTGACTCACATATCTCTGAATGAACACTGAAGTACTTTCCCAGCCCGACATATTGGTTGTTGAAGGAATGCACAGCCACAGTGTCCCTCATGATATCTGTTGGCATAGACTTTGGAAAAACAGCACACACTCTCTTTGTACAGTATTAGTTGCTATAATTTGTCTGGCAAGTTTAATGGTCACGTTCTTCAGCTAGTGGTAATGAATGGGTTAATGAAATGGCAAGTGAAGTCACAAGTAATTATTTTCAAATGAGTGGGTAGCCCAGGGAGTGGGTGGATGAGATGGATAGGTGGGTAAGTGAGTGGGTGGATATACAGATGAGATGGGTTGGTGGCTGAATGGCCAAGTCAGAGAGTGGGTAGGTGTTAGTAACTGGGCAATGCATTGAATGGTCAGGTCCAATGGGGGGAATTGGTGTGGGAGCAGTTGTAGAAGGATCATAATCAGTTCTAATAGAGTGGTGGGAAAGATCAGGTCAGTTAAGTGGTTGAGCTGTGTGCTCGGGTTGTCATGGTATAACTCAGCATTTAGATGTGTCAGCTGATGGTCAGGTCCAGTCGTGGCTGTAGTGAGTTTGTCTCGAGGTTAGTAGAGTCTGTCTGGAGGCTTAGTTAGAAGACAGGCACAATACTGCCCAGTACCTGAAAAGAGTGCTCATACCCTTGTCACCCACAATAAATCCCAGCCAATATATTCTCCCCAACCACCCCTCACACCTAAGCCTTGCACTTCCAGATTCTAGTATGCTCTAACAGCTGCTGATCTCCTAGAGTTATCTACTTGTTTTTCTCAATATTCGCGCAAAAAGTCCTTTTCTGGCTTGTTTCATATTTAAGAAAAACATGTAAGTGGAAAAGGTCAGTTATCATAAATAATGAAAGATTGATACTAATGCAAAGTACTGTGCCAACAAATAGCAGTTAAATGTGACCCCCATTTAAACTTGATTTACTGACCAAAACATCGAGTGAATTCAATTCCTCATAATCATCTTAAATAGCATGTTTGTCAATTTGTGCTATCCTATTAAGGTGTGTTTAGTACAGAGATTATCAAGCTTAGTTATTGGCAGTGTTAACACACCACACGAAGTTGCAAATATGAATACATGTAAAGAACTCTTGTGCTATATTTTAAACAACCTTTTTATTTACAGTAAAAACACTAGGTGGTTCTGTCACTGCTCCCTTCCCTCATAATACATTGCTTTGTACAGTGGTTTAGAAAAATGTGACTCAGAGTCAGAATCTAAGTTAGCAGTTTCTGCCTGGCAAGCTATAACACGGCCACAGGATACTTCATGGCTATGACATTGTTATTTTTCTTTTGGAATATCTTTCTTTGAACTCTGCTATCTCATTAACAGGGGGACCGGGTGGTAGTTGAATTCAGAGGACTGCCAAACGATGTTAAGATCAACCAAGATGCTCCAATAATCGTTTTATTCAATTTGGTTCCATAATACTATTAGCTTCAGGTTTTTTAAAGAGCTTTTATTTTTCTTTTGACAGCTCTCCATTTCTTTGTTCTGCTGAGTGTTCAGGCACATGTGCAAAAATGATTACTGGGTTTAGAAGTCTCCAAACCAACCCACCAAAATAATTTCTATTTGCATAATGCAGAGTACACAAATTTATCCAGATGAAGTGTTCACTTACATACACTTTGAGAATTTGTGCATAGTTTAACAAGACCGACAGATTAAAGGTTTATAAGTTAACGAACCCTAAATATGCAGAGGAATATGCTGCATTTTACATATCTAAAACTGCAGCTTCTTCACACAAAGTACTATAACCATCATACTGCTTGTGAAGCTTAAATGACTGCAAACATTACAAAAATGTTTTTCTTGTTTGTTTGAAGAGAACCAGAGGAATCCCAGAACTTAATGACAAACCCACATCTTCAAGTACCAATGGGCAGAAAAACAGCAGGTCAAGTATCAATCGTACTTTGACATACTTAAAATTTGCCTTGCTCAGATATCCGATTGCAAAATTTGCCGCGGTGTTTTAATTCAATTCTCCCATCAATCCGCAAATTACCTTGGAGTGAACTCAATTCCAAGGAGGTGGCAGTTCACCCATCCCCCACCGAACAGAATAGTCATTCATTGATTATGATATAACTGATACCTCTAAGTGCACATCCCAGCTAGGCGAACAACACATATCACAAACTCGAGTTACTCAAGTAACATGGAAAGTAATACTGAAAAAGTGTGAGTACACTACCAATTGCAATATGGACATTCTAAAGATCCCATTAAATTTTGATACCCCTCAACAACTTAAGTTGACATTCAACTACTTGCAATCACTAAACGGATCCAAAGATAATTTACAGCAAATAAAATTGATTCAAAAGGCATCTTAAAGGAGAGAGAAGATGAGAGGCTGAGAATTGTAGGGTGCAAAATCTAGTGCTTCGAGCATAGGAGTGTAAGGCTTGGCTATCAATGGAAACACTAAAACTGGAGATGGGGAAGTGGCGATCTTTGAGGGTTGAAAAATTGGTAATGTTCACCAAGGTAGAAAAGTGTAAGACCATGCCAGGACTTGTATTCAGTGTAGGACAGCAAAGGGTGGTGAATGAATAGGACTTGTGTGAGTTAGGACGTGAGCAGCAAATCTTTGCATATTCTCAAATTTATGTAGGTTGGAAGATGACAAGATAGCCAGGAGAGATACAAAATAGTCAAGTCTGGTGGTAGCAAATGCATGCATGAGGGTTTCAATAGTAGATAAGCAGAGACAGTGGCTGAGCCAGGTGAAACATATGGAAGATGTGGAAGTATATGGTTTTCGTGATGCAACAGATTTTTAAAACTTTATTCATGGGACAGGCATTTTGCTGGTCAACATTTATTGTCTATGCCTCAATGTCTTTCAGAATGTAGTAAAGAGTAGACATCTTGAATTGCTGTGGTTCCAGTGTTGCTCAGGAGGAAGTTATAGGATTTTGACCAAGAAACCACAAAACAAAGGTGAGATAGTTCCAAATCAAATGGCATTTGGCAAGGAGCCTTGGAAAATTGCTGTGGTGCCTCTTGAAGACGGTCCAGACAGCAGTTACTGAGCTTCTGTGGGGGAGAGACCGGGTGTTTGGGAATGTGATGATAAACAAGCAGGCTGTTCTATCCTAGATGGTGTCAAGTTTCTTCAATGTCATTGGAACTGCATTTGTCCAGACAAGTGGGGAGTATTCCATCATCCTCGTGAGTTGTGCCTTGTAGATGGTAGACAAGCTTTGGGGAAATCAGGAGGTGAGTTACTAACTGCAGATTTCATAACCTTTAACCTGTTCTTGTGGTTACAGCATTGAAATGACTATTTAAGTTCAGCTTCTGTTAATGGTAACTGACAGGATGTTGACAGTGAGGATTCAGTGATGTTAATGTCATTGATAATGCTTCCAACTCTTGTTGTGTTTAAACATGGACTGCTTCAATATCTGAGGAGTCACAAATGGTACTGTACATTATGCAATTATCAGCAAACGTTTCTAGACCTGAGGTAATGATGGAGGGAAAGTCATTGATGAAGCAGCTGAAGATACTTGGGCCTGGGATGCTACCCTGTGGAACTCCTGCACAGACATTTTTGACCTGAGATGACTGATCTCAAATTGGATCCATTGGTTGTGCAGCAGTCCATCACTTGGTGTTTATGTTCTTTGGCACACATGTAGTCTGTTTTGAGGCTTCACCAGGTTGACACCTCATTTTTAAATGTGCCTGGTGCTGCTCCTGGCATGCCAACCTGCACTGTCCATTGAACCAGCGTTGATCCCCTGGTTTGATAGCGATGGTTGATTAGAGATATGCCAGGCCATGAGATTGTACATTGTTTTTGAGTACAATAATTCTGTTGTCAATGGCCCATAGCATTTCATGGATGTCCAATTCTTTTATACCTCAAAAATTGAATGGGCTTTGTTGATCCTCTGAGCGACCTCCTCTTAGAATTGATTTGTGCTGCTGTAGGACTTGTACTTCACTCAACATCTTAATAGCTTTCTCTAGAATCAGATCTTCTTTGGTCTGCAATAATTCTGACAAAGACTCATCAGCAGTTCCTGCAACAATTGAGTTTTGTATGAATTCTGATTTTATATTATGACTCATCTATAGAGATTGTTAATTAAATATTATGGATTTCTCATCAATTCAAAACTCTTTTATTGAAACTTGCTCTTTCAAGAGTTTTATTAGTTCTGAGGTTTAAGCAATTCCCAAAGGCTTTCAGTAACTCTTGAAAAGTATCTGTGGCTTCTTTTACCCCTAGGTGGGTGATAATGCCACTATCTATCCAACAAATTGTGTCTAGTCGTGTATTTACATCTTCAGCTTCTGATCGACTATCGTATTTGGTTATTATTTGGTATTTCAAAAATTGCTTTCTCCAAGCTGTCCAATTCCTATTTGGCCCAACTTAAGTCTGATGCCATGTTGTCCAAATGCTAAATATATTTTGATTTTCTAAAATACATGTATTTTGTAGTAGCAGCAGTTCTGTTGCTCTTTCTGTAAAATTCATTCAGAGGATATAGGTATTGCTAGCTAGGTCAGCATTTATTGCCTATCACTAATGACTCTTGAGAGGCTTTTTGAATTGCAGTGGTATTAGTAGGTCTCTAATGTTGTTAGACAGCAAATTCCAGGATGTTGATCCAGTGACAGTGAAGTGATAATTATATTGTTCCAGGTCAGAACAATGTGTAATTTAGAGAGGAACTTGCAGGTGGTGGTGATCTCATGTATCTGCTGCTTTTATCCTTCTAGATGGGGGTTTTGCATGTCTAGAAGGTACTGTTGAAGCATCCTCAGTGAGTTACTGCAGTGCATCTTGTAGATAATACACATCACTGTCATTATGCATTAGTGACGGAGGCAGTGAATGTTGAAGGTGGTGGATAAGGTGTCAATCAAGCGGGCTGCTTTGTCCTGGATGGTGTTAAGGTTCATGAGTGTTGCCAGAGCTGCAATCATTCAGGCAAGTGGGGCGTATTCCACCACATTCCTGACTTGTGCCTTGCAATTAGTGAAGAGGCTTTGGGGAATTAGGGTGCATGTTGCCTTTAGCCTGCTATCAAAGCCATTGTATTTATATGGTTAGTCTGGTCAGTTTCTGGTCAATGGTAACCCCCAGGATGCTGATGGTGGGAGATTCAGTGATGGTAATGCCTTTGAATGTCACGGAGCGATATTTGGATTTTCTCTTGTTTGAGATGGTTATTGCATGGCACTTGTGTGATACGGATATTACTTGCCACTTACCTGTCAAGCCTGAGTGTGTCCAGATCTTGCTGCATTTGGGCACAGAATACTGATTTGTTGCTGTATGGCAGGTTTTCCTATGTTTTGCAGCTAATTGGAAGATTTTGACCTATTTTTCAGCTCCACAGTATGAATCCCACTGTTCACAGCCTTATTAATGATTCCCACTTTGATCAACAGTTTTACTGAATCACTCCTGTTGCTTTTGGTTTGAATAAATGATTCCTGTCTTTACCATGGTTTTTATTATGGATGACTGCCTTTTCTACAGCTTGACTAAAGTCTCCCAAATGTTCTGTCCCTTTTAGACCAGATCCGCTTTGACTTTTAATCTGCACAACAGCTTTAATTGCTGTCTTCAGAATGTCCCCAAGTTTGTGACCTCAGGTTAATATTCTTTACCTGGTCCTTTACTTCCACTATAGTAGCTTTACCCCATGGTGCTGTGGTGATGTGCTCCTTTTGAGCTTGAAGTAATTTTATTGCCTTCTCACTTTTTCAGTTCAGATTGCAGCATGTTTCTGAATGTGTCACCAGGGATTTTAAGCCTTATTCACAGATCCTCTGATAATAGTTTGCTTACTGCTCAATTTTGAATTGTGTTCACTCCCACAGACCACAGCTTTGGTGCTGCAGCCTGTATTTTTTTTGGCGTTACTAATTCACCGTCTCCAGTGAGTTGCTAACTCCCCTGTGTCTCTTTACAGGTCTGAAATGCTTTTATTTTATCAGTTGAGGACTGGCATGAGGGGTTTTTCTTTAGGGTACTTAAATCATCAGCTGTTCCCTGCTGCTGACTGGGCTGGATGACCAGACAATTTGAAGCTGAGTCTGAAGATTTCACAGCACTGCTCGCCACCTTGTGTAGGAACAGCAAAATCAAATGCACAACACTACCTTCCATGTTGTATGGGGATGTCAGTTCACTACATTGTCTGGACACATGCTCCTGGCAAAGGTGCCGCCTTTCTCTTTTAACTGTTTGAAACTACAGGACCTGCTTAGTCTAGTATACTACAGCAATAAAATTAGAAGAGTCTCTTGTAGTGACAAGACTTTGTTTACGCATGTTAGCTATTAGTTACTGGTCACATCGATATAATAGACGTTGTTCAGAGACTTTGGAGAGGACCAAATGCTAGGTCTCAGTCATTTGAGATTCTAAGGTGTTCTGCCCACATGTCCATATGGTACCATCATAACAGGTGGTCTGATAGTAGTCCTTACCTTTTTCTATTTATTCATTCACAGGATGTGGGCATCGTTGGCTTGGCTGCCATTTATTGCCCATCCCTATTGGCCCAAGGATAACTAAAAGACAGCCACATTGCTGTGTTTCTGGAGTCACATCTGGCCCAGACGAGTCAGGTCAACAGTTTTCTTCCTAAAAGGTATTAGTGACCAGATGGGTTTTTCTTGACAATGGTTTCTAAATTCCAGACATTTGTTTTATTCAAATTCTAACAACTGCCATAGTGGGATTAGAACCCAGGCCCCAGAACATTGCCTGGGTCCCTGGATCAATAGTCTAGTAATAATATCACTAGGCCATTGCCTCCCCTTACAATAACCATCACCCTTTCTGTTCCATGTACAACAATGTCCCTTAAAATGTTTCTGATATTTCAAATCTTGGATAAAATCTACAGAAAATCTCACATATTTATCTGAGTCTGACAAAAGGCATAGATATAACATGCAATTTGTTAGATTCGTGCTGAGCATAGATTCTAAATGCATGAAAGAAGCTGAAACTTCTGAATTGTGTAGCATAGTAATTCACTGTACTGTCTCATGCTGCCTTTATTGCACTGTGGTTGATTAGTCACTAGGTGAGGTGACTTCTTAAAGTCTCACTGAATAATTCACCCTGCACAGTTTCAAGATTTGCCAGTTTTCTGAAGCTGCCTGGTAAAACATTGCAGGCCCTACTTAGGAATATTAACTGTAAAATGAATAACAGGAACATTTGTCCTGTTAGTCACCCCAGAAGGATGTTAAGGTTTTTATGGAAGGTATCTGTGGAGAGCAACATGTATTGAGCTCCTTCAGAACAATCCTCTTCCATCAATGGTTTTTCAGCATGATGGATGAATGGTGACTGCAGAGCTCCGGATATACAAGCAATACTAATAAATGATCATTTGGTGCTTTCCACATTCTGTTGCACAGTATTCTTTTCTCCCTCGAATGTGTCCACAAACCACTATTTCACATATAGAAACTATTCAACAGCTGATGCAGAACAAAATAGTGATAGATAGATATGCCAGGCACTATTTTTGCTTCAAAAGGCATGACCAGGTACTTAGCAAGACCCTACCCTTTATACATACCCTACAGTTTAATTTGTTTATTCTTATTGCAAAATGCTTACAAAATATTTATTTTATGAAAAGAACAAGTTTAAAAAATCTGGGTAGTTTAACTGCAAAGAGCTCAATCGCATTTCTCCAGGATACATTTTACTGGATTTTTTATGAAAATGAAAATGAGGTACATTTGTCATTTTTTTCCTCATTACTATTCTCAACATTTCGTTATAAAAACAAATGTTCGTTTTGTCTGTATGAAGGAAAAATTGTTGCTCAGCACATTTCAGATTTCTTCCATTGGGTGCGCTTTGACTCCTGGGCAAACAAGAGGTCAAAACTGTTACTTCTTTAAGACTCCAGCTATGCTCAGGTGCCTTGTCTTTCTGATGCTATTTAACCTCTGAGAAATTTCTTACTATGCTCCATCTTCTACTTCCCCACATGCAGGATGCTTCCCTTTGATGTGTTAGTCTGTGTTTCATTCCCCTTCCATTTTAGCTTCGAACCCCTATTTCCTTTGGTTCCAATCAGGCTGTAGTCATTCCTCACCTAAATCTTCAACTTTGATGTACTTTCTCTCTCTGCTTGCTGCTAACACTCAACCTATTTGCTCTCCCTTTCTTTTAATTCTTTCATGGTATGTGGCGTCACTGACCAACATTTGTTGTTCATTCCTAACTGCCTTCAAAATAACTGGCTTGCTTGGCCATTTCCAAGGGTGGTTAAGAGTCAATCACATTGCTGTGGGTCTGGAGTCACATGGAGGTCAGATTGAGTAAGGACAGCCAATTTCCGTCCCCAAGAGGACATCAGTGAGGCTGAAGGGCTTTTGCCGATAATCCACAATGGTTGCCATAATCATTATTACAGAGAACAGCTTTATATTTGAGCATAATTCACTGAATTTGAATTCTACCAGCTGCCTTGTGCCAGATTTGAAGTACTATCCCCAAAGCGTTTGCTCTGGATTATTAGCCCACTGACGTTACCACTATGTCACCTTCCCCATGTCATTCACCCGAGTCGACTTAGAGACTGCATTTGACCTTGTCTTCTGCTGTGTGACACAGGGGAAAGCTGACTATTAAAAATATTATCTCTCCATGGATTTTTATTAACTATTTCTATTATTAATTCAAATATCCACATTTTTTGAGGAAATTAATAAATTGTAATTATGCTGTCGGTAAAACCACCGGAATTGCTATAACACCATTACTGGAAGATCATTGTGTTTAAAGTGTGAAAATTTGGCATAACAAATTTCAGTTCTAAACTGGACTCTCATGTAGCTGAACTAATTTAGAGGTAATGATCTGAAGGTAAGCACAAATTCCACCTCCCAGCTGGGGATTTTAAATTTAATAAACAAATCAATCCGGAACAGAAACACTAATGCCTTTGAGCAAAAGAAATCTACCATCATAACTTGGTCCAGCCTTTGTGCCTCTAGAATTACAGCACTGTTGCTGACTCTTAAATTTCCTCTGAAATGGCTTTGCAAATCCTTAATTACTAATTAGTCACGAGCAATAAAGGTTAAGCCTGGAGTTTCATCTAGAAGGGAGGAGTTTTGAGTTGGGGCATTTGCCAACATCATGATTCTGCTTCCTGACTGCAGTACCCACTCACATTGTTCACACTGGGTGATGGGTGCAGGCTGAAGTTGGGATCACCACCTCCCGAAACAAGGCAGAAGTAGCATGGAGGTAAGTGAATGCCAAGATAGGTAAGTTCAAAGGTCTACCTCAGATTTGTGGGACATCAGCCCAGGTCTATACATGAGCATTCTAGCTCTCACCCCCTCATCCACTATATTTCCTGCCCCTGCACATGTTCGCATACCCTCTTAAGCCCACTCACCAAGTATCCACTATGGACAGAATGCATGAACCTCATAATGAAATAGGGAAACCTTTGCTATGGTCATGAAATTTTCAAATTAAACAGTCCCTCAAACATTACTTGGACTCATTTCCTGACTTCCCAAAGTCTGTTCACAGTCTACAAGGTACAGGTAAAGAGTGTGATGGAACACTCCCCATTTGATCTGGATGGGTGCAGCTCCAATGATGTTCACGAAGCTTGACACCATCCAGGATAGAGCAGCCTGCTTGACTGGCATCACATCCACAAACATCCATTCTCTTCACCACTGACAGTAGCAGCAGTGTGTATTATCTACAAGATGCACAATAGAAATTCACAAAAGATCCTTAGACAGTGTCTTACAAAACCACAGCCACTACCATCCAGAAGGTCAAGGAAGCAAATACATAGGAATGCCACCAACTGTTAGTTCCCCTCCAAGCCACTTACCATCCTGACTTAGAAATACATGGCCGTTCCTTCACTGTCGCTGGGTCAAAATTCTGGAATTACTTCCCTAATGCATTGTGGGTCTACCCACAGGACATGGACTGTAATGCTCAAAAAGGCAGCATACTACCACCTTCTCAAGGGCAACTAGGGATGGACAATAAATGCCGGTTGAGTCAGCAACATCCATGTGAAAAGATTGAATTAACAAAACCTTAATCCACTTAGGAGCTCATAAAACTGTCAAAACAAATAACAGTCAATCAAAGGCCTTTTCAATAACATAGTCCTCATTAAATTGTTAATCCAAACCAAGCAACAGTCACTCTGACAGCTGTATGAAGAATCCCCGTTGAGTTGAGATAATTTTCAATATTTAATGGAACTGACAAGGTGACCTTCCTAACTAGGGCATTGTGTTTTGTCTTCCAGCTGAAGATTGTCCCGAGGCTTTTGTATGACAGATAAGATATGTATCTAGCTTTACAGATAAGAAGTAGATCACTTATAATAGAACTAGCTGCCTGTATTGTTTTGTAAATTTGGCACAATTTTTTTGAACCAATCTTCTCACAAACATAAAACAGGACAGCTAAAAGTATATGCAATATTTGTTGTGTTACCACATAGATTCCAGATCAGACTAGCAGTGTACTTTCGATCCAGTTCATGACATCATGGCATATGACATTCTAGAATAAAATGTATTTCCTGTCTTCATTCAGGTCTCACTACAATGGAATCAGTGTAGTGTGTTGAGTCATAGAGTCAGGGAGTTATACAATATGGAAACAGACCTTTTGGTCTAACCAGTTCATGCTGACCTTATTCCCAAACTAACCTATTTCTACCTGCTTGTATTTAATGTACATTAATACCAGTAAGCATGGAATCCAGGCTATGTGAAAGTCAGAGATATCATAACAGTGTAAATAGTCAGTGTTGTTTACAAACCTCAAGACATCTATATCAGCAAGAACTCTGGTTCTGTGGTATATGTCTCATGACTTAACATAAAGACAGACTCAGGCAATATTATCCGTGGCGTATTTGATTCAAGAAACTAGGTCATAATCTTTTCTATTGGATTTATACTTTCAAATCAAATCGATTCAATTCCTTCATTTACTGTCATTAAAATCTATGTCAAAACAACAAAACATCACAAGTCCTATAACTGAAAAATTGCAAGCATTGCAGTTTTCCTTAAGAGATATTTTTGGTCAACCTTTTCACACAGAAGAGGAACTGCAGGAGGTCTTAAAATGCATAAAGGTAAATAAATCCCTGAAACTTGATCCGGTGTTTCCCAGAACTTTGTGGGAAGCTAGAAAAGAGGTTGCTGGGCCCCGTGCTAAGATATTTATATCATCAATAGTCTCTGATAAGGTGCCAGAAGACTGGAGGTTGGCTAATGTGGTGCCATTATTTAAGAAAGTCTATGAGGAAAAGCCAGGTAACTATAGACTGGTGGGCCTTATGTCAGTGGTGGGTAAATTGTTGGAGACGATTCTGAGGGAGAGGATTTACATGCATTTGGAAAGGCAAGGACTTATCAGGGATAGTCAGCACGGCTTTGTGCATGGGAAATCGTGTCTCATAACTTGATTGAATTTTTTGAAGAGGTATCAAAGAAGATTGATGAAGGCAGAACAGTAGATATTGTCTGTGTCGACTTCAGCAAAGTGTTCAACAAGGTTCAGCATGGTAGACTGGTTAGTAAGATTAGATCACATAGGATCCAGGAGAGCTAGACAATTGGACAAAAAAAATTAGCTTGAAGGTATGAGACAGAGGGTGGTGGCGGAGGATTGTTTTTCAGAATGGAGGCCTATTACCAGTGGTGTGCCACAAAGATCAGTACTGGGTCCACTGCTTTTTGTCATTTATATAAATGGTTTGGATCTGAATATAAGAGGCATGGTTAGTAAGCTTGCAGATGACATCAAAATAGATGGTGTAGTGGACACTGAAGAGAATTATCTCAAAGTACAGAAAGACTTGATCAGATGGGCCAATAGTTGGCAGGTGGAATTTAGATAAACGTGAGGTGTTGCATTTTGGTTGGTCAGGTTGAAAGAGAAGTTAATAAAGCAAACAGTGTTATTGGCTTTACGATTAATGGCAGAGAGTACAAGAGCAAGGAAGTGACTCTGAACTTGTACAAGACACTTGTTAGATTTCAGCTGGAGAACTGTATACAGTTCAAGGTGCCACGTTATAGAGAGGATATGAACGCAAAGGAGAGAGTGCAGAAACAATTTACATGGATAGTTCCAGGGATGAGAAATTTCAGTCAAGAGGACGGATTGAAGAAATTGGGACTGCTCTCCTTGGAGACAAGTAGACTGAGAGGAAATCTATTAGGGCTTTTCAAAATCAAGAGTGGGCTAGAAGGAGTAGATAGAGAGAAACTACACCTGCCTGAGAGGGTCAGATTTAAAGCAATTTGCAAAAGAAACAAATGCAAGGTGACAAAAACACCTTTTTAACACAAACCTTTCAGTATGGAATGGTCTGCTTGAATATACAGGCAAGGTAAGTTCAATAAGGCATTCACGAGGGTATTGGATGACTATTCGGAAAGAAATAAAGTACAAGAGTCTGGGGAAAGTAGAAGATTGGCAGTAGTAACATTGCTCATTTGAAGAGCCAGAGCAGATACAATGGGCCAAGTGGCCTCCTTCTGTTCTGTAACACTTCAGTAATTCTGTGGAAAAGAGGCAACCAACTTAATTTTCTACCATTAAAATTTATCTGATACATGATAACCAGGTAACAAGGGAAAAGATTATTTTCAGAGACACATTTAACAATACTTACACACTATTAGCTGCAGAGGGACCAACTCTTAAATGAATTTCCAACTATCACTTAATTAACCATGGAAGTAAAGTGCTTTAAACTTTCAATCAACATTCCTTTTGATATTCCTTTTTACTTCTTGAAAGAAACCTAATGACCAAGCTTTTCATTGAAAATATCATCAATTGATATATTCATTTGGGTTATATGTCGTTTGGATGTAAGAAAAAATAATCCTCAGATTTAAAACTCAAATTCATTCCCTAGAGACAAATCTGAAGGTCACATTCCATCGACATGTTCTGCCCAATAAAAACTGAAAGAACTGCGGATGCTGTAAATCAGGAACAAAAACAAAGTTGCTGGAAAAGCTTAGCAGATCTGGCAGCATCTATGAAGAAAAATCAGAGTTAACGTTTCGGGTCTAGTGACCCTTCCTCAGAACAGACCCGAAATGTTAAGTCTGACATTTTCTTCACAAATGTTGACTACGTCCTGCCCAGTTGTGAAAGACCATGGATTTATTTTTGATTCTGATTCAAAGGCAGCTCCTTACAATGCAGTCACTTTTTGTAATGGGCAAGTGCAAGACAACTTGAGACCTGCCTCCATAGTGCATTCTCTTTCTCCTGTCCCAGCTTGCATTGCTGTGGATCAGCTGTCTAACTACTTGTCCAAAGTTGCTTGCAGTTGCCGGCTGAAAGAAAATAAAGAGAAACCACAGTGATGAATCATCTGGAGAATTTTACGCAGGGCCTGGGAAGAAGGTTTTCACCCAGCAATACATATCAAGGCTAGGGCTGGATGATGGGGGAGTCAGGGAGCCCCAGGAATTGATGTGATAAATGGAGACCTGGTTGTTGTTCAGACTGAGCAGTGAGAGCTGATCCGAGTTGATCCATGGCACTCGCTGGCCATCCAGTGTTTTTCCACATCCGTCCGTATTATTGCTGCTGTTTTTACTCTGGGCCAGTTATTCAATGAAAGTGGCACTCACAAAGTGATAACGTAAGTTATAAGCTGAGGCACAGCAGACTGCATTGTTTGTTTTACTGGTGGAACTGAGCCTCAACCTCAAAGAGGGAAGGACATCAAATCGAGAGTGAACACTGCTTCAAAGGCGTTGGTATTTTTAAATGCCGAGCTGTTTTCTTGAACCTCTGCCGTCCATATGTTGTAGGTAAGCCCATAATGGTGTCAGGGAAAGGGTTCCAGGATTTTGACCCAGTGACACAGAAAGGACTGTGAGGATGATGAGAAGCTTGGAGAGGAATTGGTAGGTGATATTGTTCCCATGTATCTACTGCCCTTATCCGTCTAGACAGAAGTGATCTTGCGTTTGGAAGGTCTAAGGTAAATTTCTGCAGTGCCTTGGTGGTAATCATCTGGTGGCTTGAGGTCTAGAGGATTCTGGCCTTATGAGAAACTTCTGTGTAAATGCATCCTCACCTACTGGAGGCACTGGGGTCACTTTCTGAGGAGAGAAGCAATAACTGCTGCCCCTTGATAACCCCAAGACAGACTGCGATGCAGAAGCCATAACCAAACTCACCATTTGGATAGACTCCTTAACCATTTGCTCAACATTGCACATTGACTCATATCTCTGTTAGAGGTTTCCCTGCCTGTATCTACACATCCAGGAGGTTTCTTGTCTCCTTTTCAAGGCTGGCCGAGAGTTCTTAGAAAGTAGAACATGTCATCAGCATGGAACTTAGAATTGGACCTGATCCCCAGCAATCTTCCAACTGTAAGGGGCAATGGCCAACTCATCCTCCATAACTGCCTGAGACATGTTCACCAGATTGTATCCCTGAACCTAATCATCAAAGCATTCCTGTTGAAGTGACCATTTCTATGCTGGTGATTGGCAGGATTTGCAATGATGTGATGCCGCATCTTCCAAGTGTTCTGTGTCCTCATCCTCAGAGCTCAAATTTTGGGTCTCCTGATTATGAGGACTGTAATGGAAAATACAAAACATTAGCTTGAGACAAAGCACAACCTGAATCCAGTCTCACATGTGCCTCCTGTATGCCCAGTTTGGCCTCACACTCACAACTGAGTGTCCGCCCTGCCCTCTAGCATTTGCTCCTCTGCAGGGTCATGTAGAGGTCAAAGATACTGCCACCAGTCCTCGAAAGCTCCTTGAATGTTATGTGCTCTCTTGTCCTTGAGGCATTCTGAAGAATTGTATATTGTCTCAGTAGACAGCAAATTCCTTAAAGAATATGCAGGTCTATGGCCTCCAGAGTCATTTTCCTAATGAGTGTTCCATGCACGCATTCTCTGGCAACTGGTACAATTTTCACAATGTGAATTGCTCCCACATATTCAGTCCATAGATTCCATCTGGTGCTGAGGTCAGGAATCCTAATATCTGTGTGGTATAATTCTCCACTCACGTTTACATTGCTTGACGCTATCATGAGTGCCACTTTGTGGTGACTACACCAGATCAGTTACCCTGGAGATGCAGGAGGATGTTGGCAGTCTTGCAGCGTTGGACTCAGTTTTGCTTTTGACAGCACACTGCTCACTTCTGCTGCAATGTCTGTCCAGGCTTCCAAGGTGATGTGGGAGGATCTCCTGCTGCCATCACTGAAAAACAAGATCTTATGTTGTTCCCAAGAAGCCCAGAGAGCGAGGTACAAGGAACATCACTAAACTGTGGGGCCGCTCTCTCTTTGCACCGACTTTTGAATTGACTGATAACCAGTTATTAAGATCGACAGATGGGACGGGGGTGGCAGCAGCTTCAGGGATTTAAGTGCGGCAGGTGGGGAGGAGGTGGAAACAGCTACAATTCAGATTGTTCCTCTTAGACAGGCAGGATGATGATTTGACTTGCATGAAGTTGTTGCTCGTTCAGGTACCCAGACGTTTGACTTCACGACTTCTTGCTCACTCTGCTATGCCTCTGGCTGGGTCCTAACGCAGCATGGCTCATTGATTGGCTACCACGTGATCTGATGGCTAACCATGTGCAATCTTCAAGTCTAAGCCCCGCTCACTTCTGGACCCACTGTCGGGACACTCATTACAATAGATTTCCACCCTGTGAGGTAACAATGGGGTTGGGGTAGGGGAGGATGAATGATTCACAATTGCACAACATATGTACAATGCCAAAATGAACTGGCACTTCATGAGAGGGAAGATAATGTTTACGCCGCACATGTCTGAACAAATGCATTATAATTACACCTAACTGCAAAGATGCACAAACTACTTCTTTGTATCTGGTGTTTTCATTTATAGAAGCTAATGAAAGCTGGATTAGCACATAACACCAGCTTACATTATCACTTTCAATGCACAACTATTTTGGTTTTCTCCATTAATTTCTATTTTCTGCCCTTAAATCCATCTTACACCAACTAACAACAGGAGAGCTACATTGAATACTTGATTATGTTTTGGAAATAGCCTCAATAAGTGGGGCATGATAACTGCATTGAATATTTCAACTGAAATGCTTCCCTCTGACATTTACTATGGAGAAAAAGCAGGAACCAATTTTGTCCTAACTGTGTTATTTGCTTTCTTTAAGGTGTTTCTCACGAACAAAATTATCTACCAAGTGTTCTGAAGTACCTGGCGTCATGCTGTGGTGAAATGCTTCTTGGAATATTATACCAGAGAAAAGGAAAAGGTAAATGGAACCCTTAACCTACCTGCAAAGCCATTGGAATAGATTTGCTGTGACATTAATGGTATTAGTTGAACTGGAATGGCTGAGACCGCAGAAATTACAGAGGGGAACACAGAAATGGTAGTGACATTAAATAGCATATCTCCCTCACAAAAGTCATAAAAAACCCACATGTCAGAAATAATGGCAAAGAAAAGGTCCAATTTTAACGAAAAACTTTTAGACAATCCTCATTCAAGAACAAGTACAACAAACTAAGGGAATTGAATACGCCAAATGACTTGATGCATTCCATTCCAATTCAAATTCTACTTTTAGAAATTTTATCTATGCTTTCTAATCCTTCCTCATCTTCCCTCCATATCATTGTAATCTCCATCAACAATACAACCATCTGAAATACTGATGTTCTTCTAACTCCAGCTTCTTGAGCCATCACTGGCAGCTTTGCCTTCGCCTGCCAAGGCCCCAAGCGCTGGAACTCCCTTCCTAAACTTTTCCACTTTGCCACCCCTCTATCTTTCTTTCAGACATTTGTTAAAAGCTATCTGTTTGACTATGTCTATTTTGTCACTTGCCTGATTATTTATTTATGGGGTTCAGTATCAACTTCTGTTTGTTAAACCCTTTTACTTTCCTAAAGGTACTACATAAATGCAAGCTGTTAAAAATGGGGAACAATCAAGGATATTGAAGCATTCAATGTTGCTCAAAATGAAGGAGTAGGGGCCTCAGCTTACTGTCTCATCGAGAAGAAGGCTCATAATAATGCAGCATTCCCTCAGAACTATACTGTACTGCACTGAATCAGAAGCATAGCCTCTGGGCTGCATTTCTGTCATAGAGCCAGGTACTGGATGTTGGGAAGTTTTCCAGCAGCTTCAGAGACAAGGACCCAATTAGTGCACTTTTCAATTCAAGGAGGTGAGTGTGGATAGATTCAGGCTCAGTGCCCTTGAATATAGGTGACCATTTAAATAGCTTGTGTCAAGATAACATGATTAAGAGACTCTCCTCAGCTCCCTGGAATTTCATCCTAGTTGCATTGTGAAATATTAGGTCCTCTGAGACTTAATCTCAAACTTTCTGATCCTTCACCCTATATCAGATCTATGCCAACAGTGCCAACTCATGCCAGTCTCTAGTCATCTCCACTCCCAACGGTCTCTTGCACTCTCCATGCCAACTCATGCCGGTCAATTCATCTCCATGGACTTTTATAACCCAATGCCAACTTAATGCCAAATCATGATTCCTTACACTGTCCTTTGCCTTTCCATGGCAACTTTAGTATTCATCATGGACATATTTCAGGAACCATTTTGAGATTAAATAAGTTAAAATTTGGTTTATCTACTACTTCACTACATAAAAATAGTCCTCTATTTTATTAGAGCTCATTCAATATATTTAAATCCCTCAAGTACTGAAACCTTTAGTAAAATGAGCGTTTGTATTCATAACTGCACATCAAAGCCATCTGGTCCTTTAATGGTCTCTCAGAGCTGTTAATCAAACTGGAAACCAAAGCTTGTGATAATGATAAATTGTGGAAGTAGTCAAAAGCTAATAATACTTAAGTGATAATCATTCATGTGCATGAACAAACATGCATAGAAACAGTAAGCATGGATTTTTTCAACTCTCATACACCTTTAGGAGGAAAATATTTTTTTAAAATTTAAAGGACATGGAACTTACATAACTTTATATCTGACAGGTCCACATGCAAGGAATCAAGGGCTATGGGGGGAGTGCGGGTAAGTGGAGTTGAAATGCCCATCAGCCATGATTAAATGGCGGAGTGGACTAGATGGGCCGAATGGCCTTACTTCCACTCCTATGTCTTATGGTCTTATGGTCTTATTCCCACCTCAAGGACATGTACTTCTGCACCATAAAGTTGTGAAATATACCTTACTGGATGAGTCCAATTATGGAGTGAAAATTGTGCCTGCTTGTTAGAAACTTAGAAACATAGAATATAGGAGCAGGAGTAGGTCATTTGGCCCTTCAAGCCTGATCTATCATTCCATATGATCCATGGCTGACCATCCAACTCAGCACCCTATTCCTACTTTCTCCCCATATTCTTTGATCCCTTTAGTCCTCTGAATCATATTTACATCTTTCTTGACAGTCTTCAATGTTTTGGCCTCAACAGTTTCCTGTGACTGAGAATTCCACAGGTTCACCATTCTCTGGGTGAAGAAATTTCTCCTCATCTCAGTCTTCAAAGACCTACCCTTTATTCTTAGACAGTAACCCCTGGTTCTGCACTCCCCAGTCACCTAGAGCATTCTTCCTGCATTTACGCTCTCTAATCCTGTTAGAATTCTGTAGGTTTCTATGAGATGCCCCTCCTTCTTCTAACCAGCATAATCTAGAAAGTCCTAATCTATCTAGTCTCTCTTTATAAGTCAATCCTGTTATCCCCGAAAATGTAACTCTTAATTTCTCACCATAGCCAGAATACCTTTCCTCTGATGAGGAGACGACAAATGCACACAATACTCCAAGTGTGGTCTCACCAAGGCCCTGTAAAGCTGTGGCATAACATCCCTGCTCTTGTACTTGAAACCTCTCAATACCAACATGCCATTTGCCACCTTAAGCCTTGCTTAAACTTCATGCACGTACTGTGCGCTAGGTTTAAATGATTCAGTGGAGTTCATGTTTGCCTAACGCGTATTTCATGCCCTACACTTTTCCCTATTTGTGAAATTCAGAGCTGCTATAAATGAGGATCCTATAAATTCAATCTGATATGTTCAAGATTAAAGTTGGGTTACCTTCTCAACCTGAATTTTTCTGACTGAAGGGTAGTTGTGCTACAGCTAAGTGTAGAATTGCTTGGCACAGATGCTCCCACGTCAAGCAACCTGTTAACACTCATTACTCAAGATCAGAGAAGAGCAATGGCTACATTGGCAGGGTATAAAGTTACCATCCTACTGCTTCTGAAATTGGATAATTTATTTTTTGGACAAAAGCTACTAAGCTGTAAATCAAACTGGAGCCAGGTTTTGAAAGACTATAGAGATAGTAGGAACTGCCGATGCTGGAGAATCTGAGATAACAAGGTGTAGAGCTGGATGAACACAGCAGGTCTGGGCCTGAAACATCAGCCTTCCTGCTCCTCTGATGCTGCTTGGCCTGCTGTGTTCATCCAGCTCTACACCTTGTTATCTTTGAAAGACTATAATTGTGTTTTCCACTTAATTAAGTTTACAACGTGAAGGTATTAACATTTCTGGTGAACTTTCACTGCCTATAAGGAAAATATCCAACTCAAGCTGTGTTCAAATCTTTATTCTGTCATTGTCCTACCCCTACCCCTGTGTTGGACAACTATTCATGAAGCACTGGAGGGTTGTATAACTTTGAGCCACAATAGAAAGTAATGGCTCACTAAGAGTTAATGTTGGAAACTGCTTTCAGACCCAATCCATCTGATGATGTCACACAATCCTGGTTGGAGAATTGAAGAGACCAGTCCTGGATCTCAATGCGATCAGCCACCTCATCTCTGAGGTTCTGAAGAAGAGTCTAAATGGACTCAAAACATTAACTCTGTTTTTCTGACCACAGATGCTGCCAGACGTGCTCAGTTTCTGCATTGCATTCTCTTTTTATTTCAGATATTTGGCATCCACCTTACTTTGCTTTTATTTTAATGTCATCTCTGGCTCTGATAATCTTTGTAATTATGCTGAACTAAGCAATGCAATTTGCTCTGATTGCTATCATGCAATAAAGTACATCTTAATGTTAAGAGACATGCATCTTCTTATTAAGGTTCACAGGTTGTTAATCTTCTACTACTTTTAACTAAACAGGTCTTCAGATACAGTGTAGAAAAGAGGATTGGTAGCAGCCTTCTACCCAAACAAAAGATGTCAGTGGTTGATTCCACAAAAATATGACATGCATAATATCACAGCATTCAGGAGGGAAAAAAGGGGAAGAAAAGCTCCCTTATATTGGATGCAATTCTGAACAATCTTCTAAATTACTCAAGACCTAACATTTGGCATGTCAAATAAAAGATGCAACATGTTTTGAGGATTTTTCTTTTCAATGAAATATTATCCTTGGGATGATACCTGACCTGTAGAGCAGGCATCAGTATAACTCTACATTCCCGAAGTGTGGCAGACAGCAAGGTGCATAAATAATTTCCCCTCTGAACCTCCCCCTGAACACAAAGCTGGAACTGATTGTTTACAGAACATTAGCCATAAGGGGAAGTGCTATAACTCACAGTAGGTCAGTATGGTAAATGTCCTGCTCCACGGAGTGCTACAGAGAGTGAAACTCATTCACTGTAAAAGAATTCAGCATTCAGAAAATATTGTAAAGGCTATATCTAAAGTGCATTGTCTAACTGTACAAAACCAGCCAGCCATTATCACATACCACTTGCTGGTAAAAATCAATGATCTGTTTAGTGTGTTATAGCTTAAATACCTTTAAAGTAGAAATCCCATATTTACCAATCTTTAGTTCTGCATCTGTTATCATTCAAAAGACCCTTAGTCATTGGTCATACCAATTTCAATCCTAGAGAAGGATTTTAAGCTCCTGGTCAACATGCTGTTGTAGACAGAGCACCACACAGATTTTTCACTCAGATACAATTGAGAGACTATTGAACTTACCTGCAAGTAGCAAACACCACCGTCTTAATGTTTCAGAGATCGAACTGGACTTGATATTTTCCAGCACGCGTAAGCCACACAAGCAGGGAAAGTATGCCCCTTGGAATACTACCAGCACAATTCACTGCCTTGCTTGTCATTTCTTTGTTCTCTTTACACTTGCCTCAGCAGCAACCATGCTGTTAGTGGGTGGAGATTTGCCTGCATTCAACTTCCTGTTATCAGCTCTAAATAATAGCTCACTCACACCCTTCTTTCATAAAACAGATGCCAGGAAAGTACAAAATGCATGTACCATAAAAATACCAGCCTTCTCACAGGCGTATGGCAAATGTCTCCAGGCTGTCTGCACAAGCAAGCATTTCAAAATGACGAATGGGCACTGATTGACATTTCAGTGTTTTATTCTCTCCCACTATTTTACAGCTTCAGTCTTTTAATGATCTGGAATCGTATCCTTCAAGGGAAGCTAGGCACAGCAGACAATTGTTCCTTTAGAATTTAATTCACATAGGTAGATAAAATTGCAACAGAATGTCACCAATATCAACAATTTTTAGCCCTCTTTCATATTCAATATTGAAGCTGAAGCTGTTCTGAAGGTGTCCTTGAATAAGGTTGGAGACAGTGTTACATTTTTATGGTAAACACAATGGTAGTTTAACCAATATAATGAGGAAACAAAATAAACTGCCAGCGCTGGAAATTTGATCCAATACCAGTAAGTGTTGAAAACATTTAATGAATCAAAATAAATAAGTCAACATTTCGGGTGTGAACAACGTTAAATTGTTATTTTAGCCATTTATTTTAAACACTGCTGTGTGTATAATTTGATACCTTCAATTATATACTTTAAGTTCACTGCTGCTGCAGTTATATTTCTGTCACATTCTTGAACTTTACTATCTTACCCAGTCATCCGCTACCATACACATACCACCCAAATTCCATTCCACTGGCACTGGCCTCTTATTCATCTCCTCCATTTAATTCACTATTGTGCCCACTGTAGCCAGCAAGCATCACAAATGATCCACTCATTATCTCTTTGATATTCACAAAACCTTGCTTTGTGAAAGTTGGCTGCCACATCACTTCATTGCTTGTAAAGTGTTTTGGGATATTCTAGGCATGGAAAGGTGCTACATAAATGCAAGTCCTTCCTTTCTTCTAAATACTCCTTCCTCAAGCTGCAGTGTTACTCCTAGTCTTATAACACGCTTCTTAGAAACTACGCCTTTGAAAAAACATTTGATTGCCACTTTTAATTTAAGTTTAGCACTCTGTCAAAAAAATAGCATCTCCAGTGAATTCCCTCAGTATTGTAGTGGAATATTAACTTAGATTTTCGTACCAAGTCTTTGCAGTAGATCTTGATCCTAAACACATCTGACTCAGACTGAGAGAGCTACAACTAACTCACAGCTGAAACCACACATCCAGTTAAAGGATTTGTCCTATACTGCAGTGCACTACACAGGTTATTAAAAGGTACAAAATAAGATGTGGTAGATCAAGAAACAGCAGCTGAGAGATACCACAGTTGGGTTTTAAAAGCCTGTAGATTGTGGTAAAACAGTTTATAAGGTGAGCTAAAACAAAGTTGCTGGAAACGCTCAGCAGGTCTGGCAGCATCTGTGAAGGAGAAAACAGAGTTTTAACGTTTCGGGTCCAGTGACCCTTCCTCAGAACTTAGTATGTAATGTGATATTAGTCTGGCACAGATAGAACTACCATAATTTACACAAAAGGTAAGCTAGCTCCTATTCAGACAATTTGTACTTCCTTTTCCTGCAAACAGCACTTGAAGCAGCCTGTTTATTTATTAAACACAAGTGACTTACGTCATGTAAGATCTTTAACAAATTTAGCATCTGTATATTTTTGTCATGTCTGTTAATATATGAATTATACTTCAGTGATGATTTCTAACAGCTTTCAGTGTGAAAATATTTTCCAGAATATGAAATTGCATAAAACAAAACTAACAGAAAACCACAACTCTCATCGCGATCATTATATTATAACTATTTTACTCTTACTTTTCTCAGGAATCCAGTGACTGAATATGGTGGAGGCAGGTTCAATTGATACACTCAAAAGGGAATTAAATGTTTATTTGAAAAGGAATAGCTTGCCAGTTATGGAGCGAAGAGAAGACTGAATGTGATGTCCATTTGAGAGTTGGCACAGACAAAATGGGCTGAATGGTCTCTTTCTGCACTGTACCAATTCTTTGATTTTGTGAGGTTTTTTAAATAGAAAACTGGGAGTTTAATTCAACCTGAGAATTGAAACAAAGATAAATTGTCTCCTCAACGTAATTTAATAGATTTTGTCTGGTTCACATGTTTGTATAATTATTCATAATGTCAGTTACATATTTGCACATGTGCAGAGACAATTTAAAGTAATAGGAACAATTAAACAGGAAGAGCAGAATAGAGGGAAACAAATGATTTCAGCATGAGAAACCACCTTCTGGTCTAATTGGAAGAGTCACTTGTAGGCAACAAGACACAGTTTATTGCATGTTAGCAACTTGTTAAATGTTACAATAATATGGCAGACTTTATTACAGAGTGTTTCAAGAGGACCAAATGTTTGGGCTCATTCGACCAAGATCCTAATCTGTTCTGCCAACAAGTCTGAATGACATCATCATAATGGGTAGTGCTTATGGCCTTCCTCAATATTAACGCTTTTAGACCAATTTCCAATACCTTCCCTACTTTTTTTCCATTACAAATATTAAATTTATATGTATGTCATTATATTTACCATTAAGCTTCCACCCCCTCATCTCTGACTTTAAAAAATCAGAAACAGCTGGAGGATTAATTACTCTTCCTAAAGGCAATCTTTTCAAACTTGGAAAGCTGGTAGTTTGCTGCGTGAAAGACTGTTGCCTTTGAGAGTCTTCCTTGCAGTCTGAGGACTGTAGATCCCTTTAAACTGTATACCTATAATCTTTTGCTTCCTTCACAGAGAACATCTTGCTGCTGAAACAAGCAATTTCTTCTTTGCAGTATCTTGAATCATTGAGCATTTGTTGTCCCTTCTGAGCAATGTCTTCCATGGAGGTGTATGCACCAATTTTCAATTTGTATCAGCAGATTTTTATTCACAATGTATTGAAGCATGTAAACCTTTTACTTCAAATTGTTGATTAGTTTGGACATTCTTCTTTGTCCCAGTGATCATTTTGTTAATGGGACCAATGTGTTCACTTCCTCAGCTCTGCTATTTGTCAACTACTTCTGGCTGACAAGATCTCTGTAACAGTTGCTGAGGATTATTCCTAGGAAGATAAGGAAGTTGAATATTTTACGTGAACTTTCCTCCACCAAGTATTTCAGCAGCTAATATTAGACCTGTATCTGCCATAGTCATGTATTTGTTATGCTTTACACTTTGAGTTACATCAGTTTTGTTTCGCTCATTTGCTCATTTGGGTCTGCTGTTGATTGGTTATCTCAATCCTTATTTTTCCTTGCAAATCTTGCTGGTTCTTGTAGGCTGAGCACTTTTCAGTGTTGGTTGCACTGGAAAACATTTGTGCCAATGCAATATAGTCACAGGTTCCCATCTCATTTGTAAAATGAAGCAAATTTCTTATGCCAACATAACTAATCTCAATAAATTCTGTTCTTATCTTAGGTTCTGTAATGAGTCTAGCAAGCTATATGAAATATTCTAATGGCTGTGCCCAGACTAATTGTTCCTCAACAGCTGCTCCTTCGCTTTGTGTAAGTTAGTTCCTTTTAACATTTAAAGAAGATTGAGATCAAAGTATGCTTGCCTACTCAAGAATAAGAATTGTTGATCATCAGGATTGATAGGTTTTCTATTATTTGGTATCCTCTACATTGGAGCCTTGCTTGTGTCATACCTTTAACGTTAAGTGCGATACCTTTGAGATGTGTTGCAAGCTGAATGTAATTTTCTTGTACCATGATTCATTATTTGATAATAAGGTGAATATTGACATAAATATCAGCTTGTCAAAATATAAGGTCTTGGTAATATATTTCCAAACGGGACACTAGGTTTTCCTTCTCTAGTTGAGTTCTTTATTGCATTAAACTCTTTGTGTGGATGGCTAGTTGATTTCTTGTTTTTGTCAGACTATACACCACATCTGTGCATTTTCTGAAAGTAACCTATGGCGTGATAGATAAGGCATTCACATGTAAAAGCTGGGCATTGTCTTTCAATTCCTCCCACTTCCTACAGACAAAGGGGGTGGCCATGGGTACCCACATGGGCACAAGCTATGGCTGCCTCTTTGTAAGTTCCATGGAACAATCCCTCTTCCGTAGCTACACTGGCCGTAAACCCCACCTCCTCCTCCGTTACATTGACGATCGTATTGGCGCCGCCTCGTGCTCCCAGGAGCTCCACGAGGAGCTTGATCAGTTCATCCACTTCACCACACCTTCCACCCCAACCTTAAGTTCACCTGGACCATTACTAACACCTCTCTCTCCTTCCTGGACCTCTCTGCTTCCATCTCTGGCAACCAACTAGAAATCAATATCCATTTCAAGCCCGCCAACTCCCACAGCTACCTGGAATACACCTCCTCCCACCCACCTTTCTGCAAAAAAGCCATCCCCTATTCCCAATTCCTTCGCTTCCCCCGCATCTACTCCCAGGATGAGGCATTCCACTCCTGTACATCTCAGATGTCCTCATTTTTCAAGAACCGCAACTTCCCCCTGTCAGTGGTCGAGAACGCCCTCGACCGTGTCTCCTGCATTTCCCGCAACTCATCCCTCACACCCCCTCCCCGCAATAACAACCAAAACAGAATCCCCCTCATCCTCACGTACCATCCCACCAACCTTTGGATCCAACGCATCATCCTCCGACACTTCTGCCATCTGCAATCCGACCCCACCACCAAAGACATTTTTCCCTCCCCACCCTTATCTGCTTTCCGGAGGGACCACTCTCTCCGTGACTCCCTTGTCCGCTCCACACTCCCCTCCGGACACACCTCACCCGGCACTTTTCCCTGCGACCGCAGGAGGTGCTACACCTGCCCCCACACCTCCTCCCTCACCCCATCCCAGGCCCCAAGAAGACTTTCCACATCAAGCAGATGTTCACCTGTGCATCTGATAATGTGGTATACTATATCCGCTGTTCTCGTTGTGGCCTCCTCTACTTCAGGGAAACCAAGCAGAGGCTTGGGGACCACTTTGCAGAACACCTACGCTCGGTTCGCACTAAACAACTGCACCTCTCAGTCACGAACCATTTCAACTCCCCTTCCAATTCTGCAGACAACATGTCCATCCTGGGCCTCCTGCAGTGCCACTACCTGAAGGCTGCAGGAACAGCAAATCATATTCAGCCTGGGAACCCTGCAGCCCAATGGTATCAATGTGGACTTCACAAGCTTCAAAATCTCCGCTCCCCCAACCGCATCCCAAAACCAGCCCAGCATGTCCCCGCCTCCCTAACCTGTCCTTCCTCCCACCTATCCCCTCCTCCCACCTCAAGCCCCACCGCCATCCCATACCTACTAACCTCAGCCCACCCCCGTGACCTGTCCATCCTCCTTGGACTGACCTATCTCCTCCCTAACTCCCCACCTACACTCACCTTTACTCGCTCCATCCCTGCCTCTTTGACCTGTCTGTCTCCTCTCCACCTATCTTCTCCTCTATCCATCTTCTATCCGCCTCCCCCTCTCTCTCTATTTATTTGAGAACCCACTTCCCCTTCCCCATTTCTGAAGAAGGGTCCAGGCCCGAAATGTCAGCCTTCTTGCCCCTCTGATGCTGCTTGGCTTGCTGCGTTCATCAGCTCTACACCTTGTTATCTCATTGTCTATGCCTGTTAAGTTTCTTTCCTCTATAGCACTATCAAGATGTTTTTGTGTCTGGTCCTACTCACTATATTGGTTTCTTATGTCTGTCATTTGTAGTCTTTCACCTTAGGAGCTGAATAGTCTCTGATCTCCTCTGGAGAAGTTGAAGTTCTCCTCTTAAAACTGATCTGTATTGCTTCTGGACTTCTGTCTCATTCACCACCCGATGGCTTTCACAAGGGTCAGCTGTTGTTTGGACTGTAATAAATCTGACAAAGAACCAATAGCAATTCTTACAACAGTTCTGTCTCTTATGAATTCTGACTTGAAGTCACCATAGTGACAAAATATGTATTAATCACTAACCTCAAAAGATCATCAATGAAATCACTTTTGTATTCTTCTGGATGTTGAAATCTTTTATTAAATCTTGTTTTTTTTCAAAAATGTATTGACTTTGAGGTTAAGGTAATTGTTCAAAGTTTTCAGTACTTCAACTTTTTTTTGTCACTTCTCTTACTCTCTGAGTAAGCTATAACATCATCACACAGATCCCAAGTGTGTACAAATGTTACTTGTCCAGATTCTGATTTCACTCCTATTTTGGTAGTTATTCTGTATCTTAAATACTGTTTTATCCAAGATGTCAATTGGATGTTCAATTTTTCATCAATTCTGAAATTATGTCCTCATAGTAAATTATTTCTGATGCCATATCCTCCAAATACTATGATATACTTTGCTTGTTAAAAATACTTTTATTGATCCTATTAAATGCCAGACCAGGCTTGGGGGACCAAATGGCCTACTCCTGCTCCTATTTCTTATGGTATTACAATTCACATTCATAGTAGTTCCCCTGCCTTTTGCTGGAACACTGGAGTATTTTCTAGCTAAATTAGAGTCATCACACCTCCTCACAGCTAAACTGGATGAAGTCTACCTTTTACAACTAATATGGAGGATTCATGTTCTTGTTCATGGATTAAATGGAGAATTCTCAAACTTTTGTTGTAGCTTCACTGTCTAAATCCTGCTGTTGGTGGTTTTAGTATATAATTCATGCTTCAATCAGTTTGATTGAACCATTCTTGCTCATTGCAGCTTAAATAAATGATTTCCACCTTTATCATGGCTCACATGAATGATCACCTGCCTTGTCTCACAGCTTGAATAAAGTGTCTCAAACTTTGTGTCCCCTGTTTGACAAGGTCTGCTTAGGATTTTAATCTGTCCAACATTGTCATTTTAAAACTACAGGCTTTGAGATGGCTCTTTGCCTGCAATCTCAGACTAACATATCTTTTGCAGTCCTTTACTTCTATTTCTGGATTCATGCCCCACAGTGCCCAACGACAATAATTGTGATACTCCACCTGAGTTGTAAGTAATATTTTAACTCCTTGCTTCTCCAGTCTGAATTACTGCACCATCCTAAATTTTCCCCAGTCCATCAGGGATCTTAAGCTTTATTCACGGAGCATCACTGCTGAACTCTGACTGGACTACCCCTACAGACTCTCCGGCTCATGTGTCCAGGCTTTATCTGCTTTGGAACTACATCTCAATTTCTCCAGGGAGGTGCTCACTCTCCTGTTGAAGCAGATCTCTTGTCAGGCCTGAAATGCTTTTACACTAGTGTTTTCTTCCTAGCTGAGGGTTTCTTCTGTAGGATTCATAAATCTTCAGCTCTTCCTCTCTGCTGTCTGTGCTTTATGAGCAGGTGACTCTAAATCACAGCTTACCATGTGCTGTATGAGGAGTACAGCTGCATGTATGCTGCATGGGTGTAACAGCTCAAGGTGACATTAGCCTGAGATGCTGCTCATGATGAACGTTGCTTCCATCATCCTTTTTAAGTGCAGGAAATGACAGGGCTTGCTCGGTGTGGTATGGTAGAGGAAAACCACCTCTCGTCTAATTGAAATTCTCTTATAACTTATTGTTAGGAAGCAGCTATGAGAACTTTGAGAAGGATCAGATCCTAAAGTGTTCTACTCACAAGCTCATTACATCATAGTGGGAGGTCCTTATGGCACTCATCCTTTCAGACCCAAGTACAAGAGAGGTTGATGCTGTTTGCTCCTTCATGACACCATCTCTGTGGCCATCCAGCATAACAGTCAGTCATATATTGCATCTGTATTATTGGTCCTGCTGCCACAGCCTGGCTTGAGAATTGGAGACTTTGTGGCGACTTTCAAATTAAATAAATTGACGCCTTCATCCATAATTTTTAGTTTGAGCACATTGACTTGTATTCACAGCTCATGCCTGGTGAGTTCTGACTTGCCAGGTGGATTTTTCTCTTCCTTCTACACAAAGCACATCTATATAAGCATTGCTACTGTTAGTGCTGGGGCAAGGGACAAATTGAGCGAAAAAAGCGACATAACAATTAGCAGAAAGGCTAATGAAAACCAAACTGGCAATGGAGAGAAAGAAGATGAATTAAACTAAGAAAATCAGTGCAGAAGTGGTCTTAAAGCTGTTAATTGTTTCTTTTTCAATGTATGCTTTAAATGAGTTTCTACCAGCAGCTGGCTGTTTGACACCCCTGGATAGCCATTAAATATAAACAAGCTTCAGAAATAGAACAACTTGGTGTAATGGCTAGACACACACCTGGAAAAGATTGTCACCATATTAAAAAATTCAGTCCTGTTTCTAACTGGGCCTCTGCTCAGCCAAACAGTCCCACTGGAAGTGCATGTCATGTGTAAAAGAGGACCAGCATTGGCAGATCTCAACAACAACAACAACAACAAAAAACAGAAGTTTCTGGAAAAGCTCAGCAGGTCTGGCAGAATCTATGAAGAAAAAAATCAGAGTTAACGTTTCGGGTCTGGTGACCATTCCTCAGTTCTGAGTTAATTGGCAGATCTCTGCACTTCTTTTTTCCAGCAAGTTATTTCTAAAGAACTGAAGCATGGAGAGTGTAATTGACATAAAAATTGATCCCATCTTTGAATGCACTTTTGCTGTATTGTACTGATGAGCTTAAAGTGTTTTCTGACTGCTGTTTAGTTGTGATATATAGATCCTATGTCATTTTAAATGGAGGATATTTTCTTTCTCAACTTGTGTAACTGTCTTAAAGGTATTCCCTTGTCTTTTGCTGCTCTACATTTGGACTAGAAATTATTACAAAAACTCTATATGTAGCAATTGATTTAATTTTCCAAAGTTCTGGTTCTGGCCTTAGATTTCACGCAATACAATGATCATTCTGTCTGAAGTGTTTCATAATCTCCAGGCCAAGAACTAGCTGTGCTGGATTGCAAAACCTAAAATCTTTTGGTGCTTTTGCATTGTATGTGATCAAACTGCCCATGACTGCTGATGGGAATGTGTTTCTACATCTCTTGCTTCGGGTGGTTCAATCTACAGGAAACCACCCATTCGTAAAGCAAGGAGATAAAGAATATAGATGGACCCGAGTGGTGATGTGGCTGGCAAAATGATCCCAAATTATTAGAGACCATCAGGGGCTTTGAGATTGTGCTGTAATTTTATTGGAACGACTACTTTGCTTTGCTGGACAAATTCATTGCAAAAGTGAGCAGGTGGATAGGGCCTATTTGAATTGAGTTTAACCAATCCAGTTAAAACAATTGCCAACTATGCTTTGGTGGGGGAGGTGGTTTTAAAACCAGCTGATCTTGGTTGCTAGGCAGTGGCTATACCCAGTTGGAAACTGTTGGCACAGGTTGCTGGGTACCAGTTACAAGCAGTTCTTCCCAAACAGAAGGCAGGTACCTATAATCAACCTTTCCAGCAGTGTTAAGACACATGTCTGGAGTAAGTGGGACTTGGCCTGGACCCCTGGTTCAGAGGCAGGCACACTATCACTACAAGAGCTTCCATAATGAGGATGGTTTTGATTCTTCAGCCTTTGGATATGGGTCCAGCATTCTCCTGCTGTGCCATTCTGTTGGACTCCAATTACCAGGTAAATGTTTTCTAAGTGACCTGTTCAGAGATGGTATGACACACCTCCAGAGCAGGTAGGACTTGAACCAAAGCCTCCTGGTTCAGGCATGGAGACACTAGCATTGTATCACAGACCCCCCTCAATTACTCAGTAGATACTTTTGGATTAACCTGTTTAGCGATATGAGTACACAGCTCTGGAACAGGTGGGATTGAACAAGTGACTAATAGCTCAGAGGGAGGGACACTACCACTGCGCCACAAGAACCCCTCAATTATCACACACCATTTTTGTGATAGGATACCATCCTTAGGTAGAAATCTGCTGGTGCTTTATATTTATTTATATTCTAGATTTGAACCCAGGTTCCCAGACTCTTAGTCTGGGTTTCTAGTTTCTAGTCCCGTTGACATTATCATTACGACATCATCTCTCCCCACTCCAAATAGCAGGCATTTGGAATTTCACAGTCAAAATCGCTGATATTAGTTGCTTGCCAGTCAGTTGTAGGTAGTTGTCACTGGGTGGCCTTTCCTGACTGAAGAAACAGTTGTCACCTACTGTTTATTGTTGTTCCCAGTTGAACCCAACTTATATAAAAAGGATTTAGCCAACAAACCTCTTACAAATTAAGCCCTTGAGCACAATGATGCCCATAGTCATGAAAAGCTAGCGAAAAGATACACAACCTGCAGCTCTAAGTTTCAAACCTTTGTGTAGAAAATACAATTAAATAAACCATTGCATAATTCAAATAAATAAACACTTTCTTCCAAACAGCTCCAAAAAAATTAATGTTTCTTGTTAAGGTCATGCAACTTCATGGACATATAGTTTTACATCTTCCATAGTCACATCTTTCAGAATTAGCCAGGAATGTGGAGGGGATGGACAAAGTCTATTGATTAGTAGAGAGAAGAAGGGAAAAAAACAAAGGTTTCAACTGAACTTGTCCACCAGATCAAAAACAAACCAGTAAAGTCAAATTTAAAAAAAAAGTGAAATCAAACAAACCTTTTTTTTAACTTGGCCTGAACCACCATCTCTAGGCCACACTCTGGCCCAGGCTATCTCTTGCCCCTCCCCACCAGTCTCTATGTCTCTGTCTGATGCAGCAACCTCCTCCTCCCACCCCTCTTGGACTCCCTCAGAGCTACTTCTACTCTCTCAGCTTCTGGCTTCCTCCTGCTGTTCTCTCTCTGCTCTTGCCCTGCTGCTTTGGTTCTCTGCCCATTCCTGTGGCTCCTGGTCCACTCTCAAGGCTTTCCCTCAGCCCACCCACCTCTTGGCCTACTCTCCCACGTCACCCCAAGCCTTCCCCCACTCCTTAGGCATTCATCCCATACCGTCAGCCCTCCTCGCACCTTGATCCTTGCCCTCAGCTCCTCTGCCACTCTCCCTGTTCTTAATCTGCTCTTTCTTCACCTTCCCTCCCACTTACCCAGCTCTGCTGCCACTGCACTCTGGCCCCCCACCCCACCTAGCATTGTACTAACTCTCCCAGCACTCTCTCCACTTTCCTTCTGATCTCCCCACATCTACCCCTCTTTCTCAGTTCTTCACCCTCTATCTCAGACACTTAAACCCTCTCACCCTGGATGAGAGGACATGCCCGTCAGCTCTTTCCAACCCCAACCCCCAACTCCTTGCCCCCTTGGCAAGCAGCGACATTTCAGTGTTACTAGGCCTTAGACCGTGCTCTACCCATCTCCCTTCCAGCCCTCTGCCTATCCTGTTGGAAAGTAAAGGTGAGTGAGTGAGGGCGGCGGTGTAAAAATGGGTCGGTGAGTTAGGGAGTGAGTGAGTGTGAGTGACTGAGGCTGAATGAGTGGGTGAGGGTAAATGAGAAAGGGAAGGTGAGTGAGAGTGCAAGGGTGAATGAATGAAGGTGGGTGAGTGCTTGAAGGATTGAGGGTGAGTGAGGGTAGGTGAGAATGTGAGTATCGGTGAGTGATTTCATGAGAAGTAAAAGTGAATGAGTAAGTGAAGGTGAGGAGAGTGAGGATGAATGAGTGAGACTAAGTCAGGAAGTGAGTGTGGGTGAGTGACTGAGCGAATGAAGGTGGGTGAGTAAATGAAGGTGAGAGTGAGGCTGTGGGTGAGGGTGAGGGCAGGTTAGGTTGGTGCCCAGGAACAGTTGGCTCATCCAAGAAATGTCCTCCTCAGGATCATCTTTGTGCTGTCTGTTGTCCACAGCCAATTCCTCCATTTAGCTCTGTAGTCTCCTGACTGTCCTAATTTTCTTCCTAATCTTCTTTGACATCAATTCTGTCCTGATTCTCTCTAAATCCCATCTCATAGTAACACAGACTGTGTGAAATCGAGGACCTGTGTAGATTGCTGGTCAGCTGCTTTCTTCAAGGAGCCTGTGACAAAGTGGAGATTGGGAGACAGAATGACTGAATTGGTAGGGAAGGCTACAGGACAAACAAGATTAAGCAGTTTGGAAGAAGGGGCACTGAACATGAAAATGTTAACTCCTTTTTCTGTCCATTGATGGTGACAGACCTGCTGAGTTTCTCCAGGAATTTCAATTTTTGTTTGTTGATAGCATAGGTATTGTCAATCATAGAATCCCTACAGTGTGGAAGCAGGCCATATGACCCATTGAGGCCACACCAAACCCTTCTGTAGGGCATCCCACCCAGATCCACCCTAGATGCTATGGGCAATTTAGCTCAGCCAATCCAGAACAGCTTTGGACTGTGGGAGGAAACCTGAGCACCCTGAGGAAACCCACACAGACAAGGGGAAAATGTGCAAACTTCACACAGACAGTTGCCCAAGGCTGGAATTGAACCTGGGTCTTTGGTGTTGTGAAGCAGCAGTACTAACCACTTAGGCACCATGCCACCCCGTTGGATTCCCTCCATCCATTCTGTTAATGTAACACAGTTTTTGGGGAGCGAATTAGGCAAACATAGACAAGGTCCCATTAGAGATAGACTCTCTGACTGCTGATGGTTATAATGTGCCGAAATCGTTAATGTTAATTCTATTTATGGCTTCAAGTGCCTTCTGCCCAGGAGGTGTATTATAAATTGTTGTACAGGTTGGTTGAAAAAAAAATAGAAAGTAGGATTGGTCTCAGTGAGCTAGTCCAACAACAAGCCAACGGTAGTTGCTACCCAGAGCCCAATATGACAGGCATCTTGCACCAAGTGGCATGACTTTTTGTGGTCCAGGCAGTTGTTGACTCAGCCGCATCGTTCCCAATTATTTCCTGCCTCTTTGTGTATGGGTCAGCAAGTGGAAATTCTCCATGGATTACCAGTGATGTTGTCTGTGTGACTTTGTTTTGTGTAAAAGAAAGAAATGGAATGATCAAAATGCTTGCACCTCAAATGTTTTTTCATTTTAGTTGTGATTATTTCTCTAGCCCATGTACTTGGAATATTTCATGCTAAATATGAGTCCCATTCTCTATAGATATAGGGTTGGCAACCGCCCAGTGCTGGCAACATTCACAGACTCAGATTTTAATGTCTCTCCTCTCTTACTTCCTACTTACATGGCTTGAAACACTGTGACTTACACTTATTCTCATTACATGCCCAAAATGTCACATTTATAATCCAAAAGACATCTCCATTCATTGCATCAGAATCCCAAGTGTGAACCAGGTCAATCTAGTCCCTTCTTTTGGAAAAAAAAATGCCAAAACGGAACGCTTATACAACTATCCATAGTGAACATTGTTTCATGCAGCACTGAACCTGCTCATTTTGGCATCACGCAATGTCTTTCTCACAAATAGGTAAATGAGGGGTGTGAATGTTACAATCAGCACTATTGTACTGTCTACTTCCACACTCATAGGGCAGCGTGGTGGCTCAGAGGGTGGCACAGTGGTTAGCACTGCTGCCTCAGAGTGCCAGGGACCTGGGATCAATTCCAGCCTTGGGCGACTGTCTGTGTGGAGTTTACACATTTTTCCTGTGTCTGCGTGGGCTTCCTCTCAAACTCTGAAACATAGTGATTATAATGAGGTCAGCCAGGTCTGCGTCTGTCAGCCAGACCTCAGAGTATGAGTTAAAAACCAAAAGAACTGCTGATGCTGTAAATCAGGAACAGGTCTGGCAGCATTTGTGAAGTAAAAAATCAGAGTTAACATTTCAGATCTGGTTCTGAGGAAGGGTCACTGGACCTGAACCAGCAACTTCTGTTCTGCCTCAGAGTATGAGTTCCCTGACTGGGGCTGTGGATCTGGTCCATTCAAGGAGCCCTGGCTGACAGTTAAAAAGAGGAGTGTGAGGTAATATAGATCGAAGGAGTTTCTGCCAAGGAAATATGAGCAGCTCAGGGCTAAATAAAAAAGCAGAATTAAAAAGGTAATAAGCAAATTGGCACAGGGTCAACAAGGTGAAAGAGATAAATGGCCATTGTCGGTCACTGCAAAAACTGGTGTTTTATAGCAATTGAAGTGCACTTTGAAGCTTTTTACAATCTCACCTGTAGTCAGTGAAATCATCAGATCTACCTCCCGATAGTCAGAATAGTAGTTTACAGTGATAAGATGATCAGTTCCTGCAAGGGTGAAGAAGTCTACACCCAGAATACATGGATATGGAACGAGCAGCCAGAGGAAGTGATAAAGGCAGATACAATTATAATATTTAGAAGGCATCTGGATGGGTGCATGTATAAGAAGGGTTTGGGGGTTATGGGCCAAATTATAGCAAATGGCATTAGGTCAGTTTAGGATATGTGTTCAGCAAGGATGAGATGGACTGAAGGATTTGTTTCTTATTGATTTTATGACTGTCTGAGATGTCATATGCCATTAATAGTTATCTAGTTTGCTTTTCGGGTACTCAATGCGCTGGCTGATTTGGTCCTTGATTTTATTACACATGTTTGGACAGTAGAGCACTTCTCTTGCCTTCCTCTGACTCGTCTCAATTTTTGCATGGATGGGTTAGTCTTAGCATCATTAACATCTTTCCTCAAAGTGCCTTAGGGATAATAACCCTATTTCCTTTGTATAACATGCCATCTTGGACTATCATTTTACCCTTGTATGCTCAACACACTCATGAAAAGAGGCTTCATGATACTTTCAGGATCTTCTGGCATCAATACTTCTGACAACTCTTATAGAGTTATATCTGTTGGATAATTTAATTGTATAGACCAAAGTGCTTGTCTGTTGAATATACTGTCTTTGCTCAGTTAGTAACTTCTAGAGGATGTCGAGCTGCTGCTTCTTGTTGGATCTGAACTTATTAATACCTGGTCTAGTTTACTCTACATCCTTCATATGGAGTACTGCTCCCAACAGCATATAGCAATGTACATCTGTTTCCTTGGCTCGTATGTCACGTCCCGATGTCTCCATTACCAGAGTAACACTCTTTGTAGATGTTGCAAAAGAGAATAGCTCCTTTGAATTGGCATGTGGTCAGACTTGTTTGTTACTTTGTCTCTTCCAAGTAGACATTCATGAGACGTTTCATAAGCAAAGATAACGGCCATGTGTTGTTCCATCATGTTGCCACTCTGGATTTAAATGCAGCCAGGTTTCTTTGTTACATTAAGGATGCTCCAAGTCCTGGTTTATTTGGTGTCACACTGCAGAGTGATGTCATCATTTATATCACGGTATTTCAGTAGTGATGTCATTTGTTTGATTTTTGTGAATGTTGCTTCTTGTTGGGGGCCCCAATGTCATGGCAGCTCTTGGCAATGAGTTGGCATAATAGTTCACAATCTGATAATAAATTAGTTGAAGAATCCAACAAATCATCACCCTATTTTATATTTATCATTTGGTCCATTGCTGCTGCAGATTTCACCTCTGTGGGATCCACATGAAGACATTTTGCACGTGCCTACTTCTTTAATACACCTTTAATTGCAATTTCTTTTCTTGTTTAGATTTAAGGTCATCTGGTAAGTTGTATCTCACAGTTGCACCAGTCATCCCCAAGAAGAGAGAATCTAACTATTGTTCAATGACGTTTCGGGGTATTGTCTTTGTTGAATCCCCTATTATCAACATCCTGGGATTTATCATTGATCAGAAAGTGAACTGGAATAGTCATATAATTCTGTGCCTGCAAAAGAAAGTCAGAGTATAGAGATTCTGCAGAAAGTCACTCACTTCTGGTCTCCCCAAAACCAGGTCACTAACTACAAGGTACAGATCAGTACTGTGATAGAGTACTCTCCTCCTGCGCGGATGGAAGCTGCCACAACTACACTCAAGAAACTCACCATCCCCGACACACCAATGTTACTGACTAAACTCTGAAATGCCTGACAGGCCGTTTGGTGTATTAATCGTTAGAAAGGGAAAAACGAAATGAAAACAAGAAACAACATGTGTTTGACTAAGACAATGGAAATGACAATGACAAACACAGCCCTGTTGATCCTGCAAAATCCTCCTTATTCCACCCAGAAGATAACAGATAAATGTATCACTATTCCTTCAGTGTTGCTGGCTCAAAATCCTGGAACTCTCTTTCTAATGAAATAATGGGTGGATCTACACCAGATGGGCTGCAGTAATTCAGGAAGGCAGCTTTCCACTAGCTCCTCGTGGATGGGGAATAAATTTCAGCCCAGCCACTGATGCCCACATCCTGCAATGAATAAAACTGACAAAAAGTGCAGGTTGTTTGGATACAGTGAGTACTTTGCTTGTTACGAACAGCTGAATGGGTATGCTCTTTGATATGACCCACCAGCCTGGCATCAAACTGGCACTGAAGTTCGTACACAACATCACTCATTTGTGTCACTTGCAAAATGACTTTTTAGCTTAGAGGCATCATTCTGTTAGTGGTGAACACAGCTCATGTTGCTATTGCATTGTAGCAGTGTGAGCCAGTTAGCATTACCTGCTGCTCAAGCGTTAGCGATACATTGCCCATCCAGGGTAATTTGAGATAGATTTTGCACTATTCAGGAGGAGGAGTGACTATTTTAGGGCATTTTGTGTCTTTGTGTGATATATAATGATCAATGGTCTGATCATTGAAGACATTATCCTGCAGGGTGACTTTGATTGGGTCAATGGGCTGAGAAGTGGCAGATGGAGTTTAATTTGGATAAATGCAAGGCATTGCATTTTGATAAAACAAACAAGGGCAGAACTTATACAATTAAAAGTAGGACCTTGGGTGGCGTTGTAGAACGGAAAGGCCTAGGATTTCAGTCATTGAAGTTTGCATCACCTATAGACAGGGTTAAGAAGGTGTTTAGCTCACTTGCCTTCGTTGCTCAGACCTTTGGGTACACGAGTTAGGATGTTACAGAACATTGGTGAGGCCTCTTCTGGAGTATTGTGTCTAGTTCTGGTCACCCTGTTATAGGAAGGATATTATTATTGAGAGGGCTCAGAAGACGTTAACCGGGATGTTACTGGGAATGGAGGGTTTGATTATAAGGAGAAGCTGGATAGGCCGGAGCTTTTTCACTGGAGCACAGGGGGTTGAGAGGTGACCTTATAGAGGTTTATAAAATCATGGAGGGCTTAGATAAGGTGAAAGGCATGTGTCTTTTCCCTAAGGTGGAGGATTTCGAGACTAGGAGGCATTTTTTAAGGGGAGAGGAGAAAGATTTAAAATGACATGAGGGACAATTTTTACACAGAGAGATGTTCATGTGTGGAATGAACTTTCTGAGGAAATAGTAGACAGTGGGTACAGTTACAACGTTTAAAGGATATTTGGATAAGTAAATGAATAGGAAAGATTCAGAGGGATTTGGACCAAGTGCAGGGAGGTGGGATGAGTTTAGTTCGGGATTATGGTCAGCATGGATTAGTTGGACCAAAGGGTCTGTTTCCATGCTGTATGATTCTAGGATTCCACGATACACCCTATTTCAGCATAAAGTTTGCATGGTGCTCAACTGTTTTGGGCCCAAGTTTATGAGGTTGCTGATAAGGCTAATCTTATGTAAATCAATGTTAAAGGGTAAATTCTCCACAGCCACACCTCTATCAATTATTGACCAATTGTCATCCAATCATTTCTCTCTCTTCCCATGCAGTATAATTATTAGTTTTCTTTTTGAATTTGTATTCAGTTGTTCTGATAAGTGAAAGACAAAAAAGTCAACAAAACACATTTTTAAAAAAATAGTATTTAATTTATTAGAAATTGTTATTACAAATCATATTCCATACAGAGAGGCAATATTTTCAAAGTGGTGTCTGTAAGGTCAATCTTAATATGGCCAGCATAGACCAAGTACTTCTGCTAGCACTGGGGAAGGAGAGCTCAGAAATAGGCCTGTGTCATTTCAATAATTTAAATAATCAGATACTGTCTTTCACCCAAAACCCACGAAAATATCATCAAGATCAACAGGAGAAGAGCTTATATTCCATCATGAGCCTGACAATACTTGGGTCCCTGAGGATTGGTATGCAGTATGGTTGGGGCTGAGTAGAATTCCCTCTGGTTTACCATGTTGCAAAGGAGAAACAAGACTAAGATTGGGATGACCAATGGACCTTCTCTTTCATGATTTCCATTATGATCTGGCTATCAGGGTTAGATCCCTGTACTCTTTCATATTCCAGCAGTTAAAATTGCATCACAACGCCAATGACATCAGTGGGTTATGTTATCTGACTATCAATGGATTCCCACCAAACTGGAATGGGTAGCCATCCATGCCTCTTTTGAGGTAAGTAGCAATTACCGACTGTTGAAATGCAATGGATATGTGACACAACAACAAATTGCATTCATATATCCTGGTTAACATAGTAAACTGCACCAAAGTACCTGAAGGCCTCAGGCAAAATCTGACACAGAGCTACTTTATAAGATACAATGGCGGTTGAGGAACACTTTAAAAGAGGGGATGTAAATGAGGAGATTTTGGCAATAATTCCAAAGTTCTGGACTAGGCAACTTTAGAAATAGCTGCCAATGGTAAAGTGACTAAAATCAGAGTTATGCAAGTGTCAGAATCAGCAACAGGTTCTTGAACAATCTCCATCTCCATTCAAACCTTTGTATTCTGTTGAATTCCGTCTTTAATATGCTCAATGACTATGCAATCATAGATCTCTGCAATAGAGAATTCCAAAGATTCACAACCTTTGGAGTGAAGGAATTTATCTGAATCTCAGCTGTACATGTCCACCCCATGCTCTGAAATAAGAACTCCTCTTCTACGTCGTCAAATCTCACAAACAAGTTATATATCCCCTCAATGAGATTATTACTCAGTCTTCTAAACTCTCAGAAACAGACTCCTTGAAGTGTCAGAGACAACAAGGTGTAGAGCTGAATGAACACAGCAGGCCAAGTAGCATCAGAGGAGCAGGAAAGCTGACGTTTCGGGTCTAGACCCTTCTTCAGAAATGGGGAAGGGGAAGGGGATTTTGAAATAAATAGGGAGAAAGGGGGAGGTGGATAGAAGATGGATAAAGGAGAAGATAAGTGGAGAGGAGACAGATAGGTCCAGGAGGCGGGGTTGGAGCCAGTAAAGGTGAGTGTAGGTGGGGAGTTACGGAGGGGATATGTCAGTCCAGGGAGGACAGAAAGGTAGCCCCACCCCCATCTCCTACCTACTAGCCTCATCCTGCCTGTTTGACCTGTCCGTCCTCCCTGGACTGACGTATCCCCTCCGTAACTCCCCACCTACACTCACCTTTACTGGCTCCAACCCCGCCTCCTGGACCTGTCTGTCTCCTCTCCACTCATCTTCTCCTTTATCCATCTTCTATCCACCTCCCCCTTTCTCCCTATTTATTTCAGAATCCCCTTCCCCTTCCCCATTTCTGAAGAAGGGTCTAGACCCGAAACGCTAGCTTTCCTGCTCCTCTGATGCTGCTTGGCCCGCTGTGTTCATCCAGCTCTACACCTTGTTGTCTTAGATTCTCCAGCATTGGCAGTTCCTACTATCTCTCCTTGAAGTGTCAATTAGTTTTTGGGAAAACTTGGTATTTTTCTCTCTTTCATTGTGCAATCATAACCCTAATATTTCTTCCAGTTTCCTTCCCTCTTTTTAAAAAGATGCTGACTTACCGGGGAAGGCTTCACAGCTGGTGGGAGTTATTACATCGACAAACTGCCTTGTTTCCATGTCTAGTCTCAGGCAGTGAATACTGGTGGGTATGTAACAATAGAAGACATCAAGGCTGAATTCATCTCATCCATTGTTATTATGTCTTTTATTTAATATAATGGTACAAATATTCTGCTAGAAATTCTTTAGACTATCATAACAATGAGTGCTAGTACAGAGAACTATAACAATGTTTACGTGAAACATTCAGATTCAATATTTGCAGGAACGGAGCAGAGGAACCCAAAAGCGTACAGAAATCCCAGAAAGGTGTCTGGTTGATTGTGGAAAAGTGAGCAAGTGACAACTGCTGTCTAGGCCCACTGCTGGCATGGTGGGGGCATTCCCAGGAAACAGAAGTATTTTGACTGGAAACTTACACCCCCAGGTGGAAATTGGCACAGACGTTGTAGCATTGACCACCGTGATATTGGCATGGGTCTGCTATTTCTCAAATTCCCAGCATGCCAAGTTAACCCGAGAGTTATTTAGCACATTTCATGACCCAAAGGGCTTTACAATAAATGGTACTCTTTTGAATTGCAATCACTGTTGAAATGTAGGAATTTCAACAGTGACAGCATCTTTCACTTGTTCATTTTTCCACAATCAACCAGACACCTTTCTGGGATTTCTGTGCTCTTTTGGATTCCTCTGCTCTGCTCCTGCAAATATTGAACCTGAACATTTCATGTAATCATTATTACAGTTCTCTGTACTAGAGCTCATTGTTATGATAGACTGAAGAATATCTAACAGAGCATCTGTACTATTGTAGTAAATAAAATATATAATAACAATGGATGAGATTAATTCTGTCGTGATGTCTTCTGTTGTTACATAGCCACCAGTATTCACTGTCTGAGACCAGACAATGAAACTAGACACTTTCGCAAGGTAATAACTTCCACCTTGTGTGAAGCCTTCCCCAGTAAGTCAGCACCTTTTTGATAAGAAGGAAGGAAACTGGAATAAATATTGGGGTTATGATTGCACAATGAAAGAGAGAAAAATATCAAGTTTTCCCAAAAAGTAAACTGCATTTCAGGGGAGCTACTTCACACTGGGTTCAGATAAACCCCGACTTACCCACACTCTGAGACAGGGTTAGTAATTTATTTATTATAGTTCAAAAATGTTTTTTTTTCTGAATGTGCTGACTCCCACAATTATGCAGCAGTACTCAATAACATTGCCAGATAGATTCATGAATGGAACGTTGCCCAATTCAAATAACTCATCATATTCAGTTCACTGTAAGATCAAACATACAGTGTTGAAAGCAGTGAGCATAGCAATAATAACATTACTTGAACAAATCCTATCCCCCAAAATATTTGGTAATAGTGTACTGTCTATTCAAGAGGTATTATAGACCACAAAAGACAGCTGGAAAATTCAATTTTATAAAACTCTGATTTATATTCCTATTTTGGAGTAATTTGTTTTCTCTTGCTTAAGATTCACTAAAGGCCATGGTTATTTGTGTGTCTGGCTTCTATTTAATTCAGTTTATACAACTACCAGAAAAACCATGTAATTAGAGGAGTTTCTGTGCAATTGTAAACCTTTTAAATGCTTAATACGAGCTGATGCCTGGAGCTGTGCTAACAGCTGTTTCTTATGACGTGCTTTGCGTGGGTAAGGCTGAAGAGAATTTGAACCAAGTGTTAAATTGCCTTTAATGGAGTTCTGGTACAGTCAGAACTCAGCATAACGTTGCCAGATTTACTAACAGCTTTGCTTGATGAGGAGCTTTAACTAAGCCTACAACTTTTACCTGGCATTGAGACATTTCCACACTGGAAAACCTAATGCCCCAGTAAATGCAAAACTATAAATCAATCAGGGCAGGAATTGGGAGAAACAAGCTTGAGGGATTTTTTTATGATTAGCTTAAAATTAACCTTAGTAACTTGCAATAAAACTATATTCAAATATGCACAATTGATAAGGTATACTAACAATATTCAATGATGAGACTTTCCTGTTCAAAATTATGCTCTCATATGAAAAAACTACAGTGTTTGTTGGACCCCTAAAGTGCACTGGTCCTCTGAAGAGCATCCCATCCAGACCCAGTCCCCTGCTCTATCCCTCAGCCCTGCAATTATCCCAGTTAATCCACCTAGCCCACATTTGCCTGGACACTATGGGCAATTCAGTACGGCCAATCCACTAAACCTGAGCATCTTTGGACAATGGGGTAAAACCAGAGCACCTGCTGAAACCCACAATGACACAAGGAGAAAATGCAAACTCCACACAGACAGCCACATAGGACTGGAATCAAACTTGGGCGCTGGCACTGTGAGGTAACAGTGCTAACCACTGAGACACCATGCCACCCAGAATTGCACTAATTCTGTTCTTAGCTTAAAGTCATGTCCATCTCACAACAACAGAAACTCAACCACAGAAATAGCAAGAAGATAACTTACAAATCCAACCAACCTGAAGCGGGGTCAAACTGAGCTGCCACTGATGTGAACATGATGTGGATGTGCCATGTTGGACTTAGGTAGACAAGGTCAGAAACCACACAACACCAGGTTATAGTCCAACACAAACGAAAGCAGAAGTTGCTGGCAAAGCTCAGCAAGTCTGGCAGCACCTGTGAAGAGAAATCAGGTTAACATTTCGGGTCTGGTCACTCTTCCTCAGAACAGTTCACCTGACGAAGGAGCAGCACTCTAAACGCTTGCGATTTTAAATAAACCTGTTGGATTATATACTGGTGTTGTGTGACTTCTGACTAATGTGATCCACATCATCTGTTTTTCTATACAAAGTCAGAAATCATACAACACCAGGTTATGGGTTTATTTGAAAACACAAGCTTTCAGAGCCTCAGTCCTTCTTCAGGTATTAGTGAGACAGGTAATATCAGACGCAGAATTTATGAGTAAAAGATGAAAGTTCACACCATTGATGAGGCTGTACTAAACAAACCTAAGATGCTGTTAAATCTTTAATCAGTTAGAAGGTTTTGATTGATTAATATGTGTATGTAAATCCCCGAATTCCTTTCAAGTCATGGTCCTGAGAGAGCTGAAGGTTTTATCAGTGCAAAGAAGTGATGACATTTTAGGTCTGACAATGTATGATAGGTGTGAATCTGTTTGTGTTTTAGTTTGGAGTCAGACTGGTTTTATTTCTAAAGTAGGGATTTATAAAATGCCAAATTGTGTGCTTTTTGAACAAAATAAAATGTATCTGCAAATACAAATTCACCCCACAGACTTACGAGTGTGTGCATGTGTGTGTGTGTGTGTGTGTGTGTGTGTGTCTAGTGTGGTGGGGTCACCTGTAGGCTGTTGTCACGGGTACTGAACTTGGCGATCAGCCTCTGCCCGGTGACTCTGCGTTGCTGTGTATCTCAAAGGCCGCCTTGGGTGGGGCGTTCATCTGAAGATCTGAGGCCAAATGTCCTTGACAAGTCCTATACATGATAGCGAACTAATGTTTGTACCTAACAATTTTACGTTTTACTGCTTTGAAATAATAGCCAAGATAAACAATGAGGTAATTTAGTTAAATCCTAAATGCAGCACTGCTGATGATCCGACACACCTTACATTTGTTTTCACATTCAATTTTAGATGCTATAGTTGATAAAAACTTTCTACACTCGAGGTGTTGCTGATTCAACACACAACAGTTCAGCAGAAGTGTGAATTAATTTAGTGCAATGTTTATTTTGATTAGAATCTTTCAGGTCCGAGTATTTATACAGACTAGGAAAGTCCTCATGTTGAAGGTCAGATTGTGTTGAATTAGTTAATTAAAGTAGCACTGCATTTGGAATGTTACTGTTGATTTAATTTGCGCAAAACAGTGGAAAAATCAGCCAGATATCCCATCGCGATCATGAGTCAGTATGTGTAAATGTTGTACTAAGATATGCTTACAAAAAATCCAGAAAATGCCGTAACTCGGCACAACAATTGGTATCTGTGGACAGAACAGACCTTGATGCTTTATTTGGAGACAGTAAGGACTGCAGATGCTGGAAACTAGAGTCAATAGATGTGAGGCTGGAAAAGCACAGCATCCGAAGAGCAGAAAAGTCAACATTTGGACCAAAACCCTTCGTCAGGACTAGGAAGTGGGAGGGGAGTCCAGAAGTAAATGGAGGGAGGTGAGGCTGGGGGAAGGGTAGGTGAGAAGGTGATAGGTGGATGCAGATAGGGGATTATTGTGATTGGTCAGTAGGAAGGGTGGAGCTGATAGATGAGTAGGAAGATGGACAGGTTAGGTCAGCTCAGGGCGGTGAGGAGGAAGGGGAGAGCTGGACATAGGATAAGGCTGGGAGTGAAGAGATTTTGAAGCTGGTGAAGTCAATATTGAGACCATTGGGCTGTTACCTCCCAAGGCAAAATATCAGGTATTGTTCCTCCAGTTTACATTTGGCCTCACTCTGACAGTGGAGGAGGCCAAGGATGGACATGTCTTCAGGGAATTGGAGGGGGATTAAAACGGATGGTACCCGAAAGGTTGAATTGTTTGGTGCGCGCAGAGCGCAGATGCTTCACAACCGGGTCCCTGAGTCTGCGTTTGGTCTCACCGATATACAGGAGACCACATTGGAAGCAACGGATACAATAGATCAGGTTGGGTGAAGTGCAGGTGAATCTCTGGTGACGTGTCCATCCTTGTCCTCCTCCACTGTCAGATTGAGGCCGAATTTAAACTGAAGGAACAGCACCTGATATTTCGCCTTGGGAGCTTACAGTTCAATATTGACTTCACCAGCTTCAAAATCCTTCTACCCCCAACCTTATCCCATGTCTGACCCTCCACCACCTCCTGGCCTCCCTGACCCGACCTGTCCATCTTCTTTCCCACCTATCCGCCCCACCCTTCCCATTGACCTATCACCATGACCTCCTACCTGCACCCACCTGTCACCATCCCACCTGCCCTTCCCCCAACCCCATCCCCCTCCCCAGTCCTGGCGAAGAGTTTCGGCCTGAAATGTTGACTTTCCTGCTCCTCGGGTGCTCTTGATGCTTCATTTGCAGGTCCTTTTCATTTTTTAAACAAATTCAGACTTCTAGCCTGTGCAATATTTTGCTTTTCGATTAGATAGATTAGGTCTCGATAATTGCTAGAAGTTTAACACAACATAAACTGAAACTTTCAGTAGAAGTGTAAGGCTGAAGAAGGATGAGGTGACTTGATAGAGGTTTACAAGATGATGAGAGGCATAAATAGAGTGGATAGTCAGAGACTTTATCCCAGGGCAGAAATGACTATTATGAGGGGGCATAATTTTAAGGTGATTGGAGGAAGGTATAGGGGAGATGTCAGAGGTAGGTTCTTTACACAGAAAGTGGTGGGCGTGTGGAATGCGCTGCCGACAGTGATAGTGGAGTCAGATACTTTAGAGACTTTTAAGCAACTCTTAGGCAGGCACATGGAGGATAGTAAAATGTAGGGTATGCAGGGTAGTTTGATCTTAGTAGGATAATAGGTCGGCACAACATCGTGGGCTGAAGGGCCCATACTGTGCTGTACTGTGCTATGGTCTGTGATCTATGAATACAACTGATGGGTGAAATACGCAGTTGAACAATAAAACAAGATTCGACTGTAGGGAAACAGCCCCATGGTGCCTCATTGTAAAGGCAGTGAGTGATTGCGTTATTCACAGTTGGAAATGAGCTGAGGTGAAAGAAAGTACGACCACAATGGGCCCTACTGATCCTGGTTGAGAGGAGGGGCAAAGCCTGCTTAGGTTTCTGCTCCTGTATAGTACATTCACGTGGGCTTTGAGTAAGGAGAGAAGAGGAGTTTGCTTAATTGGAGATCTCCATGATATTCAATACCTTTCCAAGTCTATACTGTTTAAATCTTACACATGGGACTTGGCCATAGGCCCCTGAAGATTTGCATCACTGTAGAACAAAATATAAATTGGGGAAAAAAAATAGAAGTGCATAAGAAGAACACTGCAATTGTCATGGGTGATTTTAATCTGCATAGTGACTGGACAAATCAAATGGGCAAGAAAAACATGGAAGATGAATTTGTAGAGATCATTAGGGATTCTTTTCTTAGAGTAGAATGTAGCACAGCCTACCTGGGAACAAGCTAATTTGATTTAGCACTGTATAATGAGGTAGAATTAATAAGAGATATCTAGTTAAGGTTCCTCTGGGAGGTAGTGATCACGACATAGTAAAATTGCAAATTCATTTTGAGGGAGTGTGACTTGGGTCTCAAGCCAGTGTCTTCAACTTAAAAATGAACCAATTACACAGGTATGAGGAAAGAGTTGACTAGACCAGGCTGGGAAAATAGACTAAGCAGAAAGCCATGCATGAGCAGTGGCAGAGAATTAATCAGATAGTTTATAATGCTCAGCAAAAATTTATTCCAATCATAAAGGACTCGTTGAGAAGGATGGGCTGCTCATGGCTAACATAGATGATCAAGAAGAGCATCAAATCAAAAATTAAGGCGTACAAAATGGCAAAGACTAATGAAGGCCAGAGGATTGGGATGCTTTTTTAGGAACCAGAAGGAAAAAGTTAATAAACATGGAGAACATGGATTATGAAAGCAAATTGGCAATAAATATTAAAATAAACACAGACAAAATACAAAAGCATGAGTTCCTACAGGTAGATAAAAAGAAAGAGATTAGCTAAAGGAAATGTGGGACCCTTGGGAAGATTCAGCTAGGAAATGGTAAATGACTTAAACCAGTATTTTGCATCAGTCTTCTTGAAAATGCCAAAGATATCAGATAAGCAAGGTGCTAATGGGAGGAAAAAATCTTGTAGCCATCATCATCACATGGGACAAAGAATTTGTAAAACTAACGGGACTAGAGGCAGACCAGTCATAGAGTCATAGAGCTGTACAGCATGGAAACAGACCGTTCAGTCCAACTTGTCCAAGTCAACCAGATATCCTAAATTAATCTAGTCCCATTTGCCAGCATTTGACCCGTATCCCTCTAAACTCTCCCTATGCATGTACCCAACCAGATGCCATTTTATTGTAATAATATTAGCCAGCACCAATTTCCTGGCAGCCCATTCCATACGTGCACACCCTCTGTGTGAAAAAGTTGCCCTTAGGTCCCTTTTAAATCTTTCCCCTCTCACCTTAAACCTATGCCTTCTAGTTTTGGACTTCCTTACTTTGGTTAAGATCTTGGCTATTCACCCTATCCACGCCCTTCATGATTTTATAAACTGCTATAAGGTCACCTCTCAGCCTCTGATGCTCTGGGGAAAATAGCCCAAGCCTATTCAGCCTCTCCATGTAGCTGAAGCCCTCCAACCCTGTCAACACCCTTGTAAATCTTTTCTGAAGCCTTTCAAGTTTCATAATATCTTTCCTATAGCAGGGAGACCAGAATTGAATGCAGAATTCCAAAAATGGCTTAACCAATGTCCTGTACAGCTGCAACATGACCTCACAACTCCTATACTCAATGCACTGACCAATAAAGGCAAAAAGCCATCTTCACTATTCTGTCTACCTTCAACTCCACTTTCATGGAACTATGAACCTGCACCCCAATGTCTCTTTGTTCAGCAGCACTCCCCAGGACCTTACTATTAAGTGTACAAGTCCTGCCCTGATTTGCCTTCCCACAATACAGCAGCTCACATTTTTTAAAATTAAGCTCCATTTGCCACTCCTCGGCCCATTGGCCCATCTAATCAAGATCCCGTTGTACTCTGAGGTAACCATCTTCACTGTCCACTACACCTCCGATTTTGGTGTCATCTGCAAACTTACTAACCATGCCTCTTATGTTCATATCCAAATCATTTATATAAATGACAAAAAGCAGTGGACCCAGCACCGTTGTAGCACACCGCTGGTCACAGGTCTCCAGTCTGAAAAGCTACCCTCCACCACCACTCTCTGTCTTCTACCCTCAAGCCAGTTCTGTACCTAAATGATTAGTTCTCCCTGTATTCCATGTAATCTAACCTTGCTAACCAGTCTACAATGAGGAACCTTATTGAATGCTTTACTGAAGCCCATATAGATCATGTCCACCGCTCTATCTTCATCAGCCCTCTTCTTTACTTCTTCAAAAAACTCAATCAAGTTAGTAAGACATGATTTTCCATGCACAAAGCCATGTTGACTATCATGAATCAGCCCTTGCCTTTCCAAATACATTCCAAATATATCCCTCAGGATCCTGTCCAACAATGTGTCCCCCCACTGATGTCAGACTCATCAGTTTATAGTTCCTTGGCTTTTCTTTATCACCTTTCTTCAATAGTGGCACCATATTAGCCAACCTCCAGTCTTCTGGCACCTCACCTGTGGCAATTGATGATACAAATATCTCAACAAGGGGCCCAGCAATCAATTCTCTAGCTTCCAATACAGTTCCAGGATACACCTGATCAAGTCCCAGGGATTTATCCACCTTTATGCATTTTAAGATGTCCAGCACATCTTCCTCAGTGACATGGATATTCCTCGAGATGTTGCTATTTGTTTTCCCACGTTCTCTAGCTTCCACATCCTTCTCCATAGTAAACACTGATGCAAAATAGTCATTTAGTATCTTCCTCATCTCACGTGGTTCCACACATGGGCAGCCTTGCTGATCTTTAAGGGGCCCTATTCTCTCTCTAATTACTCTTCTATCCTTAATGTATTTGTAGGATCCCTTTATCACCAAGACCTGATGGTCTGCATCCAAGGGTTTTCAAAGAAGTGGCTCCAAAGACAATAGAGGCATTGTTCGAGATATTCCAGAGCTTACTGGATTTGGAGAAGGTTCGAGAGAATTGGAAAGCTACTAATGTTCCAGAGGGGAGGGAGACAGAAAATAGAAAACCAAAAATCAATTAGCCCAACATCTTTTGTTGGGAAGATGTTGGGCTCCATTATTAGGGAAGAAATAGCGGGACATTTAGAAAATCTTAACATAATCAGAGTGAATATAGGTCTCTGAGAGGGAAACCAAGCTTGACAAATCTGCTGGACTGTATTAAGGAAACAACAACCAGAGCTGATAAAGGAGAGCTAGTAGATATTATGTATTTGGACTTCTAGAAGTCATTTGATGAGGTGCGATATAAAATGTTATTGCGCAGGATTGGAGTTTATGGTATGGGGGGTAACACATCAGCATGGATTTAAGACTAGTGAACCCACTGAAGATAGAAAGCGGCTATTAATGGGCCTTTTTCAGGTTGTAAAGACTTACCTGGTTGAGGACCATGGAAATCAGGCCTAGGGCCTCAATTATTTACTATCTATATTGGAGGAAGGGGCAGAATGTAATGTATCCAAATATGCTGATGTTAAAAATATAGATGGGAGGGCAAGTTGTAATGAGGACATAGGAATCTGCAGGGGGATAGAGATAGGTGGAGTGACTGGGCAAAACTCAGCAGATGGAGTTTAATGTAGGAAAGAGAGGTCATGCACTTTGGGACGAAGAATCAAAAGAAAGACTATTATTTAAATGTAGAGAGACTTCATTAAAATGCAGCACAGATGGATATGGGTTTTTTGTACATGATACATAAAGTTCTGGCTTGTAAGTGTAGTTGGTAATTAAGAAGGCAAATGAACTTTGGCCTGTATTGCTAGGGGCTGGAGTTAGGAATGTCTTGTTATAACAACACAGGGTATTGTTGAGGCTGCGTCTGGAGTTCTCTGTGCAGTTTTGTTCCCCGCATTTAAAAAAAGGATGTATTGGCCTCGAGGATACTTCAAAAGAATTTCACTAGGCTGATTTCTGGGATGATGAAGTTGATTTATTAATGTCTTAACAGGTTATATCTTTATTCACTAGAATTTAGAAGAATGAGGGGTGATTTTATCGAACAATATAAGATTCTGAAGGGTTTTGACAGGGTATTTTTTGTAATAATGTTTCCATTTGTTGGGAATCTTCGAAGTGTGGAGCCTAGTAACAGAATAAGGGATCACTCATTTAAAACTGAGATGCAAAAGAATTTCTTCTCTTAGATAATGTTTGAAAATTCCCCACCCCTAGAAAATTGTGGAAGCTGGATTACAGAGTGTATTTATAAATGTGATAAACTTTTGAAATACTGGGGAGTTGATGTGAAAGAGAAGTTGAGGCCTGGGCAGATTAGCCATGATTTTGTTGAATGAGGGAACAGGCTTGAGGGGCTGAATGGCCACCTCATGTTCTCATTTCTTATGTTGGTAGGTGGGAAATTAGTGAGCAGTCATATATCACAGCAGGAGTCAATGGCCATCAGAACAGCAATGGAGAAAACTTTGTAGGGAAAATGAACTACAGTGTTGAGGCAATTTTTAGACAAAAATGTATAAAGATGGTTTACAATTGGATTCGTGAAGATGCCAATTGCAATAAAATTCCTGTCTTCCAGCATTTTACTCAATCAAGCATTTATCTGTGGAATTATGAAAGTCTACACAAGAATCATAGAATCCCTACAGTGTGGAAACAGGCCATTTGGCCCAACAAGTCCACACTGTCCCTCTGAAGAGCATCCCACCCAGATCCATTCCCTACCCCTGCATTTTCCCATGTCTAACTCACCTAACCTAATCATCCCTGGACACTATAGGCAATTTAGCATGGCCAATCCACCTACCTGACTCATCTTTAGACAGTGGGAGGAAATTGGAGCACCTGGACAGAACCCAAGTGGACATGGGGAGAATGCGCAAACTCCACACAGACAGTCGCCTGATGGTAGAATTGAACCTGGGTCCCTGGTGCTGTGAGGCAGCAGTGCTAACCACTAAGCCAACATGCCATCTGCTATTTGGTTTTTTTTCCCATTTCACACTGAGCCAAATCCACCTGGTGCCTCAATTTCCCAGCTTCCAGTTCATTCATCCCAATCACAAATAACAGCTCTCACATATTCCACTTCTCAGCTGTTACTCCTTCAGGATGTGGAGGTACTGGTGTTGGTCTGGGGTGGACAAAGCCAGAAGTCATACAACACCAGGTTACAGACCAACAGGTTTATTTGAAATCACAAACTTTTGGAGCTTAGTCCCTTTGTCAGGTGAAGTGACAGTCACTAAAAATGCAAGACGCATTTCTGGGGAAAAAAAACAGCAAAAATATTAGAGATAAAAGGTACTGCAGATGCTGGAGAATTCGAGATAACAAGGCGTGGGGCTGGATGAACACAGCAGGCCAAGCAGCATCATAGGAGCAGGAAAACTTGACGTTTCGGGCCTAAACCCTTCATCAGAAATGGGGGAGGGGAAGAGGGTTCTGAAATAAATAGGGAGAGAGGGGGAGGCGGGTAGAGGATGGATAGAGGAGAGGATAGGTGGAGAGGAGGCAGACAGGTCGAAGAGGCGGGGATGGAGCCAGTAAAGGTGAGTGTAGGTGGGGGGGTGGGGAGGAGATAGGTCAGTCCAGGGAGGACGGACAGGTCAAGGGGGTGGGATGATGTTAGTAGATAGGAGATGGGGGTGGGGCTTGAGGTGGGAGGAGGGGATAGGTGAGAGGAAAAACAGGTTAGGGAGGTGGAGATGAGCTGGGCTGGTTTTGGGATGCGGTTGGGGGAGGGGAGATTTTGAAGCTTGTGAAATCCACACTGATACCATTGGGCTGCAGGGTTCCCAGGCTGAATATGATTTGTTGTTCCTGCAGCCTTCAGGTGGCATCACTGTGGCATTGCAGGAGGCCCAGGATGGACATATCGTCTGAGGAATGGGAGGGGGAGTTGAAATAGTTCGCGACTGGGAGGTGCAGTTGTTTGTTGCGAACTGAGCGCAGGTGTTCTGCAAAGCGGTCCCCAAGTCTCCGCTTTGTTTCCCTGATGTAGAGGAAGCCACAACGGGTACAGCGGATGCAGTATACCACATTGGCAGATGTGCAGGTGAACATCTGCCTGATGTGGAAAGTCTTCTTGGGGCCTGGGATTGGGGTGAGGGAGGAGGTGTGGGGGCAGGTGTAGCACTTCCTGCGGTTGCAGGGAAAAGTGCCGGGTGTGGTGGGGCTGGAGGGGAGTGTGGAGCGGACAAGGGAGTTGCGGAGGAAGTGGTCCCTCCGGAAGGCAGATAAGGGTGGGGAGGGAAAGATGCCTTTGGTGGTGGGGTCTGATTGCAGATGGCGGAAGTGTCGGAGGATGATGCGTTGGATCTGGAGGTTGGTGGGGTGGTAGGTGAGGACGAGGGGGATTCTTTTTCGGTTGTTATTGCGGGGACGGGGTGTGAGGGATGTGTTCCGGGAAATGCGGGAGACACGGTCAAGGGCGTTCTCGACCACTGACAGGGGGAAGTTGCGGTCCCTGAAGAATGAGGACATCTGAGATGTACGGGAGTGGAATGTCTCATCCTGGGAGCAGATGCGGCGGAGGCGAAGGAATTGGGAATAGGGAATGGCATTTTTGCAGGAAGGTGGGTGGGAGGAGGTGTATTCCAGGTAGCTGTGGGAGTCAGTGGGCTTGAAATGGACATCTGTTTCTAGGTGGTTACCCAAGATGGAGACAGAGAGGTCCAGGAAGGAGAGAGAAGTGTTGGAGATGGTCCAGGTGAACTTCAGGTTGGGGTGGAAGGTGTTGGTGAAGTGGATGAACTGTTTGAGCTCCTCGTGGGAAAATATTAATTTGCTGCACTGGTGATTGTCCTCTAGGTTAAGTCAGAGAAGATTTCTTTTCCATCTTGTGTCAGCATGATTAGCATAGGTTTTAGCAAAGAGGCAAGTGGTGTGGATGGAAGGTTATTTAAAAAAAAGTTTTGATCATTATCACCTCTTGGTTTCCAAAAATTCCTAAAAAAAGTTAACGTTTCTGCCTTCATATCCAGTCCTTTGCTTCCCCTTCCCCCCAAAAAATATTTAAGACATTCACTCAGTAAAGCACCTGGAGACATTTTTTTAAGATGAAGAGCTCTACAAGAGTATAAATCATTTATTACTGTGCGTAGAAGTAATGAAAAGAAATGTCTGGGCTCTCAAGGGAAGGAGCAGTTGGGCTGTATATCCAGTAACTTCTCAGGTTTTAATGACCATTCTATGATGAATTGTTAGTGGCGCAGTGATACCACTTTAAATGGTCTCAGCAAGGAGAAAATTGGATAGGAAGTGTAATTAAGTTCAAAAACATTTTTCTTGATGCAGTTGTGCATATGCTGAATTCAGGAAATATCCAGCTTCTCCTCAGGTTTGGTTCCTATTATGGTTACTTATGCCGCTGGCACTTGCTAAGTGTAGCCACCAAGTGAAGTCATTTGGTTGAAATATTAAAAGACTTTTATTGCTAATGGAACCTAATCCCAGCACGAAGTCCATTTCAGAGTGAGGGATAAAATAGGTGCGGAAAGGATGAAAAAAAATACAGCCATTGTTCACAGCATAATTACAGACTTTGAAGATTTCTGTAAGATTAGCAGCTAGTATCTTACAAGAGAACATAGATTAAAAATGTCAACAAAAATCCATTGAAGCACAACGTGGATTGTCTGCTCAACAGTTAATAAATCATTTGGCCACATGACCTACACTAGCAAAAAGGGAAATGAAACACAGAAACATAGAACATAGGAGGAGGAGGAAGCCATTAGGCCCTTTGAGCCTGTTACACCATTCATTATGATCATGGCTGATCATCCAACTCAATAGTTTATTCCTGTTTCTCCACCTATCCTTCGATTCCTTTAGCCCCAAGTGCGATATCTAATTCGTTGTTGAAACCATACAATGTTTTGACCCTGAGATAGTAGGGACTGGGTCTAGGCCCAAAACGTCAGCCTTCCTGCTCCTCTGATGCTGCTTGGCCTACTGTGTTCATCCAGCTCTACACCTTGTTATCTCAATGTTTTGACCATTCTGCTTTCTGTGGTAAGAGAATTAGGCTTTCTAGGTTAAGAAATTTCTCTTCATCTTAGTCCTAAATAGTCTACCTTGTATCCTTAGACTGTGACTATTGAATCTGGACTCCCCAGCCATTGAGAACATCCTTTCTGCATCTATTCTATCTATTCCAGTTAGAATTTTACTGATTTCTATGAGATTCCACCACCCAACACCCCCCCCCACCAACCCCATGGCTCAGTAGCTAGCACTGTTGCCTCACAGCGCCAGAAGTTGGGTTTGATTCCAACCTCGGGCAACTGTCTATGTGGAGTTTGCACATTCTCCCCGTGTCTGCGTGGGTTTTCTCCAGGTGCTCCTGCTTCCTCCCATAGTCCAAAAATGTGCAGGTTAGGTGGATTGGCCATGATAAATTGACCATTGTGTCTAGGGTGGGAAATTTAGGGATGGTGTAGGGATGGGTCTGAGAGTCGGTGCTGACTCAATGGGCCGAATGGCCTGCTTCCACGCTGTAGGGATTCTATGGATCTTTCTGAAGCCCAGTCAATATAATCCTAACTGATTCAACCTCTCTTCATGCATCCATCCTGCCATCCCAGCGGTTTGGCAAACCTTTGCTGCACTCCCTCTGTTGCAAGAATATCATTCCTCAGATGAGGAGACCAAAACTGCAATAGATATTCCTGGTGTGGTCTCAGCAGCGCCCTATACAATTGCAGCAAGATATCCATGCTTCTGTACTCTCGCTGTGAAGGTCAACATACCACTTGCCTTCCTTACCATTTGCTGCACCTGTATACCTTCCTTCAGTGACTGGTGTATGAATACACCCAGCTGTCAATGCACAGCCCCCTCACTCAATTTATAGACATGAGCAAACATTTAAATTTAAATCTGCAAATGGATGAAAGGGAGCCTCATCTGTAAATTACTGTCTGTCATTTCATTGCATCTATCTGTGTTGTACTACTTGCACCATAATGTTATGACCTCTTTCCATATTCCAGGGGTCACACTTAAAATAGAAAAGGAGCTGCAATGCTCAGCAGCTTGTGTAACACAGCCCACTGACCTTGCTCCAGACCTCTGTGAAGCTGCATATAACATAGCTTCTCAGCAATACCATATATGGGACAAGAGCATTACCACCACACCAGGTTTTGTGTTGGGCACCTCACATGAATACCAAACATGTACACCAGACGATGCCTTATGATTTCAATCATCTCCAGCTCTTACCCGCCCACAACCATTCTTCAATCAGAGCACTCTGACTCACAACATCCCCATATCACATGCGTTTTGCAAGTGTCACACAGCAGCAATTGCACGTCTAGGGATTCACATCTCGATCTGTTTTTATCAGTGCAGGTAAATTGCTTATGTACCCAAGCTAAAGTCACTGAATACCTTCATCAGTAGGGGAAGGTGTATAATGACTGGCAGTATGTACACTTAGGAGAGCAAATTGCAAGAAATCAGGGTGCTCACAACATTTAAAGAGCAGGATGCCGAGGTGACAGGAATGCCAGACAAACATTATGCATGAGCAGAAGGGGAAATTGGATATTTGTCGCTATCTAGTCAGAAAACTGCTCCCAACTACACATCAAGCACCAAATTCTTAATAAAGTCTTAGGTAAGGATGGTAAACGGACTCCATCTGTTGAAGGAGCAGTGCTCTGAAAGTTTGTGATTTCAAATAAACCTTTCGAACTATAACCTAGTGTCATGTGACTTCTGACTTTGTCCACCCCAGTGCAATATCAGCACCTCTACATCATATCTAGAGTAGGGCCACCACCACAATCTGAGCATAGCTCTGACCTGGGGCCTGATGTTCAAGGATAAAGAAATGGTTGAAGTCTCTGTTCTTCACAGGAATATTGGAGAACAGGAACAAACTGTGCCCAGTACAGACAATGGGCCTCTTGACTTGGCCATTAATGAGGTGACGGAGACCCAGAGACAAACAAGGGAATGTCTAGCAGAGGTGCAGACTGGAGCAAAGTGTAATGGAGCCCAGCCAAGATCTATCAGTTGTCCTACCTTTGGCATGTGAGCACATGGCTGCCTCCAAGGGCCAGATGGTAGCCACTGTGGAAAGCCTGATCTAGCAAAACAGTCGGTATCTGCACTTGGACATCAATTCTACCGTTTAAGCTGTGGATGCATTAATTCAAAAGTTCAGTGAGAGAAGGCCAAGGGACCTTGACTTTATTCCAGGTGGCCATTTCTCCTCAGATTGAGGGAAGTGCCATCGTGCACCAACAAGGAGGAGAAATTATGGTCATACACTATTGTACTCTCAAGGCTTTGCAGAGCTGTCCTTCTGCACTACTTCTTCTCTCTTACCCAAGGAACTCAATGAGACTATTAGCCTTGGCCAGCGAGGTTTCTCCTACACTTATGTAGAAGGCCACCAGTGGGCCAGTGCACTTTATGCCCCATCCTACCAGAGGACAGCCACAAAATTCTCTGTGGCAAAGCTGCAAAACAGTCTGGGAGCTTCCACCAGCTCAGCTTGAAGCACCAAGACACAGTGGTTGAAAGGTGAAAGCAGCTTGAAGTCACTTCAGATGCATGACTGTCAAATTTTGTAAAGCACAGAAGTGTAAATAAATGCATCATAATTTTCTAAATTCCTTGTGTGATTTCTTGATACTTCTAAAAGTTTTAAATTCCCGGCTTGAAAATGTTGAGATGCAATGATCGTGCTGGATGTTTAGGCCCAGTGTTGTGAAGAATGCTGACCCTTTCATGCACACGTCTCATTTAGGGGGAGGACATTCTAGGAAAAGCTTCCCCTTCCTAAATGGTTGTGTTGCATAAGTCAATCAGCATGGTGTAGGTCCTCTACAGCTCTGTGATAGATGATTATCCCTTACAAACAAAAGTTTTTATTTTGGTTCCCAAACATGCTCTGGCCATCAAAATGAACAGAGCTTTGTTGGTGCAAAGGGATCAAAAGAAATACAATGTATGGCAAACAAAGAAATGTAATGCTTCCTTTTATCAAATAAGTATTCCCTTGGTGACGGTAAGGGCTATGCTTCACATCTGGCTATTACTTCTGAGGGTTCACAGATGTTCATGCAAAACCTTTGGACCTGAAATTGAGGCACTGTCCATTTTTCACAGGCCTGACTGCCTTGTCTTCCAACTGCATGGGATTCCTTAGTGTCTGTAGTACCAGTGTTGGCTCCCTCGGATTGCTGATAAATTGTCCTTCTTCCTTATCTGAAGAGATAGCTGCCTGGTCCCTCTCCCCCTCTCACTTCATTGTTGAGCTTTGTTCTGCAGAGTGCAGCAAACAATTGTTATTCTGGAGACAGTGTAAGTCTGGTATAGGAGTGCTTCTCGTGAGTTATCCAGGCAATGGAAGTCCATCTCCAGAAGATCCATTGTCAGTACAATGATGGCCACGGAAGATGCCTGGATAGTTTTGTAGAGCAGTTCAATGTCTATCTAAGGATTTCACATTGGCGTATTAACCTTGTCTTTTGAGGTACCTCTTGTCACCCATGAATCAGCCCTAGAGATGATTTGAGGAGGAAAACATTCACAAACGTTAAAACAAAAACAGAAATTGCTGGAAAGGCTCAGCACATCTGGCAACATCTGTGAAGAGAAATCAGAGTTAACAATTTGGGATCAGTGACCCTTCTTCAGGACTGATGGTGGCTAGGAAAGGTTTGGCTCTTATGCAGAGGATAGGGTGGGGTTTGAGGAGTATACATTAAAATATAAATGGGAGGGGGTAAGAAGGGTGGGGGAGGGTGTAAGTAGTAAACAATAGGTGGATTTTGAGCCCCAATTGTCCTCTGGGCAATGACAGATGGGCAATAAATGCCAGCCTGGCTAGTGACAACCTGCATTCCATGCTCTAGTTTGAGAGTTGACAATGTTTCTGACCTGTGTACAGAATTGTGCCATCCCTGTTCTGATGTTTCCCCACTAGTGTTGTCTTTTTGTAGTCTTGAACTTGGCTTGTGGATACATTTTAAAACTGGTACATCTATTTTAACCTCCTTCCTACTAACAATTCAGCTAGTGAGTGCCCATTCATGAATGGTACTACTCTGTAACTGAGTGTGGCTACTTTCCAATCTAGGTTCTTATTCATCAGTGTCTTTATGGTCTTAAGTGCCCTCTCTGAGTTTCCATTCAACAGAGGATGGATTGGCGAATCTGTCACCTGGCCATTTGGGCTCGAAAGTGAACTTTCTGTAATCCTCATTCACAATTTGGGGCCCATTGTCCAATACATGTTCTTCAAAAAAACTATGCATAGAAAGATTCTTTCTGGTGTCTCATCACTGTATCTGCTTTTGTTGAATGAAATTTTGTCACTTCAATCCATTTTGAATAATAATCTACTGTGACTATTTATATCTGCCCTTTCAAATCAAACAATTCAGTTGGCAGCCTGTCCCATGGCCTTTCCAGAAATCTTGAGAAAATTGTTGTCTCTGTAGATACTCTTTGCGTATAGTGCACATGTGGTACATTAAAATGTAATTCTAACTTTCTCTCAGGAAGCCAGGTCACCAGGCTGATTGTCACAGCCCAGATGTCACTTATGGAGCATCAGTCAAATTTTTCATCTCAGCCACATGAGTAAAACCATTTAATGGCTACACACTAATAGATCTTCCACCTGTGCAGATAGATTTGTCTGAGCATTGTGCATATGACTGAATGGTCAAAGAAATCGCAACAGATCCAGTCAGCTGTTTTTTCTCACATGCTTATCTTGGAATGTTTCCATATACTGTGGTGAGCCCAACTGGAGTCAGTCATCAAAATGGATTGAAGTCCTTTGTTCTACATCTTCTGACATGTCCTTTCTTTTAGCTTTTTCTGTGACCTTCATGCCTTGGCCGATGCATTTTGCAAACTGTGAATAATGTTTCATTTCTTTTCTCTTGTCAGAATTTTGAGGTGCACAAATTTCTCCGATTTTGTCTTTTTTTTATTCGCTCGTGGGACATGGGTTTTGTTGACTTTGCCAGCTTTTAGTGTCTGTCCTTAGTTGCCCTTGAGAAGGTGGTGGTGAGCTGTGTTCCTGAACCATGCAGGCCTCATACTGTACATACACCCACAGTGCCCTGAGGGAGGAAATGTCAGGATTTTGACTCAGCGGCAGTGAAGGACCAGAGATATATTTTCATATCAGGATGGTGATTGGCTTGGAGGAAAACTTACAGGTAACGGTGTTCTCATGTATCTGCTGCCCTTGTCTTTCTAGATGGATGTGGTTGTAGATTTAGAAGGTGCTTTCAGAGGAACTTTGGCAAATTTCTGCAGTAAAACTTGTGGATAGTGCCTACTGCTGCTACCGAGTGTCGGTGGCAGAGTGTGTGTGGATGTGATGCCAAGCAAGCGGGCTGCTTTGTCCTGGATGGTGTCAAGCTTCTTGAATGTTGTTGGATCTACACTCATTCAGGCAAGGAGGGAGTATTCCATCACAAAACTAACTTGCACCATGTAGATAGATGATGGACAGGCTTTGGGGACTCAGGATGCGGTTTACTTGCCACAGAATTCCTAGTGTCTGACCTCTCTTGTAGCCAGCATATTTATATGGCTTGTACAATTCTGATCAATAGCAACTCTCAGGACGCTGATAGGGGGGGGGATTCAGTGATGAATCAAGGGGTGGTGGTCAGATTATTTCTTAGTGGAGTTGGTCTTTGCCTGATATTTGTGTGACATGAATGTGACTTGCTACTTGTCAGCCCAAACCCAGATAATGTCCGGATCTCATTGCATTCGAACATGGACAGCTTCAGTATCTGGGGTAACAAGGGGTAGAGCTGAATGAACACAGCAAGCCAAGCAGTGTCAGAGGAGCAGGAAAGCTGACGTTTTGGGCCTAGACCCTTCTCGGCCCGAAACGTCAGATTTCCTGCTCCTCTGATGCCGCTTGGCTGACTGTGTTCATTCAGCTCTTCACCTTGTTACCTCAGATTGTCCAGCATCTGCAGTTCCTACTATCTCAGTTTCTGGTACTGAATGGTACTGAATATGGTGCAATCATTGGTGAACATTTCTACTTCTGACCTTAGGATGGAGGGAAAGTTATTGATGAAGCAGCAGAAGATCGTTGGGGGCCTAGAACACTACCCTGAGGAACTCCTGCAGAGATGTCCTGGAGCTGAGATAACTGACCTCCAACAACCACGACCATCTTCCTAAGTGAAAGGTATGCCTCTACCATTTGACAGTTGTCTTCCAATTCTCATTGACTCGATTGTTATTCAATATGGATTAATGTGGCAAAAATTCACTCAACCATATCAGACTCTGTGATGAGACACTGATACATCTGAAGCATACTCCAGAACAGTTAGTCAGAATTACTGGCTAGTTGCCAATAAAATGTTGTTTATTCCCACAGAACAAGACTCCACTTCTTCGAGAAAAACATGATTTTGTTTTCTGCTTGATCCATTCCTGAACTTTGGAATGCATCTACCATTATTTATGCTTTGCCTGGAACATTGACTGTTTCTTTCATATACATCAGGCTGAATCTGAACCTCAGTTTGTCTGGAGGCATTTTTGAGATCAGTCAGAATGGTGTCTTAATTGTAGTCAGCAATTTTGACTCGAAGGATGTCTGCCAGAACTCAGAAATGCTTGCTTCCAGTTTTGTGAAAAACCTGCTTGCTGTCAAATTCACCAAACTATTGTTGACAGATGAAATGGGATGCATGCACACACAATTTTAGCTCTCCTTTTGCCGTGGAAACAGTTACCAGCCCTGAGCACCACTGCATCTGTTGTGTCACTGGTGATATGATCCTGCTTTCAGTCATGCTGTCTTAATTGAGATTTTAAATTTTCCATGATGAGGAATTTTCCTTAGAGTATAAAAAAGCGTGGCTTAGTATCTTCTTACAGAGTAATGTGATACATCTGCTTCAGTTTGCTTTAAGATTTCAACAGCTTTGGAAATTGTTACTGAAATTAATCTCCCATTTTCATTCTGGAATTTTGAGAGATCATATCTTTCCCTGAGAGATCTAGCAGAATGAACACGTTTCTAGTTGACAAAGAAGCATACTGATTCTTTAATCCTTAGAGTATTTTACTGATATCTTGTCCTTTGTCACTATGTTTTGCGATGATTAGCCCATGCACCTCAAGGTCTACACTGCCCTGCCCTTGGAGTTTTATGTTTGCCAGTCTAACTCACACACATATCAACCATGGCAAACTGTCTGTTAATATTGAAACAGTTCCTCCTTTAAATTCCATTTCAAACCCTTATTCCATCAGGTTAATGGTCTAGAATCTCTGTTGCCTATCATTGACCTCAACACAAAATGTTGTCTTCATGTTTGTCCTTCAACTTTAATTCCTTGAACTTTTTTCCTGTATGATCTTATTTCTCTGGAAATGTTCTATTTTTCAAGACTTTTCCTTTGTTTTGAAGTGATGAATGTGCTGCTAACTTCCAGTGTTTCTTCAAATTCCCAGTTGGCCACGTCAATAGCACTCAGCTCCCCCTATTGGTAACATGTTGTACTTGTGTTACTGTTTTGACCCACATCTTATAAATGCGATTATAGTCAATGATGTTGATTCTCCCTCTTGTGGTGTTTTAGTGGGTTTTCAGGAGGGTGACAAGGCTGTCTTGGAATCGAACAACTCAGCTTTCTCAGAAGAACTCCTAAAGTTTCCTCACTGAACTGACTGATGTTGGGCTTTGATTTCTGCCTAGAAGTGAATTAGATTGCTTGTTCCAAAATCAAATTCTCATTTAATTGATAAAAAGCTTGATAATTTTCATCCCTTACACTGGCTAAGATGCAGTTTCTAATTAATTCATCCATTAAAGTTCAACTAGTTGACTTTTGGCCTTCGAGCCAAGTAAGTGCTTCCACTTCTTTTATTTCTGATTTCTTGCTGCTTTTTGTTTATTCTCAGCTAGTCAATGTAACTTCTGGCTTCTTCAGCCTGCCTATACTGTACCACTGGACTCATCATCTACTACTTATCTGGATTGTTCTGTGCCCTTTTATAAGCTTTCAGCCACATTCAGGATCCCTAGAGATTTTGGTTACTAATCCCAGTTGTAGTTTTATTTTCCATACCGAGTAAAGAGTCAGTATCCTTTCTCAGTTTCTACTTCTGGTTTCCTTTTTCAATGAGGTTGTGTCCCAAAAATTACAAACTTTAGTCAGATTCCATCCCAATAATGAATAATAAGTTATTCTTTCTGATTTGATTTGATTCGATTTATTATTGTCATATGTACCTACGAAGAGTGAAAGGTTTTGTTTTGTGTGCAGTACAGGCAGATCATACCATACAAGGTACATTAGGGTAACGGGACAGTGAAGAATGCAATGTTATGACTGCAGAGAAGGTGCACTGAGAGCTAGATCAACATTAAATTTAAAATTTGAAAGGTTCATTCCGAAGTCTCATAACAGTGGGGATGAAGTTGCTCTTAAAATCTATTTGTATGTATATGCAAACATTTATATCTTCTGCCTGATGGAAGAGGCTGGAAGAGAATATAACCAAGTGGGAGGGGTCTTCGATTATGTTGGTTGCTTTTCTGAGGCAGCAGGAAGTATATACAGAGTCAATGGATGCAGTTAATGGTCGGAAGTCTGGTTTGTATGATGGACTGGGCTGCGTTCACGACTCTCTGTAATTTCTTGCCGTCTTGGGAAAAGCAGTTGCCAAACCACACTATGATGCATTCAGGAAGATAGCTTTCTGTGGTGTATCAATAAAAATTGGTGAGAATCCTTGCTGAAATGCCAAATTTCCTTAGCCTCTTGCGTAAGTAGAGGTGTTGTGTACTTTCTTCACCATCACATCAACGTGGGTGGACCAGGACAGATTGTTGATGAGCATCACTGCCAAGAATTTAATGCTGTCAACCATCTCCGCCTCAGCACCATTGATGCAGACAGGGGCATGGCCTGCACTCGGCTTCCTGAAATCAATGAGCAGCTCCTTTGTTTTGCTGATGTTGATGGAGAGATTGTTATCTTTACACCAGGCTGCTAAGCATTCAATCACTTTTCTGTAGTCTGTCTTGTCTTTGTTTGAAATCTGCCCTGCAATAGTGGTGTCATCAGCAAACTTGTAAGTGGAGCTGGCCACACAGTTATGAGTCTGTAAGGAGTACAGTAGGGGACTGAGTAAACAGCCTTGTGATGCACTGGTGTTGAGGGTCGTGGTGAAGGAAGTGTTGTTGCCTATTCTTCCTGGTTGTCTATACATGTGGATTCATAAGAATGGCATTTTGTCATCTCTCATGTTTGCCTTAGGCAAAACATGTTAGAATCCATCGTGGAGCACTGATGCAGCAGAAAAAAATTGAAAAATCAAGATCTCAAGCTTATGAAAACTGTAGCATAATTAACTGAGTTGAGTCAGAAGGTAATAATGTTCATCTCTGTAAAAGCTGAATACTGACACTTTTACGGCTGCATCGCAACAAGATTACATTAATCCATCCAAAGGGTTGTGAATCTGTGGAATTCCCTGCCCAGTGAAGCGCTTGAAGCTACCTCGCTGAATGTGTTTAAGACAAGGCTAGATAAATTATTGAACAGTAAAGGAATTAAGGGTTATGGTGTGCAGGTGGATAAGTGGAGCTGAGTCTCAAAAAGATCAGCCCTGATCTTATTAAATGGTGGGGCAGGCTCGAGGGGCTGGAAGTCTGACTCCTGCTCCTAGTTCTTATGTTCTTATGTAATTAGTTATTTGGCGTCATCAAAAGTGTTAGAATAGTCCAAATCATTAATGCAGTGTTCTGGATCTGATTCTGTAACAGTAGGTCAGGGGTTGTGCCTGTATTTGAAAGCTTTAACAGAAAGATCAAGATCAGGTCTTCTCTTTGCTCACATGTGGATTAAAGTTTTATTATAGATTTGAAGTTCCTGAAATATGTTTCAACAATTTGCAAATGCCAGGAATTGAATGAAACAGCCAAAATTCTTTGAGTTCTGAGGAAGGGTCACTGGACCCGAAAGGTTAACTCTGATATTTTCTTCACAGATGTTGCCAGACCTGCTGAGCTTTTCCAGCAACTTCTGTTTTTGTACCTGAAATTCTTTGATCATTGGGAAAAGGAGATAAATAAAAATGACTGTTATAAATGTCAATCATCATACTCCATGTTAATCAGCCTTTGTAAAATTTACCTATTTCAAATATTTGCTTTTATTCCATCACTATTTTGCGAGATGCTATTTGAAATTGAAGCAATGTTATATCCGTCTAACAGAAAGCTGTTTTAGGTTTAATAGAGACTCTAAAAATGATGTCATTTCCTGAGAATGTTTTGTAACTTTATGCTGTGAAACGAAATGGAAAGAATAGTAAAATCAGGGGGAAAAATGAAAAGGTCCTCATAAACACTGAGGGAAACAAACTGTCCTCTTGAATGTGTTAATGTTTTTGGTGATTGTTTGCCCTCTCCACTTAGACGGTCACAATTTGAATCACTCTTGTATTTTCATGTTCTGGATACTAATGTTTAAGGGTTCAGAGGAAGGAAAGCAACATCAGAAATAGATGTCCCAACTAAACCACCGGATGGAAAAAAATATAGCAAGTAATAGCCGACAAGATGTATGTAATGATCCATAAAGCTACCATCTCAATAAGGCAAACAACTGGACTCTGAAGGCTGCTTTTACTAGGTCTTGATGACTGACCTGAGCTTGTGCTGTTGGCTTGAGGTGTCATCCATTTCCTTAGTCTGTTTTTATTAGTGCGAGTAGCTACGAAGTAATGGCAAAATGCTTGCTAACTTCGAAATCTCTAAACAAATTTTCAGAATTATTGCTTCTGACATGAAAGGTGTAAGATTAGTTTTAGGAGGCAGCCTTGACTAGAGTTCCTGCAAAAGAAAACAAGTCCCAACCTATCCAGCCTCTCCCAACAACTCAAACCCTCAATTGCCAGAGTGAATTTCTGCTGAAGATAAAGCATTACTGAGGAACTTCTCAGTGTACTCAAACCATCAACAATGCCCAGGGTGGTCAACATCTGTGGTCATAGAAGTGTTTCCTATGAATAAACTATATCTTTCAAGCAAATATGAATTTTGTAATGAAATCATTGAACAGTTTTTGGCTTTCATCAGACTTGCAAACAAGGAGAAAGTCAACTTCAATAATGGTTGCAGTCTCTCCTGGAGATGGAGTACAAGTATTAGAGAGGTACAGTTGTGACAAGAGGGTGAAGGAGAAGGATTGTCCTTGGAAGGGCTTTATGGTTATAGTCAGGGGCAGCGAGAGAAATCATGGACCCCGTGCTACTCCTGGGTTAGGTGCCCAGCTGTGCTCCTGGCTCCCAAATTAATTAGAGTGGACCACTCCCAGCTGGAGAGCAGCACACCCCCTAGCGTCCTGGGCCCCTAATGTACCCCTGTTCTAGACCCTGGTTCAGTCCTTCTTGGGGTGCAACATAATATGGAAGTAGAGCTCAAGCAACCGAATGGGGAAGCAATGCATATAGACTGAAAGTTGAAGAAGAAAAGGTAGCAAGGAAAAATACAGTATATTTTCACTCTGGGTGAACTGTTGGTGAGCAAATTCTGAGATTCTTCTAAGATGTCATCCCAAAATGACAACTGCTTCAAAATTCTCCGTCTTTCCATCACTCTCCTATAGACCATCCCAGCGTCCTCTTGGCCAAAGCCCTGAAAAAGAAAGCCATTTCCAAAAAGTTTATCCAACGACATTCCTAAATAGACATGCAGGGGTCCCCAATTTACAAATGCTCAACTTCCAAATGCTTGTATTTACAAATACAATCTCATGCAATCTCATGTAATTTTAAAGACCCAACATACAAACATTTCCTATACTTATAAATGGCTGCTTTCTATTGTCCTGCAGTGTGTGCCACTGCATATGAATCGACTTGCAAATGGACTCCAGAACCGAACCTATTCAGAATCTAGGACAGCCTGGACAGCGCCTCTTTTACCATTGGCCTAGCACTTTTCTGGAGGCTGCAGCGTAGCTGGTGCAATTAACTATTGCATAGTTATTCTCAAGATGCAGAAAACCATCTCCTTTAGAGGGCTCAAATGATACAGTTTTGCTCTCTCCTCCACATGTTCTTCTCTATTCCCTTCTATCAAGTGCCACTCTAACCTCCAACAGAGTGGGAAGAATGTCAGTGATATTATGTTGTTTTATGTTTGGGCAGTCCCAGCTGAACTGCTGAATGTATGTGGAAGAAGCAAGACGTCGGTGAGGGGGTGAGGGATGACATTGGAGGCATTGATGTTGTGTGAAGTGAAATACTTCAAAAGCGGGTCTTAGTACTGATAGAGATCGTGGGTGGATAAATGAGAGAGCCATGTTGTGTTAAGCAATGTAAGAGATTCGTGATGCAATGGTTAGGAAATGATGTACAGTCAAAGTCATAGAGTCATACAGCACGGAAGCAGGGCCTTTGGTCCAACCAGTCCATGCTGAACTTAATCGAAAGTAAACTTTCCCCACCTGCCTGCTCCTGGCCCATCCAAATGTATTTTACACATTGTAATTATACTCACATCCAGCACTTCCTCAGGAAGTTCATTGCACACGTGAACCACCTTCTGTGTAAAAAAAATTGTCTCTTATGTCTTTCTTAAATCTCTATTGTGAAGGTGCTTTTACCAACTTTGATTACTAGCGTCACATGGTTGAACTTCTTGTGGCACTCCAGTTTGGTCCTTGTGGAATTTCTAGGAATTGATCTCCTGGCAAGCTCCTCTTCTTGGGCCTCCTTTTTTTGACTTTCCTTCTTGGGCCATACCTTGAGGGCCTTTTATTTTCCTGTGGGAATATTGCATCCTTCCTGTTTTCCACTTCTTGTACTAATACACCACATCAACAAACCTGGGAACAGCTTTTTTGCCTGTTGCTTTGTTCTACAGGGTTTTGCTTCTTCCAGGACTACCACAGCAGTCTGTACTAATTTCCACGGAATGATAATAGCTTCCCTTTAAGAACAACAGGCTTCTTTTAACCCATACAAGGTCATTAAAATGCTTGCTAGCTACATGTTACAGAGACCTTACTTCATTGCACAACCATTCAGTAGTGCATTCCGCATCCAGAAGATCATCAGACACCATTTCCACCACCTTTAGCAAGATGCCACCACCAGACACATACTCCCCTCCCCACCCTTGTCCACCTTCCACAGGGACTGTTCGCTCCAGGACACCCTGGTCCACATTTCCTTGATCCCTAACACCAACACACCCATAACCCTACTGCACCTTCCCCGGTAACCGGCGAAGGTGCAACACCTGCCCATTTACCTCCTCCCTCCCCAGTATCCAAGGGCCCAAACATACCTTCCAGGTGAAGCAACACTTCACCTGCACTTCCCAGAATCTAGTCTACTGCATTCACTGCTCACAATGTGGTCTCCTCTACATTGGGGAACCGAAGCGTAGATTGGGTGACTGCTTTGCAAAACATCTACGTTCTGCTTGCAAAAAGACCCTGAACTACCCGTTGTTTGCCACTTTAATGCACCACCTTGTTCCCTGGCCAACATCTCTGTCTCTGGCTTGCTGCAGTGTTCCAGCGAAGCTCAACGCAAGCTAGAGGAACAACACCTCATTTTGAGCCCTCCAGACTCAATATCGAGTTCAATAACTTTAGGGCCTAAACTCTCCCATGTCCCAGCCCCCCATCCCACACACCAGGCCTCGTTACCACATAGCCTGCCATTACATACCCACTGTTGTTAGTCACTAATAGTCCCCATTAACAACTATTCACCCTCCCAGCCTGATTGTTATCAACTCTTTGTCTGTCCATCTGCTCTTCTTTCTCTTTAGGGTCTATCCTATCGTTTACTCCCTACCCCATCCACCTCCCCTTTTTTCTGCATATAAACTGATGTTTTCCCAGCCACCATCAGTTCTGAGGAAGGGTCACCGGACCTGAAATGCTAACTCTGTTTTTAACTTCACAGATGCAGCCAGGCCTGCTGAGCTTTTCCAGCAACTTTGTTTTTGTTGTGCATTCCACATTGGGCTGCACATTGCAATCATTTCAATGAGCAGACAACAGGAAAAGAAGCCTCTTAATGATATTGCTCATCACCATCAATGCATGCCCACACTCCCACCAATCTTCTTGTAAATACTTCGAGTCATACATTACAAGTGTTATATAAGGGATTCATGATTTCATGCTGTGAAACGAAATAACTGAAATACGAGTCAGATTTGTTTTACTTTTCAGGGGATTATGCAAGGGTGTGGAGTTGAATTAAAAATCAGCCATGATTCGATTTACTGGTGGCTTTGAGAGGCTCTACTCCTTTTCCTCTTTCTTATGTTTGTAACTGTTGTGGTAACAATGCTACTTATAATTCCTCTCTTGTAAAGGTTTCAAATGAAAAACAAGGTCACTATATAAATAACTACAGCAACCCCCTACAAGCCAGAAGTCCAGTAGGACCACATTGAATAAAGCAAGTGTGAGAGTTAGTCCTTCATCTATCTTACAAGTGAACTAAATATTAATGATTCAAGAATACATGGTGCTTAAAATATAATTGAGGGCAAAAAAACTTATTACTTTCCATCAGACATTACAAGCACTAAAGTGTAGCAGAAAATGACATGCTGATGCCCAGTCAGATCAGCTGACAGCTATCCTGTTGTTTTTGTAGACTGAATGTTTCCAGAAGTATCCTCCAGGCTGTTGTTTTTTGATTAATTGTGCATTAGTAATCTCATTGGATAACAGAATATTCCACATGTTAAGAGTTAGTTGCATTACAAAGTTTTTTGCGATTAATTATTTACTGGCAAAAACAACAATTGCTATGTCAATATAAATGTTCATTAAAAAAAAGTTAGCATTAGCTTAATTTCTGTTTCCCAGGAATGATATATGAAACGATTTGCCATGGCATCTGTTGACAGCAAAACACAGCTGGAATATTTTAAATGAGTACCACAAATAATAAATGCTACTTCAATGGTCCCTTTGTCTTTCAAAATGACAAAAATGACAACATTTAAATCAAGATAAAGATGCATGTCTCACTGTTTAACCTACATCATTTGTCAATTTTTGCTTGAGATTTCCTGCCTTCCAGCCTAAAGGTTATAAATGCCAACATTTGTGATCCTTGCTAGCAATTCCTAGAGGATTTTCTTTGCTATTTCCAAGTAATTTTGTAAGTGTTTTTATCAGCACCATAAATAGACAGGAATGCATCTGTCTTCACAGCTGTCTCTTGCTTTTGGGACAGCAGCAGTGCTCCTAAATCCCATTCTATGGTTGTAAAGAGAGAAATAAAAATGCCGAGATAAGAAAGAAAGGTAGATAGCAAATCAGGAGAGCAGGATAAGAAGACAGACTAGATGCACTTTATTGTACAGTATTGTATTTTCAGTCTGTGTGTACTTTTGAATATATCGGTCTCCAACCACAACTGATATTTATATAGAGGCTTCAGCACAATAAAACATTCCAGTATTTCACAGGAAAGTTATAAAACTCTGAGCCACATAAGGCATTATTACAGTAGATTGCAAAAGCCTGGTCAAGGAAAGATGTTCAAAGGAACATTGTAAATAAAGTGAATCAGAAAGTCGATTGGCGGAATCTTATAGGCCTGTGAGTGATGTCGGCTATGATAAGGTGTGTGGCAGAATCAAATATCAACACATCAAGGCCCATCTCAACACTGAGATCATCTTACTATTAGTTTTTTTTTCCTTTTCACAAGCTACATGTTGAGATTTCTGCTAGGCAACAGCGAGATGCCAGTTGACAAGAATTGACACTTGTTGAATGCCTCATTAATGCCAAACATGTGTCATTAATATTCAACCTCCCAGCTTACCAAACTTGCCAAACAAGGCAAGGATTCAGATTGTGGCTTACTCCGAAAAACCACAAGTCAGAAACCGAGCACCAACATCTTAGTACCAGCCATAAGCACCCTACGTCCACAGACTTTGGCTTCCAACATGTATCACCCCCTAAGAACCCTCATGACACATCTCCAGTTGACTTACAGGATGCTTCAGCACATTAATGCTACACCTCAGGTTGTACCAACAACTTTCATTGTAATGCTGCAGCAAGTGCTCAGGGACAAACACCTAGCTCACCGACTGGACCAAGCTCCATCTCCAGGTTTTTTGCTCACTTGCATAGCTCTGACTTGCTTTGAGCAAACTGGATGCTCACAGTGTCCCTGCCTCACATTGTCTTGCACTGACCTTTTGCACTTCACACCACACCCCCTCCAGATACCAGGCTCATATTTCTGAAGTCCTGTTGTGCCATTTTGCGCAGACGCAAACTTAGGAAGCATGTTGTAAGTGTCAGCAGGCTTCAATCAAGGGGTAATAGCTTTGGTTAGGGGTTCCCAGACCTGTAATTGAAGAACTGCCTCCAATACCAGTTCAGACCCTGCTTGAAGTGATCAGAGTCAGGATTATCACAAGAGGTGAAGAGTTGAATGAAGGGCAGCTCCATGCCCATCTTACCTCTTTCTGCCAAATTGTGGGCTGTTCTCCTGGAATGAGAGAGAGCCAGGTATTATAGGAGGTGAAAGTGATTGACAGAGCTGCTACTGTTGGTGCAGGTTGGGGGTTGTCCTGAATAAGTGAGTAGGCAGTGCAGAGGGTATGGCAGGATTAGCGGTGTTGCAGGTTTAGGTGGGTGGGAGTGAATAGGGAAGATGTTGCAAACAATAGTGAGAGTGGCAGAGCATAAGCTTTGGTGAGAGGTGGGCACAGTGGCAGAGATAGAGTGATTTTCAGGTATCGGAGACAAGATGGTGGAACTTACCCCGGCAAAATGCAGAAAGACATCGACCTTTGTCCTATGGTGCTGGGCATTCCTCCAGATGGCTGAGATTGTATTAACCCAGGTGGCAACCTCAAAGAAAGTTGGCATGGTCTGGTGTTGTGGTTTCACTGCTGGTCCTGAGGGAAGAGGAATTACCAGGTTGGCACCATCCCATCCAACAGGACCTTCAATGCTCTACCTGCAAACTAGGGCATCAATTTCTCCCTACTACCACTTCTGGGGCTAAAGTCAGCAACTATCAGCACTTCAATGGGTGTAAAAGGGGCTTTTAAAGACGGCATAATTGCAAGGGATGCCCGTAAATTCTGGGATAGGCACTGCTATAAGAAGAGAGACTAGATGCAATTTCAGGTGTAAATTTCAGGTAAAATATGGGTTAAGATGGAGTAGAAATTGTATGTGAAACTGTATTGGGTCATGATAGGTGACTAATGAGGTGGGTTTGACAAAAGACAGTGAGAGAACTGATTCGACTTGGCAGCAATAAACTCTCCGAAACCTCAATACAACAGAATTACAGAACTTAGGTCCTAGGCAGCTGAAGACACAGCAATAGTGGAGCAATTCAAATCAGAGGGAGCTCAAGAGGCACAATTCAATGACTGCAGGGAGCTCAAAAAGTTCTGGGGCTGGAGGAGATTACAGACATTGAGGGAGGTAAGGCCATGCAAGAATTTGAAAATAAGGATGAGAATTGGGAAGGACATTAACAACAACAAGGACATTAATCAACCAGACAAGTCATGTTAAAGATGTCAATTCCATCAACCTCCACAATCTAAAGTAGTTCTCCTTCCATACAGGATTCCTTCTGAGCTGTGATGCAAGAGTATGACTGATGTTTTCAACATGCAAGGACACAATTTCATTCCGGTCATTGATTTTTTTCACCACATCCTTTTTGTATGACAAATTAAATTTCGCAAAAAATGCAGTTGTTAGCACATTGATCACCACATGCAATGCCCCTCAGCAAATTGTACCTGACATCAGCCCGTAATACACTCATGCACCCCTCCAAGACACATGCAGGAAAAGGGATGCTTAACTTATCACTTGTTCATTCTTGCTACTCTCAGTCAAACTGTCTCACAGGATGCACTGTTTGCAGCAAAATCTTTGAAAATTAAATGTAAAGTGACCAGCCAAGATTTTTGTATCTGTCTATGATAAAGCTACACGTTACGCCTCTAGGCAATGGTTTACCCTCACTAGCAGCTTTCATGTTTGGGAGACCCATCCAGAAATACTTCTCTCCCACACCATCACTAAACAAACAGATGTTCACGATGCATTGTTGGAAAGAAGAGAGAAAATGGCACAAGAGCATGATTAACGAGACCTTGGCAGTTCTCCCAATTTTTCATTGCAGGTGGGGGATAGGTAGTGTCCTGAGTGAGTGAGTGGGCCATGTAGGATTAGTGGTCTTCATGAGAGGTGTATGTAGTCAAAGAGTTAGAGTGAGTGTGAGGTAGCGAGGTGAAGATGGTGGCATTTACCCTTGCAGAGTGCAAAAGATCATTTGCTTTCTGGTTGCATTGCTAGGTGTTCCTCCAGAGCATTGAATCAGCACTGGCCACGTAGCAATCTTAAACTAAGCTAGCAGTACCCGGTAGCACAGTTTTCTGTTCTGGCTCTGAGGGAAAAGGACAGCTCCCCTCCGCGCCACCTCATCTTCCCCGATCTCCTGGATCCTGTGAGCAAAGAGGGGTGCCAATGTCTCTCTGTGCAACATATCTGGGGCAATACACATGGATTGCTCAGGGCAGCTCCAGACTGACAACATTCACCGTGTACATGGTTCGGGTTGAAAGACATCGCCAGTACCAGGGATCCCTGGAAGTGCCTGCAGTGGCGAGTTGTTCTGCCTTTGATGAATGGGAGAATGCTATGAATGGGACACCGTAGGCACCTGGTATATAGCTAATGAGGTGAGTTTGGGTCAATCATGTGACAAATCGTGCTAGGCCTTGCAGAGGAAAAATCCTCCATGAAACTTGCAAAGAATCGGCACTTAGCTAATTTCTGGTAAAATTCAGCCCAATATATTTGATGTACATGTTATTGAAAAATGAATACTGTTGCATATAAGCAATTGTTGTCAATTCAATAAGTTGGCAAACAAGTAAAACAGAGTTTTCATTTTCTATCGTATGTTTTTAATCAATATGTTGGAGGCAATTTTTTTAAAGTTCTCATTCCCAAGAAGGAATACTAGCAAAGTGTTGGCAGCATTAGCAGGCTGTCGACATTTTTGAGCCACATCATGAAAACTTCTCCTGTCGTCAAGACGTCCAGATTTTCAGAGACAATACTTACTGAGCCATAAGATCTCAAATGATGTGATCATAAAGGATGTCCAGATTGACTTTTTTTTAGCATAGATGACATTATATTTTGCTGGACTCACCTGAGGAAGCCTGTTGTGGTCAAATCATCACTCCTCTTGGCTTAACAAAAGTACGATAGAATCAAAAAAATCTAGAAAGTGCTCCTCAAAGAATGGGAGGTTTGTTGTATTACATTAATATTTTCCACCAAAAGCATTTTAACATCTAATAATGGCACAACAAGCAGAAATGGATATTTGACTTGGCACTAAATGGGAAAATTCTTTTGTTAATTTTCTCACTTGTCACAGACAATTACATATCCAGGAACCTGCCCTTTTCAGGATACAATTACCAGAGAATCATACAGGAGCAACCTCCTAAAAATTCATACCACAGCAAAAATACCATGTGCTTCAATTTATTTTTATCTGGCTATATTTGTTGAGCCAGAAATTCAATGTAGACCAATAAATTTGTTGAATGATTTCCAACTGAATTCCAAATGATGGCCACTGCATGATATGCAGGACTGAGCAACTGGATGCATTTTTCTACTGATCAATATTATGGTGTTTGAAATTTTAAACTTAAATTGAAAAACTCTCCTTTCATAGAATGTCAATGGTTAAATCTCAGAATCACTTCTGAATAAGACAGAAAGATTGGTTTAAAGATAACACTAAGTAGGTGCTGTGACAATCAAGTCACATTCAAAATTAAGAACAATTTCAGTTTACTGAATTGGAAATGTTCATTTTATTTACTAGAACACATCGGCTTTTACCAATTAAGCTGTGACTCTTTTTTTATCTGGGCTGTAGTTTGCAAGGCCAGTTTCTTTGCATCATTTCATAGCGCTCTGGCAGATGAATAATTAATGCATCAAGTTTGATTTCCTTTGGGGCTGCAAGTGGGTAGACCAAGAAAACTTGCGAGGTAGTTATTGCTGAAGGGCTGTTATTCACCCTTAATTGAGAGATTTTGTGTGAGCAGTGGGTCACAGTGCAAACACCTCTGTTGTTGTGAACAGTAAAGTTTGAAATTAAAACAGCTGTACAAAACATTGGGTAATTTTCTCTTTTATTGAGAATGCTTGCAGCAGAGAATCTATTTTGAAGCAGAAGCTATGTTCCTGAAAAATATGAAAAAGCAGACTGCGAAAGCATAGTGAATCGATGTTTCTCCCGGAATGGTAGAACCTAGAAGCTAAAAGGGAAGACATTTTTAGGTTTTTGGAGGTTTGCCAAGGACCTGCAACCTCCATTTCTATTTGGGCTATAACATGACCAGTCCTGACTAGAAAACTGTGACATCATCCTATGCTGAACAGAGTTTGATTCATGATGATCTATGTGATATCCTTGATATCCAATAGAAATCGTTGATCCTGAAATGAAATCACATTGCACTCGAACATTGTCAAATTTCAAATGTTAATTTGACAATAATGCAGTCAACAGCATTCAACTGAGATCATTGCAATTCACCTGAAACAGGCTGAAGCTGAAACAAAAGCATAAAAACCATTCCTCAGCCCTGAAGTGATCAAGGAAAAAACACTTTAATCTAGAGACCACAAGGATTCACACAATTTACTAGATGCCAGCAGCAATGTTCTATGTACCCTATGACTGGTTAATGGAGACAAATAGACTACAGTGATTGTTATGGAACTATTAACATTAGTTATACTCCTTACCATTACTATAATTAGTTAAAATTAGTACTTTTGTTATATTTTTTGTCTTCCTCACTTTACACTCTCTTGCCTACCTCCCTACCTAATCTCCTTCTTCACTGATCCCACCTCTTCTCACTGCTCTCACGTTCCTCCTCTTCTTCCTGTCCACCCAACTCCACAGTGCCCCATCTGTCACCTCCTCTCTTTCATTTCTCTTCTCTTTTTCCATTGTCTTCTTGCCCCGTTCCTTGCGGTGACCGCACATCTTCACTCCCCCTCTATCTTGCCTCTCACCCACTAACTCCCGCCCCTCTTTCCTCACCCTTTTCCCTCCCTCTCTCTCGCCTCTACCATTGTTCTTCTACCCATTTTCTTCTCCTATTCCTCTCCCTGCCTCTTCCCTCCCTCATTCCTTCATCTCTTCCATGCTCCATCTTCCTCCTTGTCTTCACCTCCTATATTTCTGTCACTCTCTCCCTCTCTCCTTTACCACCTTCCCTCTTGTCTCTTTTTTTTCTATTCATTTGTGGGGTATGGGCATCGCTGGCTGGCCAGCATTTCTTGCACATCCCTAGTTGCCCTTGAGAAGGTGGTGGTGAGCTGCCTCTTTGAACCACTGCTGTCCTCCTGCTGTGGGTTGGCCCACAATGCTATTAGGGAGGGAATTCCAGGATGTTGACCCAGTGACAGTGAAGGGAGGGCATTATATTTCCAAGTCAGGATAGTGAGTGGCTTGGAGAGGAACTTGGAGGTGGTGGTGTTCCCATGTATCTGCTGCCCTTGTCCTTCTAGATGGAAGTGGTCGTGGGTTTGGAGGGTGCTGTCTAAGAATCTTTGGTGAATTTCTGCAGTGCATCTTGTGTATATTACACACTGCTGCTAATGAACATCGGTGATAGAGGGAGTGAATGTTTGTGAACGTAATACCAATCAAGTGGGCTGCTTTGTCCTGGATGGTGTCAAGCTTCTTGAGTGTTGTTGGGGCTGCACTCATCCAGGCAAGTGGGGAGTATTCCATTGCACTCCTGACTTGTGCCTTGTAGATGGCGGACAGGCTTTGTGGAGTCAGGAGGTGAGTTACTCGCCACAGTATTCCTAGCTTCTGGCCTGCTCTTGTAGCCACTGTGTTTATGTGGTGAGTCCAGTTGAGTTTCTGATCAATGATAACCCCCAGGATGTTGATGGTGGGGGTTTCAGTGATGGTAACACTATTGAATGTCAAGAGACAGTGGTTAGATTGTCTCTTACTGGTGATGGTCATAGCCTGGCATTTGTGTGGTGTGAATGTCACTTGCCACTTGCCACTTGCCAGCCCAAGTCTGAATATTGTCCAAATCTTGTTACATTTCAACATGGACTGCTTCAGTGTCTGAGGAGTGATGAATGGTGTTGAACATTGTGCAGTCATTGGCGAACATTCCCTTGGTTACCCCCCTTTCTGTCTCACTGTCTCTTCCCTCTGTTCAACCCATCTCCTCCTCTCTGTAACACGCTCGTCACTCTCACTTGTCTCCCAAAGTTCTCACTTCCCCATTTCCCTCTGTTTCTCTCTAAACTCCCCTTCCTCACCCCATCCCTCTCCTAAACCCCCGGACCCCGCCTTTACTCCCTCCCACATCCTGCTCAGGTCAAGTGCCAAGCACCATACAGAATAGGGAGTTATGCCAGAGGCCTATGCCAGTCCCAGCTTGGGAAATCACACAGTGACAGTGACACGCTAGTGAGTTCAGGCAGTGCAGGGCAGAAAGCGGGACGCTGGCTGAATGTTCAGGGAGTGGGAGAAAATTCTTGGAGGGAGATGAGATTTTGCAGGGACGTGAGAGTTCAGGCAGAAATTTCAGGTTGCGGAGTGAGAATATGCGGGGAGAGCATTCCCATGAGGAAGAGTTATTAAACCCAAAACATTGACTCTGATTTGTTTCCACAGACCTGCCAGATCTGTTGAGCTTTTCAATCAATTTCTGTTTTTGTTTACCATTTTCCAATACTTGGCTTCTAACCTTGTATAAACTGGCATTTCAAGTGTTAATCTAAATATATTTTATATGTCTTGACGGCTCCTCCTCGTCAACCCTTTTGGACAATGTGTTCCAGATACAACCACAGCCCTGTGAGTGAGCATTTTTTCCGTAAATTCCCTCTGAACCTCCAGCTCATAACCCAGTTATTGACCCCTTCACTATTCAGAAACATTTCTTCTTTTGTGCACTGCCTTTGCACCCCCCCAGAACTTTGCATACCCCGATCAGATCTCCATTCTGCCCCCTCTGCTCTAACAAAGAGAACTCCAGCCTATCTCGTCTCTCTTCATAACATTTATCTAAATGCTGAGACTTGCAGAATGCTGAACGGTCATGGAGTCCTGGTGCATGAAATTCAAAATGTATGCAGGTACAGCAAGTAATTAGGAAAGCTAATGGCTTCTTGTTATTTAATGTGAAGACAATCAGAAAACAAAAGGAGAGAGGTTACGTTTCCATTATATATGATCTTTGTGAAACAACATTTGAAGTCCTGTGTACATGTTGATCGATTTAAAAATGCTAAATTAAGAAAAGGAATGGAATGGAAAAGGAATGTCTAATGAGGGAAAGTTGGGTGAAAATGTGTATGTGCTGGAGTTTAAAAGAATAAAAGGCAACTTAATTATATCCTGAGGGATCTTAACAGAGTTAATGAGGAAATGTTGCTTCTACTTGAGGGAGAATCTAGAACTATTGGTCAATGCTTAAAAATAAAAGTTTACCCACTTAAGACAGAGGTGAAGATATTTATTTTTCCTACTGAGAGTGGTAAATCTTTAGGATTCTCTTCCGCAAAAGGTGATGGAATATTTTTTAAAGTAGAACTACATATTTGATAAGCAAGGGCTAGTAGGATATCCAGAGTAGGCAAAAGTGTGAAGTAATCATGATTTTATTGATTGGTAGAGTAGGCTCAAAGGACCTGAAGGCCTACTATTGCTCCAAGCATGTATGTTAATGTTTGTAACACAATGGTTTCATTGCAGAAAGGCTGCAAAGCCCGCTGATATTGGAAGGGGTACTTAGAACGAACTCTATCAGAGAAACCATACGTACATTGTACTGGAATTGATTTGCATATGGATGTGTGCAAGCTATCCATGCATACAGAGATTTGCCAATGATAACACCTAATTTCTGATGTCAGGATGCCTCGTGTGCACTTTCATGAGTTATAAGATAACTCTTTGCAATTAGCAATTACTAGATAGATAGCAATTACTTCAGAGCATTAGTCTATTACCACAATTCTATGAATGATCTGTTATATTACCAAGTAGGAGATGCACACCTGAAACGATCATCAAAGCAAAACAGTTGATAATGTAAATAATTCTGCATTTTTTACACTTCATTTCTGTTCAAGATGTTTTTCGTAGAGTGAAGGTAGGAGATATTTTAAAGAATGAGAAATGTTAGGCTGGAATAGCATGATAATTAAGGTACACTAGAAGAAAATATATGGCATAATATTTATAGGAGCAATGTGCAAAAGTTATTTGTACGTGGAAGGAGACTGGGAATTGCTGGAAGTGCAGCAAATTTTGTTTTGACTGGTGCCTTAAGAACCAGCACTCTTGATAAACCGGCAAAAATCATATGCAAAGGTTGTTGCATTATTGTGATGCGAAGTAGTCAGTTAAGGATACAAGTGAAAAGGCTCTCTGCTGGTAAGTTTTATTTAAGGCAATGTTGCTTTATTATTTAAGTGATTTATGCTGTGAATAAGTATAAAAGTGATGTGTATACCCCACCACATTACTTTTCTACCACTTAATGTGTGTTTTTACATTGATTATGTTGACCTCAGAATATTTGATAGACCAGCACACTTCTGGTCCCATAGGTGCTGGATAATAAAATGCTGTAGTTCTCTGTATTGTTTGCAAGATTATTGTCCATCAGACCAATTATGCTATCTGTGTTATTTCTTCCTTGTGCTCCTCTTAATTCTAAAATATGAATTCTTTATGTTCTGTTGCTTATTTACTTCTTATATAGAGAGGTAACGAAACATACTAATTACCGATCATGAATAGCTTGGACACTTTTCTGGTTACAGGCCTGAGTAGTCCACACAGTGGGATCTCTGCTTCAGGACACCAAATATGAATTCTATCAAAATTCTGGTTGTGCTGATGCTGTGTTACAGTTGTTGTGGTAACATACACTTTAACATGCACATGGCAATATGGATAGTCTTGGTGGAGGTTCTAGTGTTCTTTCCATATCATGGATGATTAGGAATCCCTCCCCCTCTTAACATTGATCTGTGTTTGAAAGATTTGTAGATTAACACTCAACTTGTTTTCACTGCATTCAGGTCTAAGGATGGAGCTTAAACCTGGCCAAAATGAAGGAGCATTCACCACTGCACCACAAGGCTTCTTTAATTTTAGTTGTACCGGGTTATATGGACACCATTGTTGTTTGAGAATTTCTCGCTGGGATCGTCATTCAAGGCTACAAACAATATTACTCAATGTCAAGCAGCCAGAAACTAACCCAAGCAAGGCTCTCCTCCTGTCTCTCTTGCTGATAAAAGCCAAATGAGCTATGGATTTTTTTTAAGAAAAGGAAGTTTAATTTAGATTGAATGTGTTTGGATATTATACCGTACAGTACCTCATTTGATGATTTTGCTACCATGTCCTGAAATAAATCAACTTAAACTTTGCAAAATGTTTTAGCATTGTGGTTACTATTGCTGCCTGAGGAATTTTGTGTGCATTCTACAGTTGTGTGGGAAGCAATTTGCCAAGCGCATATTAAAACAATTGCAAAGAGAATAAAAGAGGAATTTTGATTAATTTCAACTCTCATTAATTGATAGAAAAGAAGCTGATAGAACTAACTGGAGCAGCTATATTTCCTGCTGCATTCCAGCTGATTTCCTATTTCAGCAACATTGGCTTGAATAGCAGATATGCTCCTAATAGATTTACAACAGCGAGTTTTAACCTTTTCCTGAGCAGTGCACCCTGCTGCTTCAGCAAGGCAGCAAAGACTTGGCAAAAGCTGCTCTGAAAGATCTCAGCAGCAAAGTGGAGTTTCACAGGCTCTGGACACGGCAGAAAGCTGGTACTGCTGCCTTGGGATAAGACTAGGAGATGGACCCAGGAACCACACAGCACACTTCATTATTGGGGTTTTGGGACACCAAATCAGCTAAGTTAGTTAGCATTATTTAATGGGTCCAAATGGAGCAAGTGTTCCTCTGGGCTCCACAGAAAAACTTTGGGCCTTTGACAATCCTGGATTCCCTAGCCCCAGCTGCAACTCAAGACAGATACCAAGGAATGATGGCAGTCAATGACTTCAGACAACCTTCACCCTTTGACTGGTAGATGTGGTACCAGAAGTGGACATTTGGAAAAATACCATAACTGGTAAGATTTTTGCAATTGGCATCCAAGCATATGAGGAATAGGACATGATTGTGATTTTGCATAATCTGCTTTATGTTCAAAAGAATAATTTTTCTGAATTTTACAAGCCTGAAGCAGATGCAAATTATATGTGTCTTCTCATGCATTAACGATTGTTTTCCAATTCTGAATTCAAAAATGTAAAGCATGAGATTTTACAACATGGCTCCTGTGTCTGATTTCAAGAGCAGATTTAGGAAGAATGTGTCATATTAGATATGACAAATCTTTGGTGCTTTCCAACGAAACTTTAGGCAAGGATTACTTGGAAGGTTCAGTAATCTAAAGCAGAAAAGAGGCCAACACCAATCAGACAATATTTTGTTCAACTATTTGCTTTTATTTATTGACACTAATTTGATCTTCTGAATGTTGCCAAGGAAAAGGAATGGAAAATCCTGCAGGTATTGAAAGAGAAAAGCGTACAAGACAGAGTTGGAAGCTTTCCATAACTGCAGTCTGTCTCCTTGTATACCATATCAGTTTGTTTCAAAAATGTCAAAAATGTTCTCAGCACTCTCAGAATCATGTTATTCTGAACTGTGTTGGAAAACGGAAGTGATTTGCATGATAATCACTGAAGTGTTGATTTCCAGCCTGACTTTGAGAGCCAAGATTGAGCAAACTGAAGGTGATATCTCTACAAAAAGCCTGAGGGGCTTAGAGGGAAGAAATGTCGAATTAGTGCTTTCTATTTTTCTCCCTCCGTCACTACTGTTCTGAGGTTATTTGATTTTTTTGGATGTTTATGAAGGTGTGTTTGTTGTGGCTTTTTAAAATTTCCTCATTTATACATATACTGTTCGATAATATTCTACTCACAGGCTGGAAAATAATATGAGACCTGAGACAGTAGGAACTGCTGACGCTGGAGAATCTGAGATAACAAGGTGTAGAGCTGGATGAACGCAGCAGGCCAAGCAGCATCAGAGGAGCAAGAAAGCTGATGTTTCGGGTCTGGACCCTTCTTCAGAAAAAAAGATTTTTTCTGAAGAAGGGTCTAGACCTGAAACGTCAGCTTTCTTGCTCCTCTGATGCTGCCTGGCCTGTTGTGTTCATCCAGCTCTACACCTTGTTATCTATTACGAGACCTGAGCAGTTTTGTCTAACAATAAAATACTTGGAAAATGCCATATATCATACCTAATATATGAATCTAGTCTCAAAATACATGTTTGGCTATGAACTACCAAGGAATTCAATTTTAAAAGAATCTCTACAATAATAAACAATGACAAAAATTTGAAGAGGTCTATCATCAATGAACCACACATCCAATTAAAAAACAACAAGTCTATCGAATCTTGCAAATTCTTTCTCACCCACATTTAATACTCTCAAATTCTTTCAGGATAATTTAACATCTTTTATACCCACTTCCTAATGCTGACTCACAAGTTAACAGTGTTTTAAAAGTCTTTATTTCAATTCTTTCTCTACAGAGAATTTCAATTCACAGTACCTATGCTGATGGTCTGGTAAAATAATTGTACCCTATTTCTATCCTAGCAACTGCATCAATTTTTTAACCTTGTCTTAAAGTCACTCCAGATTCAACTTTCCATAAACCAACTAATCAAAGCTCTGCTACAGGTATCTTGTCAGCGCTAAAGTCCACCTGCCTAATATTCCAGTCCTTTCTGACTTATATTAGCTTCCAATTACCCAACATCCCAAATTTAAAATCCTAATGCTTGATATTAAATTAGTCTAAAGCCTCACAGCTAAGCCCCTTAATTACCCAACCTCCCCCAAGTATTTTGTTTCACTGATAATTGGAAGCATCCTGCCAATGGCAACAGAGCCTTCAACCATGAATATCCTACTTTTGAAAATTCTTCTACAAAAAAATGTCCTTTCCATCTTTCTCTCTTTCAAAATCTGCTTCAAAGTCCTTCTCTCCAAGCAAACTCTTTGCTAGCCCTTCAAATGTCTTCTACTGTAGCTCCTGTATTGGCTAGGCCTATTCATGAAAAGTTTGGGGACATTCTTTCTTTAAAAGTTCTGTTCTTTATCGTGTAATTGTTACATTTGGAGATCTAGCTGATACATTTCTGGACAGAATGATTGACTGCCCATAAAAAAGCATATTGTTTTTTAAAATTTGGCTTACTGTGTGAAAAATATCCAGGTGCTTCAATGTGAATGGTGCCATATAAATTTAAGTATTACTCATTTTTATTGGTTGATGTTAGAAAATCTCAAACAAATACATTGTTGAATGCGATATTAGTTGAGCAAGACAGAATAATTCATCAAGTCTCTAATTACTTGCCACAGGTTGGCTTAAATCACCAAGTTTCTAAATATCACATGAAGATGAATTGCACCTGATGGAGATTGGCACGCAACTTGAGTTTAAATACAATAATCACAAGAATGTCTTTCATGTTTCAGTAACAGATCCAAAACTATGTTCACAGTTGGGATGACACTGCTGTAGAGATAGTAAACTAAACAAGCATTGAAATAAGTAAGTAAAGTGTTGGCTTTAGAACATTAAACAGTTCCAAAGTAAGCAGGAAATTACTTCTGATGCCTCTATTTGAATAAACTATAAAGACAAAATGCAAATAAACAAATAAAGTTATTAACTGTCATTACTCTTACAAAAATGGTCGGCCTAATATTACAATAAAACTATTATATCCAGTTCCAGTTCTACATTGGGATTGGAAATTTTAAGACGAAAGATTCAGTATGTGATACTACAGGCAACTGTCTTGGTTCCTTTCCGTGCATTATTCATAGCAACCCAACTTAGTTATGCAAATGACATAATTAAATGCAAATCTCTTCCTAAATCATCCAAATAATTTTATTGACTCTATTATAGTCACAAAGACATTGCAGATGAAATATGAGCACAGCAGGGTATTTAATGAAGCCCGTAAAAGTGGGAGAGGTGGGGGATGGAGTGACTTAATTAGTTAGGAACTGAATATGGATTCCCAGTGGCAGGGTGAGACACAGTAGTGTGGAAGCGACAGATCAAGTCCTAGTGTGAATAATGAAAGAAGTTGAGAACCTCACCACGGATCAGTTCGGCAGATGAAATTCATGGACGCATGTATCCTCGTTTCACTATCTGCTTTCTTCACACAGTTCATTTGCTGGACTACGTATGGGTCTTATTCCTTCAATTGCCACAACCTTCTGCTGTGCAGTCTAAGTACAGAGCTGGGTGTGGAAGTGAGCATCTATTTTACTTAGGAGTGGATTGGCTTTTCTTGTTCAATTATGTGGTTAACAACATAGGAACTAGAAACATGATGACTTTGTGGTGGGGGTGGGTGGGAAGTTAATGCCCCTGCTATTAGATTAAGAGGTCAAAGATCCTTGTGCTGTATTCAAAGGGCACCAGACAGACATTTAACTGCTGAGCACCAAGAGCAATTGCCAGGCGATGACCATCTTCAACAAACATTGCCCCTTGACATTCAAAAACATTATCATCACTGAACTGAAACTGACTGGGCTAACCATATAAATCCCACCCTACAAGAGCAGCTCAAAGGCTAGGAATCTTGCAGTAAATAATTCACATCTTGAATCCACAAAACCTGTCCAAAATCTACAAGCACAGGTCAGGAATGAGACGGAATACTGCCCACTTCGCTGGATTGGTGCTGCTCTAACAGCTCACAAGAAACTCGACATCATCCAGGGTAAAAACAGCTCTCTTGATTGGCATCACATCCACTCCCTTGACGATTGATGTTCAGTAACATCACTATATGTTATCTACAAGATGCACTGCAGGATTTCACAAAATATCCTTCGACAGCATCTTCCAAACCTATGACCAACACCACCTAGAAGGTCAAGGGCAACTGATACATGGGAATACACCACCCCAAGATCCTCTACAAGCCACTTCCCATCCTGACTTTGAAATATATCATTGCTCCTTCATTGTCACTGGGTTAAAGTCCTGGAATTCCCTCTCTAATAGCATTGTGGGGTTACCTACACAAAATGTGCTGCAGTGATTCAAGAAAACAGCATACCACCACCTTCCCAATGACAATAAATGCTTAATGTTACTTAAGTGATTTTAGAGTTAGGTTTTATTGTCACATGGACTCGAGTGCAGGGATATAGGAATACAGTGAAAAGTTTACAACGTCTCCACTCACCGTGCCATCTTAGATTCAAAGTACCAAGGTACAAAATCCTAGGTTAAAAAGTAGAAAAATAAAGAAACAGGTTAAAAGTTCAACATTATGGTTCTTGTCGGTATAAAGTGGTAAATAAGAAATAAAGTTAAAATTCCAAATTACAGTACTTCTTTAGCCATGGGCCTGCAGTCGCTCTACACTGGGCTTTCCCAAAGAGGGCTAGATCTTTCGCCCTCACTGGACTCAATCTCTCGATCCACTCACCTCCACGCCTCCATCTCGTTGCAGACCACTATTTGGGCTCCCCATCCAATTCCATGATGCCGTTGACTGTCAGAGTTCTGCCCGGGCACACCAACCGCCTTGTGGTTGACTGGCAAAGTCCCTGCTCTGGGCCCTCAGCCACTGCCATTGCCACCACTGCCTCTATGACCGAGCTCCCTCCAGAAGGTAAGTAGAAAAAAACTAAATATCAAGGAAAAAAGCAAGAGAAAAAGCAAATACAACAGTCGGAGCAGTAGAGATCTGGATCAGGAACCCTACTCGGCTGCCATCTTGGCTTCACCCAGTTGTCTGTCAACAAGGTGTTTCACAAGCAATAATTCATCATGACTGGAATTCACTGCTGCCCAGCAAGAAACTCATTATGCCACTCATAAAAAGCAAAGTACATGCAGTAAGTTGCCCCTGAACTCAAGATGGGCCTTGCCAGACTTCTCATCTGATATTTTCACAGATCCCACCACCGTCCATGTCACTCAGAGCCTTATAAGATTCTGTCTTACGTCACAAACTACTTGAAGGCATTAAATCACAGTTTACATTAGGTCTTTTAGCTTGGAAGGTACTGTTAAACAAATTATTTATTAACTCCATATTAGGAATGTGAGACCAATTTTTCAAGCTTTACAGGATTGGATTTTTATCCCGACAGTGTTTTTAAAGGTACAGTTTATCAGATTCCAATTCAAAATCCAGTAAAAAAGATGAAGATACTTCCTCTATTTGAATATTGAGAAGACTGAATCAAATGTTTCTGGACCCTGCTACAAACTCTATTTCATAGCTGCTGACTACATCGCTCTCCCGCACAACAGCCTAAGTTTGAACCAGCCTGTTTTCAGTCCAAGATGAGCTTCTTACCTCACATTCATGCCATTCCAAATGTAGCATTTTTGTACCTCCATAGCATCAGCCAACTGCATCCCTCTCAGCTTATTTCCTGCTGAAACCCTCATTCATCACTTTGCCAACTTTAAACTCAACTATTCCAACGGACTCCTGTCTGGTCTCTCACATTTCACCCTCTGTAAACTTGAGGTCATCTGAAACATCTGTGGGGAGAAAGCAGAGTTGATGCTTTGAGTCTGGTAGCTGTTCTGACGAAGAGTCACCCGACATGAAATATTAGCTCTGCTTCCTTCCCATTGATGCTGCCAGACCTCCTGAGTTTTGTCAGTAATTTCTGTTTTTGTTTCAGATCCCCAGCATCCGCAATGCCTTGTTTTATTTCATTCTTCCGAAGCTTTGCTGTCCTTCTGTTAATATGCAGCAAGTCTTGTTGCCTTGTCACTCCTGTGTTCACTACCTCACATTGGCTCCCAAAGAAGGAGGTTCTTGACTTTATATTCTCATCTTTGTTTCCAAATACTTACATCCACTTACCACTGTCTTTCTCTATAAGCTCCTACACTCCCAAAACAGTTTGACGATAGTTTGTCAGAACTATGATCTAATGATCAGTCACAGAACTGAATTGTTATTTTGCCCCAGAAGTTAGCTAACCCATTAAGTATGCCTAGCATGTTCTTCTTATTTGAAGTTTCCAGAATCCGCAGTATATTGCTTTCTAAAAAGGCCTTGCTTGCAGCTAATGAAGATATCACTTTTTCAGATTTAATTGTAACCATTTTATGTCAAAATTAATAATTGGACATAAAAATACTCATTATTAACAAATATAAAGTAACATAGAGTCCCATAATGAAAGTAAAAAGTGACATACCATTTCTTTTGTTTCTAATAAATTACTGCTGAGTTGACAAGAATGGTTTTGATGAAAGTGAGTATGTCTTGTCAAAGCTTTTTGTCTTCGACACACAAAGACGTTTCATAAGAATACCAGTTGTAGGTTCATCATTTATAGTGCATGAGAGGAATATGCAAGTGGACTCTGATTGGTAGAGGCGTTGCTATGCACAATGTACCCATTAATGCTAACTGACAGTTGCGTTGCCATGGACAAAGCACTCATTAATATTAATTGATAATTAACTGCCTCTACCAATCAGAGTCCAGTTGAATCAATCAGCACTCGCTTCTCATGTGGTATAAATACTGGCTTTCCCCTTGAATTGGTATTCTTGAAAAATGTGCTGATGTGCATAAGTCATAAATTTTCAGCAAAATGTGTTTTTTTCAGCAATACTCAATTTCTGTACGACCGAATGATTATACGCATAATGTAAAGTGAAATGAAAGATAACACCGGGAAATAGGGAAACAGCAGGGTTGTGGGACTAATTAGATTGCTCTTTCAAAGAGCCAGCCCAGGCATGCTGATGTGATTGGTTTTCATCTCTGCTGTATGAATTTATAATTCACAACAGCCAATTGTGAACAGCAACATCCTGTGACAGTAACTGAGATGAATGACTACAAATCTATTTTTAATGTTATTAATTGATGTAGGGTTATTTGTTTGGAAATCAGGAGAATTCCTGGATTTTTCCATCCAACAAGTATCTTTGACATCTCCCCTAAAATACAGCACTCCAATCATGTTGTCTTCCTTCATTACTGTTACGGTGGCTTAAATTATGGAGTTTAAACCTACAAAATCCTGATGCAGAGCACATGTGTGTGTGTGTGTGTGGGCATGTGGGGGTGTGTGTGTATATATATATATATACACACACATGTGCGTGTGCATGTGTGTGTATCTGAGCACACGCATGTGTGTGTGTTATACACGTGTGTGTGTGCATATGTGTGTACCTGCACACTCATGTATTTGTGTGTGTATATACACATGTGCATGTGTGTGTGTGTGTGTGTGTGTGTGTGTTTATGTGTGTGTATTTCCGAATATAGAGGAGAGGATTAAGAAAGTCATCTATGTAAAGTACACGTTTCATTTCTTTATCAATTATATCTTTATTTCTAGAGTAACGACTGAACATATGTGAAAGAAGGCATGGTGATAGCAAATCACATGTACTGGGCCTGTGTCTATAAACCTGCAATGATGTGTCCACACGAAGAATGCTTGTTTAATTTTAAAATAGATACAGGCATGAGCGTATCAATTCTTTTGAGTATTTACCATTCCAAGATTCTGGAATGTTGATACTCTTGGGACAGCTTAATTTAGTGCAGCAATAGGAGCTTGAACTCATTAAAACTAAACAAGAGTTTTCTGATGAAGGGTCTAGGCCTGAAACGTCAAGCTTTCCTGCTCCTATGATGCTGCTTGGCCTGCTGTGTTCATCCAGCCCCACACCTTGTTATCTTGGAAAAGTCCGACTACCTTAAAGAGATGGAAGCCCAGCTATTGAGAGTCACACAGCATGATCAACCCTTACAGAATGAGAAACAAAGGGCTATCATAGCTTGTTAAAAATCTTCTACAGAGGCAGCCAATGTTCTTATGAAATTGGTACAAAAACATTCAGAGCTCAAAGGGTACTGAAACATTGCGCCAGGTGGCAACATTCCATTATGATCAATGCCCTAGGACCTTACAGGAGAAAGAGAAAACCTTGGAAGAGAGAATAAAAATCTTCATAAAATGTGACACATATTCCCCTCTCCTCCCTTGTCTGCCTTCTGCATGAACTGTTCCCTCCGGGACACCCTGGTCCACTGTTCCTTCGCCCCTAACATCACGGCACTTTCCCCTGCAACTGCCGAAGGTGTAACACCCACCCATTTACCTCCTCCATCCTCAGTATCCAAATGCCCAAACATAGCTTTCAGGTGAGGCATCAGTTTACCTGCACTTCTCACAAACTAGTCTGCTGTAATCACTGCTCACCATGTCGTCTCCTCTACTTTGGGGAAACAAAGAGTAGACTGGATGACCGCTTCGCAAAAATGACCCTGATCTTCCAGTTGCCTGTCAGTTTAACACACCACCCTGTTCCCTGGCCAACATCTCTGTCTCAGCCTTGCTGCAATGTTCCAGCGAAGCTCAGCGCAAGCTAGAAGAACACCTCATTTTCCGCTTGGGGACTCTGCAGCCCTCTGGACTCAATATCGAGTTCAATAGTTTTAGGACCTGAACTCTCCCATGTCCTAGATGCCTACCCCACACACCTGACCTTGTTACCACACAGCCTGCCATTACACACTACCTATTGTTAGTCATTAACAGTCTCCATTAGCAGCTATTCACCATTCTAGACAGATCGCTACCCACTCCTTTGTCTGTCCAACTGTTTTTCTCCTCTTTGGGCTCTATCCCCACCTATTGTTTACTTCTTAACCCCTCCCTCCCCCAACCCTATCTTCTGCATTAAAACCTATATTTTCCTAGCTACCATCAGTCCTGAGGAAAGGTCACCAGACCCGAAACATTAACTCTGATTTTTCTTCACAGATGCTGCCAGACCTGCTGAGCTTTTTCACCAACTTCTGCGTTTGTTTGTGACACAAAGTTATCCTGGAGAAACAAAACCTTGTTGAGAGTTCCTTCACCTGCGAACGAAGGTTGATCTTTTGGAAAAAGGTTTGGAAACATGCAAGAAAGTGATCCAACGAGTCACCCAGCGTGTAGACCACAGTGCTGTGCAAGAATTTCTTATCGATTCTGATCCAAAAATGTCCTTCCTCCCTTATGATGACACATTTTTATTCTCCTTTGGAATTGAAATGATTTGTCGACAGTGAAGTAGTCATCCCATTCCATGAATACAACCATCTTCCAACAATCACAAGGAGCCCATACATCCTACGCATTCTCCAAGAGCGCAGTTGGAGATTATTGCCCCAAGTTGAAGAGACATATTAAGGGATAATGGGAGAAAACAGCCATTCATGTTCATGCCTAAATGTTAATGGTTAAATGCGGTACTTTAAAAAGAACTTCTGTCTATTTGTGTGGGAGATGATATAGAGTAAAAGGTTAATTATATTTACCTCCTCATAAAACTACTAACTACGTGCAAAAATACATATATCATAAGCGAAGACAAATAAAAAGAATTGGAACTCATACCTATACGCTGCTGAAGCCTGTCCTCTCTTATCAGACATTATAAATAATTACATTAATTAAGTTTCTAAAATTTCATTCATGAGATGGTAGGCTACATCTTCCTACAGTCTAGAGAAAAAAATTTTGTGGATTGCTGGCTTCACTATCTCTCTAGCCTTATGAAACCATTGCTATGGTGATTTATACCAGAAGTGCATGAATGAAATTTCTTTAAACTCTCAAAGCAGGAGAAAATTCTATTCATTACAATCCTAGCAGTTAATCAAGTGTCACATTTATGTGACATAAAAGGCAAACTTGATTTTGGCAATTTAGAAGAATGCTTTCAGTGAATCTGACTGTAAAATCTATCACGTGGGATTTGTTCATCTTCAGCTTTCAGTTTTATCACGTGTTATAGAGCAGACATTGAACCCCTCTGAGAACTAATACTGAAACACCCAAAGAGGAGCACTTCGCCCTATAATCTGTAAAAGGATTGTGAAAAGTGGTGTAACCTGCCTTTCAGCAACTTGTAATGGTTAAATAAAATACATGCCTGGCATTCACTTTACAATCAACAAGCAACAATTTATTTATCTAACTGTAGCACTGAACAAAATAACTAAACTATTAACAAATCGAATAAATCCCTTCTAACTACTAACTGTTGCTGAATAAAGCAAGGTTCTAATGGTATGCTGTTCCAATAAATATAAGTCCCACTTATTTAAATAAAAGAATTTAGTCTTTCAAAATAACAGCTAGGTTACATGTCTTCCAGAACATTCTGTGCCTTCTCCGTCGATTCTTCTGTCAGGAATATTAACTAGCTGTGCTATCAGTAACGTTGGTATTTAGATGGTGCTTTCTCAAAGACATAGATGAGGCTGTGAGAGCCAGTGATTCTCTTTTGAGAGCTGAGGGCTAAGGATTGGTCCTATGTTGTCAAAACCATCAAATTTAAATTTAATTAGTTTTTGGTATATAAGTGCTTGGTTCAAATTGATTGGCTAAATTCAAAATCCTGTGGGTCTTGGTAAAAACTGCTGCTTGGCCTGCAAACTGTATGGCCTTTCAATACACATGTTTTAATTCGGGCGCTCTTTGTGTACTTGCAAACTTCCAAGCTGCTGCTCACAGACATCTATTTTAAGTCTTGAAGCATAGAAAAAGTGCACCATCTTTTAAAGGGCCCATTCAATGTTTTCCCCCAGTATTTTGCAAACGCCAAATTCTAACTCCTTGTCTCCCAATCCACAGGTAGTCTACTCAAATTTGTAACAATTGAATGATGTCTATCGTAAACTTGGATTTTCTCTTTCTAGGTTCTGTTTGATCTGCTGTTTATTTGCAACAATCTATTTTTGTTGTAGATTGCCATTGTTCCATTCTTTTCTCTTCTTTGTGAATTTGCTATTCGTTGGCAATGTGTTCACTGGAAGAAAGAAAGAAAGATTTGAATTTGATTTCAGTTATATCTTTCATATTCTTGGATATTCCAAATAGCTTCAAAGCCACTTAGTTTAAAAAGCAGTTATTATTGTAACACAGATAAACACAGCACATAATTCATACATATCAACAATTTAAAAACAACTAGAACTCAATATACAGGGGGCCAGTGCGTGCCCTCACCTACTTTAACAGACCACTGTGCTCCTGCACGAGCTCTGACATTCCAAAGCTGTCTTGCCTGATCAAAGATGGAGTCCAATCATTTCAAACAAGGAAAGATGGTGCCACAGTTCTCCAACAGTGGTCTGAAGGTTCTAGAAAGAACAGATTGCCTTATGGAGGAAATGCTAGGCCTGTATCCTTGGAGTTTAGAAGATTCAGTTGAAGCTTAACTTAAATTTATAAGATCCTAAGGGGACTTGACCAGGTGGATGTTATAAAGATGTTTCCTACTGTAGGAGTACCTCAAACTAGGTGCTCATTGTTTAAAAATAAGGGGGTGCCCATTTAAGACAGAGATGAGGAAACATTGTTTTCTTCGGGTGCTGTGAGACTTTGGAATTTCTTTCTTCAAAAGGCAGTGACACAGAATCTTTCAATATTTTTAAGGCAGAGGTAGATAGATTCTTGATTACCAAGGGAGTGAAACATGATTGGAGGTATGCAGCTATGTGGAACTGAAGTTAAATTCAGGTCAGCCATGATCTTATTGAATGGTAGCGCAGATTTGAATGGCTGAGTGGTCTACTCTTGTCTCTTGTTCATGTCTTTATATGTTAAGGAAAAAGTGCCAAGGAGATGAGTCCTGTTTCCAGAGGACCAGCAGAGGAGGCAATGCCACCAGACCTTGGCAGCCTGGCCAAAGTCACCACCCAGGTCAGTGCCCTCTCAACCATGCAGAGGAATGGCTAGCAGTATCCAGCATTGGGCAATGACTTTTCCTGCTTCACCAAGGTGAAGCAATTGACAGAGCAACCTAAATCAACCATCAAACTCACAACCCACAACCTGTTTCTTAATCCTTTAAATTTGTACATTCATTGTGGCGAGCAACATGAACAGCTTATTATTTTTCTATCAGTATTCAACCCATTGCTTTCCAATGTGAAAGTGCTGACTTGATTATGACATAGCACTTTTTTATTCATACTGCTTCTCAGTTGGCAAGAAAAAGCAAAATCCTCACTAGTAGGCTATGTATTTGTATTCCTAATACAGTTTACCTTCCACAGTTATTATTACTGAGATAGCAATGTCAGCATTCTAGATAATGGGCTGAATCAAGCAGAACTAGCTTGAATTAGCTTTGCTTCTTCATGTTAACAAAATTGCATCTGCAGTACTTTGATTTTATTTTATTCTTCAAGGATTCAGGAGCTTTTGGAAATAAAGAAATTTAAATGATAAGGAAAAGACTGCTATCTTCTGTAATAAAATCTCTGACATTATATAAATGTGGTGCTTCCCTAGTTTTATTTAGATAATCTGCACTCATGCCAATCTGTAAGACTTTGCTCATTTGACGTTTGAACATATTAACTTTTCCTACCAAAGCAAAATGTAGGATGATGCATTGATTATTATAGGGACAATGTTAGCCAAACCTACCTGGTGGAAATTTAGTGTATGAGTTGTTAAAATAGATCAAGTGACTTACCCATCAGTATCCTAACTAGATCCCAATATTATCAATTTTAACCCATTTTGCTGAGAAGGCAGGAAAACTAAATACTTGAAGCAGATGTGATCATTTTAGCTATACGGATTTGGGTCCAGTGCAGTTATTAAGCCCTGACTGCAACTTTTAATTGTGGGCCCAGCAGATGAAGCACTGAAAATTTAGCTCAAGACACACGAGGAGCTATTAAGCCCTATCTAAGAACCACTTCCTTTGGCGTAATGGCCCATCATTCAAATCATCACCACTGGCAAGTTCCCTGAGAGCACTTAGTTGATAGCTGTAGCATGCCATTCTGGTATTAATTTTAACTAATGCTCCATATCAATTGGCTGTTGGGCACAGTTCTGGTACAAGTCTCATTATCTGGGCCCACCCCTAACCGGTAAGCCATAGAGTCATAAAGTCACATGGCATGGAAATAGACCCTTGAGTCTAACTAGTCCATGTCAACCATGTTCCAAAACTAAACCAGTCCCACCCGCCTGCGTTTGGCCCATATCCCTCCAAACCTTTCCTATTCATATACTTCTCCAAATGCTTTTAATCATTGTAATTGTACCTGCATTTACCACTTTCTCCGGCAGTTCATTCCACACACTAACCACTCTCCGTGTAAAAACATTGCCTCTAGTCCTTTTTAAATCTTTCTCTTCTCACCTTAAAAATGTGCCCCTCTAGTTTTGGACTCCTCCTCGTTAAGGAAAACACCTTTGCTGTTCACCCTAACAATGCTTCTCATGATTTTATAAACCTGTATAAGGACACCCCTCAACTTCCTAAGCTCCAGTGAAGGAAATCCCAGCCTATCCAGCTTATTTTTATAACTCAAACCCCATGAAATGTTCATGATTTTTCTTTTGTAGCTTAACCCAATGACATATAAACATTGCTAGCGATTCCTCCTGGAATATTTTATAGCAACTGAGATACTTCATTTAATTGTTTGGCTATGAAGAAGGTTGTGAACAATAGGTTTGGCACTGACTTTTCTTACATTCTTGGATTTTAAAACAAAGTGTCTTCGAATGAGTTTAGGAAGATCATTCTGCCGAGCTAAGTTGTTGCAATGTCAATGAATTAGTATTGATGTAGTTTCCAAACATTAAATGATAAGCAATTTATTGGTCTGACTTCACAACTAGCTTGAAATTTGAACAATGAGAATTCAAATTAAGAAACCATCGAAATAGTTAAAGGAATATGAGCTAGCCTGACATTACATTGTCCCTTTAGCTTACTAACACCTTCACTCAGCATTGGGCAATAAGCACTAATTTTACTAGCAATGATCACAGCCATGAAGAAATTCTAAAATGAGTATATTTTGCATAATTACATTTCTAAACATTGCCTTCGTCCCTGTATAATTACTGATAGCTTTTAATCATGATCTCACAACCTAACTTGTACCTTAAAAAAATATACTCCATCCTCATCACAATCTGTTTGGAATACTATCCATTCATGAGTTCAACTAAGATAAATATACACTGAATCACATTGTCATTATATCTCTGACCTATTTTTGTTGCCCACATCAGAAGGCACATGTACATTTTAACATTGTTTCAAATAAATGGATTTAATAAGATGCTAGAAATTTGAATTTTATATTTTATTTGAATTTTGCTTTATTCCAAATGTGGGTGTTACATGCTTTAAATAAAAGCGAGAAGTATGTTAACTCTCTTCACTCACAAGCCAGATGCATCACATCGACTTGTTAGACAACAGTTTGTTTTTCATTTGCAGCCGACTTCACTGGCTAAGATAATGTGAAAAGAAAACCCAAACATGCAAATCAGCGCACAGCCTCCCCATCAACAACAACTCCCCATTATGGTGCAACTCCTAACTACGTCAAACGGAAAATGTTACCTGTGCTAAGGCTTCAGTGGAATTCAGTGGAAATTTGGTTCCCAGGTGTGAAAACATGCTCTAACATCTCATAAACCAACACCCAGCTTTGGCAAATGAGCCACTGCCTGGTAAAAATCTCATGATTTGAAGGCCAGGGGAGTGGCAACCTTCTGCCTCGCAAGACGAAAGGCTGTGCTGAGGTGATCAAGCCTGTGTTAAGCATCATCTGGTGTAGTGCCCAAGTCCTCCTCTGATGTAGCAATCTGTCCCATGTTTGCTGCAGAAGGAGACTGGATTGAGAAAGTGTACAATTTGCTTATCTCTGTTTTCTTTGAAACCTCTTCTCAGCCACCTGAGCTTTTCGTTTCTGTCTCTCCTGATGCACTTCCATCTGTCAACATCCAGAGTTCACAGCCACCAGTGCTTGTTATAGAGTCAGAGATACACAGCACAGAAAAAAAACCCTTTGGCCCATCATATCCACTCCAATCAAACACAGCCACTTAACTACTTGCCCAATACCCTTGTATACTTTGGCATTGCAAGTACTCATCTAAATACTTCTTAAATGTTATGCCAGTTTCTGTCTCCACCACCTCTGGAGACAGTGAGCTCCAGATTCCCAACACCCTCTGGGTGAAAATGTTTTCCTCACATTCCCTGTAAACTTCCTGTACCTTGCCTTAAATCCTGCTGTCAATGTCACTGTCTGCCATTTTCATTTCTCACTTTGCAGATGTCCTTGCAGTGTTGGTATGGATGTCGAGGAAGCCTTTTTTTTTGGTATGGCTATGAGTTCTGGATTCTGTCTTTGTGCAGGGTGCAGGGTCAGGGGGTGGGGTGTGGAAGGCAGGTGGTGGTGCCACTGGGCATTGCAAGAGTTCAGCCAAAACTGACCAAAACAGGACCCAAAGAAAACAAAGGCCACAGAATTAGGCATCTTCTTAGCCCACTGTATTCCACTGCAGACAATGTGACAGGGGCTACCATGCCACGATGCCACTCCCAAGGAAAGAAATTCCAAAGAGTAGGATGCATGTAATAGAAGGTACAAGCACCGATTGTGGAGCAAAAGGAGTGGAGGGTTTTCAAAAGGCCCAGTAGAGAGAATGGAGAGCACTCGGCAGGTTGTGTTGCGAAAGGACTTTAGGATCCTGGAGTAACTTTGCAGTGACGTCATGGATGCACTAGACTTTAGTCATGGCAATGGCACCAGCAACGGGGTGATGACCCCAGCACAGACTTGTAGCTGCTGCGGCAAAGGCGAGTTTAGGTTGCCTGCGATGTCTGTACCCAGCGGAGACTCATGGCGGAGACATGTTTGGGCCCAGTATGAGACCCGGCTGCATTGGCGAGGCCCAGTGTAGGGTTGTGGCAGTGTCCGTGGAAGCAAGATGGCGCCGGAGACTGGTGACTCTTGTTCCAGCGGCGAGGTGAGGGGACTTGTGGCTGGCCAACCTAGGCCCATGGCTGAGAACTTAACAAGAAGGGCTGTAAAGTCGAACTTTATTTCTTTATTTTTCGTGCCTTTATATTCTATATTTTGGTTTAGTTTTCTGTGTTTTAAGATAGCACTGGAGAAGGGCAACATTATATAACACTTCTAACTGTATTTTGTAACAAAATACACATGACAGTAAATAAATAATCAATGAAATTAAACAGTGTGCTTTGAATCAGATTGATGCACAGATAAATTGGGATTGAATTTGATTAACAGAAAGACACAAATGTAGATAATAGTCTTCTAATAATTTGACAGTAATTTTAGGGTCCAATATATCATAAATTGACATGCATAGTTGTATTTAGTGTTAAAATCAATAAACAGAGTTCTAAAGAAGTGTAAGTCTGAAGACAGCCCTTGACCTCGCCTTCTCTTGAATGAAATTGAAAACAAGGATGTTAAATTTAGTATTAAATGTAGGCCATCAAACACAGGTGGGCTCAGCATTCAATAGAGTTTTAGTTGAATTTAAGTTAAAGAAAGGTGAAAGTTAAAAAGCTGGCTGGAAGATAAAATCTGGAGGTAACAAAAATATTGATTCTTTCAACAAATGTACAGAGAGGGAGAAAAAGGCCAGTGGAAGTTGATGTGGCTGATGGTGACGTTATGGAGCTGGAAGTTCAACTTTTTTCCTGTGTGTTACTTCTCAGCCTGGTCGATGCTTGATCTTAAAATGTTCCATTTGAACATCTAAATTACTTTTCATGCCACATATTTGTTTTTATCTTAATCTGTTAGAAACAGAGGGAAGTCAGACTTTCAGACAATTTATCATTATCATTCAGAGATATTTTATCACTCCCCCTCCCATTCCTCAGATGACATGTCCATCCTTGGCCTCCTACAATGCCACA
>JAHRHZ010000264.1:17718350-17748017 GCA_024137785.1 Ginglymostoma cirratum
GTGTGTGTGGCGTCTGTGTGTATGTGTGTGTGTGTCTGTGTCTGTGTACACGTGTGTGGTCTGTGAGTGTGTGTGTATGTGTGTATGTGAGTGTGCGTGTGTGCGTGTGCGTGTGAATGTTGTGTGTATGTGAGTGTGTATGTGTGGTATGCGTATGTGTGTGTATGTGAGTATGTATGTGTGGTGTGTGTGTGTATGTATGTGTGTACGTGTGTGTGCGGTGTGTGTATGTGAGTGTGTATGTGTGTGAATGGTGTGTGTATGTGAGTGTTTGTGCATGTCTGTATGTGAGTGTGTGTGGTGTGTGTATGTGAGTGTGTGTGTGTGTCAGTGTGTATGTGTGTACATGAGTGTGTGTGTGTGGTGTGTGTGTACGTGAATGTGTATGTGTGTACGTGAGTGTGCGTGTGTGTGTGTGCATGTGAGTGTGTGTGAGTGTGTGGTGTGTATGTGTGGGTGTGTATGTGTATGTGTGTGTGTGTAAGTACAAGGTGCTTGTCCACAAAGTGGGGCACCAAACTCCTCTTCTCACCCATATCTGAGGCACTTGCACATTCTAAGCAGGGCAGTTCTGGACAGACAGGGCTTCTCTGGGTTAGAATGTATTTTTAAAGATGCACAGGAACAGCAGACAGTTTTGTCAGACTCCTTTTCTATTTAAATGCCTGTAGAAATGCTATCCCTCTTTCCATTTTTAGCTTGCTTCATCTCATACTCTAATTTCTTTCTCCTAATTAATTTTTCAGCCATTCTCTGCCATTCTTTATATTCGGTCCGATCATCTGATCTGCCACTCATCTTTGCGCAGTTTTGTGCTTTTTCTTTAACTTTGATATTTTCCCTAACTTCTTTAGTTAGTTGTCAATGGTGGGTCCTTCCATCAGAACTTTTCATTATGGTAGAAATCAAATTAATCAGAGTATGCTGAAATAGCCCCTTACGCGTCCACCACTGCTTCCTTATTGATCTAACCCTTAGCCTAACATTTTAGTTCACTCAGCTTTATGTCCTTGCTTTTGTTCTTAGTTAAGTTTAAAAACTATCATCATAGCCATTCTTCTCCCTTTCAACTTGCACGTAAAATTCAGTTACATAGTAGCTGCCTCTGCCTAGGAGTGTCTTTACTCTGATGTCATTCATTCATCCTGTCATGATACATAGTACTGAGTCAAATAAAACCTGCTCTCTAGGCAGTTCCAAACGTGCTGCTCTAAGAAACTATCTTAAAAACATACTGTGAGTTGTTTATCCAGGTTACCAATGCCAGTCTGATTTTTCATGTGTTTACGTAGGTTAAAATCACAAATAATTATTGCTGTTCCTTTATCAAAAGCGCCTAACATTTATTTTTGTGTACTTTTTCCTACGTTGTGGTTGCTGTTAGTTACCCTGTACACTACTCCTGTTCGTGACTTATTTTCCCACTATTCCTCATCCTCACCCAAAATGATTCTGGCATCCTGATCTCCTGGACCAAAATTGTCTCTAACTGTTGCACCAATGCCATCCTTGATTAACAGAGTTACACATCCACCTTTACCAGCTTTCTGTTCTCCTTGAATGCCATACACCCCTCGATATTCAAGGCCCAATCCTGGTCATTACATAGCCACATCCTTATAATAGCTATCAGATCATATATATTTACTTCAATGTATGCTACGAATTAGTTTACTTTGTCATGGATGTTACATATATTCAGAAACGGAGCATTTAATTTTGTTCTTTTGCTATCTTTGTGTCAGTGAATCTTGACTGTTGGCATATTTTAGATTTATTCTCTGTCTGTTCCTAACATTCTTCGATGTTATTTCCCATCTTAATGGTGCGTTCCTGCCTTGACTTAATTTACTGAATCTATCTAATCTTGATCACTCACTCTCACCTCTACTGTTTAGTTTAAAACCTTCCCTCTTTCTCTTGTTATATGGCTTGCTAGAACACCATTACCAGTTTTGTTCATGTAAATACTGCCTGAATGGTACAGCCCTTCCATTCTCTAGTATTGATATCTCTGCCCTAAGAACCTGAACGTATGTTTTAGTTACATTTCACTACTCTTGTATGATCCTGCCCATTGGCACATGGCTCGGGTAATAATTTACATATTATTGCCCTTGAAGTTCACTCTTCAATTCACTCCCAGGTCCTCATCCTGTCCGAGCATAACTTCTTTCTTGGTCCTTGTCATTGATGCCTAAATAGATGACGGCAATTGTATCCTCCCTCTCACAGTCCAAGTTCCTGTCCAGCCCTGAGCAGATGTCCTAAGCCATGGTACTAGGTAGTTAACATAACTTTTTGGACTTGCACTCCCGACAGCACAGAGCAGTGCCTATCCCCCTCATGTTATTGTCTTCTTCCACTATATTCCTTTTTTGCTCCCTCTAAGTTAGGGATTTTTGTACCCCGATACTTAGTCCATGCTGCAGCCTTCCCTCTCATCCAAACAAGTCAAAAGGAACCTCAAACTATCGGATAATTGCAAAGGCTGAGGTTTTTCCACTCTTGTCCTCTGGGTCCCCATACCTGCCTCACTACAGCCACACTCTCCATCCCCTGACCACTGACCAAATCAAGAAACTCTATCCAAAAGAGTACGGCCACCTCGCGGCACAAATGATCCCCTTCCCTGAAGTATCTGTTGTTTAGCCTCCAGCTCATTAACTCTAAGCTGAAGCTACTGAGGTGTAATCACTTACAGCAACTGTGTTTGCCCCATAACAGACTGGACAAGTTCCCTGCACGTTGCAGCTGTAACACTTCTGTCAGATCTCTCACTACTCACATCGCCACTAAGTCATACATATATTTGCATGCACACACAATGATAATAAACAGTCCATGACAATACAGTGAAAAGGTTTGATGCTTCTATGCAGTGACAGTAAGTGTAACCCACTAACTCTAGCCTCAAGTAAGGACAGACATAATATTATAGTTATTTCTAGAAGGACATATCCTTGCTTTCAGTTTTACAATGAAAACACTTAGTGTTTAATACACATATGTATTTAATATAGAGATAGCAGGAACTGTCAATGCTGGAGAATCTGAGATAACAAGGTGTAGAGCTGGATGAACACAACTGGCCAAGCAGCACCAGAAGAGCAGGAAAGCTGACATTTCGGGTCTAGACCCTTCTTCAGAAATTTTTTTTTTCTCTGAAGAAGGGCCTAGACCTGAAACGTCAGCTTTCCTGCTCCTCTGATGCTGCTTGGCCTGCTATGTTCATCCAGCTCTACACCTTGTATTTAATATAGATTGTGTTTAGCATACAATGAGTGCCTACATTTGGATTTAATTTAATTTAATTTGGCCATTGACAAAATATTTACAGGGTACATTGAACCTATTATCACAGATATTATCAGTCTTGGGCCAAATCAAATGTTTGCCGTTAGTGAGAAAATTATAAGCGCAAGTTAAAAACCTATGAAACAATGTTCATTGCAAACTTGCCACTGTATCCCTAGAATACTTCACGGTGGGAGTACTGTTAAAAATTAGAATACTGATGGGTAAGTGAGTTTTAGAAACATATATACGTTTACATTTGATTGTCTACAAAAACAATTTAAGCCAAGACATTTGCAGCTTTCTCACGCTAAATAAATGAGGTTGCTTCTCAAAGCCCAGCAGGAAATTTCACACTTGATAATGAACAAAAAAAATCATTCCCGCTGACCTTGAAAACTGAAAGGAGAACCCATTCATACCTTTCATCACTCTCAACCCCTGAAGCCTTTCTGTTGAAAATTGACTCTGTCACACAGAATGTATAAAAGCTAAGCAGTGGACAATAATAGGGATAAACTGCTACTATTTCATGATGCTCATTCAAATAGGTCAAACCACAAGCTAAAAGGAAGATTAAATAGGATTTGAAGCAAGACTGAATTTGTCTCTAATCTCTATTCCTCAAAGAATCAGACTAGTATTTAAAAGGGTAGCCTTTTCCACCCCATTTCAAATCTATCTTGGAAAAGATTTCTTTGCGACAACTGCTTGCTCATCGTAGGTTGATGAAAAAAGACTTTAAGAAAATTAGGTTTAAGCATTAATATAAAAGCCACGGTTCTTTAGTTTAGAACGCATTTATCACTAAGTAATTATGTTCAATGCGTTCTAAAATTTACAATGAATTTCAATCTAATTTAGTTACGTTTTCGATAAAGTTTTCAACCCTTGAAGAAAAATGGCTATGATTAAATGACATGTATTAATATAATCACAAACAAAAGGCCAGATTTTCCAAGGAGCAGTAATCTTCGGCCCTTCTTTTTTGTAAAGTTCCATTCAGGGCTTCCTCAGAAATGCATAGCTTAACTTTCATTCTGATAATTATTCTGTAGTGTAGAACTGCCAGAGGAAGAAAAAGCTCCAGCCCCACCACACCCGGCACTTTTCCCTGCAACCGCAGGAAGTGCTACACCTGCCCCCACACCTCCTCCCTCACCCCCAACCCATGCCCCAAGAAGACTTTCCACATCAAGCAGATGTTCACCTGCACATCTGCTAATGTGGTATACTGCATCCGCTGTTCCCGTTGTGGCCTCCTTTACATCGGGGAAATCAAGCAGAGGCTTGGGGTTGAAAGTGTATCAGAGATAGAAGGTACTGCAGATGCTGGAGAATCCGAGATAACAAGCATGGGGCTGGATGAACACAGCAGGTCAAGCAGCATCATAGGAGCAGGAAAACTTGACGTTTCGGGCCTAAACCCTTCATCAGAAATGGGGGAGGGGAAGAGGGTTCTGAAATAAATAGGGAGAGAGGGGGAGGTGGATAGAGGATGGATAGAGGAGAGGATAGGTGGAGAGGAGGCAGACAAGTCGAAGAGGCGGGGATGGAGCCAGTAAAGGTGAGTGTAGGTAGGGCGGTAGGGAGGAGATAGCCACTCACCTTTACTGCTATCTCCTCCCTATCCCCCTACCTACACTCATCTTTACTGGCTCCATCCCCGCCTCTTCGACTTGTCTGCCTCCTCTCCACCTATCCTCTCCTCTATCCATCCTCTATCCACCTCCCCCTCTCTCCCTATTTATTTCAGAACCCTCTTCCCCTCCCCCATTTCTGATAAAGGGTTTAAGCCCGAAACATCAAGTTTTCCTGCTCCTATGATGCTGCTTGACCTGCTGTGTTCATCCAGCCCCATGCTTGTTATCTCAGAGGCTTGGGGACCGCTTTGCAGAACACCTAGGCTCGGTTCACAATAAACAACTGCACCTCCCAGTCGTGAACCATTTCAACTCCCCCTCCCATTCCTCAGACGACATGTCCATCCTGGGCCTCCTGCAGTGCCACAACGATGCCACCCGAAGGTTGCTGGAACAGCAACTCATATTCTGCTTGGGAACCCTGCAGCCCGATGGCATCAATGTGGATTTCACAAGCTACAAAATCTCCCCTCTCCCTACCGCATCCCAAAACCAGCCCAGCTCGTCCCCACCTCCCTAACCTGTTCTTCCTCTCACCTATCCCCTCCTCCCACCTCAAGCCGCACCCCCATTTCCTACCTACTAACCTCATCCCGCCCCCTTGACCTGTCCGTCCTCCCTGGACTGACCTATCTGCTCCCTACCTCCCCACCTACACTCACCTTTACTGGCTCCATCCCCGCCTCTTTGACTTGTCTGTCTTCTCTCCACCTATTTTCTCCTCTATCCATCTTCTACCTGCCTCCCCCTCTCTCCTTATTTATTTCAGAACTCCCTTCCCCTCCCCCATTTCTGATGAAGAGTCTAGGCCCGAAACGTCAGCCTTCCTGCTCCTATGATGCTGCTTGGCCTGCTGTGTTCATCCAGCTTGACACCTTGTTATCTCGGATTCTCCAGCATCTGCAGTTCCTATTACCCCAGGAAGAAAAACCTTGCCTCCTTATCAAAGCAGGCAGCTTTCATGTTCTGAAATTTAAAGGTCCTGACAGCTACAGAAAAATCATTAGCACATAAAGTAAGTGTGATTTTAGGAGGTTAGGGTGCCAGATGAATGGGTGGAATAAGGTGTCATATAATTCTTGTGTTGGTGCTAGGTTTCACCTGGGAAGGTTGCTACCTGGAGAGGTGGTAGGGTGCCAGGAGTAAGATGTAAGACATGTAAGGGATAGTGTTCCACGTTAGCTGCATATGGTTTCTGATTTATGGCATCAGCAGTTCTTTCAGTTTTTATTTAGCTGAATAGGGTGCCAGGTTGCCAAGTAATTAAGGTACTACCTGGGTAGGGAATAGTGTTTGAGAGGCAGGATGCTGGATGGGTAAGGGTAGGGTGCCAGGGGAGTCAGGTGTCAGGTAATTGGGTGCCAGTTGTGCAGGTTGCCAGCTTGAACTGGGGAAGGCGCCAGTTAAATCAGGTGTTAGCTGAGCAGAGGTTGGGGTGCCAGGAAAAAGGGCGTCAGTTGGGTGATAGGATGACTGCTGAATTTGGGCAGTGTGTTGGGTGACAAGTCAGAAAGCAGTAAAAGTGCCAGGTGGTTAGGGTGAAAGGTGGCAAGGCAATACATGGTTTTAGGTGGATCAAGGTGGAAAGCAGAAATCACGTCTAATGGTGGGATGGGGAAGGTGACTGTCAGGTCTGGAGGTTTCAGGTCTGGCAGTGGGGAAGGAGAGGATGAGTATCAGGTCTTGAGATGCAGTGTTGGGTCCCAGGAGGGTGTTGAGTCCTGTGATGGGGGTTAGTTAGTTATTCAGGAGCAAGCCTATTTATTTGAACTCTTTATAGGTAACTATTATAATTAATTTCACCGGAACTGTCCAAAGTTTCTCGTTTATTTGGCTTAGACAAATTGACAAATAAAAATTTCAACATCTCAGGCAATTCTTTCGGAGTCTACTAAAATGGGGATTGCACCAGGTTCCTATGTTACCTCTGATCCACTCTGGAATAACAGCTATCTGTCCAGCTGGCAGAAAATCTGGGCCAAAGAGAATCTTAACTTCCATTTTTAATCCATCATTTGAATTGGTCACATAAGTAGCAATTCAATTTAAAATACTAGGCAAGATATTTTTGCTCTATATTGGATTATTAGAAAATGAAACATGCCTTAATCACATCTTGTATAAAAACAACCTGTTTAATAAATCTCCACTATAACTTCATAAACATTTCAGTCATTAGTATATTCCTTTACATTGTCACCCCTCATTCCTGTCAGCTCCTGTCATTTGCATATTCTCCTTAATTGTGTAGCATTACTTGGCAGAGATTGTTGGACTGACCTATAAATATTGATCAAGTAATGGATACAATGAGCAGACAATCCGATATTGACAGGTTGAGTGAATGGCCAAAAAGGACAAGATATATCTTTATTTGTCATTGAAGATCTGGGAAAATAATTAGAATAAGGCAAATGTAGAAGGCAGACTGAACATTTTGATTTTCATATACCACGGCACCTCACCCAAATAGTTACTATTTGGGAGAATAGCCAGTTAAGATTTGTAGGATGATTTGGGACATAACAGCCAAGACTAGTCTGATGTCTCCACATGTACATTTTCTAAAAATTATTTTCAGTCTGGATTAAGTACCAAGGCGGATTGTGTTTTCCTTCACTAGCCCACACATACTGAAATTGTGAAATTGCTACCGAGCTCCAGAACAAGAATGAATGCTCAGGCTTGCCTAGTTTGAATGACTCAGTGTCATACGATGTGACACAATGAGCCATTGGGAAGCCGATTACCTAAACTCAATATGTCAGAGAATGAAACCAAATGAATTTTTACTCCTAGGTTTAGAAGCCACTGCTTACATGACAGTAAGTCAGTATGAAAGTAATCAGATGTTTTAGCCAATCAAACTATGGGAAATCAAATTTAAAATTTGATTTTTGTTTTCTACTAGGTCAGAAAATCTATTTGCAGTGCAGGAACTATGCCAGCTATGATTTAAAAGTAATTAAGATGCATAAAAACTAATGAATTTTTGTTTCCCAGCTGTTTTTCTCAATTCAACGATAAATTATTGGGGTCCCTTCTGTCACTCCGCTCATGCCAATAAAGTGTTTAGCTCAATCTACCTTTTAATGTTTGAGCTGGCAGTCGAAATGTCACATTGATTGCCGATTTGCATCGGATCTGATATCAGTCCCTAAAGAACATTGATGCAGCAAAATCTATGTCTGAATTGTGCCGTGAGTTTACTAAATCAAGAGCACAAAGCTAAATTTTCCCATTTTCAGCTAAAGGCTTTTGTCACATGAGATTCATGATGTCTGATGTGCCATAGTTTGGAGTGACTTTTCTCTTAAAAAGTTTCTGCTCTTCATCTTATTAACTATGCAACCAGCCTCATGGGCCATTTCATGGGGAATTGTGCAGTCGCATTCACATCGTCGTGCCATACTTACCACATCACTGCAGATACTATGAGCCAGCAGCTAGCCCTTTTGTCATGGTCCTTGACTGCTCTCATCAAGAACATGACTCATGGAAAAGAACGCCGTCTGCCCACTTTTCAGGTAGAGACCTGGAGGTGTTGTGGAAAGGTGGAAGAATCAGAGGGGCCTGGGGGACTTCATAACCTTGAAGGAAGGGATTAGATGAATCAGGGAAATGTTGAAACTTCATGTAATAGATCAAAGGTCGGTGTTGTTTGATCACAAGGAGAGTTCCCCAAGCAGGCAAACTGAATCCAATCTCCTCAACTCCATAGTCCTCACCTGGGTTCAGCTGCAGGGACAATTAACTTCAAAACATTGAATATCAACATAACCTCAACTTAAAATTTAAAGTATGAAGCCACCTCCTTGGATTGTAACATTTTAAAACCTTACCACCCAATGTAAACCACCTGCTTGAGTTTAAAATTGCCCTTTTGGGTCAGAAAGGACTCTTGTTAACATTGTGACATTCTATCGATTTCTTCCATTTTACTTCTGTCTCCCTGGCAACTTAAATGGTTTTGCTGGGAGGGATGCATCATGGTTATCGTTATACAGCATAGAGATGGGCCTTTCAGCCCGTCATGTCTATGCCAACCAACAAACACCAGACTACTCTAATCCCATTTACCTGCACTTGATCCATAGCTACTGTATCCTGCCATTGTAAGTTCTCATTCAGCTGCTTTTTAAATGTTGTGAGAGTACCTGCCTTCACCACCTGTGTTGCTGAAATTCTCCATGATTATGATTCTGTTTCATTCATTTCATATATTTGCCAACATATTTCATCCTTCAATTCCTTTACACTATTTGGTGGTCAACAAATTATGACTGCTCTCTGGCTGTCCTTTATTTCAATCTGTATGGATTCTAATGATTATGGATGACATGTTTTGAGAGCAATCAGAAAAAAAAATCTTGTATGTTTTTATTCTACAATCAAATAAGCCCTACATTAGAAAATGAAATAATACACAGCATTTTTGGTTTAACCATTAATCATAGATTTCATTTTCTATCAGATGAAAGTGGGTATTAACCTGGACATACTGGTACAATAGACAGAGCTGCTGCTTACACTAGTTATATGCTAAGCTTATTGTGCCAGTCTGTCAGCAGAAAGAACTCAATGTGACAATGATTCAGTGTTCCTGTAAAATGCAACTTAAAAATCCAGGAATGCTTGTGATGGACAAATAATGCATTCAAAGCTTGTGCATTTGTAAAGGCTGAAGCAAATTGTTGTAAACATAAACCAGATTAGGTAAATTGATGCCAAACCTACTAAAACATACTAAATTATTGTCAGCATTTAAAGTATTTAAGCTTAGTCAATGGACTGCTTTTTTATTGCAATAATACCGAAGGTGTGGAGCACGCAATGTTGAAGGTGGATTTCAATGGATGTGAATACTGCCCGTTCAGTAGGAGAATGAGAATGGGGAACTTTAAGCTTGTGTATAGCAATTGGGGTATCAAGTATGCATTCTACAATTCTTATCCCAACATATCATTTGCTCTTTGGATAAATTAGTTCTAAATTAGCTGCATGCACCTAATTACCTCAGCTTTAAATTATGTGCATTAGGTTTGGAGCCATCATTAGTGAATGTGCAAAACCTTCTGTACCTATTTCAGCTGAGCAACAACAACGCCAGAGGCTGGATTATCCCCAGCCACTCTGCGCTGGAAAGATTCTATGAAAGTGGGAAGACAGATTACAGGGTGTTATTAAAGGGACACCTAAATTCCAACATCCTTTGCAACGAAGTTGAATATTAAGCCCTCCCAGATAGTACTGTTGACCTGCACAAAGAACTATTGTACTGCATTAATAAATAATTTAGGTGCCTGTACCCTGTACTTATGTAAGGTTGGCCAACAATGTTTCCACTAGCCCTTGGCATGAGGCAGTTGCCAGGAGGTTCCCCTGCAAATGCCACCCACCCTCCCTGTGGCAGAGGGAGTGAATGTCAAAGGTGGTGGCTGGATTGCCACTCGAGCAGGCTGCTTTATCCTGGATGGTCTCAAGCTTCTTGAGTGTTGTTGGGGCTGCACTCATCCAGGGAAGTAAGAAGTGTTTTATCACACTCCTGTTTGTGCCTCATACATAGTGGACAGGCTTTGGCGAATCAAGGGGTGAGTTTTTCTCACCAGAATTGCAGGCTTCCGACTACTGTTGTAGCCACAGTATTCATATGGCTGGGCCAGTTCAGTTTCCAGTAAATGGATTTGATGGGGTGGGGAAGGGGGCATCAACAATGATAATGCCATTGAATATTAAAGAGATATATTTAGGTTCTCTCCTGTTGGACGAGTTATTACCTGGCACTGTGAGAGTGCAAATTAGCTTGTCACCTACCAGTACAAAGCTGTACAAAGGTTGTCCAGGTTTTGCTGCATTTGGGCATGGACTGCTTCAATATCTATGGAGTCAAGAATTGCGTTAAACATTGCAGAATCATCAGTGAACAACCCAAATTTTGAGATTATGATGGAGGAAGTTTGTTGATGGTGCAGCTGAAGATTGTTGGGTCTAGGTTAGTCCCACCTGTCCTGGAGATGTGTCACAGGCTGTCTAAACAAGTTGAATAAAACACATATCCCAAGGAACTGCTGCAGTATGGGATTGAGATGATTAACCTCCAACAACCAGAACCATATTACTTCATGCTAGGTATCGCCCCAACAAGTGGGAGCTTCCCTTTTGATTCTGATTGAGTCCAGTTTTGCGAGGGCTCCTTGATGTCCCATTTGGTCAAAAACTGCCTAGATGTGAAGGGTAGTAAGTCTCACGTCACCTCTGGAGTTCATCTCTTTTGTCCATGTTTTGACCAAGCTTGCAATGAGGGCATAAGCTAAGTGCCCAGTCATAACCCAAGTGGAATGTCAGTGACCAGGCTATTTCTAAGCAAATGCCATGCGACAGCACTGTTGGAGACATGTTCATCAATTTGTCGATGTCTGAGATTAGACTGATGGTGCCATATTTGTTCAAGTTTTCATTTTTTTTCTGCACAGGACACACCAGGAAAATTTTTCACATTACTGGGTCAATGCTAGTGTTGTAGCTGTGCTGGAACAGTTTGGCTAGGGGTGAGCTAGTTCTTGAGACCAATTGTTTTTTGTCAGAAATCTTTCTCAGCAGATGTTATCTATGTGAGACACAAATAAAGTAATTTATTAATTTGAAATTAATATATTATGAATGGGAAATCCTTATATATTTTTCTGAGCTCTTGGCATTTTAGAATGCAGTTGGTCTTCCATCATGTCAGGGTATGTTCCCTGATTGATGTAATTCATTGATGCTTTGGAGAGAAAAAGAAACTGGTCTTTGTGATGCCAATTTTTTTTGGATGCAACAAAGTCTCCCAAAGTGACCTGCATGGGACACAATATTTTTGAAATGGTTTACAAGAACCTACCACACCTAGCGACCACCAGAACAATGCAGAGAAAGAAAATCATGGTGTCAGTGTGCAATCTTATTGACATCAACTCGGCTATTTTGAGTTCCATGTTCCAGCCTATGTATTCTGTTAACTTCAGACAGATAACACCGTGTTAAGCAATATGAAGGCTGCCTCATGGCATTGTTTCAAGGGATTGTGAACTAATCATAAGTTAGTTATGAGATGATATCTTCTGGCTGTTGAGCAATTCTATGGGCTGGACTTCTGTTTTGTAGACCATGTCATAGAGTGATAGAGTCACATAGCACAGAAGAGGCCCTATTGCCCATCAAGTCTACTCCGACCTATCCAGACTAATACCACTTTCCAGCACTCGGCCCATAGCCTTGAAAATTATAATATTTCAAGTGCTCGTCCATGTACTTTTTAAGGATGTGAGGTTTTCCACCTCTAATGCCCTCCTGGGCAGTGCATTCCAGATTCCCATTATCCTCTAGGTGAAAGTAGTTTTCTTCAAATGCTCTCAAAACCTCCTGCCCTTCACCTAATAATAATGCCCCCTCATTACTGATCCTTTAACTAAGGGGAACAGCTGCTTCCTATCCACCCTGTCCATGTTCCTCATAATCTTATATGCCTCAACCAAGTCCTCCTCAGCTTTCTCTGCTCTAAAGAAAACAACCCAAGCCAATCCAGCATCTCTTCATAGCTAAAATGCTTTAGCCCAGACAACATCTTGGTAACAACATCAGCTCTGACGAAGGGTCACTAGACACAAAATAACTCAGTTTTTTCTTCACAGATGCTACCAGACCTACTGAGTTTCTCTAACAATTTCTGTTTTTGTTTAACATCTTTATGAAGCTCCTCTGCAGCCCCTCAAAAGCAATCACATCCTTCCTATAATGCGGATGCCAGAATTGCATGCAATACTCCAGTTGTGGCCTAACTAATGTTTGGTAAAGCTCCAACATAACCTCCCTGTTCTTATAATGTATGCCATGACTGATAAAGACAAATGTCTCATATGCCTTCTTCACTATCTTATTAAGCTATCACCACTGTCTTCAAGGATCTGTGGACGGGCGCCCCAAGATTCCTCTGTTTCACTGAGCTTCCTAGTGTCCTACCATTCATTGACTACTCTCTTGTCTTGTTACGCCTTCCAAAGTGCATCACGTCATATTTACCAGGTTTAACTTTCATCTGCCACTGATTGCCAATCAGACCAATCCGTCTGTATGCTCCTGCAACCTAAGACCTTCTCTCTCACTATTAACCACCTGGCCAATATTTGTGTCAATTGCAAACTTACTTAACATCTGCACCCACGTTCTCAAACATATTGTTTATATATATCATAAAGCAATACTCACTGATCCCTGTGATATGCCACTGGACACTGGTCCTCAATTGCACAAACATCTTTCTAGCACTAACCTCTGTTTCCTATCAGTAGCCAATTTTGGATCCATCTTGACAAGTTAACCTAGATCCCATTTGCTTTTAGCTTTTTTATCTGTTTCCCATGTAGGGTCTGTCAAAAGTTTTGTTGAAACTCATATAAACCACAACAACTGCATCACCCTCATCCACACTTTCTGATCACCTCTTCAAAATACTTAATCACACTTGTTAGGCGTGATCTCCTCTGACAAAGCCATGCTGCCTATCCCTGATCAAATCTCACCTCTCAAGTGGAGATTAATCCTCTCCTTCAGAATTTTTTCTCCAGTAGTTTCCCTACCACTGCTGTGAGACTCATTGGTCTATAATTTCCTGATTTGTCCCTACTACCCTTCTGGAAAAATGGGACTACATTAGCTGTCTTCCAGTCCTCTGACACTTCCCCATTGGCCAAACGGGGAACAAAAAATTGTGCTAAGGCCCCTGTAATTTCCTCTCATAAGATCCTGGGATACAACTCATCTGGACCTGGGGGTTCGTCTGCTTTTAAGGCCTTGGAAACCTCCAATATCTCTTTACTCCCTATTCTCAAAAATCTCACTTTCCCTCTGTCCAAATTCTGTAGCTACATCACTTTTTCTCCCAAATGAAAGCAGATATGAGGTAACCATTTAACACCCTACCAATGTTTTGTGGATCCACAGACAGATTGTCCCATTGGTGCCGAATAAGCAATCTAATTTTTCCCTGGTCATCTTCTTTCCCTTGATATACAACATCTGGGCATTCAATCTAATTTTACTTATCAGTGGTTTTATGTGTCACCTCTTTGCTTTACTGAGCACTAAGTATAGACACGAGCCTAAAAGTGGGAGACATTCCTGTTTGGTAGGGGCATGGTAGGTTCGGTTTTCTAGTGTAAATACAATCTGTTAATCTCATTATTCATGTATAAATTGAATGCCAAAACTTAAAGGCAGGCAATAAGGATGTTCTCCTACCTCCCACAACCTTCCCAGTTGCCATATCTCAAAGACAACAAAATACTTCCCTCTCTGAGACACAAGAGCACCAATCAACCTGCCTTCATCACCCGCACTCACCCCAAAATCGGACACAAAGCGACGTCATGTTTCAATGATACCTTGCAACAGCTTCAGGAAAGGAGACGGGGGGAGGCTCCTTTTCTCTGGGATGGCAACAGAAGGCCATCTTGACCGACCAAGGCAGCCTTGGCCATGAGGCAGCTGCAGTGGTTAGGGTCATGGACAGCTGAAGCGAACCTAGCTCCAGTGCTTCAAGTGAATGACTATCTGTTACACTCCACAAGGGAACGTAGCTCTGTCTATTCAGTGCTAACTCATACTGTCAGGAGTATGACGTGTTCTAACTTTGACACTGTAAAGGTCCATCACACACGAGACTGGGTGACAGGTGTCTCCATCTGACGCCTCAAGTGTGGTCAATGGCTGTCACCTAACTGCAGCTACCACTGAAGCACAACTAGGGGCAGGTAAAGGCAGCAATGAGAATGTCGCAGGGCGAATAATCCGGAAATGCAGGCTAATGATTTGTGAAACATTCATGCCAGACAAATGTTAGGCAACAACTATGTCAAATAAGAGGCAATCACTGCCCCTTGACTTCCAGCGGTGTTCCCATCACTGATCCCCCACTATCAACATTCTTGGGGTTACCATTGACCAGAAGCTCAACGGAGCTTGTCAAACAGAGTCACGGGGCCTTACAGCACAGAAATAGACCCTTCTGTCCAACTCACCCATGCCAACCAAGTTTCCCAGACTAAAACTAATCCCTGAGTTTGACCCATATCCCTCTAAAACTTTCCTATTCACCTACCTGTCCTAATGTCTTTTAAATATTGTGACTGTACCTGAATCTATTGCTTCCTCTGACAGGTAATTCCACATACAATTTACCCTCTGTGTGAAAAGTTGCCTCTCAGGTCCCTTTTAATTCTTTCTCCTCTTGCCATAAAAATATGCCGTCTAGTTTCGAACTCCCTCACCCCCAGACCTTTGCTATTCACCTTATCTATGACCATCATGATTTTGTAAACCTCTATAAGGTCATCCCTCAACCTCCTATGCTCCAGTGAGAAAAATCCCAGACTATCCAGCCTCTTTTTATAACTCAAACCCTCCAGTCCCAGCAGCATCCTGGTAAATCTTTTCTGCACCCTCTCCAATTTAATGATATCCTTCCTGTAGCAGAGCAACCAGAACTGTACACTGTACTCCAAAAGTGACCTCACCAACGTCCTGTACAACCTCAACATGACATTCCAGCTCTTAAACTCAATGATCTGAGTAATGAAGGTAAGTGTGCTAAACACTTTCTTAACCACCCTGTCTACCTGCGGAGCTACTTCCAAAGAACTATGTACCTGAATTCCTAGATGTCTCTGTTTAACAACTCCACCAAGGGCCCAACTATTAACTGTATAAGTCCTGCCCTTGTTTGTTTTACCAAAATGCCATCCTCAGATTTATCCAAATTAAAAAGAATTCCATCTACTACCCCTCAGCACTTTGGCCCAATTGATCAAGACCCCTTTGCAATCTTAGATAATCTTCTTCACTATCAATTCTACGACCAATTTTGGTGTCTTGCGCAAACTTACTAACCATGCCTCCTAAATTCTCACCCAAATCATTTATATAAGTGATAAACAACAGTGGACCCAGCACCGATCCCTGCAGAACACTATTGGCCTCCGGTCTGAAAAACAATCCGCCACCACCACCCTCTCCTACTATCAAGCCAATCTCATACCCAAATGGCAAGCTTTCCCTGAATCTCACATGATCCATATTTACTAGTCAGTCTATCATGTGGAAACTTGTCAAAGACTTTACTAAAGTCCATATAGACAACGTATAATGCTCTGTGCTCATAAACACAGTGGCTACAAAAGCAGGTCAGAGGCTAGGAATACTGTGGCGGGTAACTCACGTCCTGACTCCCCAAAGCCTGTCCACCATCTAGAAGGCACAAGTCAGGAGGGTAATAGAACATTGCCAACTTGCCTGGATGGGTGCAGTTCCAAAAACATTCAAGAAGCTTCAGACCATCCAGGACACAGCACCAGATGATGTCTATTGAATTAATTTGAGGCATGCTGGCAAAGCAGTCAGTAGGCTTCCTTAAGCCCTGTTCCAGCTGATAAGGGAACACCAAGACATAGCAGAAAGAAAAGAAAAACTAAAGACCATTGGAGTCACTTTGGGTGCACAGCTGTCAGCCTAATGTGGTGACTGAGTTCTTCATGCTGCTGCCTCATAGCACCAGGGAACTGCCTTGTGGACACTGCACATTCTCCTAGAGCCTATGTAGGTTTCCTCTGAGTGTTCTAGTTTCCTCCCATAGGCCAAAGATGTGGAGGTTAGATGGATTGGCCATGCCAAATTGCCCATAGTGCCCAGAGTTGTGCAGGTTAAGTGGATTAGCCATGGGAAATGCATGGTTATAGGAATAGAATGGAGCTGTGTCTGTGGGGGATGCCCTTCAGAGGGTTGGTGCAGACTCAACAGGCTGATAGGCCTCTTTCTGTGCTGAAGGGATTCTATAATTCTAAATATTGAAAGGTGATCTAAAATAGGTGGGCCCACAGAACCACCATGTTACCTGATTTTTCTGATCAGACTGCATCACTTCACACTTCTCTGCATTGCACCTTATCTGACACCTATCTACTTACTCCACAAACTTACACCATAAGACCATAAGATGTTGAAGCAAAATTAGGCCATTCAGCCCCTCAAATCTGCTTCACAATTCAATCATGGCTGAAATGTTTCTAACCCCATTCGCCTGCCTTCTCCCATGACACTTGATCCCCTTACTAATCAAGAACCTATCTATCTCCTTTTTAAATACACTCAAGGCCTCCACAGCCTTCTGTATCAATGAGTTCCATAGGTTCACTACCCTTTGGCTGCAGAAATTTTTCCTCATCTCAGTTGTAAACGGTAGTCCCTTCACTCTGAGACTGTGCCCTCATGTCCTCGTCTCTCCTACTAGTGGAATCATCTTTCCCACTTCCGCTCTATCCAGTCCTCTCAGTATTGTGTAAGTTTCAATGAGATCTGGCAGAAACCAGAGAGTGGGGTTAAAAGAGTCTTTCTCAGGATGGTAGCCGGTGACAAGTGGTATTCCGCAAGGGTCAGTGTTGAGACCACAACTTTTCACTTTATACATTAATGATCTAAATGAAGGAACTGACGGCATTCTGGTGAAGTTTGCAGATGATAAAATGATAGATAGAGGGACAGGTAGTATTGAGGAGTGGGGGAAGCTGCAAAAGGATTTGGACAGGTTAGGTGAGTGGGCAAGGAAGTGGCAGATGGAGTACCACGTAGGAAAGTGTGAGGCCATGCACTTTGGTAAGAAGAATAGAGGCATGGATTATTTTCTAAATGGGGAGAAAATTCAAAAGTGCAAAGAGACTTGGGAGTTCTAGTCCAGGAGTTTCTCAAGGTAAACTCGCAGGTTGAGTCAGTAGTCAGGAAGGCAAATGCAACTTTCACATTTATTTTGAGATGACTTGAATATAAAAGCAGGGATGTACTTCGGAGGCTCTATAAGGCTCTGGTCAGGCCACATTTGGAGTATTGTGTGCAGTTTTGGGCCCCAATTCTCCGGAAAGATGTACTGGCCCTGGAGCAGGTTCAGGGCAGGTTCACGAGAATGGTCCCAGGAATGAAAAGCTTAACATATGAGGAACGTTGAGGGCTCTGAGACTATACTCATTGGAGTTTAGAAGAATGAGGGGGAGGATCTAATTGAAACTTACAGAATACTGAATGGCTTGGACAGAGTGGATGTTGGGAAGATGTTTCCATTGGTAGGAGAGACTAGGACCCGAGGGCACAGCCTTAGAGTAAAGGAAAGACCTTTTAGAACAGGGATAAGGAGAAACTTCTTTAGCCAGAGAGTGGTGAATCTACGGAATTCACTACTACAGAACACTGTGGAGGCCAAGTCATTGAGTATATTTAAGACGGAGATAGATAGGTTCTTGATTGTCAAGGGGGTCAAGGGTTGTGGGGAGAAAGCGGGAGAATAAGGTAGAGAAATTTACCAGCCATGATTGAATGGCGGAGTAGACTTGATGGGCTGAATGGCCTAATTTCTGCTCCTATGTCTTATGGTCTTATGGTCTTATACCCATCCTCATACTTCTAAATACCACCGAGTACAGACCCAGAATCATCAACTACTCCTCTTGTGCAAAGCCCTTTCATCAAGGATCATCCTTATAAACATACTCTGGACCCCCTTCAAGATCATCATATCCTTCTTTTGATACAGCACCCAATGCTGTTCTCAATATTCCAAATGCAGTCTGATCAAAGCCTTACACAGCCTCAGTTGTACCTCTCTGCTATTCTATTCTAGTCGTCTCAAAATAAATGCCAACATTGCATTTGCCTTCCTAACTGCCAACTGAATCTGCATGTTAACCTTAAGAGAATTGTGAATTAGGACTCCTAAGTCCCTTTGTCCTTCAGATTTCTGACGACGTTTCCTATTTTGAAAATAGTCGATGCCTCTATTCTTCTCGAACAAAGTGCATAACCTCACACGTTCCCACATTGTATTCGATCTGCCAATTCTCTGCCCACTCTCCTAGACTGCCCAAATACCACTGTAGCCTCCCCACCTTCTTAACACTACTTGTCTCTCCACCTATCTTTGTGTCATCTGCAAACTGAATAACAATGCTCCCAACTCCTTCATGCAGATTGTTAACGTATGTCGTGAATAGTTGTGGTCCCAGCACGAACCCCTGCGAAACTCCACTCGTCACTGGCTGCCATCCTGAAAGAGACTCCTTCATCCCTACTCTCTACCTTCTGCCAGTCAGCCAATCCTGTATCCATGCCAGTTTTGCCATGGGTGCTTGTCTTATTTAGCAGCCCCCTTTGTGGCCCCTTGGCAAAGGCCTTGAAATCCAAATAGATCAAGTCCACTGGTTCTCCTTTGTTCAACTTGCTCATTACATCCTCAAAGAGTTCCATCAGATTTGTCAGGCGTTACTTCCCCTTGATAAAGCCGTGCTGACTCAATCCTATTTGATCACATACCTGCAAGTGTGGACAATGGACTCTAAATGTCACAATGGGATGGATTATGCTATGATCGTATGAACAACAAACATATGGACATATGAAGATACAAATTAGGAGCAGACCTGGGCTATTTGACCACTCAATCCATTCCACTATTCAATAGCATCATGGCTGATCTTATCATGGCCTCGACTCTCAATAACCTTTTAATCCCTTGTTAGTGAAGAATCTACTTACCTCCATCTTAAAATATTCAACGACTCTGTCTCTGCTGCTCCCTGCTGTCATAATCCCAGTTGATGGCTCTACTGCACAAGATAGATGCCAGAATGAAATGGAATTTGATTCATTCCTTTCTTTATTTTGATTAATGTGGTGATTAGACACTGCACCATAGTCACATGAGGCTGCGGAATTTCTTTCCCAATTCAGATGTTATTACGACAAAGACAAAAACAAAAAAAAAAGCCATCTAACAATAGAAAACAGTTTAGAAAAATCTTAAAATACACAGTAAAGCTTTTAACCAGAGATGGCACCAAGTTACACTATTCGACCCTTCAAATCTCTTGAACAAGGCTGACCTGCTGCCTCAGATCAATCTTCCTGAATTTCCCTTAATTTCCTCATTACTCAGCAACCTCTTAACCTCTAAGCTGAATATATCCAATGACCCCGGGAAACAGATTGTCAGCAGGCCTGAGCCCTCAAGACCCAAAGGCACCAGGAAACAACTGTCTAAGTCTTCTAAACTCATAGGGCCAAGCACAGAACAGGCTCTCTCACTCCACTTGCAGAAGTCACCACTGCACTTAATAGACTGGGAGGCAGTGGATGAATAAAACAAACTGAGGGCATGTGGGTGAAAGATTGTTATGTAGAAAGATAGAAAATACAAGCAGGGGTAGGCCAGTTATCCCATTCAGCTTACTCCCCCATGCAATAGGATCATAGTCGATCAACCAACTCAACTCCCTGTTCCTGCTTTCTCCCCATACTCTTTGGTCTCTTTAGCCCTAGGAACTATATCTAACTCCTTCTTGAAAGCATTTAAAATTTTGGCCTCAACTACTTTCTGTAACAGAGAATTCCATAGGCTGACCACTCTCTGGGTGAAGAAATTTCTCCTCATTTCAGTCCTAAATGACCTAATACTGAATCCTTAGACTAATCCCTGGCTCTGGATTGCTGGTCATTGGGAACACCCTTCCTCTATTTACCTGTCCAGTCCTGATAGAACTTTGTAGGTTTCTACGAGAACCCCCATCACTCTTGTAAACTTCAGTGAATATTATCTTAACTGATCCAGTCTGTCTTCATATGTCAGTCCTACCATTCCAGGAATCAGTCTGGTAAATCTTCGCTGCAGTCCATAGCCAAAAATCCTTCCCCAGATAAATAATCTTTGTTGTAAATAACCTTTCATTTTCGTAAATTTTTTTTCACTTGCAACATTGAAATGTACTCTAATTTTCACCACCAGGCCTGGTTAAGTCACAACCATGGTGAGAGATGAGCAGCCCCTTCAGACATCCCAAGGGTGAAAGAAATTTTAATGAACAAAAATTGTTCATTTCAAAAAGCAATTGACTCCTTGACTGCAGATAGACTAAGTCAGCAGGTATCCTTGAACAGTGATACTGATCACAGTAGCCCAGGAATTGCACTTTTACACTGATAACTGTGAAACTAAAAGCTCTGAGCAGGGAATATTCCAGTGCCTTGTCTGCACATATCATTCCGCACCTATACCCATCTCACAAGTGAGAGTACCAGATCAATGATGATTCTACCCATCTCCACAGGGAAAGGTTCATTCTACGAATGATCTTTTCAAGGGACGTACTACCATTCAAGGCAGGGGGATATACAATGGAAAACTCACATTTTAACACTCTTTCATAATCTGTGAAGAAAAGTTGTATCACATGTTGCCCCTTGCAGGTTCAACATTATCGCATAGGCATTTCATGGTAAACTAGCAGTCTAGGTGCCCTCAGAAATATTGAAGAGTTACCAATCAACAAAGTGTCAAAAGGAGGATTCATGTTTTTTCAGCCTTCAAAGAAGAAAGCCATGTTTATTAATACATGCAGCGTCCTGTTCAGCTGTTTCACGCTGCTGATGTGAATTAGCACTATGAGTGGTGATTGCCAAGTACACAATACTACCATCAACTTACAAAGATCTCCTACCTATTATATAAGTGAGTAATTTGGTATATAAATTTTGGTGCCAGTGTGATGTTAGCATTATATAGGCTGTAAAAACCAAAGATTGGTGGTTTCTATCAAGCAACATATACATTCAGCTGTTTGCAACAAGGAACCAACCAGCTTTGCCCACCCCTTGTAAAACTCACGACACAGACTTCAATGTTAGATTTGATTCTATGGCTGGAAGCATTTGCTAAATAATCCTGAGTGTGTGAAAGAATTACACGGACAGCCAATTTAGAAATGACAGGTGGTCTCGCAAAGTAATCGCCTTTCATGCCCTGGGAATTATATATGCTCGGTAAAGAGGTAAGCTTTAAATAAGGCTATGATTGAATGCTTTCCATTTGCCTGCGTGTGTGCAGCTCCAAAGCCACTCAAGAAGCTCACTAAATGCCAGAGGAACACAGTAACTCACCGGCAGCTTCCAAACTCCTTTCCTCCACAGCCTGGAAGGACACGGGCAGCAGATGCATGGGAGCCCACCTGCATTTTCCTCTGCAAACTACCATCCTAACATGGGTCTATTTTGTCATTCCTTCTCCACCAGTGGATCAACATCATCATTGGAATTCCCTCCCAAACAGCACTGTGGATAAGCCATCATCACATGGACGGCAAAGATTCAAGAAGGCAGCGCACCACCAGCTTTCCAAGGGCAAATAAAGATGGCCAATAAATGCGATCTGGACAGTGATATCCACAACCTGTGGTTGAAAGAATTACGCTTTTAAAAAGTCAATTTGATCTGCACTCCCACCATGACTTGTGCACTAAAGCTGCAGCATGCATAGAAGAATGCGAAGCACCAAACTATAAGGCTTCATTGATGATAGTCCCAAACTGCAACATAAGAGCTGAAGGGGAACAAATCATAACTGTGGTCATCCACAGAATGTCTCCCTTCTTCTCTCTCTTCTCACAACTGCCCCTGTTTCTTTTGTGTTCTTGGCTGTGTTCTCCCAGCTCTCAATGTTGACCTACCAGATCAGCCATGACTGCAATAAAAGATTTTTAAGAAGAAAAGAAGCAGACTAGCTCCAACAAAACATTGTTAGCAGAAAACAGCAGTAGGTAAATCAACAAATAAACTGAACCAAGAGAATGAGCCCATCACATAGTCAAAGATTATTGTGAAACTCAGTTTTGAGAATACAAAGAGGTAGATTAAATGAATGGAGTATCATGTGGGAAAATGAGAGTTGGTCCACAATGACGGGAAGAATAGAAAACAAAAATGTGATGTAAGTGGAGACAGATTACACAATATTATGGTACAGAAGGGTTTTGGGGTCCTTGAGCATGAATCACAAAAATGATCGCATGTAGGTCCATCAAGTAGAGACAACTGCAACATTTTTTTAATTGCAAGGAGTATGGAGCATAAAAGTGGGGAAGTCTCACTACAACTGGACATTGTTGAGATTAAGTTTGCACAGTTTTAATTACATTAGACAAAGATGAACATATTTGTATTGGAAGCAGTTTGGAGAAGGTCCTGGGATGAAAGGGGTGTCCAATGTGGAAAGATTAATTATATTGGAAAGCCCTTCACATTTAGACTAAGACAAGACGAAATTTTTTTCTTCAAATGGTTATTCATCTGTGGTATTTTCTTCTCCAGTAGACAGCTGAGACTTGGTCCTGGAGCATAGCTAATGCTCAGTTGGACAGATTTTTTGATCTACAAGGGAATCAAGAGTTAATGGGGGTGGTAGAGTCAAGCAGGAAAGCTGAATTCAGATCACATTCAGATCACCCATGGCTCAATAGGCTGAATGGCCTACTTCTGCTCCTATTTCTAATGACCTTTTGAGCTTTTTTTTTAAATAGTGCTGCCGAAGATCTCTTCTTATTGCATTATGAGGGTTGTGAGTTTCTCGCATGGTGAGTCAGATCCTGTAGCAGCTCAGTTTCACAAAACAGAATCTACAACAAGCAGAAAACCCTTATTTAAATATTACATTGAGCCTTTTTTTAGCACTTCTGCTGTACATTCCGGAGGACTCTGAGCCAAGTTCTTTGTGACATCTTTCCAGAATGGACAGAGAATGCAGTCAACCCCACGGTATTAGGCTCTTAGACAACATTTCAAATCTTTATAAAGAATGTTCTGCAACAGAGTTTTCAGGCCATTGTCTTGGAGCACTGCTAAAAGATCATTTGCACTGTTAAAATTAAGATGGTGTTGGTCATAACTGTTGTTCTTTACTTTGGCATTTTAACGTGAAATAAAGCAGCTGAACACATTAAATCAAGTTTGTCTCATTGAACATTTCACCTTTGGAGATTTTGAAGAGGTACTGTGAAAAATGCATGGATACACAGTCCTCATTGCAAGAGAATGCTACCGTCATATCTCTGGATCATACAATTATGCGAGCAGATTTATAGCAGTGCCAGTTGAACTTAATAAATTCAAGATGCTTGCATTACTCGTTGGTCTGATTGTTGCTACTGAATCAGAGAACGTATCTAAGATAAATACATTTTGTTCAGCATGCCATTAATCCTTCAGCTTTAAGATATAAAATATTGTAAAGCCTAAAGCTTCAAGATATTATATTCCACCCTTACATCATAGACATGTTTTTGAATGAATTCATTATGTCATTATTTACATAGCAACCACAGCAATTCTTCCCTATTTAGATTAATTGAGATGAAACATCATTCTATTGCATACAATTTTAAATAAGATTTCTCAGGTCCAGGCCCTTTAGGCCAATCCCCGGGAATGATCAGCAAAGTCTTCCAGGTCAATGGTGCTAACTATAGAGCAGGCTCCTATCCACCAAGCTGTGGTGACCAGGATCACATTTTCTATTTTTTTGTTCATTCATGGGATGAGGGCGTTGCTGGCTAGGCAGCATTTATTGTCCATTCCTAATTGCCCAGAGGGCAGTTAAGAGTCAACCACATTGCTGTGGGTCTGGAGTCACATGTAGTTAGGATGACCAGGTAAGGATGGCAGTTTTAGTGAACCACATGGGTTTTTCCTGACAAGCGACAATGGTCGACATTAGACTTGCAGATTTTTTTTGCTTCTAATTCAAATTCCAACATCTGCTATGGTGGGATTTGAACCCTGGTCCCCAGAACATTATATGGGTCTCTGGATTAACAGTCCAGCGATAAAACCACTAGGCCATCACCTTCCCCTATTTAGATGTCGTGGGAGGGAAAGGAAGACACTGTGGACGCACTTCATTGCAAGTAATTTTTCACTTTTGCAATGATACGTTCATTATCACTCTTAAAATGCCTCTTTCATCCTTTTATTAAGGATGGAAAATATTGTAATGTTGATGCAATGCTCATGTCTCACAAGCAACTGACTCCCGGGCTGCACACATAATTAGACTCAGGGGATTCTTGAACTGTGACATTTATAACTATAACTAAGACATTGCACTTCAATGTGCACAGCACTGAGGGTCTAAAAAAGATGCAGGCATCTCCACCACGCAGCTCTCTGATCCAGTGTCTTTATTATGCATTTGCTTTGAGTAGGGCTGACCACTTTTCCACTATTCATGTCTATCATTAAGATCTGATTTGCAATGCTATCTCTCATTACTAAAATTAGCACTCTGTTTGTATTTTGCTGTGGGCACCATCACCATCTGTTCTATTTTCTTTTCCTCCTACTTTGTCATGACATAAAAATGCTATTTCCTAGCCCTGTTCAGTTCTGAAGAAGAGTCATTGGGCTCAAAATGTTAACTCTGTTTCTCTCTCCACAGATGCTGTCAAATTTGCAGAGTTTCTCCAGCGTTTCCTGTTCTCATCATATATAAGCAACACTGAAGGATTGTGGTGCCCTGCCCTGCATAGATTATCCACAGTCACACCTACCCTTTGAACAAAAGCGTGGAATCTACTGACTTAAACTTATTGTCAACTTAGACCCTCAACTTGGAGAAATTTATCATCAATGACCTCAAACTATTAAAGGAACTTAATGTAGGGGCAAATTACTGCGGATGCTGGAATCTGTACTGAAAACAAAAAATGCTGGAAATCACAGTGTGTCAGGCAGCATCCGTAGAGAGCAAGCTAACATTTGCCCCCTCAACACTTGCTGCCAGCTCTGATAAAGAGTCATTTAAACTCAAAGCGTTACCTAGCTCTCTCGCCATGGCTATGGCCGACTCTCTGTGATTTCCAGCATTTTTTGTTTCCATAAAAGGAACTTAGTCAGCTTTGCCATCTGTATACTGGGTTCTCTAATCATATGTCCTTGACCCCTAAAAATTTTCCAACCAGCAGAATTATCTCAGGCTAGAATATATGTCTATGTATTTTTAGCAGAAACAAATTCTTCTTAAATTTACCAATATCAGCACCTAGAATCCTAATGTAAGAATTCTAGGATGTTGTTGTCAAGATGTTTGCTCATGTGGAATTAGGTATGACAACACTACATTTGTAAAGATTGCATATGAGTATGTAGTGTAAAAATCAAATCTAAATTGTATGAAAACACTGAATACCAGAATATCAAAAATTGTTATTGCATGACTATTTTGCTTGAAATTCATGCAGAATGTTAAATCCACCTTAAAGAAAAAACCTTTTAGATATTCAGATAAATAAGATTTAAAGAAACCTATATTCACAATTCAGTATAATTTCACTATTGTGTCTATGTCTCAAACCTCATGGGTAGTCAGAAATTAGCTCAACTCTTCTGTAGATTAAGATGTCTGATCTATACCTCTTTGCACACGTCTATATGTGTTTTGTCTTTTAAGTTTCCTTGTGTGGCAGGTGAAAAAGGTTCCATTGTTTTTAGATAAGGCCTGTCACTGTATCCAAAAATGGCTTTTTCTTTATGAATGAGTGAGGTTTACCATTCTTTTTGTCTTTTCCTATCTTACAGGTGTTTAGTCATTTTCCAACACTAATGTCTTCCAGGTCACAAAAATATTTCATGCTCTCTGAAGAAGGGTCCCGACCCGAAATATCAACTTTCCTGCTCCTCTGATGCTGCCTGGCTTGCTGTGTTTCTTCAGCTCCACACTGTGTTATCTATGCTTTTCCATGTGGTGTTTTCTTACGAGTGTTTTTTGTGCTTCTTCAAAAGTTGCATGTAGTACATCTTATTTTCAATACATTAACACCTTAACTTCGTCACTAAATTGGTCACTTCCTTTACAATCTAACCTCAGCAACATATCATGTTACTGCCCTCTCTCAGTTACTGCTGCTTTCTCCTGAATGGTGAGAAGTAGCAGAAAAGTGGAAATGGTCTAAGTTGTAATCAGTTACCAAGCGTACAATCATATGAATAAGAAAACATTTATTCAGCAATAGTAAAATTTATGAAGGGCAGAAATAACCAGGTCCATGTGTACTGTGGACTGACCAGAGGCTGTTTGTCACACAATTAACAGGAAGTCACACAATGAAAGGAAGTCCAAACCCAACACAATGCTCCTGGATGTAAGATAACAAGGTGTGGGGCTGGATGAGCACAGCAGGCCAAGCAGCATCATAGGAGCAGGAAAACTTGACGTTTCAGGCCTAAACCCTTCATCAGAAATGGGGGAGGGGAAGAGGGTTCTGAAATAAATAGGGAGAGAGGGGAAGGCGGATAGAGGATGGATAGAGGAGAGGATAGGTGGAGAGGAGGCAGACAAGTCGAAGAGGCGGGGATGGAGCCAGTAAAGGTGAGTGTAGGTAGGGGGGTGGGGAGGAGATAGGTCAGTCCAGGGAGGACGGACAGGTCAAGGGGGCGGGATGAAGTTAGTAGATAGGAGATGGGGGTGTGGCTTGAGGTGAGAGGAAAAACAGCTTAGGGAGGTGGAGATGAGCTGGGCTGGTTTTGGGATGCGGTTGGGGGAGGGGAGATTTTGAAGCTTGTGAAATCCACATTGATGCCATTGGGCCACCTGGACCATCTCCAACACTTCTCTCTCCTTCCTGGACCTCTCTGTCTCCATCTCGGGCAACCACCTAGAAACAGATGTCCATTTCAAGCCCACTGACTCCCACAGCTACCTGGAATACATCTCCTCCCACCCTCCCTCCTGCAAAAATGCCATCCCCTATTCCCAATTCCTTCGCCTCCGCCGCATCTGCTCCCAGGATGAGACATTCCACTCCTGTACATCTCAAATGTCCTCATTCTTCAAGGACCGCAACTTCCCCCCCACAGTGGTCGAGAACGCCCTCGACCGTGTCTCCCGCATTTCCCGGAACACATCCCTCACGCCCCATCCCCGCAATAATAACCAAAAAAGAATCCCCCTCATCCTCACATACCACCCCACCAATCTCCAGATCCAACGCATCATCCTCTGACACTTCCGCCATCTGCAATCAGACCCCACCACCAAAGACATTTTTCCCTCCCCACCCTTTTCTGCCTTCCGGAGGGATCACTCCCTCCGCGACTCCCTCGTCCGCTCCACACTCCCCTCTAGCCCCACCACACCCGGCACTTTTCCTTGTAACTGCAGGAAGTGCTACACCTGCCCCCACACCTCCTCCCTCACCCCAATCCCAGGCCCCAAGAAGACTTTCCACATCAGGCAGATGTTCACCTGCACATCTGCCAATGTGGTATACTGCATCCGCTGTACCCGTTGTGGCTTCCTCTACATCGGGGAAACCAAGCAAAGGCTTGGGGACCGCTTTGCAGAACACCTGCGCTCAGTTCGCAACAAACAACTGCACCTCCCAGTTGCGAACCATTTCAACTCCCCCTCCCATTCCTCAGATGACATGTCCATCCTGGGCCTCCTGCAATGCCACAGTGATGCCACCCGAAGGCTGCAGAAACAGCAAATCATATTCAGCCTGGGAACCCTGCAGCCCAATGGCATCAATGTGGATTTCACAAGCTTCAACATCTCCCCTCCCCCAACCGCATCCCAAAACCAGCCCAGCTCATCTCCACCTCCCTAACCTGTTTTTCCTCTCACCCCAAGCCACACCCCCATCTCCTATCTACTAACATCATCCCGCCCCCTTGACCTGTCCGTCCTCCCTGGACTGACCTATCTCCTCCCCACCCCCCTACCTACACTCACCTTTATTTGCTCCATCCCCGCCTCTTCGACTTGTCTGCCTCGTCTCCACCTATCCTCTCCTCTATCCATCCTCTATCCGCCTCCCCCTCTCTCCCTATTTATTTCAGAACTCTCTTCCCCTCCCCCATTTCTGATGAAGGGTTTAGGCCCGAAACATCAAGTTTTCCTGCTCCTATGATGCTGCTTGACCTGCTGTGTTCGTCCAGCCCCACGCCTTGTTATCTCGGATTCTCCAGCATCTGCAGTACCTTTTACCTCTGAAACAATTTTCGCTCCTGGATGTATTCAGGTTGTGTCTTAACTCTATGTTCAACAGTGCTTAACTCTGTCATGCTCTCTTAGTCAATGCTAAGATACTCGTCCTATATCTCAGACGCTTGCTCTCAATCCCCCATTTCAACTGCATCCACTTTGCTGGCTCCAGTTGTGAAGGCCATGATATTTCACTATGATGCAGCACACCCTATCTGGGTTACATTGCAAAGAACTGTCAGAATCATTCAGCCATCCAAACCTCATCTTAAGGATGCCTACAGAAGCATTGTAACTCCATTCTGCAAGTGCCCAGGGAGGTTTGTAAAGATGTCATCAGCATGTTTTGCGGGATGCTTTTGGACAAATTCACACACCACTTCACCCTTCAGGACTTCATTTTGGAACACTATACTTTGCATCCTTCTGCAAGATCACTTTGCAGGGATCCCGAGGGGATTGTTGGTTTGGGGTGGATGGGTGGAGTTCATAATCACAGTTAAATAATGTAGTGCATATCAGGGGTAATCTGATACACTAAAAAAAGCTTCTCCAGATGCATTCCTTTCAACATAGCTGTTCATTAAAGATAAAGCTGTAATGCAAAGAAGTAACAAGTTTGTTTACTTTGGGAAAATAATGTTCTTTGTTTTCAAAGCCAAAACAATCTTACACAATTCCTTAGAAATAAAGACAGAAAGTCATTCCAGAAATTTGTATCTTAATTGTAATGTGTTCAAAGAACAATAAACAAAACAAGAGATAATAAGGTGTAGAGCTGGATGAACACAGCAGGCCAAGCAGCATCAGAGGAGCAGGAAAGCTGATGTTTCGGGCCTAGATCCTTCC
>JAHRHZ010000264.1:17748417-17788980 GCA_024137785.1 Ginglymostoma cirratum
TGTCTAGGCCCGAAACATCAGCTTTCCTGCTCCTCTGATGCTGCTTGGCCTGCTGTGTTCATCCAGCTCTACGCCTTGTTATCTCAGATTGTCCAGCATCCGCAGTTCTTACTATCTCTATAAACAAAACAAAACTAGTTTAAGTTTGTGAAGTAACTGTGAAGTGGAACAAGCTTTGGCAGGACAGTAACAGATAGCGAAGTTTTGCAGGGACACATCCTGCATCCATTGCATTTTATACAATTCATCTTGTAACATATTAAATTTGCTGACAATGACAAACAATTCACTGTGAAGTGATTAAAATCAGGAATACTCAAAAGGCCAGATTTGACAGTGTGCAGAGATCTTGAGGTGGAGTTTGTAAGTTAAGAGGAGATTACTGATACAGGGAGGGTCACTGAGTGACTTGAAAACAAGAAAGAGCATTGCTTAACCAGGAGCTAAATATCTGTTAGTGAACACAGCAGAGGTAAATAAGTAAGAGTTGCTCTGAATCAGGAGGTTGACATCAGAATTCAAAATGCCCTCAAATTTATTTATAATCAAACACTGTATGCATGAAACTGTCATTGATGCATTTTTACAAATTCTTGGAAACCACAGAAGTTACTGGAATGGAAAATGCCTTGAATAAATGAGGTAAAAGGAATGGAAGATAAGTACTTGGGGCAAGACCCTACATGAATCAAAGTTAGGGCTAGAGGGGTTGTGTGTACATGTAGGTCTATGAGGTATAGTTCCTTTCAAAATCAATTTCTGGGCTGGAAATACAATTCATTTTCCCTTTTCTGAACTACTCTAATTAAGGATTAAATTGCAGTGGTTTAAGCAGAGCATTAATAAAAGGAGAAATGGTTCATTGTCCAACGGCAGCTTTAACCATAATTTATAGACTGGTGTAGAATTCAAACATATACAATGATGGAGTCCCTATGATGAATAAAGTCTTTCAAAGTAGATTTATGTTCAAACCACTTTATTTTTGTTCCTTTCAGTTCAGAGCTCAGGCCTTTTTCCAACATTCTCACACTTATAATGAAGCCTGTTAGACCACCCTTCACAGGCTGAGAACATAAAGGAGAAAGTGAATGATTCAAATACCTAGGGCAGCTGTTTTCATGAGTTCTGCACCTTAACAAAGACTGTATTGTTCATTGATATGACCACTGTGCTCAGGTAGCTGTGCTGCACTTAAAAGTGTCTTTGAATTATATCTGGTCTCTGAGCATAGTGTTGAGAGACATCTGCTATGTTCATCACAGTGATGATAGTTTGCATCTGGTCTATCTATCTGCCTTACAAATCCCCCATATAGAACTTAGAAAATTTCAAACAACCAGCAAGAATAAGAAATTGTCATAAAATTTAATTCATATTTCCAAAAATAAATTTTGTTGATTTTTTTTCATTTTACACCCATGAGTTAAGAAGCCAGGATTAGAGGGATGTAGATATCTTGAAGGGTTCTGGGTTGGAGGAGTTTCCAGAAATGGGAGGCCAGGCCAGGGAAGGGTTTGAAAACAAAGATTAGAATTTTAAAATTGAGATGTTGCTTGACCAAGAGCCAATTTAGGAAATAAGGACAGGGGATGTTAAGGGAACTGTACCTGCTGCAGGTTCAAACAGACAGCAGAATTTTGAGTGATCCGAAGTTCAGGAATGATAGCACGTGGGAGACCAGCCTGGAGTGCATTGAAGTTGTTCGAATCTCGAGGTAACGAAGGCATGCATTAGACTTTCAGAAGCAGATGAGGCAGTGAAAAGTTGTGCAGTTATGAAAATAGAAACAGCCTTATTTTTAAATTTGGCATGCTGCCCATCACAGTCTGCACAGGCACAACTTGCAGAACATGACTATTACGCCCAAGGTGTGAAACAATTTTTAGGCCTCATGTATATTTGCCTGTGACAAGTGACTTTCCAAAAGATTTTGTGAAGAAGGGTCCTGACCCGAAACATCAGCTTCCCTGCTCCTCTGATGCTGCCTGGCCTGCTGTGTTCCTTCAGCTCCATACCTTGTTATCTCTGACTCCAACATCTGCAGTTCTTGCTATCTCTTTCCAAAAGGTATTTCACTCTAAAGGTGTAATGATGACATCTACTGGTAGAAAAATATCATTGCAAATACTGCATAAAGTAATTCTGTTGCTCAGTTTGAGTGTTCATGAAGTGAATGTTGACTGAGGCTGCCAATCGAGACACACATCATTTGCAGCTGACTCACTTTACTTTCCCTGTTACTTTGTGCTGATAATTATGCAATTGCTAAAGGCCCACACATATACTTACTCTAGTAACTGTCCTAAATCATTTCTAAACTTTCCATCTCAACTTAACTCAGTCCTCAACTGAGTTTCCAATCCCATGTACTCTTCGTCACAAGGCAATTTCACTTACACAGTATTACTAAGTTTCACTTTGTCTTTATCTCATACTATCCACTGATGAAACTATTTGCCATCCCTTTGTTACCATAGGCTCAATTTCAACAACAGCAGTTTACCACAAGTATTGATGCTGGATCCACAGCTTTTCACCATTTATATGAATGATTTGGATGTGAATATAGGAGGCGTGGTTAGTAAGTTTGCAGATAACACCAAAGCAGGTAGTGGAGTGGAGAGTGAGGATTATCTCAGAGTACAACAGGACCACGATCAGATGGGCCAATGGAGTTTAATTTAGATAAATGTGAGCTGTTGCATTTTGGTAAGGCAAACCAGGGCAGGACTTATACACGTCAGCTTTTCTGCTCCTCTGATGCTGCTTGGCCTGCTGTGTTCATCCAGCTTTACACCTTGTTATCTTTTATACACTTTATGGTGGGCCCCTGAGGAATGTTACTGAACAAAGCGACCCAGGGATACATGTGCATAACTCCTTGAAACTGGAGTTGCAGGTAGACAGGTTGATGAAGAAGGCGTTTGGCACATTTGCCTTCATTGGTCAGAACATTAAGTATAGCAGTTACATGCATCTATCCAGGACATTCATGAGGCCACTTTTAAAATAGTGTGTACCATTCCGGTCGCCTTTCTATGGGAAGGATGTCGTTAAACTTGAGAAGGTGCTGAAAGGATTTACAAGCATTTTACCAAGACTGGAAGGTTTCAGCCATAGGGAGAGGCAGATTAGGCTGTGGTTTTTTCCCCTGGAGCATTGGAGGCTGAGGGATGACCTTATAGAGGTTTATAAAATCATGAGGGGCATGGATAGGGTAAATAGCCAAGGTCTTTTTCCCAGGGTAGGAAGCCAAAAAATAGAGGGCATAAGTTTAAGGTGAGAGGGGAAAGATTTAGAAAGGACCCGAGGGGTAACATTTTTTAATTCAGAGGGTGGTGCGTGTAAGAAATGAGCTGCTAGAGGAAGCGGTAGAGGCAGGAGCAATTATAATATTTAAAAGGCATCCGGATAGGTGTATGAATAGGAGGGGTTTAGAGGGATATGGGCCAAATGCTGGCAAATGGGAATAGATCAGATTGGGAAGACAGGTTGGCAGGGAAGAGTTGGACCAAAAGGTCTGTTTCCCTGCTGTTTGACTCTATGTCTCTATGAATTGATTGTATGGCCCATGGTTGTTCCTAGCTATCCTAGCTAGCTATAAGAATACTTCTTATGCAGTCCCTCAGGGTTAAGGATGACTTTCTTCTGCCCTGGGGTTGTAGATCCTGAGATGTCTAATCCTGGATCCGCATAGTGTGAAATAGGTGGGGCAGCTGGTATTTGAGGAAGTGGGTATGTGGGATATTCAGGTTTATGCCCATTCCTTCCACTGTTTGCACTTGACCTCCATCTGGGCCTTGTCAGACACACTCAAAATGGGTGGCACCTTCACTTCTTCTCCTGAGGTTCAAGATTCCCGTGTCTCAGTGGGGATATTACATTTTTCAGGGAAGCTTTAAGTCCTTGAAGTGTTTCCTCTGCCCTTCTGGGTACCACTTGCTGTGATAAAGCGCATGTCAGGCACACCGACAATGTGGTCCACCCAGTGTAGCTGAATGACTGTAACAGTGCTTCGATACTAGGGATGTTAACTTAAGAGAGGATACCAATATTGGAGGATACTGGACCTACAGGATTTGTGGAGGTATTGCTGGCAACATTAAGAGATTTAGGATATCTGCTCTATGTTGTCTGATGCATGCTGAAGGACTGGTCCCACTGCTGCCCTGTACACCATGAGCTTGATAGTAGACTTGAGGTTTTTGTCATTAAACAGCTTGTTCATCAGATAGTCAAAGACTGTACTGGCACACTGGATGTGTTATTAAATTTCATCATCGATGTCTGCCCAACTGACAGAAGGCTTCTGACACATGGAGCATGTTGCAATGTTGGATCATAATCCAAAAATACAAGAGTACCATGATATTTCTCTCTCTCTGTTGAATAGTTGGGTTATATTTGCTGCCTACAGTTTACAGGGTTTGTTCTAGAAACCAGAGAATTTGGAAATTCACTTTCAATGTTTTCAATACTTGTACAGCCAGCTCTTTTATATATGTTCTGATCAACCTGTTCAGGGACATTATGATAAACCTTTGGAGCAGGTGGGACTTTAGACTCTTATTTTATAAGCCATTAAGCTCAGGGTTAGAGCAACGTTCCCCCTAAATACTGTGCCGTGCATCTTCACCTTGTGGCACTGTGTAATCCCTCTAAGTTCGAATCACAACCATGCGTGTGTACATCTTAAAAGGAACTTTGTTTGCCTGTGGCCTATTTATTCCTGCACGCAGATGCACAAATTAAACAGAACATTAGTCCAAGGGAGATCGAAGGTAGTGCCAGCTCCTTGTCGGCAATATGAGATTCACTCACTCCTAGCTCACACACCCCTCTCACATGCTCACTTTCTCCATCTTCCCCGCTTTTAATCCCGTCACTACCATCATCCAACAATGTCATGGGTCAGTTGGTCTGCCTAACTGATTTCATGGTCTTTTTAGCAACCTGCCTGTCCTCTGATCTATTGAAAGCCTGCAGATAACTGTCTTAGTCACCAACATTTAAGTCACCTGCTTGCAAAAACACCAACGTGAGAGCTTGCTGTGCAAAGATGATATCATCAGTCAGTCTCCTTCCTTGCCTCACAATGAGAAGAAGGGTAACCTTTGTTCCACTGGTTTTCCTTTATACAGCATCAAAGCAGAGGCAGTAAATGAATCACCACATGCACTAGCAGTCCAGCAGAAGGCCCAACAATTAAACTGGCATCCGAGCAACAGTAGGCCCTAATCTTGTCTGAAGGGAACCTTTCCCTGCCCCAAACAAGGTCACACGTATCATGTTAAATATCACTGAGAAGAAGGGATTCCCAGGCTAGATATTTTTGTCATCCCTCATCGCTGTTAATTATCTAAGTACCTTCAATCCGTCCTCTGAATTCCAGCTTCAACCTCCATTTATCGATCCAAACATTTGCCCAGTTCTCCATCACTATTTGCCATCTTCATTCCCCTCTCTATTATCCTAGTTCCTCACCCTACCATTCCATCCTCTCCTCTCACATCAACCCCATTCTTCTCTCTATCCCTGAATTTTTATTCTCTTCTTCCTTTTTTCAAATTCCATCTCTCTCTTCGCTCATTTCCCATGCTGTTATTTACCTTATTCCACTGTATCAATCTATACATTGGATGAGCCATTTTCCAGCAACTTCAAATTGCCCAGGTTTAGGAATCTTGAAATCTGGTCCGAGCCACCATTGTTAGAGAGCTTCCAAAACAATTCGATTCTGATCTGAAATATTAACTCTGCTTCTTTTTCAATAAATGCTGCCTGACAAGCTTTCCATCATCCTCCGACACTTCCGCCATCTGCAATCTGACACCACCACCAAAGACATTTTTCCCTCCCCACCCTTATCTGCTTTCCGGAGGGACCACTCGCTCCGTGACTCCCTTGTCTGCTCCACACTCCCCTCCAGCCCCACCACACCCGGCACTTTTCCCTGCAACCGCAGGAAGTGCTACACCTGCCCCCACACCTCTTCCCTCACCCCAATCCCAGGCCCCAAGAAGACTTTCCACATCAGGCAGATGTTCACCTGCACATCTGCCAATGTGGTATACTGCATCCACTGTACCTGTTGTGGCTTCCTCTACATCGGGGAAACCAAGCAAAGGCTTGGGGACCGCTTTGCAGAACACCTGCGCTCAGTTCGCAACAAACAACTGCACCTCCCAGTCGCGAACCATTTCAACTCCCCCTCCAATTCCTCAGACGACATGTCCATCCTGGGCCTCCTGCAATGCCACAGTGATGCCACCTGAAGGCTGCAGAAACAGCAAATCATATTCAGCCTGGGAACCCTGCAGCCCAATGGTATCAATGTGGATTTCACAAGCTTCAAAGTCTCCCCTCCCCCAACTGCATCCCAAAACCAGCCCAGCTCATCTCCACCTCCCTAACCTGTCCTTCCTCTCACCTATCCCCTCCTCCCACCTCAAGCCCCACCCCCATCTCCTATCTACTAACCTCATCCCACCCCCTTGACCTGTCCGTCCTCCCTGGACAGACCTATCTCCTCCCTACCCCCCCACCTACACTCACCTTTACTGGCTCCATCCCTGCCTCTTCGACTTGTCTGCCTCCTCTCCACCTATCCTCTCCTCTATCCATCTTCTATCCGCCTCCCCCTCTCTCCCTATTTATTTCAGAACCCTCTTCCCCTCCCCCATTTCTGATGAAGGGTCTAGGCCCGAAACGTCAAGCTTTCCTGCTCCTATGATGCTGCTTGACCTGCTGTGTTCATCCAGCCCCACACCTTGTTATCTCGGATTCTCCAGCATCTGCAGTACCTTTTATCTCTGATTCCAACATTTTCTGTTTGTTTCTGATTTCTCACGACAAATTGTTATTTACTTCATTGTTTCATTTCCTGTTCCCAAATCTTCTTCTTTCCATTTCCCTTTTGTCTGTCCTGAATTTAAGGTGAATTTACTTTACTTAATGTATGGAGGTTTCATGCATTTTAACCAGTATTTCGGAATCATGCTGGATAATTCAATTTTATATGGAAGTTCTCAGTTAAAGGCCTCGCTTCATTTGTGACATTAGCTTTCAATGAAATTAATCAGCAGTACTTTAACTGGGCAACAACAAAATTCAGTATTGCACAGAAGTCTTAGCAAGTATTGCATGGGAGAATAATCTTTGTTGTTGTAAACGCCTTAGCAATGGAACCCAGAGTGGAACAATCTAATCAATGTTGCCATGGAAATGGAATGCTCTTAAGAATGACACCAAACAGAAATATTTTAAAAAATACGAAGAAACATAAAGAAGGGAGAAATGAGAGATATACAAAAGTAAGTGGAAATTAATTGAAATGAGAGTTAGATAGGGTTAGAAAGAATGGAAGCATATTGCAGAAAGCAGGAAGAAGTTAGAGAATTTTGTTTAACTGTATGAGTAAATGGTGGCTTTGAATCACCACATGCACTAGCAACCCAGCAGAAGGCCCAACAATTAAACTGGCATCCGAGCAACAGTAGGCCCTAATCTTGCCCGAAGGGAACCTTTCCCTGACCCAAACACGGTCACATGTGTCATGTTAAATATCACTGAGAGGAAAGGATTCCCAGGCTTGATATTTTTGTTATCCCTCATCTGACAAAAAGTAGCAGTTAGTAGGCCGAGTGAAAAGAGGTATAACAGGTATTGGAGAAGGATGATTTTGTTGGGGAGGCCCACTCCTTGATCATGGATTGGACCCTCTAAGAAATGATAACTTTCTAAAAACGTGATAGACCCCTCGCAGATGAGTATATTTTGGGCAGGGGATGCACTTATGTTCGCATATTTGTAATTCCCAGAATTGCCAACATGTAGCATGTGTATTAATTTTTATGAACTGCAGATAAATAACTGTGATATAACTGAATTATTGTACAAACATGAGGAGCTGAATGTCTCACTTTTGTTCCTACATTTTTGCGCTCCTAAATACACATGGTGATATTATTGTTGGCAATGTGTGGGCTGCTACTAATTACACTGATCTAACTAGGTGCCACTTTTTAATAATGCAGATGGCTGAATTTTAATAAAAATTAGCAGATCTTCAATATACTAATCAGAGATAAAAATTAAAATAACTTTAATTAACACTTATGTTGTGATATTGTGTCTCTGCGGCCTACTCAGTCTTCAAATTTTTGTATCCCTTAATTTTTATTTTGTTGTATTCCTATGATAATTACACAGTTCCATCTTCTGCCTCGGATTAAATAAGACTGTTCACAATCTCAACAATCTACTTGGTTTTTGAAGTCAGTGTCTGACCTCATGTCCATTTTTGTCACTGTAAAACCTGACGAACTAATTCTTTCCTAACCAACCTTCTATTTTCCACTGACTTCAGCTTATCCAAAACTCTGCGGTAAGTGTTCTATTCATTACATGTCTTACTCAGATGTTGGGTGGGACTTTCCATTGGCAATGGGGGTCTCACCCACAATCTGGAGACCTTGCGAGAGACATCCTTGGCACTTTGTCTGGAAGGCCCATCAAAATTTTCTTTCGGGCAAGGACACTAGTGGGCCTTGACCTGTAACTAACTCCCTGAGGATACAAGTCCAGCCCACTGGGAGTTGCCATCCAATCAGGAGTTGGCATCTCCTGTACTCAGCATTGCCCTAGGAACAGCCATGACTGCTGATGGAAAGCAACTCCGGAGTTCAAAGATGCAGGAGCGATGCTCTTTTTGAGAGGGGACACTAGGATGGCGGTGTTTCCAGGGTTGTGTGTCACTGGTTGAGGAGATTCAAAAATAAATACAGGGTGTGATTCTCAATGAGTACATCCTGTCCTATGCCCATTGGGCACTGAGTTCCGTTAATCAAGGCACCCTGGACCTCATAGAGCCACAGAGTCATACAGCATGGAAAAAAGGCCCTTCGGCCCAACACGTCCACGTTTTCTAAACTGAGCTAGTTCCATTTGCCTGTGTTTGATCCATATCCCGCTAAACCTTTCCTATCCATATTCCTGTCCAAATGTCTCTTAAATGTTATAATTGTACCCACCTCCACCACTTCCTCTGGCAGCTCTTTTCAAATATGGACCAATCTCTGTGCGAAAAAGTTGCCCATCAGGTCCCTTTTAAATCTTTCCCCTCTCACTTTAAACCTATGCCCTCTAGTTTTGGACTCCCCTACTTTGGGGAAAAGACCTTGGCTATTCAACTCATCTATGCCCCTTATTAAAGCTTCCTACACCTCAGGGAAAGAAGACTCAACCTATCCAGCCTCTCCTTATAACTTAAAGCCCCAGTCTTGATAACATCCTTGTAAATCATTTTTGCACCCTTTCCAGTTTAATAACAACCTACTCCTCCCTCCCAACCCCACAATTTTCAACTGATCAGCAGTGAGCAGACTGGCTGTTTATAGGAAAACTGTATGTCAGCAGGATCACCTGAGAGTAGGCTCAACACAGCAACAGAGCCTGAGGCTGTTATGTGTGTCTTAAACAGCCAATGAGGGACCTCACTTGGTGGTGGCCCAGAAAAATCAACCATGCACGTTTCACCCAAAATTTAATTCCAGTTGGGGTAGAAAGGTGGCAAGGATGGGGTACTTCAGCACACCACCAAATTAAATGCCACTTGAGCCTTTAGCCTCACCACCCCCAGGAGTATAAAATTCTGCCCCACCACCTCTGTGCTCCCTGACTATATTGAGTCTCTCATTAAAATTCTTATAGTTTTTCGAAGTCTTCTCCTCTCTATTTCTATCATCCCTATAATTCTCTGATAATTCGGTGTTTCTCCAAGTCTGGACTCTTGTACTCTTACTTCGTTTGGTGAACCTTTGGCTTTTTTTTGATTCCAGCCATTTAGGTTTTAAGTTCTGGTAAACATCGCCACCACACCATCGCTAAACATCACCGTGGCTCCAGCACTCTCTCATACCTTCTTTAAGCTGCGCCATAAAATTAGTCTCTGATCTGGCTTTTAGCCACAAGTCCTAACATTGTCCTTACTCTCGAAGAAGTGCACCGTTTTTAGTTAACAGGATAGTGTATAGCATGATGGCAAAATATACAACTACATAATAATTCTTTCAGAGAGTATACACAATACATTTGCTCCCTATGTAGGTTAGCTCAGAACATTGTTTTCACCTATATAATGTGTGTGACATCTTCAGAATGAGTGGAGCTCCATGTATCATGAAAACTAACTTCTTAAGAAGTGTCACCTTATGTAACATCTCCCCCCAAGCAGTTCTTGAATCTACATTATAGCAGGGGTGTGATAGCATTTGACAGAGTGCAGATGACATTTATTGGGCTAGAGAGTTTCAATTAGGAAGATAGATTGGACAGACTGAGATTGGTTTCCTTAGCGCAAAGCAGATTGAGAGGCAGAAATTGAGATTGAGATGGAAATAATTATGATAGATTGTCACTCACTGGAGATGGTGTTACTTGCCACTTTTCAGCCTAAGTCTGAATATTGACTGTGTCTTGTTACATCTGAACATTTGCTGCTTCAGTTTCTGAGGAGGCATGAATGGTGCTTGACATTATGCAATCATTGGTGAACATTGCAACTTTTGACCTGCAATCATGTAAATAACAGAACTGGGTACACTCCTGTCTCATCTATTCCCAAGATTCTGACATAAATATTCAGGCACCATGACATTTCACACCTTTCTCAGAACTTACTTTGTTCAGACTTGGACGAAGAGTTGGTGTTTTGCTTGTGGACTTTGGTCCTGAGCGGTGGATCATTTCTCAGATGGAGGATCTTTTATCTCTTGGAAACCCTTTGTGGATGATATTGTTCTTGTCAACCTTCTCTTTGACCTATTGGAGAGACTTTTAATCTCACGAATATCCTTCCTGCAAGAAAGCTGCTCTGTTAAAACAAGTAAAGTTTTTCTTCTGGATTTTTGTACCGAACAATACCTTTCAAATTGGAAGGGGAGGTATATTTTTCATACTACCTGAAATGTTTAGGCCAGGAAGCTTCTTCTTCTTGTCCAAGCCCTGAATCTGTTGGCAATGTTCTTTTCCTCCATGGAGCTCAATGAAGCTTATTTCTCTCAGATTGTTGATCAGGCTGGACATTGTCAGTCACTGTTTGGGGTTGTTTGACCAATTTAAGAGACTTTTGTGGACTCTTAATTGCACTATTTCTGTCGGCAAATTTAGATCCTTTGATGTCTAAGTAGAAGGTGCAGTGAATTTATTTGAATGATTCGTGATGTGAGGCCTGGTACGAGTTCTCACCATATCTTACCAAATTGAACTACCTATCCTGTCACTGGAATACCTCCCATACAATCCTAGCCACATCTTACCACATTCCCAGAGCAACTTGACATTCACCAGATATTTATCAAATGATCAGATATCGCTAGGACACATGCCATCTTTGAAAGCTCATTGTGCACCCAGACAATTGCTGTCAGCCCAGAGCTGCCGTGCACAGTTCTCCATATTTGCCTTGGACATGGCAGGCCAGGAGAAATTGGCGGATGTTGGCCTAGAGACCCTGCTGGATGGAGCATTGCAAATGCAGGATGTCCTCTTCCCCGAGGAGCAGCAGTGGCGATTATGACATCAGGCCTTGCTGGGCTGTTCCTTGCTTGCCAGCCAGTGCCGTTTCAGCCATCTGGACGAATGCACAGAAAAGTAGGAAAAGGTCCATGACCTTCCCCATTCTGCCAGCGTAAATGTCATCATCTCTCCAATACCTCACACTCACTCTGTCTCTACTACTGCACCCTTCTCCCACCAAGGCTCATGCTCTACCACACCCATTATCCCCTGCAATATCTTCTCCACTTGCTATTAAACCCCAATCCCGGACACCACTAACCTTGCATGCCCTCTACATTGCCTACTCACTCACTTGAGTGCAGGCTCAAAAGTGAAGACTTTTGATTGTAAACATGGTTTGCATTTCAATTCTCTTATGTGCATTGAACTGCAGTGCAACTTGTAATATTCCCAGGCTTCTGACAGTTATACCATCTCCCCACACAGTCTTATCCCTCAGATGACTGTAACTTCTGACTCTTGAGTTGTGGTAACTGATCTAAGAGGACAATAATTCATGCTCTATACCAAGCCTAAAATTAGCAGGATTTCCACTGTCATGCAGAGTTCTGTCTACTCTGGGCAGCTAGTTCCCCTAGGAATGTCTCAGGTATTTTTTTCCAAGGGAGGTATCTCATCTGAAGCAGGTGAGATTACCTTTTCTAATGGTGGTGGGTTTTATCCAGTGTAGACCTCTTTGTGTGTATGGTGACCAGTATTTCTACTGTTCTGAAACTGTCTTACTTCTCCATGTCTTCTGGAAATGACCTACGCTTTTACAAAAGTAGTATTCCTGTGTAATGGCTGGATGTTGACTATGCTGTGTAGTCTTGATATCCTACACTGTGTGGACACTGAACCTTACTCTCAGATGTTTGGTTTCTTCTCCATGTAGGCCCAAGGGAGTTATTGCATGATGTCAGTAAATGCAACTGCATTACCAAATCAGGCATATTATTAGGACTCTCATGAATAGTACCAAATATGTCTGCTGTCCACAAAGACTTGTTTCAAACTCATTGACTCCATCCACAGACTGTGCGTGACATTATCAAAAAGGGTGGAACTCAATGTAACATGAACATCAACTCCTTTAGAAACAGAGAGGCTGGAGAAATTCAGGAGGGCTGGCCGTATCTGCAGGGAAAGAAACGGAGTTAATGTTTTAAGAGTCCATATGACTTGGCTTCAGATTTCCAATATTTGCAGTATTTTGTTTTTATTAGGTAATGACTGGATTAGATTCACCCTGATTCTCATTGGTAAGACATACCTGAACGTTATTTTATGTTGTTAGATTGCTACTACTGTCCTAACAATGCCAAAACAGCTAGGCTGGGGCCTATCTGATGGAAAGGGCTTGCACATCAACAATCTTGGCTTTTTCCAATGCACTAAACATTTTTGTTACATTATTTTGGAGAGTGGACTTTGGAAGGTGGCCAAATAGAATCATCTTTGGCTAAAGACATTTAAAAACACTTCAGTCTTGTCTCTTACACTCCATACTGAGCTCTACCAGGCTTAAGTGACCCTGAATTTGGTAGAGTTTTGGTTTCATCTTTGACTATGCTTATATTAGTTATAGTAGGCTCAATATTGCTCATGCCACTTACCAGCGACAAGCAATTTCATGTTTCACTGTAACTGTTGAACAAGACAGTAACAAATCACAATTGAATAAATGAAACAAGACTGTTACCAATGCTCATTAGCTTTATTTAAATCACAACCATGAACAAATATGAAGAAGTTCTGAAGAGGAGTCATATTAGACTTGAAACATTGACTCTATGTGTCTCTCTACAAATGCTACCAGACCTAAAGTGTTTCTGTAGCATTCTCTGTTTTTATTTCAGATTTTTAGCATCCACAGTATTTTGCTTTTAGATAACATGTCAAATACATTTGCCAAGCTATGTTAGAAGCCAAGAGTTATTAAAGTAATTTAATCCATATTACAAATAACATAATTTAATAGAAATTTACACCACAGCAGTCTTTACATACCTCTACCAAAGACCTCAGAAAGCTGAGCCTGAACTGTCTTCCTCTGACAATATGTACTCCAAACTATTTCCACCTTTCTAAATTGATCCCAGCCTTGCCTAACATCGGGATTCTGCTTCATACTCAACACATTGTGAAGCCTGTGAACGAACAATGGTTTGCAGCAATATAAGAATGATTTTTCTGAAGAAGGGTCCCAACCCGAAACGTCAACTTTCCTCTTCCTCTGATGCTGCCTGGCCCGCTGTGTTCCTCCAGTTCCATACTGTGTTGTCTCTGACTCCAGCATCGGCAGTTCTTGCTATCCGTAAGAATGTGCTATTTACTTTTTCAATATGTTTGTGATGCAAACAATGCAAGATAGAGCGACTTGTGCCCTGATAACTGTTAGAGGTGCTTAAGTGTACAAGAAAATGGAACCTGAATGAAATACAAAACTACTGTTTTTGATCAGTGATACTGGAATTTAAAGCCTCGAATCGTATGGTGGAGTAATTACACCAAGCTACCACTAGATGGGTACATATGGCAACAAGTCTCTAGAGCTAACAAGCATGGGGCTGGATGAACACAGCAGGTCAAGCAGCATCATAGGAGCAGGAAAACTTGACGTTTCGGGCCTAAACCCTTCATCAGAAAAAAGTCTCTAGAGCAACGTTTTGGCTGGAGAAGAAAATGCTGTTAATGTGCAAAAAAATTCTCTGTCTGATAAACTGTTGAAGTTGCCTGGTGGCAAATGATCTCCCAGTTTCTGATGTTTAAGGAAATGTCTAATATAGGTGAAGAACTTTCCTTTAAGCAAAGATCAAAATCAGTAATCAAATCAGTGATTGAATTGCTTTTATATATCTGCTGACTTAATCAAAGGAATATATGGCTGAATCTTACAATATCTTGGCTAAGTTTCATGAAGGGTTTCCCACCACGCGGCCTAATGAATTTTCTAACGCTAATTACAAACACACCTCATTAACTCAGATATAATAGGAAGTGCAGATGCTGGAGAATCCGAGACAACCAGGTGTGCAGCTGGATGAACACAGGAGGCCAAGCAGCATCAGAGGAGCAGGAAAGCTTGATCATCATCAGATGAAGGGTTTAGGCCCGAAACATCAAGCTCTCCTGCTCCTCTGATGCTGCTTGGCCTGCTGTGTTCATCCAGCTCTACACCTTGTTGTCTCACACCCCATTAACTACTTTCCACCAGCCCATGGTACCCGTCTCATCCAGTGCTTGCACAATTCTCTCATTCGCTGAAATTGTGGAGCCATAGAGTCATACAGCATGGAAACAAACCCTCCGGTCCAACTTGTCCAAGTTTTCCAAACTAAATTAAGGTCACTCACAATCGCTTATGCTCCAGTGAAAAAAGTCCCAGCCTATCAAGCGCCTCCTTATAACTCAAACCCTCCAGTCCCAGCAACATCCTGGTAAATCTTTTCTGAACACGCTCCAATTTAATAATATCCTTCCTATAGCAGGACAACCAGAACTGTACACAGTACTCCAAAAGTAGCCTCACCAACACCCTGTGTAATCTCAACATCATGTCCTGTACTCAAAAGTCTGAACAATGAAGTTAAGTGTGCTAATTGAAAGTTCTCATCACTGCTGGGATATCTCTGATGCTGGTAAAATTTTGTAAAAGCCAATGTGCATTTGGTTTAGTCTGGAGCTGCATGGCACAATTTCTGACACTTGCCCCAGGCACTGCAGATAAGTAGCTCTCCACTTTGCACCTAAGGTTCTGGAGATCCTGGTGAAAGGAGTGGTGTAGAGGAGGAGTGTTGTTTTTATTTTACCCCAGGGCTGCCAATGAATCCATGACCCCAGTTTCTGCCAGTCTCATCGGAGATTGTCACTGAGGTCAGTGCAGTGTCAGCCACTAGGAGGAACACCCAGCACCGTAGAAAGAAGGTCAATGATCTCCACCACTCTGTGAGGGTGAGTGTCACTGTCTGCTCTCAACTTCCTCACACTCACTTCATCTCTGCTACTGCACTCATCCTTTACCAAAGCTCATACTCTTCCAGTCTCACTGTTGCATGTAACATCTTGCCTCACTCATTTTAACCCACCCGATCTCCCGCACTAGGAATGCTCGATGGTTTCCGTCCTTCCTACTCACTCACCCAGGACACGTCAGCCCTTTTCTCCCACCTGCACCAGCAATAACACTTCCATTGCACCGAATCCCTCCTTTTCTCTCAAGTCGAGAGAAAAGAGCCCAAAATAGGGCAGAAAGAGCCAAGACAGATGATGGGGTGCCCAAGTGAGCTCCCCTATCAGGAGAGGGTCATGACCCTGTTCTGGCAGAGCAGCCAGATGACAGTCAATACCCTTAGACTGGTATAGGAGGCTTCCCATGACTCCTTGCACTGGGAACCGCAGACTGATGGGTGTCTCCCTGGGCTTCACTAAGGACCACTTTCCTTCGACTTTGAGAGAGAGCCGCTTGCTTGTTGTACATGTAGTGTGTTTGCCACATAGGTTGCTGGTATATGGTGCAGGTGTAAGATTGAGGCAGCTAGGGGCTGCACAGCAAGATGTCCGCTCCCTTGACTGATAATTGCTGATCTACGTGGCAAAATGCCTGGCTTTGTGTCTATGCTGAACAGTAAATGAATAAAGCAGTGTTGTAAGTCTTTAAACTGTGGCTGAGGGGACAAAACTCAAGAAGCTTTGATATGCAGTGTGTGAGCAGGGTATAATTCCTTGTGGACTAAGTGGCTATGCAGCAGCATTTCAATGACAGTTGCTGGTGCACTCCAACATGCAGCATTGAAGTGCAGAAGCTTACTGTAATCTTTCAGAGATGTACCACAATGGTGCAGACAGACTGGTCGGTATTGGATGCCAAGCTAGGTAAATGGGGTTACTTGCGACCATGCCCTGGAGTGTGACCTGAAATATTGGTGCCAGGAGGCCAGGTTGACATAGCCAGAGAAGCAAGCAGCGAGCTGGATTTGCCAGGTATCCGCACTGACTTTCAGGTGGGGAATTCCCAGTGTCTAATTTCTACCTGCCCTGTGGTACAATAGGAAGCTGTACCTTAAAAATCAGAGATTTGTAGTTAATGATGGTGACAACAAGCAATAATTCCCCTTAATAGGCCTCTCACCACTCTCTAGCTAGAATCACATTTCAATGTTCAGAACTCTGTTGAAAATTACAACTAGTTGCTCCTGAAGTTGAGATAGGCTTCGTTCAGTTCATGCAATCATCCCACATCTTTCAGCATACCCATGTTCTTCAGTGCCCTATAAATCGAATAGTCAAAATCTTGGAAATATTTTGCTCATCTTCTTTGATTGAGACTTGTTGCATTGTGGCAGACTTAAAGATCAACTAATTCTTGAGTCTAACAATTTCATATCACCAAAATAGCACAAAAAATAATAAATGTGTTAAAAGATGAAAGAATTTGCATATAACAGCATTTTTGGGATGTCCCTAAACATGATAAGAAATGGTCTAAGTTTGAATTGCAGCTATGGGGGTTGAACAATGTTCAGGATCAGGATCAATATTCGGTAGGTGCCAAACACCCTCCAAATGAAGTCGTCACAGATGGAGATCCCCTCAGGACATGCACGAGGTACAAGAGGCCCAGAGTCTTTTATCCTCAATGACATTTCCTCCAGAAGAGTGAGGCACATTACTGAGGATATACCAGGACATTGTCACAGAACGGTGCCATCTGCTGAAGTATGACCTGCCATCTGAACGGGTGGGTGGCCATTGTATCCCAGTAGCTGTCAAGGTGACAACTGTACTAACTTGGCTGCTTCCAAGGATCCACTGTGGATCTGTGGAGGATCTCTCAATCGTCAACCCAAAAATATATCAAGATTGTTACTTGTACATTTGTGCCAGATCACACTGCTACATCACATTTCCCAGTGACAAGTTCAATTCTGCAGCCTGGACTGTAGGTTTTGCCAACATAGTGCTGAACACTGTAAACATGTTAGATATTCCTGTACACACATTACGTTGAGAGCACCCATATCATTACTTCAAGAGAAAATGTACAACTTATCTGTCATCATCAGTTTTACATCTTAAAGGTCTATGTCAGGTATCCTGGAAACTGCCATGATGCCTACATTCTTGATGTCTGTTAAGTCCCTTGCTTCATTTCAAGGGCTGAATGCCTTACAAGGATGGCTATTGCGAAGCTAGGGAAACCATGTACAGCCCAGGTGGAGTTCCCCCACAACACAATCCCCTGACTGAGGCCAACCGTAAATACAGTGTAGCCCATTCTAACAGCAAGGCCACTGTGCAATAGACAATAGACAATAGACAATAGGTGCAGGAGTAAGCCATTCGGCCCTTCAAGCCAGCACCACCATTCATTATGATCATGGCTGATCATCCACAATCAGTATCCTGTTCCTGCCTTATCCCCATCACCCTTGATTCCATTATCTATAAGAGCTCTATCCATCTCTTTCTTGAAAGTATCCAGAGACTTGGCCTCCACTGCCTTCTGGGGCAGAGCATTCCATTTATCCACCACTCTCTGGGTGAAGAAGTTTTTCCTCAACTCTGTTCTAAATGGCCTACCCCTTATTTTTAAACTGTGTCCTTTGGTTCTGGACTCAGCCATCAGCGGAAACGTGCTCCCTGCCTCCAAAGTGTCCAATCCCTTAATAATATTATACGTCTCAATCAGATCCCCTCTCATCCTTCTAAACTCAAGTGTATACAAGCCCAGTCGCTCCAATCTTTCAACATATGATAGTCCCGCCATTCCAGGAATTAACCTCGTGAACCTACCCTGCATTCCCTCAATAGCAAGAATGTCCTTCCTCAAATTTGGAGACCAAAACTGCACACAATACTCCAGGTGCGGTCTTACCAGGGTCCTGTACAGCTGCAGAAGGACCTCTTTGCTCCTATACTCAATTCTTCTTGTTATGAAGGCCAGCATGCCATTAGCTTTCTTCACTGCCTACTGTACCTGCATACTTGCTTTCATAGACTGATGTACAAGAACACCTAGATCTCGTTGTACTTCCCCTTTACCTAACTTGACTCCATTTAGGTAGTAATCTGCCTTCCTGTTCTTGCCACCAAAGTGGATAACCTCACATTTGTCCACATTAAACTGCATCTGCCATGCATCCGCCCACTCACCTAGCCTGTCCAAGTCACCCTGTATTCTCATAACATCCTCCTCACATTTCACACTGCCACCCAGCTTTGTGTCATCAGCAAATTTGCTAATATTACTTTTAATGCCTTAAACTATATCATTAATGTATATTGTAAACAGCTGCGGTCCCAGCACCGAACCTTGCGGTACCCCACTGGTCACTGCCTGCCATTCCGAAAGGGACCCGTTTATCACTACTCTTTGCTTCCTGTCAGCCAGCCAATTTTCAATACAACAAGAGAAGATAGGCATCCACAGGATGAGGTTCTGAAGCTTATAGATGAGACTGGTGGGGCCTTGTAGTACACGGCATACACTGCATTGTTCTAGCACAGTGTGCCCTGCACAATTTGAGCAGGCAAAGAAAGGAGGTGATGGACAATGAGAGCTTGGTAGTCACCTTCCAAGGAAGAAGATGAGGACGTTGAACAGGAAGGACATTGCCTTTAGCATGCAGGAGCATTGCAGCATTGGGTTCAACAAGCCAGACAGAATTTAATTGACACCGGCTTCCGGTAGATCACAGTTGGATGAAGTCATCATTCATTGTCTATAAATTTGTTGCTGTTTAAATGGCAAACATCTTTCATTGTTTATTCCCTGAAGCAAATACAGCTTTTTTATTTGAAGAGGCGATGGCATAATGGTATTATTGCTGAACCTGATAATCCAGAGACCCAGGTAGTGCTCTGGGGACCTGGGTTTGAATCCCACCATGGCAGATAATAGAAATTGAATTCAATCAAAGTTTGGAATTAAGAGTCTTATGATGAACATGAAACCATCACCGTTTGTCAGGAAAAACCCATCTGGTTCACTAATGTCCTTTAAGGAAAGAAATCTGCCACCTTTACCTGGTTTGGCCTACATGTGACTCCAGACCCACAGCAATGTGTTTGATTCTTAACTAACCTCTGGGATGGGCAATTAGTGCTGGCCTAACCAGCGATGCCCTCATCCCATGAATGAATTTTTAAAAATTGTGATTTTCTGTGCTTTTCCTGTTGCTGAATAAAAGTTAACTTTAATAACTGTTTGAAGGTTTTACTACATGTGATGCTGCCACATTCCACAATGACAGGGTGTTAGACTATGCTGTGTGTAAGGGAGAGAGTAACACTCCTTCACACTTGGTTCTAACATGACATGGCACTAAGGACAAGTAGCCTGCATAGCTTCATTTTAATAGATGCCGGTAAAATGACAGTTTATCACTCAGGAGATATGCCAATGCGAGTGCCCCTCCAATCCACTCACCATCACAACTGGAAACGTACCTCCATTGTTGCCAAGTCAAAATCCTGGAACTCTCTGTCTGATAGTATTGCGTGTCTACCAACAACACCTAGACTGCAGCAGCTCAAGAAGGCAGCTCACTGCTACCTTCTCAGGGACAACTAGAGACGGGCAATAAACACTAGCCCAGGCAGCAAAGCCCATCCCCATAAATTAATTTTAGAAACCTATATATGAAGTATTCTATTTACAATGAAGTGTCACTGGTGCCAGCTATGTTCTCTCTGCTTTACTTTCTCCTTTCCCTCCCACTGTATCAACTGTGAAAGGTTATTCCTGCTGGCATCATTTAACCGGGTGCACAGCAGCAAAAAACCAGGAAGGTCCCATCAGTGGTAAATACTTCTGAACTAGTGTGCACAGGATGCTGCCAGAGAACACTACAAGGCTGTGGCGCATGCTTAACAAGGCAAGCAGTGGGGAATTGCATGAGAAAACCCACTGGGGCCTACAGTGAGAAATCCTTCATGAAGCTCCCTAAGCTTAACTAAACTTGGGAACATTTAGCCCATTGCTACAGAGATTATTGGGAGACTTAAAAAAGGTCCATCACCTTCAAGATTCTAAGATGTTCTGCCTCAACACACTAATGTCCTAATGATATTATCAGACTGGGTGGAGCTTTATGCAATCTCTAATATTGATCGCTTCAGAGCCATTTTCCTACATAATAACTCATAAGAGGGACAAATCCAGGTGTAGCCACAATTGATTAGAAACATTTTTGTTTTAGTCACTAGTGGGAAATGGGTGTCACTGGCTGGCCAGCATTTATTGCCCGTCCCTTACGACCCTTGAGAAGATAGTGATAAGCTGCCTTCTTGAACTGTTGCAATCCATGAGCTGTAGATTGACCCACAATGACCTTTGGGACGAAATTCTATGATTTTGACCTAACAGCAGTGAAAGGACATGAATATATTTCCAAATCAGGATGGTGAGTGGTTTGGAGGCAGATTTGCAGGTGGTGGTATTCCGAGGTATCTGCTACATTTGTCCTTCTAGGTGCAAGTGGTCATGGGTTTAGTAGGTGCAGCCTAATGATCATTGGTAAATTTCTGCAGTGCATCTTAAAATAGTACACACTGCTGCTGACCTGCTGTTGTAGCTACTATATTTATGTAGTTACTCCAGTCAAGTTTCTGGTTAATATTAACATCCCAGGATGTTAGTCTGGGATTCGGTGATAGTAACGCAATTGAATGTCAAGGGGTGGTGGATAAATTGTCTCTTATTGGAAATAATCATTGCCTGGCATTTGTGTGGGGTGAATGTCACTTGCCACTTGTCAGCCTAAGATCTGGACATTTTCCAAAACTTGTTACATTTGAACATAGATTGCTTCAGTAACTGAGGAGTCACAAATGGTGCTGAACATTGTACAATCATCAGCGAACATCCCCACGTTTCACCTCATGATGGAGGGATGGTCACTGATGAAGCAGCTGAAGATGGTTGGGCTTAGGACACTACCTTGAGGACCATCAGCAGAGACGTCCTGAAGCTGAGATGACTGATCTTCTACAACCGCAACCAATGTTAGGAATGACTCCAACCAGTGGAGAGTTTGCCTCTTGATACTCACTGATTCCAGCTTTTCTAGGATTTCTTGATGCCACCCTCGGTCAAATGAGGCCTTGATGTGAAGGGCTGTCACTCTCACTTTACCTCTGGACATCAGCTCTTTTGTCCGTGTTTGAACCAAGGCTGTAATGAGGCCAGGAGCCGTGTGGCCCTGGCTCAACCCAAACTGACCATCAGTGAGCAGGTTATTTCTCCTTGCCAAATGGCAGCGCATTCTCAAAGACAACTACATCTATGTTTCCATGCATTTATTTTTATGAACAATGAAGTGGGTTGCTTGAGCACATGGATCTTGATCCCTCAGAAATAATAGTCAACCAAGAATGCAGAATTATCGAACTTTCACAGCGCAGAAGGAGGCAGTTCTACTCATTGTGTCTCCTCTGGCTATTTAATGAGCATTATGCATCAGTGTCAGTCTCTTGCATTTTTCCACAGTCCTGCACATTGTTTCTGTTCAATTAATCATCCGATCCCTCAACTGAACCTGCCTCTACCACACTTCCACGCAGTGCATTCCATAACCAAACCACTTACTGTGTGAAAGAGTTTGTTTTTCTCACATTGCATTCTTAAATTTGTAAATCATTATAAATCTATACCTTCTCATTCTCAAGCCAGTTTCACCCTTTCGACTCTATTCCGATCTCTGTTGATGTTAAAAATAACTATCAGATCTTCTTCTCACCCTTCGTCTCTCCAAGAACAACAGCCCCAACATCTTTGATCTATCCTGACAACTGAGGTTTCACATTCCTGAATCATTTTTGTAAATCTTATCTGCATTCTCTCCAATGCATTCACATCCTTCCTACAGTGTGGGGCAGAACTGTACATAATACTGGGGCTGAGGTCCAACAGGTCTCTTGAATAATTTCACGCTAACCTCCCTGCTTTTGTATTCCGTCTCTAATAGGAACCCCAGCATTCTATATGCTTTATTAACTGTCCTGTCTCACGGTGCTGCCACTTTTCGGTTATACGTAAATATAGAGACTCAAATCCCTATGCTTCTGCACCCACTGAACATTTTGCCCTTATTTTTATTGATTGTCCATGTTCTTTAAACCAAAATACATCACCTCACTTTCTATACATGGTATTTTATCTGCCACCTATCCACCCATTCCAACACCTTTGCTATGTCATTTTGAGATTCTACTCTATCCTCCTCAGAATTTATAATGCTTCCAAGTTTCTTGTCATCCACAAGCTTTGAATCTTTCCCCTGCACATCAACATCTAGATCATTAATATATACCAGGAAAAGCAAGGAGTCCAATGCCTAAAGATGAGAAAATTATCTTTTTAACTTCAAATAGATTTATGCCAAGGCATTCCAATGGTCTGTTGGAAAAGGAGGAGGGTGGAAGAGATTCTTTCTATTCCTGTCTGTGAATGGCACAGATGTAGTTAGAGACCATTTCTTCAAGAACATGAGAAACCATACCGGTTACAGCACTCTAGCCCGAGACTTGGAAATACCCAAGTGTTCCTAGTGGATCTTATGGAGGATGTCCAAACAGACAGCTCATGGGATAACCAGTCTCGCATTATAGCCCCAAAGCTCATTGATAATTCTGATGTGATGCCCTTATAAAAAATACTGGTGCAGGACAGGATTACTAGGACATGTTCTGTCCAGCCATCAAAACAGAGCATGGACATATGCACATATCTCATAACTAAGCTTCACAAAATTCCTCTAACTGCTTCACTGTAGCTGACAAATGATTGTTTAAGGCCACCAAGACCTTGACTTCATGAGCAAATATTTTGTTTACCTTCCCAGGCCATTAATGGATATCCTTAATAGGAGGTCAGCATCAGTTAAGAATTTGCCTGACCACAACATGTTATTACATAACTGTGTCATACCACATCATTAGCAAACAAAATCTCTGGATTCTGGTAGGCATTGTCAGGAGCACCTTCATGTTCAACATATTTGAAATTGGCGTGTGGTCAGTTTAACTTTTAACCAGTCCGAGAATTGCCTGCATGTCCAAGTTGTTGCAACTGCTTCTTTCTCACCGACAGCATGTCATAGAACCCTAACAGTGTGAAAGCAGGGCATTTAACTCATCAAGTACGCACCGAACGTCTGAACAGCATCTCACCCAGACTCAACCCCCTAAAGTATCCCTGTAGCCCTGCAATGCCCATGGCTAATCCACTTAACCTGCACATCCTTGGTTTAATTAGCATGACCAAACCACCGAAACTGCACATCTTTGGACTGTGGGAGGAAACTGGGGCACCGTGAGGAAACCCAAGCAGGCACAGGGAGAATGTGCAAACTCCTGACAGACAATCGCCCGAGAGTGGAGTCGGACCCTGGTGCTGTGAGGCAGCAGTGCTAACTGCTGAGCCATTGTGCCACCCCATCGGTGTCAGTGAAGACTCTAGAATCATGACAGATTGGTTGCCCAATCCTGTCATACAGAGTCTGAAGCAAAACTACTCCAGATCTGTAGATAAAGCATCAACCACAGTTGTAGCCAGGACACCAAGCCCAGAATATGAAAGGACATCAGACAAAATCACCACGTCTTCGGTTCAGCCAAATGAGAACTTAGAGGCACTGCCCAACACCATGCCTGATATTGCTTCAAAAGTTTCCTGTGAGGTTCATTAATTTGATCTCAGTGAAACAAAAGTTTCCCCACCTGGTTCACCATTCCTATAAACCATTGGAGTTCTATAATATTCCTGCATAGTGGAAGTATCCTGATGGCTTCTGTCTTCTATGAATTTGTTGTGATTGTTGTCGCTTGAACAAAGTAGCCAAGCAAAATATTTTCTTTAACTTTGAGGATTCACACTTCTCATTAATGTCAAGGCAGCCTCCTGTAATTTTCTTACATTGCCATCATGTTGTGCTTTGTTGGACGTGTGGATGAGAATATTATCCATGAATCATGCGATATATTCTTTATTTTCTAGCTTGTTGTGCACCGTCTGTTGGAAAATCTTAAATGTGGATGTAATGCCAAAGGCCAAGCCACTGTGTCAATAATGTCCAAGAGTGTCATGGACATAGTTAGTAGTTTTGAATTCTCACCTATGGAAAGTTGCTAAAAACTACTGTGGCATCCAGCTTGATGAAGATTGTGCTGTTTACAAGTTTAGCTAGGCTTTCATCTACAGATGCCATTCAGTGTATCCCCTATTGTCCTGCACATGTATGTTAAGCTGACAAGGATTCTAATGGATGTATTTGGTTTGGGAATTGCCACCGAAGCAGAGTACCACATAGTCAGCCATGTCACTTTTGAAATAACACTTTTACTGGTGTATGGCCTCAGTCTCTGTTTGTATGTCATATGTACAGAAGCTTCCCAGATGTGAATAAGCATATGGGTTTGGCGTCTACCTTTCAGTGTGATGTGGTACACAGTGTTCAGCTTCTCCAGGCCCCTAAAAAATCTTGACAATTGTTGTTTAAACTTATTTGCTGGATCCTGCCCGGTAACTGGACATATTTTAAGGATTAGGTTGAGGACTATGCAAGCTCTCCTGCTGAGCAGTGAACGTGGCTGGTTGTCTTAAACATTTCTTCCTGTGTCTTAATGTTGCCTGAGGCTGGCCTTTGACCTTGAGACTTCTTTGTTCTAAGCTTTTCAGTTGGACACATGAAGGCAGCAGGGCAAACTTCCTTAGCCATTAAAAGGCCATTCATATAGCAGTGATTCCAGCCCCTGAGACCAACTCCAAATGTATGTGGTGACCATTGCTGGCAATTGTCAAAAATCACATGACACCGGGTTATTGCCTAACAGCTTTATTCGAAGATACAAGCTTTCAGAGTCTCACTTCTTCTTCAAATAAACCTGTTGGACCTGCTCCTATGATGCTGCTTGGCCTGCTGTGTTCATCCAGCCCCACGCCTTGTTATCTCGGACTTTAGCCTGGTGTTATGTGAATGTTTGACCTTGTCCACCCCAGTCCAACACCAGCACCTCCACATCATTGCTGGCAATGTTAGTGCTCCAACATTGAATGAATTAATGAATGAATTATTTTGAATGAATGGTTTTTATTGTTATGCCTATTTTACAGTGACAAATCCAGAAAAGTACAGTGAAAATCTTTCACTGTCACTATGATTTCAGTGTCATTTTGAATAGATTAAGCGTAATAAGAAAAAAGCTTAAAGAGAGCCCACAACCCTTCTGCCACTGCGAGTGCCAGTCCCAGCCAACGTCGAAGTTGCCTATCGTCAGATGGCATCTTTTCCCGCTGTGCCTACTTCATTGATGTATCAGCTGATATTGGGTTCCCACGCTCATCCCCCCACCAAATTTTTCCTAGATGCCACTGCTGGATTCCCGGTCCTGGCTCACTAGTCCCCACCATGCTCTGAACCCTGACGAAGCCACCCTCCTACTGTCTTCCTCCAATAAACAAGAAAATAAGAAAACAAGAGAAAAGAAGAGTTAAAAAAGAAGGAAAGAAAAAATAAGAAAAGTGGACAGAATGGATAAGCCCCTGGCACAGGAGTCCAGACGTTGCCTATTTTGCCACTGCCATCTTGACAATCACAGTAATTTAGTTTGCAGGCTAAGTGGATTAGCCATGGTAAATGCAGGGTTATAGGGACAGGGTAGGGGGAGTGGAATGCTCTTCAGAGTGTTGGTGCAGACTTGGGCCTAATGGCCGCTATCTGCAATGTAGAGATTCTGTGCATTTTCTGAGAGCAACAATTTGCTGCATAGGCTTACCATTAAAAGCAGTTTCATAGCATTGACTTAATATGGGGTTTTTAATGACAAAACACCACTGCGACTGAAACTATGGGCTCAATCTTACTAAAATTGGCTAAGTATTATGTTTGATGTTTTTCACGGATCATTTCTCTTCACGGGGCCATTGAGTTTTCTCACATTATTGTCCCAAAGTCATCTGGGTATCTATGTACCAAATCGCCATGGCTCCTCTCACATCATATTACTCCACTCGCCACGGGCAGATGCAATGTCCCCTCTAAGCTACATGTATGCAGTCACACTGATGTTCCATGCACAGCAATTGGCGTCAGCAAGCCAATCGCAGCATTGACTACTGGCAGCATAGACTTCCTGTTCCAGAAGTTACTGCCACACATGTGCCTCAGCGGTCCATGCAGCAGGTAAGAAAATTAAAGAGAATGCTGGACAAATGTACTCAGCGAGGATGTCCTACAATCCCTGATATTGGTGCCATGTTTGAAGGTCAACTGTACACCTGACCAGTAACAGTATCCTGGGACATCCTCAGTCTGCACCGACACTGCCATTTGCTCATCTGGAGGGATTGGTATTTGGGGTGATAGACTCTGGGTGTTTTGGACATCCTGTACATTCTGAGGGGAGCTTCAGTTGTAACCACGTCATGAGGAGGCTGTTAGGCATCTACTGAAACTTTCTGCTAGTTCCAGTCTTGCTGGGACATCTGTTCCTTGTCCATTTCTCTGCACCTTTGTTGCCTTGCAGGGGGGGATCAAGCTGTGCATTTGCCCCATCGAGGCTGAGGTGGTGGTAACAGCTGATAAACACCCCTCCTGCAGTGTTCCACGTCCTCCCATACACTCCTGAGATGCAGCCTGCTCCAATCTGTGAGCCAAGTGCCCACCCCTGTGCTCAAAGTATCCTTGAAGCAGCATTGCAACAGATATGCACTGGCACACTCCAAAGTGAAATATTTCAAGGACAGGACTGCTCTGTAGGTGGAACAGAGATGTGTCATGATGAATATGTAGGATGCCAAGGTCTATGCGCAGAGTGATTGCTACCCTTGTAGTCTGCCATATGTCTAGTTTCCAAGAAAGAGAGTAATTCGAGAACATGACTTGGCCAAAAAAAAAGCGTAGAGTAAAGATGAAATGAGGAAGTAATAGTTTAGAGGATTGTTCTGATTCCAGTGAAAATTTTGATTGAACTGGGAATCTATGCTTTGTGGCTGAATTTACAAGGATGGATTAAAAAGAATTTTACCTCTTCTTGAGCAGGTAGCTGGGCAGATGATGTGGACAAAAGATGTTTGGATTTTGGTGTTATAAAGTGTTTTGACAGGAACAGCTATGACTTTGCCAGTTTGTCAGAAGAACAACTTGCAGAGTATGAAACTGTCAAAAAAGTGATATTCAATACTTTGAGCTTATTAATTAAAGTTTAAGATGATTAAAAAAAGAAACCTAATCAGATATTTCCAGAATTTCGAAGAGTACAAGAAATACTATGTGATCAGTGGTTTAGATCTTTCAAGCTGGAGAAAAGAATTAAGAACATAAGGGAAATTTTAATCATGGAAGAAATCAGAAATAACATTCTAGCAAATTTAAAAAACTTACATTGATGAGAATAAATGTTGAGAGCCTGAGAAGCAGCATTCCAATAAGTACATATGATATCTTACACAAAACATTACAGGTACAGAGAAGGTTACAAGGAAATTCCCAGGTAAATTGAGGAATAGAAAGTTGAGATGATACTAGTTTTAGAGAACAGACAGAAAGACATCAAGTAATAAAGGGGAAAGTCTGGAAGCAAAGTAATAAAAGAAGGTAATATGCTTCCATCATAAGATGGAAGATATCAAAGCAAATTGCTGGAAGTTAAGTAGGAGATTGTTGCTGTAAGCAGAATGTGCAAGAAATTTTCAGACAAGGTGGCATTAGGGAAGGATGTTGATATTAAGACTGTAGTAGTACAAAGAGAAGATGTTAGCGTGGAATTGTTAAGGAAGGAAAGATTTCTCAGGACAATTCTTTTCTGTAATATTGGCAAGAATAAAACTTCTGGAGTACTGATTATTTAATTTCAAAAATGGTGACATTTTCTTATGCTGTAAATCACAGAGGTAAGCTGATAAAGATATTGAGAGACAATGGAGAAGGCCAATTACTGTTGCTGGCTGATACTTCTTTGTCTTCCAGAGGGGTTAATGAAGGAGAAACTCTTAACTGGAGGTGTATATTGAGCTTTTAATCCAGCCTCATTATACAGACTTGGATTTAAGTGTGATTTCATAAATGGAGAAGTTATAGTGGGAGTCGTAAAACAAAGTCATATATAAGGAATTTACTTTATTTTGGGAAATGGCCTGGCAAGATCAAGAATATAGGCTTCACTAAGGGTGGTGGAACAACCAGCGCAGGTAAAAGAAACTGTAAGTTACAGGTAGAACATCTTCAATTGTTTTCTGACTGTGTTGTGACTAGATCATAGGCCAATAAAATTAGACAGGAAGAAATTGAGTCTATAAAAATAGGGAAATAGTTTAAAAATTCAGTTGTTGGACACAATTTTTCAAATTTCAGCAAAATGGATGAGTGTAAAAGAGAATGAAGGTGACAAGTTTAGCCCACCTTCTTTACTAAAAATGGTTTTAGAGTTAAAAGTGTTACAGCAAACAGCCTACACAAGAAGTAAATCAACAACAATACCTGAGCACTGTTATTTGAAAGACAAGTATTGATGATGAAATGGAGACCACCTCAAATACCAACCATTGAGGAATAGGCAGTGATCCATCAGGTAGTTCCATCTGAGCTTCATATTAAAATGCTATGATCAACTCACAAAATTCCAATGGCTATCACTTAGGCATTCTGAAAACATAGGCTAGAATATTGGAACAAGTTAGTAGCCAGAATTCCATAAAGATATAGTCAACTTCTTTCCAGACATGCCGTACATGAGAGGGAGTGAGGAAACCAAGCCTCAGTTAAACCTGCACGTTTAGTTTGGATACCAGCTTTGAAGAACCATTTAAGAATGTCTTATTTGATTGTGCAGGGCCCATACCTAACACCAGGAATGGGAAGAAGTATGATTATGGTTGACTCCACTAGATTTCCTGAAGCACTGCCTTTTTGAAAAATGGGTAGTGGAAAAATTAGTGCAATTCTTTACAAGACATGAATTACCCAATGAAATACAATCAGATCAAGTACCAGATTTCATCTCATAAATAATTGAAGAAATCATGACTAATTTAGGGATAAAACAATTTACATCTTCTGCTTATCACCCAAAATCTCTAGGTACGATGGAAAGAGGCATCTGACTTTGAAGACCATGATTAGAATTTATTGCTAAGAATGTCCTAACGATTGTGATAAGGATTTTCTTTGTTACTATTTGCCAATAGAGAAGCTCCTAATGAGTCCACAGGATTTAGTCCTTTCGAACTAATATATGAACATGAGACGAGAGGATCATTTAAATTGATTAAGGAGAAATTCATAAACCAAAACTCAGAGACTTCCAACCTATGTTTTGAATTTCAGTGAGAAACTGACCAACACATAGGTTGGCTAAAAAGGATTAAAAATGCTCAACAAACAGTGAAAATAAAAGTAAATTAAAAAATGCCAAAATTTGAAATTTTGTTGCAGGAGACAAAGTGTCAATGTTATTATCTATTTCTGGAGAACAATTAAAAGCTAGGTTCATTGGACCTTATCAAATCACAAAGAAAACCAACAAGGTAAATTATGTAGTGAGTACTCTAGATAGAAAAAAATCAGCAAGTGTGTCATTCTAACATGTAGAAAGATGTTATGACACGATGATTAACAGGAGAAAAGTGTACTAAGGGCCACTGATTGAGTAGGGATTGAGTTAAAACAGTTGGAGAATGAATCAGAAAATGAATATTCAAAAGTTGACACTGCAAAAATCAGATTATGAAATACTGGGGTGCATAAAGGATTAGATACCATCCTGTTTTACCTTCCGTAAAACATTTGAGGTGACTTATGCAGGCCACTACAGAATTCTAAGCTAATTTGTAGGAGTAAGCCAGTAAAACATCTATTACGGCTGTTCATGATGTAAATGTGGAAATACAATATCTATAAAGCAATGCCATTACAAACTCAATCTAGAGAGATTAGCTCAATTGAGGTAAGCAACTAAATTCATGACAGACAATGACATTATTGAACTAAGTTGTAGTAGCTTGAGCTGGATGGGTCTCAGAGAGTCTGTCCTGACTATCGCAAAGTCAGTAAGGGGAGCAATGGTAAACTCATATGCTATTGAAAGATTGGAAACCTGCATTGAGCAAAGTGGACATACATGATTTGTCACAAAAATTAACTTGATACCAGTATGTTAATAAGTTCTGTTAACTGACAGAACCAAAAGAATAGCGGCTTTTATAATTCTGAATGTACTTTTTATATGCAAAGTGAAGCAATTATGAATGAAAAATGCACCAGCAGTATTCCAACATTAACCACTAACATCATTTGAAGGACTACATAACCATGTTGTTTACATTAATAACTTAGTTGTTTTTACCTGGGAAAAACATTTATGCCACTTAATTAAATTGTTTGATCAACTAAAATATAACAATTTTGTTACAAATCTGGCTGAGACCAAATTTTCCAGAGCAAACAAGATTCTTTTGAGCCACACTGTGGAACAAAGCCAAACAGCATGTGGAGTTCTGAATTACTGACTATTTTGGACTTTCCCTGTCTAGAACAAAATGTGAAATTTTGAGTGAGTGGATTTTATTGCAAGTTTGTTCTGAACTGTCATTACACCTTTAGTGCATCTGCTAAAGAAAGGCAGAACATTTGAATGGATGTAAACATGTCAAAGTGCCTTTGAAAACTTGAAAGCTATACTGAAATTCACGCTGATTTTAGTCACACATCATCATAAGAAGCCATTCATACTAGCCTTTGATGCCAGCGACATCAGAGTTGGACATTTTAGGATAATAGGAACAGGAGTAGACCATTCAGCCCACAGACCCTACTTCACCATTCAGTATAATCATTGATGATTGTGCACTTCAAAGTGTTTACTCCACACTATCTCCATAACCCTTTACATCATTGAAAATTAGAAATTTACTTTAAATATACTCAAAGCCGAGCTCCTATAGCCATCTGGGGTAGAGCATTCCAAACATTCACCACTCTCTGAGCAAAAGAAAACCTAATCTTCATCATCAGCATAATGAGTGGCATGGTGGCTCAGTGGTTAGCACTGCTGCCTCACAGCACCAGGGACCTGGGTACAATCCCACCCTTGGGTAACTGTGTGCAGTTTGCATGTTCTCCCCATGTCTGTGTGGGTTTCCTCTGGATGCTCTGGTTTCTTCCCACAGTCCAAAGATGTGCCAGTTAGATGGATTGGCTATGCTAAATTGCCCATAGTGTTCAGGGATGTGTAGATTAGGTGGGTTATAGGGGGAATGGGTCTGCGTGGGATCCTCTGAGGGACAGTGTCAACTCATTGGGCCAAAGGGCCTGTTTCTACACTGTAGGGGTTCTATAAATGGCATGCCCCCTGGTTCTAGATCCCCTGAGCAAAGAGAACAGATCTTATCTGCATTTATTAAGTTTCAATGAGATCATCTCTCATTCTCCAAACTTTTAAACAACAGAAATCCAGTTTGCCCAATGTCTCTTCATAGGACAGTCCCAGCATTCCCGGAGCAAGGCTGATGAACTTCTGTTGTACTCTTTCTATAGCTATAATGTCTTTACTGAGAGAAGGCCTATGTTATGTCCATAAAAATATCCCGAGTTTCCAGTTGCCTGCCACTTCAACACCACCCTGTTCCCTGGCCAACATTTCTGTCTCAGACCTGCCCAAGTGCTCCATGGAGGTTCATTGTAAACTGGAAGAACAGCATTTCATCTTTCACTTTGGCACCCTGCAGCCTTCAGGACTCAATATCATGTTCAATAATTTTAATGCCAGATACACCCCCCTTCCTATCCTTCACCCACCCCAATACCCCAGGTCCAGTCATTATATGGGCTGCTTTCAGCAGAACCTATCCATTTTCACTCCACATCAACCCTTCACTCCACATCAACCCATTATCAATTTTTTGCCTTCCCTAATTTACTATTAGCCAGCCTTTTGTCTGCCTAACGATCTTTCTCTCCGTCTGCTTTCCCCTTTCATCCCATTACATCAACAGAAATACCATTTTTTCCTGAGATAAAAGGTACTGCAGATGCTGGAGAATCCGAGATAACAAGCATGGGGCTGGATGAACACAGCAGGTCAAGCAGCATCATAGGAGCAGGAAAACTTGACGTTTCGGGCCTAAACCCTTCATCAGAAATGGGGGAGGGGAAGAGGGTTCTGAAATAAATAGGGAGAGAGGGGGAGGCGGATAGAGGATGGATAGAGGAGAGGATAGGTGGAGAGGAGGCAGACAAGTCGAAGAGGCGGGGATGGAGCCAGTAAAGGTGAGTGTAGGTAGGGGGGTAGGGAGGAGATAGGTCAGTCCAGGGAGGACGGACAGGTCAAGGGGGCGGGATGATGTTAGTAGATAGGAGATGGGGGTGTGGCTTGAGGTGAGAGGAAAAACAGGTTAGGGAGGTGGAGATGAGCTGGGCTGGTTTTGGGATGCGGTTGGGGGAGGGGAGATTTTGAAGCTTGTGAAATCCACATTGATGCCATTGGGCTGCAGGGTTCCCAGGCTGAATATGATTTGCTGTTCCTGCAGCCTTCGGGTGGCATCACTGTGGCATTGTAGGAGGCCAAGGATGGACATGTCATCTGAGGAATGGGAGGGGGAGTTGAAATGGTTCGCGACTGGGAGGTGCAGTTGTTTGTTGCGAACTGAGCGCAGGTGTTCTGCAAAGCGGTCCCCAAGCCTCCGCTTGGTTTCCCCGATGTAGAGGAAGCCACAACGGGTACAGCGGATGCAGTATACCACATTGGCAGATGTGCAGGTGAACCTCTGCCTGATGTGGAATGCGCTCTACCATTTTTTCCTAACTGCTATCAGTTCTGAAGAAGGGTCACTGGTCTCGAAACATTAACCCTGTTTTCTCTCGACAGATGCTACTCAACCTATTGAATATCTCCAACAACTTCTGTTTTGTTTCAGATCTTCAGTATCTTGCTTTAACCTCTAAGGATGTGTTAGTCTTGGATACATGACATGTACATGTCTTCACACATTACCACTGGATATATAGTCCACCTGGTTCAACTGATCTGCCATCCTCTAACTTTGAAAACTATTCACCACCCTTAGAGTAATTATAAACTTACTACAAAAACAGTAACTTAAATTTTCTTTACTTATGTCAACTTTATTTCCCTTTGGTTTTTCTTTATAATTTTATTTTATTTGACATGATTTATCTTTACTTCCCTTTTGTGAGTGTTCCTTATTGAATATTTCTTCTTTATAAATGATACAATTTTCTGGTTTTAAGCAATTTAGACTTGTTCATTCAGAGCATACGCTCACTGAACAACATGTGATCAGATTTCCTATAATTTGAATCTGATTTCTTTTTCACACTCAACTCAAGTGGAGATGTATCCTTTAGGTCCAGCTCTCTCCAAATTGGATTTACCACTGACCAGAAATTGAACTGTACGAGAGTAAGGCAGAGGCTGGGAAATCTACAGTAGCAACTCACTTCTTAACTTTCCAAATTGTTACTGAGTATTGCCGACAATTTCTGTTTTTAATCAAGTCTTCTCATTCTGAGCTATCATGTACTCGAACACCAACCCTCATCAATGATCAGGCTTTCAGTTATCATCTTCTGGCAATTTTTCTTATAGTATGGTTCATTTCATTCTATCAGTCCCCATCTCCAATGTTCTTTTAAGCTTATTTCTTTGATCTTGCTTCTGGTTCTTCCATTACATGTTCGTCAGACTAATTACAATTAGAATTATCAACCCTGTAAAGCAAAGAGTCATAGAGTCATACAGCACAGAAACAGACCCTTCGGTCCAACTCGTTTATACTGACAATCCCAAACCAAACTGGTCCAACCTGCCTGCTCCTGGCCCATATCCCTCCAAACCTTTCCTATTCATGTACTTATCCAAATGTCTTTTACACATTGTAATTGTACCCACGTATACCACTTCTTGCATGTTGGGGCAACTTCATGTGTCTAAGTCATGACGAGGGAAAGTTATAAAGTTAGAGGAGATGAGTTTTACTCATGACTTGGAAAATCCTGGATTGGAAGCAGGGGCGGTTAATGATAGAGTAAGATGTCATTGTTCCAGAATGATAATATGTATTCCAGCTCACTATTTTGCATGCTGTGCATACACAGACTCATTCTTAGAATAGTTGATCAGGATTCAATAAATGAAGAAAAAAGAAGGGTAAAGAACATAGCTCTCGGACCTCATCTGGAAATAAGTCTATTTTGTCTTATTGAAATAAGAAGAATGAATACAATATAGGCACAATGGATAGCATTCCTGCCTCTGAGCCAGGGCTTCAGATTTGAGGCTCATTCTCGGACTTGATGAGTAAGGAAAGTGTGTTCATTCTTTGGCCAATCAGTTTGAATGTCAACTTATAAATCCTTCTAAAATAAGATGAATGGTAAGCAATATGCATGGGAGAGATTTCAGTCAGCCACATGCTGCAAAGAAAATTGTAACCTTTAGTAGCATGATGAATAGATCCAAGCAAGAAGCTGAGTGGCACGGTGGCTCAGTAGTCAGCACAGCTGCCTTACAGTGCCAGGAACCGGGTTCGATTCCATCCTTGGGTGACTATCTGTGTGGAGTTTGCACATTCTCCCTGTGTCTGTGTGGGCTTCTGTCGGGTATTCCAGTTTCCTCCCACAGTCCAAAGATGTGTAGGTTAGGTGGATTGTCCATAGTGTCAGGGGATGTGCAGAGTAGGTGGGTTAGCCATGAGAAATGTAGGGGTAGGGTAGGGGGATGGGTCTAGGTGGGATGCTCTTCAGAGGCTTGGTCAGTGTGGACCCATTGGGCCAAATGGCCTGTTTCCACACTGTAAAGGAGTTTTATGATTCTATGAACATTCGCGTGAAGGTGAACGTTATCACCACAAGTCAGACTTCTTGAGGAGTTGGTTGGCCAGTGAGGATTGGTGCTATTGGCACAGGGTTTGATCCTGCTTGAGATAGATATGGGAGCTGCCTCCTTGCATTACCTGTGCTGGGGAGGAAGGCACTGTGGGTTGGACCTGCCTTTGGGGAGTGAACTTGAGGAATTTAATACATTTGTTTCTATTATACCAGAATGCTCTGACGTAAGAAAAATGGGCACTTCCTTTCGTATCCATTTATCTGTTCCTCTTTGATCTCATTAGACATTGGCATTTTGACTGGCTTAGCAATAATGAATTTCACTCTTGTTTGATGTGTGTAAATTCTAATGCATACACTTGTTTTATCTAGCCATTGGTGACAGTATTCTGCACTCGCTGCATTTTCAGTTGAAAAATGGGTGTCGACATTGGAGGGCTAGTCGCAATCATCTTGTTCTACTTGATCATCCTAGCTATTGGAGTATGGGCAGCCTGGAAAAATAAAAACAACCCCTCACATGGCGAATTACTTCGAAATGAAGTTATTATGATAGGGCGGAGAGACATAGGTTTATTTCTTGGTATTTTTACTATGACTGGTGAGTTTATTCATTTATGCTTACTGTTACCTTTGCCGAAGGTTAAAATAGTACCTTTTTAATCATTGATGTCGAGAAGAAATGTTATAGTTTGCACAAAACATTTAATACCTTTCCTTACCATTTTACTATTATTTCTTAGCAACGTGATGGTTCTCTATGCTGGGGTTTGGAACACTTTTAGGGTTGCAGTGTCCACATTAGTCGGAATGTATAACATGATTTGATATACAATAAAGCTCCTTTTCCTCATTTTCAGCCCATAGTCACTCTGAGTACAAATTATAACAGGGCCCACATGAACTTATAGCTTAATTGAAACTCCCAATCCGATTCACAAAGGACTTTTAGAGTCAGTGAAGGGAATAAATTTGTTCACTCTGACACTGAACTTAAATTCAAGGATAGAGACAAAATGACATTATCTATTTCATTAGAATTCCCAATATACCTAGTAATTAGATAGTGATTTCAAATAATCAAATACTAACAATTAAATAATGATAATAAATCAAACAATAAACAATAAAATAATTAAAGTTTTGGCAAAGATCTGTAGCTCGGGTTGTGGATGAGGTTGTTGACTTGCTCATTGACGATGTTACCTAGCATGGTGACGAAATGTCTGAATAAAAACAAGCCAGCTCAGCGATCAAGTCAACAACTTCATGAAATAATTAAAGATATGCACTCCATAATGACTCCTCATGCAGTTGATCCAAGCAAAGGGCTGGCAGCTCTAAAGCCTGAGCACCACCGTAAGGAGATATGGTTGTTGCTGAAGCAGCTCACTGACATCATGATGCCTTTAAATGGAGACACTCCCGGACAGTAAAGGTTAAAAGGTCATGAAAAGGAGAAAATGGATAACTATGCTGCAGTGGTTTTCAAACAGAGTGATGTGAAATTTTGTACAAAAGGAATAAAAATCAATATAAAACACATTTGAAACATTAATTCAATCTTTAGCTTGTTGTATGCACCATGTTGTAAACCTTGACCATAAGCATAATAAATGCAAGTAAAATTTGACATTTATGCGCGATCAATTCAGTTGAAAAAAGTGAGTGTGCCAAGGAATTGTTTTTCATTGAATTGTGCTGTGTTACTGAAGAAGTCAGGAACACTGTTCTATAGATCCACTGCCTGCCTCTCCATTCCTCCAAATTGATGTACAGCTGTGTGCTAAGTTTGCTTCTTCCTTCAAATGGGTGCTTCACAGGCATGAATGAAAGATAAGGTGGTTGGCTCCATCCTCAGAACAACTCCCCCAACATTTGCTTATTGAGGATAAGAGGAGGCCTCCTTTCCTCACTGCACCCAGATGGATATCCGGAGGCAAAATCAAAATGGCGGATACTCCGCATCACAAGTTCTGCCCAAGTTCTTACCTTTACATTAAATCAGCATTCCTCAAGTGCTAAAAACAAAACAATGGCCTCGGATCATATGATGATGGTGGTAATATTAATAATTAGTATTATAGATACATGTGGCAATGAACTGAAATAAATAAAATCAGTTCCTAATCATCTTGTATCTGTCCCATAGCCACATGGGTTGGTGGTGCCTACATTAATGGTACAGCAGAGGCAGTCTATGTTGTTGGACTTGGATTTGTATGGACACAGGCTCCCTTAGGATTTGCAGTAAGTCTTATCATCGGTAAGGACAAAATTGTTTTCTACAAATGTTTTGCATATATTTTGGTCAATTCATTATTTTCTATGCAATATGTAATAGTACAACTTTTCTTCAATACAAAAAAGATATAAAATTACCAAGAGCAGTTAAGACTATTTTAAATAGCAAGGGATTATGTTGTACAACTGTTGAATCAAAATGCTGGGATATTTCTTCAGGTCATTTGGATACAGTCTTTGAATTTATAATTACGATTTTATATTTTAATCCTTAGGACAGAAGTTGTAGTGTTTTACAGCTTTCTTTATGGGAAAAGCCCTTAAATACTGACAAAAGCTTGTGGATTTCCTATTTTTCCCTCACAGTCTCATTGGTACCACTGCTTTGTTTTAGATCAGTGTTCTTTTAAAAAAATAGCAAATCAATCAACAAATAGAGAAAAATAGGTTTCATTCCGAAGCAGGCAGTGTGTCTGGATTCGGATGTATAAAATTCTGAAATCTCCTCATATTTCCATACGTTTTATGAGGCTGGATGAAAATTTGCATTTTGGACAGTTCGAGGAAAATTTCTTAAGCTGTCTATTATTGTATTGGATAGAGAAGTAAAATATTAAAGGTGCTCAATGCAAAGTGTAGGAATAACATTATTGCTGTAGTATTAACACTGACAACAAAAGAACTACACAAAGTACAATTTCCTTTGAAATATTTAAAAATATCAAATTTATGATCCCCATAGAGACCAATAACTTTTAGAAAGAAATGTGAATTTCTAGTTAATAACTGGGAGAATGACACAAGACATTTTAATGCATTCACGGCAACAAAAGATTAAAGCCATTATTGAAGAAACTATATAATTGTTGGCAACTTCTACTTTAAACCACAGAATACCCCCTTTTTATTTCAACAAAACTGAGAAAGTACACTTCACGGGCATACATGACACTGTCCTTTAATTAGACATTACATTCTTCCAAACAACAGTTCAAATGATTCTTAGCTCCTGAGGGTTTACACCCACTCTTTTCCAATCTGGAAACCTGTTCTTAGGTAGACTATAGTAAAAGTCACATGGCGCCCTTCATTTTACCCGGGACTGTACCTAAGCACAATGTTTTAAACCTCAATAGTAAAAATGTATCCTGTCCAAAAAAAAATCATGTCACCATTAATTTCCCAACATTCTGTCCGTTGACATTTTAATGTTAATATTTCTAAAAAATCTTAAACAGTCAAACCCCCTTTAACTGTTTAATTTAATGTTGAAATACTTTACTGACTTTGTTTGTTTTTTGCCCTTTCTCTGTCTTTGCATAAACTGAAACCAAATTTTTAATTATGAATTTCTGGCCACGTACGGTGGAGTTAAGGGGATTAATGTCCAATTGCCCCATGTTCCTTTAAAAGGTTAGTGGTATGAGAACAAAAGCGGTTGCCTAGATCAACCTTTGATATAAAAATCATACCGAGACCAAGAAAGAATTTTCGGAGGAAATTACTTTTCAGTCTCCAACAAAGGTGACAATGCCTTTATGTTGTCCCAAGGGACTATATGTGCGATGGACATGTAATAGCTTGTTTACAAACTTCAGTAGCCAAATCCTGGAAAATCCGGTTAAATGACTTCCAACAGTAGAAAAGTCACCCACCCCCAAAAGAATAATGAAAAAGGTGAAAAGTCACTCCTCCAGTCACAGGCTTGTTCTCTCCTGCACTTGCTGCTGATATGTTCACTAGTGACCTGGAAGAGAAGCAGATTGGACAAGATTGGACAACTTGCAAACAATTATGAAATTCCACGTTGGCATTAAGAGAGTCCCTGGGTCAGTCTTTTGCCAGGAACTGAGGGGTGAGAGCTGTGAAGGAAAAGTTGAAAGCTGTTGAGGTAAAGCTGAGCGCTCCAATTGGTGAGCTGCAGGTTCTTTTTCCAGGATGGTCTTTTACTGGACCAAGGAGTTCCATCTGCTGGATGCTGGGTAGAGATACCAGTCAGAAGAGGAGATGGGTAGGAGAAGGAGGCTGTGGCAAAGGGCTTGAGAAGGAAAAAGGAGCCCTAAGTGGAGCGGGTGGAATGAAGGAGATTGCAAGAAAGGTGTGGAGGAGAGAGAGAGAGAGAGATAGAGGCTGCAAAGGAATGATAACAGTTTTAAATCTTTCAACAAAGGAACACTCAGTTAACTGGGATCCAAAGAAAACCTTTAAATCATTGATTCATAGTGAAAGAATACGGAATATTTAGTTTCTGACTGTTCAGCAACTAAAAAATCCTGGAACCAATGTAATGGATTATCCTGTACTGAACACTGTCAGTTGTTGAATTTTAAATCTGCATTTGAGGTCTGAGATGCAGTATGTAGGGCTGTAACTGCCTGGTTTTAAATGTTCCACTTTTATGAATATGAGATGAAACTGCATTCAATGTGATCTCGCCATCTGCAGAAGTTGTGTTTACAGTGATGGCTTTTCCAGTATAGATGTGTGGTGGCTATTGTGAAAAAAGTATTTTGTTAACTCATACTGATTATGCATCAATTTAAATACAGTGGTGGCAAGGAAAATAAAGCCACAGCTTACAAGGAAGGCAATAGGTTTATGTGAGAGTTGATCATTACTGAGAGTATTGGTAAAATATTCTAACTGCACATGAGTCCAAATACCCCATATGTTAACACATACAGAAAGTATTATTATGTGAGAGCATTACCTTATAAATGATTTAGTGAAAATCAGAAAGTAACCCCCCAAATATAAAGAAAAGCACAAATTTAATAAGAGATAAAAGGTACTGCAGATGCTGGAGAATCCGAGATAACAAGGTGTGGGGCTGGATGAACACAGCAGGTCAAGCAGCATCATAGGAGCAGGAAAACTTGACGTTTCGGGCCTAGACCCTTCATCAGAAATG
>JAHRHZ010000264.1:17789380-17814909 GCA_024137785.1 Ginglymostoma cirratum
GTCTAGGCCCGAAACGTCAGCTTTCCGGCTCCTCTGATGCTGCTTGGCCTGCTGTGTTCATCCAGCTCTACACCTTGTTATCTCTAATATCCTGATAAATCTCTTCTGAACCCTCTCCAGCTTAATAATATCTTTCCTATGACGTATAAGAGTAACTTCCTTTTAAAACATAGCAATCTCCTCTTGTACATATCATCAAAGGCGGGGAGAATTTTAACAGTCATTAAACAAACCCCCAGTAGGATTCAACAAACTCAGCAGTTTGAATACCGACCCAGCACATACGTCCCGCACATGACTTGTAGGCTGTGGTACATTAACACCATAGTGTATGCCTGCCATTACTAACAGGTTTCTGATGCTTCAGAAGAAGCCACACCATCATTTATGCTTGAAGAGCAACCCTAGGATGGGATCCAATGTCAACAGGCCTAGTTCCACACCCTTGTTGAATAAAACAATGAGTTGAAATATTATCTTCTGGACCTGGCTGTGAACTCAGGCACAGGGGTTCATTTCTTGAGAGATTTGCAATTGTCAGAAGGAATGCAGTGATAATCAGTACACCATGAGATGTCCAAAAAGTGTAAATATCCAATTGAGTCACTATGTTGGTTAAATTCCTTTGTTTTTACTGTTAAATAGTACCAAAAAAAAGACTCCCACCAGGTTTCATCAATAAAACCAAAAACACACAATTATGATTACATTTGGTCTTTATTAAGAGGCAAAATGGGTTATTAACTGTTACTGTGTAAACTTAAACTCCATCCACTTTAAACCCAAATGCACACAAACACTCATACACAGGATGAAATATAACGTAAAGCTTTGCAGTGTTTATTATGGGCTTGAAACATTTTAAAAACAGAAAATGTTGGTGATCAAGAGTCCAGAACACGCAGATGGAATGAGGTGACTTTCTTAGTTCTTTTGGTTTTTGTTGATGAGATCACATTGCTGTGAGCTGCAGGGTGATTGAAGATCTTCAGTTTATGTAGTTGGTCAGTTATACCTGGGTATTATATTGAGTTACCAGTTCAGAGTACTGTCTTTTACTCACAAAGAGAGAGAGAGACAGAGTGAGTGTGGGTTAGAGAGAGGACTACTTCCTTACAAGGGTCTAGGCCCGAAACGTCAAGTTTTCCTGCTCCTATGATGCTGCTTGGCCTGCTGTGTTATCCAGCCCCACGCCTTGTTATCTCGGATTCTCCTGCATCTGCAGTACCTTTTATCTCTCACTACTGTAAATGTTTTCATTATTTCCAGGAGAGACAGAGACAGACCTATCTTTACAATCTCCATGGAGGTCTCTTTTGAATTGTCCACAGTCCCAAATGAAAATGGTCCGAAAATCATAGAATCATATAGTAGAGAAGAGAGCCTTCAGACCATCGAGTGTGTCCCTCCAAAAATACACTACTACCTGCAATAGTTTCCCACACTAGGCCCATAGCCTTCAATGTTATGATACTTCAAGTGCTCATCCAAATATTTTAAAGGTTGTGAGGTTTCCTGCCTCAACTATCCTCCCAGGCAGTGCCTGCCAGACCATACCACCCCCTGGGGAAAAAAATGTTTCCTCAAATCCCCACCAAACCTGTTGCTTTTCACTTTAAAATTATACCACCTTGTTATTAACCCTTCAACTAAGGGGAGCAGCTGCTTTCTATTATCACTGTCCATGCCCCTCATAGTTAGGTACCTCTCAACCCGGGTCCCCTTCAATATTCTCCACTCCAAAGAAAACAGTCTAAGCTAATCCATTCTCTCTTCTTACCTAAAATGCTCCATTCCAGGCAATATCCTGAGTGACCAGAACTGCACACATTAGCCCAAGCTGTAGTCTAACTAAAATTCTGTACAGCTCCAACGTAACCCCCCTGCTCTTATAATCTATGTCTCAACCGGTAAAGGTAAGTATTCTGTATGCCTTCTTAACCACCCTCTTAACCTGTTCTGCCATCTTCAGAGATCTGTAGACAAGCATCCCAAGATCCCCTTATTCTTCTGAGCTTTCTGGCATCTTGCCATTTATTGAGAACTCCCCTGTCTCGTTAATTTTTTTAAAGTGCATCAACTCACTTTTATCAGGATTAAGTTCATTGGCCACTGATTTGACCAATCCATTTATAAACTTGTTACTTAACACCTTCTTCACTGTGAACTACCTGACTAATCATTGTGTCATCCGCAAATTTATTCTTCATCAATACCACACCCCTGCCCCACTCTGGGCCACATTCTCATGTCCATCATTTACGAATATCACAAACAATAAGGGACCCAGCAATGAACGCTATGGTAAACCGCTGCAAATTAGGCTCCAGGTACACAAGTCTTCTACCACCACCCTCTGTCTCCAACCACTAAGCCAATTTCCAACTTGCCAAAGTTACGATAGATCCCATGAGCTTTTCAGAGATAGTAAGAACTGCTGATGCTGGAGTCAGAGATAACACAGTGTGGAGCTGGAGGAACATAGCAGGAACAAGAACAAAGACAGAATCCCCCTTGTCCTCACATGTCACCCCATTAACCTCCAGATTCAATGTATCATTCTCTGTCACTTCCGCCACCTGAAATCTGACCCCACAACCAAGGATATATTTCCCTCCCCACCCCTATCTGCCTTCCATAGCGACTTCTCTCTCTGCGACTCCCTCATCCGATCCACACTCCCCACTAGGCCCACCACCTCTGGCTCCTTTCCCCGCAACCGCAGGAAGTGCTATAATTTCCCACCTATGTCCGGGACACCACCCATACCCTCCGCCTCCTCCAAGACTTCCAATTAGTTGGCCCCCAACACCTCATCTTCACTGTGGACATCCAATCCCTATGCACTTGTATCCCCCACACAGCTGGCCTAAAAGCCCTCCACTTATTCCTCTCCCACAGGCCCAACCAGTCGCTCTCCACTGACTCCCTCATCCGCCTAACTGAACTTGTCTTTACCCTTAACAACTTCCCCTTCCACTTCCTACTGACTAAAGGGGTTGCCGTGGGAACCTGCATGGGCCCAAGCTATGCCTACCTCTTCACAGGATACGTGGAACAGTCCCCCTTCCGCAGCTACACCAACACTATCCCCCACCTCTTCCTCCGCTACATTGGTGACTGTATCGGCGCTGCCTCGTGCTCCCACAAGGAGCTTGAACAGTTCATCAACTTTACTAACACCTTTCACCCCAACCTCAAGTTCACCTCGACTATCTCTGATACCTCTCTCCTTCCTGGACCTCTCTGTCTCCATCTCTGGTGACCGCCTCAAAACCGACATCTATTTCAAGCCCACCGACTCCCACAGCTACCTAGACTACACCTCCTCTCACCCATCTTCCTGCAAGAATGCGATCCCATACTCCCAATACCTCTGCCTCCGCCACATCTGCTCCCAAGATGGGGCGTTCCACTCCTGAACATCCCAGATGTCCTCTTATTTCAAGGACCACAACTTCCCCCCTTCAGAGGTTGAAAATGCTCTCGACTGCATCTCTTGCATTTCCTGTACCTCTGCCCTCACATTCCCTTCCCACAACAAGAACAAAGACAGAATCCCCCTTGTCCTCACATATCATCCCACTATCTTCCAGATTCAATGTATCATTCTCCACCACTTACATCACTTGCAATCTGACCCCACAACCAAAGATATAGTTCCCTCCCCACCCCTATCTGCCTTCCGCAGGGCCCACTCTCTCTGCAACTCCCTCGTCCACTCCACACTCCCACGAGACCCACCAACTCGGCACCTTTCCCTGCAACCTCTGGAAGTGCTACCCATCACTGCCTACCTACATTCACCTATCACCATCCCAACCACCTTCCCCAGCCCCACCCCTCCTCTATTTATTTCAGAGCTCCGTTCCCCCTCCCCCGTTTCTAAAGAAGGGTCCCGACCCGAAATGTCAGCTTTCCTGCTCCTTTGAAGCTGCCTGGCCTGCTGTGTACCTCCAGCTCCACACTGTGTAATCCCATGAGCTTTTGCCTTCTTTATCAATTTCCCCATGTGGGATCTTGCAAAGACTTTGCTGAAATTCATATAAATTATATCAACAGCCCTACTGTCATCTAAACACTTGGTAAACACTTAGCAACATGCAAACTATTGTTCCTTCCAGCAGTTTATCTAGCAAAAATAACATATGGAACTTGTTTATGTCAATTGACATCTTGCTCAATTTACGCTTGATAAAGAGGTGAGTGTCATTGTCTCATGTGACCATTTACCAGGGCTGTAGAAACAGACATTACAGCTATAGACCTGGAGTTGCAATCTTCAGGTGGAGATTGGAGATGCTGAAAACAGCACGATAACATAAAGCATATCAGCTTGTCGAAAGCAAATGCAGTTCCAAATTGGCAAACTTCACTTGAGTACGGAAATGTTTTCTGGCCCGCCACCTCCTTCTTTAAAATTTGGAAAACTACAGCACAGTGATAAATGTTTTCTTGAAATGGAAATAAATTGTTCACGAGATTAGACAAACTGCATCACTTTAAAGCAAGATGGAAAACCATTATATCTCTTCACACTCAAGAAGATTCCAGCTTTCTTGCCAAATTGTGTTCAGAAAAAAGCTTCAGGAAATGACTAAAATGAGTGTCCTTTCCTTGGTAACCAAATCAACCAAGTGCTGCTCGAGCTTGGTCACTTTGTCCAAAACAATTGGGTCTGTCAATGTGGGGTGACCTAACTCGGCTCAACAAAATGGTTGCTAAGGAGTTCCATCCCATGATTTCTGATGACAAGAGCTCAGTTAAATTGCTTAAGAAAAGAATCCTCACCAAATTTAGTTCCAACAGGGAACTCTGGCAGGTCCCAAGAGATGACCTTTCAAAGGTGCTTATTAATGTTAACTCCATTTGAGACATATTGTTTCAACAATCTGCACATTAGCATTGTCTCAATCCCGGAAATCTTCCAAAATATTTTATGCAATTTATTGCAAGGCTGGGAAGGGGTCATATACCACATACATGGTAGATTGATTGAATGAAGACAGTCAAAACACATGACCTTCATTTCCATGCAGTGTTCAAGTTCCTATGGGCTGCAAGGCTTACTCAATGAGAAATGTGAATTCTCCTAGCAATTTCTTCACTCATGGGTGACTTTGTTGGCAAAGGTGGCATAAGGCCAGACCCACCGAAGGCAAACAATGTTAGTTTCCGATTCCAAAATCAGTTCATGAATTACAAACGTTTCTGGGCAAGGTGAACCAATTGGCAAAACGTTTGCCTCACTTGGTAATAATCAAACCCTGGAACAGGAGTTACTCAAAAAGATGGAAGGATGGCACTGGCATTTGCATCATGAAGGTACATTACTAAACGTCAACAACACACTGACTTGTCAATTAGAACCTATCCCTTCCAACTGTTAAAGCTGATCCAGCTACAGGCATCGGAGCAATGCTCCTTCAGGAGCAAGCAGAAGGGTGTCCAAACAGGTCATTGTGCTTACAGGGCATTCTCTGACATGATAACAAGCTCCATAGGTATAGAGAAGCAGGTCCTTTCTGTTATGTGACCCTGCAAGAGGCTTTCAGGTAACATTCTTGCTGAGAAGGTCATCACAGAGGTGGACCATAAATCATTGGTGTCTCTTTTAGATTGGAGAGTTGACAAGGATGTCTCCACAAGTAGATAATTCATCTTCACTTTGATATGCCTGTGAGGCCAGATTTGTGCAGGCAAAGTTGCAAATGATGGCAGATGCCCTCTCTAGAACCACTGTCAACAGCCAGCAAATGTCTGATAAGGAATTTGCTGGCAAACTTGAATTATATATTTGTGCCATGTCAATAGAAGAGCCAGCAACCCAAAATAGGCTCAATCAAATCTGACAGGAATAAGTAAACGTTTTGGAATGTGGTGCCATTTGTTGGTGTTATGTTTGAAGTTAGCCTTACCAAAAGCCCAGTGAGCTAGCCTTGAAAACTTATTTTGAGCATCAACATGTCATCATTATAGATGAATTGTTGCAAATTAAATTTGGAATGACCAAACCATCAATCAGATTTGACTGTCCGGACAAATTACATCAAGGATACTTGCACATTATCAAGTGCAGAATCTGGGCTCACGCATGTTGTGGCCAAAGGTCTGAAAGGAAATTGAGGACCTTATAGCTGACTGTGAAGATTGTTATTTGTAAGCCTCAATACAGAACAATTAATTCAGAATACTCACCCACCAGCCTATGGGAGTGACTCAGTACTGACCTAGCTTTGTCTGACAGGCTGTCTTGCTCTATCATCGTAAACTATTTTTTATAGTGAGAGGTTGGTTTCTTCATTTGGATAAGTGACCAGTGATTTATTGCAGAACTAAATCAACAGCATGGATTGTGGCTATGGCAATTCTTAAGGCCTGCTCCTCCTTTCCCCCACACTGTGGAGTGATTACCCTCAAGCTATACATAAAAATTTGTCTGTCTCTCTCTCTTTCTCTCTCTAATGGAGAAAGGTGACTCTGATCATTTATAGCTCTTTACATTTATAGCTCTTTACATTTCTCATTGTGCTTAAAGAGAAGAATTAAATGCCACGCAGTGGTCAGTGTCACACATGAAGTGTTTACAATACTTGGGATCCCACATGTGGTTGTATCTGACAAGGAACTACAGTTCATTAACAAGTCTTTTAGCCACTTTTGGATTTCAACATGTAACCGGATTGCTAACTAGTCCAAGGGGGAAACAGAAGATGGAATATGGATCATGAAATATTTTCTAAAAAATATGTCAAAGTTGTATTGCCTCAATAAATTACTGGCCCACTCTGCTCTGATGTGGCTTATCACCACCAGAACTACTGAGGGATTAGGAAATCTGATGAGTCCAGTCCCCATCTTATTAAAGAGGCTGAATCTATAGTTGAATCCAAAGGATTCTAAAAATGTTTCTAACAAGCAGGAGTCTTGTCAACTACAGCAAGATACTCATGACAATGGACACCACCATATACATTGCTACAACTGGACCAAGGGCAACAGGTATAAGAAAGGGACCTGTACAGGAATGATATGGCTATCCAAGAGTCTGGGGACCAGCAGTGATCATACATTGTCCATACAGCGGATGGTATTATATAGAGGAGATGCAGTACTTTGTCTCATTGTAAAACGTTCATACATTAATGCCTCATTGGGATTAATCCAATGAGGGACATCGTGACAGTAATGGTTCATCGGTCATTCAAGAGCGGCATTAACATCAACAATCCTCAAGCCAACAAACATTAAACCTCCAAGTTGGATCTAAATACGTACTGGAAAAGTTGTCAAATCAATAGTTTATTTGAATCTACGTACTTAGAGACTTGAGAGGAGAAGAGCTAATGGCAAATGTAATTTGTTTGTTTATACCATTTTACAATGGGTTAGAAACTGGAAAAGTAGAAACATTCAACAATGGGAGCAGGCCAATCCAGCCTTCAAACCTCCTCCACTCTTCTAATTTGTTGGAAAGGCGAGGTTGAACCCCTGATAATTAAAATCAAAACACAAGCCCCCAGTCTGTTACTGTGGGAGTAGAGGTCCCCTTCTAATAATTAAACCTGAACTATTTGACCCTAGCAGTGAAGAAATTAGCGGAACTACTGACAAATCAAATAATTTCCCCTTAATACTAACTATTCTCGAACGTAACAAAATTCTAATGGCATGCTGTTCCAATAAGTACACACACCACTTATAAAAACCCAGGTAATAATAAAAATAACTTAAAACTTATACTCTCAAAGGTACAGCCAGGTTAAGTGTTCCAAACGTTCTTTGCCTTCTCCACTGATCTTCCGTCGGGAATGCTTTCTTGTGAATTCTTCTATCAGGAATCTTAGCTAGAATTACCATGGTACCTTTTTGAATAAATGGTGCTTTCTCAAAGAGCTGACAGATTTCTGTGAGAGCCAGATATTTACTCTCCAGATGGCAGTTTGCTCCCACACCGATTTTCAAAAACCCTCTTCTTATATACCCCCAAGGACCTGTCAATTTTCTTAAAATAGGATGGGTCCAAGGTTGTTAAAACCATCAGATTTAAATTCAATTGGTTTTAAATCTCTAAGTGCCTGGTTTAAATTAATTGGCTGACCTTCAAGCTGGTTGCCAAAACATCAAAACAAGCCAAAGATTTCAAAGCGCACAATCAATTAATACATGTTTCAATTTCGGAACTGTCTGTACCTCTTCAGCTGCTTACAGAGACATTTTCATTTAAATTTCCAAGCTTAGAAAAGCACATCACCTCTTAAAGGGACTATGCACTCTTTTCCCCTATCATTTTTACAAACAAATTCTAACATCCTGCCTTCCAGTTCACAAGTATTCTGCTTAACTTTGCAACCATATGTCTAAGCTGATCATCCAACTCAATACCTTGTTCCCACTGCACCTTTTTACCCTAAGAGCTACATCTAACTCCTTCTTAGACATTTAATATTTTGACTTCAACTACTTTCTGTGGCAGAGAGCTCCACAGGCTCATCACTATCTCTGAGTGAAGACATTTCTCCTCATCTCAGTCTGAAATGGCCTTCCCTGTTTCCTTAAACTGTGACCCCTGGTTTTGGACTCACTGGTCATCAGGAACATCCCATCTAGTCTTGATTAGAATTTGTAGGTTTGTGAGATCCCAGACCCTTCAACCATCCCACCCTCCCCTCCAATTCTTCCAAATGCCAATGAACATAGTTCTAACTGATCCAGTTTCTCTATATACAAGTCCCGCCATCCTAGACAGCAGTCCAATAAACCTTTGTTGCACTCCCTCCAAAGCCAGAATACTCTTCCATGCATAAGGAGACCAAAAATGCACACAATTCTTCAGGGGTGGTCTCACCAAGACCCTAGAGAATTGCAGCAAAAAGTTACTTTGATTGAGGTTATTATGTAAGTGAATGGATATGAAAGGGTTATACTAGGATTTAAGATTAAGCTCTGTCCACTCTGATATATAGCCAGCGACTGCTGGAAAGCTGCAGTTATCATTTCACTACTGGTCTGCCTGGCAGAGAGAATGAACAGAGGAGAACGGGCTTTTCACAGTTAAGTAGGAGGAAAGGTGATGAAAGCTATCAGCAGCAGTTTTATAAAGGAACTAATATGTAAGAATTAATCTGGGAGCCAACGCAGTCACTGGGGAGAGTACTGGACAATTCGGGCTCTGAGTGGGATTCTGAAATGGTAAAGGATTCATCGGTCTTACTTACCCCTTGTTACTCATAAATAATATGCCTAAGAATATAGTTACTGAGATATAATAATTATGTCCTGTTTTCTATAACCAGAACATCTCCTATTGAGGTATATTTGTGGTTCATTCTTCACAATTAGACTATTAATCTTATTCCTTTATTTTATGAGTTTAAATTAAGAAAGACTTTAATGTTAACTATTACCTCATTTCTTTATTTTTCTACTTATTCTATGAAGTGTTACTTAATTCTTGACTGTTTCACGTTGTGCCTAAGTTTTGGTGCCTTGGTACCATGTGTAGCGACGTTATGCACTTTTCACTGTACTCCTGTACACATGGCAATAAAAAGCTATATATAAGTATGGATGTAAACAACCCTTTATATTTTAGGAAGAGGAATTGCTGGCAGCACTCCAACCCAACTGGATGTGGTTAGTTAGTGCCCAAGTCATAGACTCATAGAATTGTACCGCACAGAAACAGAGCCTTTGGTTCTGTCCATGCCAACCAGATATCCTAAATTAATCTAGTCCCATTTGCCAGCATTTTGCCCATATCCTTCTAAGCCCTTCCTATTCATGTACCCATCCAGATACCTTTTAAATGTTGAAATTGTACCAGCCTCCACCATTTCCTCTGACGGCTTATTCCATACACGCACCATTCTCTGCATGAAAAAGTTGCCCCTTAGATCCCTTTAAAATTTTTCACATCTCACCTTAAACCTATGCCCTTCCATTTTGAACTCCCCTACCTTGGGAAAAAGACCTTGACTATTCACCCTACCCATGCCTATCATGATTTTATAAATGTCTATAAGGTCACCCTTCAGCCTCCGATGCTCCATGGAAAGCAGTCCCGGCCTATTCAGCCTCCGCCTACAGCTCAAATACTCTGGTTTCAGCAAGTGTTTTTGGCACCCTTTTAAGATTAATAACATCCTTCCTATAGCAGGACTGTACACAATATTCTGTAAGTGGCCTCACCGATGGCCTATACGCCACTACATGACATCCCAACTCCTACACTCAATGCACTGACCAATAAAGGCAAGCATGCCAAATGCCTTCTTTACCACCCTGTCTACCTATGGTGCCACTGTCAACGAACTATATACCTGAACCCCTAGGTCTCTCTGTTTGACAAAACTCCCAGGACCCTACCATTAACTATGTAAGTCCTGCCCTTATTCGTCTTACCAAATTTATTCAAATTAAACTCCATCTGCCATTCCTTGACACAGTGGTCCAGTTGATCAAGGTCTCATTGTACTCTGAGATGATTTTCACTGTCCACTACACCACCAATTTTAGTGTCATCTGCAAACTGACTAACCATGCCACCTATGCACCCATTCAAATCATTTGAGGTTGAAGACTTGCTCGCCGAGCTGGTGCGTTTGGTTGCAGACATGTCATCACCCTGCTAGGTAACATCATCAGTGTGCCTCCGGTGAAGCATTGGTGTTCTGTCCCATTTGTTATTTATATGCCTTGGTTTGCTGGGGTGGTTGGCGTCACTTCCAGTTTTGTTTTTCAGTGGTTTGTATATTGGTCCAGTTTAATGTGTTTGTTGGTGAAGTTCCAGTTGGAATGCCAGGCCTCTAGGAATTCCTTGGCATGTCTCTGCTTGGCTTGTGCAATTATGGATATATTGTCCCAGACAAATTTATGTCCTTCCTTGCATTTGAATACGGAGCTGCATCAAGACATTATTCAAATGAGCCATAACACGCAACACAATGAGCAGCAACCCGGAACTGCACAAAGCACAGCCCTTATACAGAGTTTTTAAAAGGAATGGATACCCAAAAAGCACCACCTGCCATTACCACTGTGACAGGCCATAACAAGAAGACTTAACATGGCCAGACACACTAGTCACCCTCCTGTACATCAGAGACATATGAGAGATGACCACAAGACTACTCAGATCTCTAGGTATCAGGGTAGCCCACAAACCAACAACCACCCTGCGACAGCTACTGACAAACATCAAGTTCTGAGAAAGCGTCACCGGACCCGAAACGTTAACTCTGTTTTCTCCTTCACGGATGCCGCCAGACCTGCTGAGCTTTTCCAGCAATTGTGTTTTTGTTCATAAAGAATCCAATTCCCACAATCAATAAAACCAATGTAATATACAAAATACCATGCAAGGACTGTGAGAAACATTACATAAGCCAAACTGGAAGAAAACTGACAATAAGAACTCTGATAACATGAACACCAACTAGTCACCATGAGACATGACCAATTCTCACTGGTCTCAATTCAGATGGACAAAGAAGAAAAAGTTCGACTGGGACGACACATCCATAATAGCACAAGCCAGAGACATACCAGGGAATTCCTTGAGGCCTGGCATTCCAGCCGGAACTCCATCAACAAACTCATTGACATGGATGTGATACAGAAACCACTGAAAAACAAAACTCGAAATGATGCCAACCACCCCAGAAAACCGAGGCATATAAATAACAAACGGGACAGAATACCAATATTTCACTGGAGGCGCACTGACGATGTTACCTAGCAGGGTGACGAAACATCTGCAATCAAACCCACCGGCTCAGCGAGCATGTCTACAACCTCATCCACAGCCTGAGCCACAAATCTTCTCAAAAACTTTCAAGTCATTTATGTAGATGATGAAAAGCAGTGGATCCAGCACTGATACTTGTGGCATGCTGCTGGTCACAGGCCTCCAGTTGGAAAAGCAGCCCTCTACCACTACTCTCTGTCCCCTGTTGTCAAGCCAATTTTGTGAGCAATTGGCTAGCTCTCCCTGGATCCCAGGTAATCTAACCTTACTGCCCAGTCTATTATGTGGAACCTTGTTAAATGCCTTGCTGAAATCCATATAGACAATGTCTACCTTTGTGCCTTTATCAATCTTATTTGTTTCCTCTTCAAGAATCTCAATCAAGTTTGTGAGACACAATTTTCCACACACAAAGCCATGCTAACTATTCCTAATCAGTCCTTGACTTTCCAAATGCGTGTAAATCCTGTCTATCAGAATCCCATCCAACAATTTATCCACCACTTACATCAGGCCCTTAGATATATAGTTCCCTGGCTTTTCCTTACAGCCTTTCTTAAATAATGGCAAATTAGCCAACCTCCAGTCTTCTATTGAAGAATCTAAACAGGTCACATTAGAAAAATAAGGGGTTACACATTTAAAACAGATGAGGAGAAAGGACTAACGGTTGAGAGTTTTGAAATTCCCTTCCTCAAAAGGCAGAATCTTTAAATATTTTTAAGGCAGAGGCAGATAGGTTTTTGATTACCAAGGGGATGAAAGATCAATCGGGGTTTGCAGGAATGTATATTTGATTTTAAAATCAGATTAAACATGATCTTACTGAATGATGGAGCAGGCTTGAAGTGCTAAGAGGCCTATTCTTGTTCCTTGTATGTGTATTCAGTGCTAAATAAAGGAGCTGATGGCCCTTTTTCATACCAAGAGATGGGAGGGCACTATGTTCTTGCTGACCAAACAGATTCAGACTTCACCCCAAGACAAAGGGCCTTCCTACAGTGTAGAGTGACATTGAGTGCACACACGTAGCTTTTTGGACACTGCATCCAAGCGCATAGACATATGAAATCCACAAAATGTTCCATTCCTTCAACTTGCAACTCCTCTATGATCATTGGGATTCTGGCAGCAGTCACGTTCACTATGAATATTTAATTCACTGTGTCAAATCAGTGCACGGCCCTTGGACAATGTAGGCTATTCACTAACTATCTGGCTTATGAATCTGGTACACATTTGTGAGCATATTTGAAATACATGAGGAGAAAACCAGCAACCTTCTTTCTACCTGGATGGCTCATGAGTCCATGATTAATTAATAATACTCTGGTACTAATTCCCCTTTCAACACTCCCACACATTACCTTCCCTCTATAGTGAGTCAGCATGGAGTGCACTCGGCCACAATATTGAAACAAAAGGCAACGCTAAACAACAAATCCAATCTGCTTTTATCAGACAAACCAGACATTTTTATTTCATAAAAGCCAACTATTCATTCTTTATGCATTGCCTTAGTACATGGAGGGTTTGAGCTAAAGGGACATGCCGAACAGGTTGCAGCTACTTTCCCTGGAGCAGCGAAGGCTGAGCAGTGACCTTGTAGAGGTTTATAAAACCATGAGGAGCATGGATAGGGTAAATAGACAAGGTCTTTTCCCTGGGCTGCGGGCATCCAAAACTAAAGGCCATGGATTTATGATGAGAGAGGAAAGATTTACAAGGGACCTGAGGGGCAACCTTTTCATGCAGAGGGCAATGCTTGTATGGAATAAGCTGCCGGAGGAAGTGGTAGAGGCGGGTAAAATTACAACATTTGAAAGGTATATGAATAGAAAGGGTTTAGTGGGATATGGGCCAAATGCTGGAAAATGGGACTGGATTAATTCACGATATCTGGATGAGTCGGACTGAAGAGTCTGCTTCCTTGCTGTACATCCCTTTGACTCTATGACTCTATGTTTCCTGGGTGTGTTCACCTGTTCTAGTGTTCCTAGCCGTGCTATCCCAATGGCTGCAGGTGTGGTGGATTGCCAATCACGAGGATAGCCTGCGTGTGACCTTGCCAGACAACCTTGACTAATGCTGAGCCTAGGAGACCCAGCTACACGTTGTCCCATGTTTGCCTTAGCAGCAGCGTATTTGGTTAGATGACTGGGAAACAACAACTAGGGCAGTGTGGTAGAACTGCTACCATTCCCTAGGTTGGTTCTTTAGCAATTGTTTTAATCTGCTGGAGGATAAAATGCTGAACCGCTCCGACACTGATACCCTCAGACATGATGGTGGCTCTCTATGCGTTTATGATAACAAGCTAAGCTGCTTGATAGTCTGAGCTTCCTCTCCAGCATTCCAACACTAAGGGATTTCTGTTAGCTTCCGTTGCAACACAGAGGCATTGACCATCAGATACTGCATCATAACTTGCTCAACAAATGCTTGCATGGAGGTTGGCCATCACTATGGATAGGAGATAACAAGCATGGGGCTGGATGAACACAGCAGGTCAAGCAGCATCATAGGAGCAGGAATGGATAGGATATGGATAGGATCTGAGTTCTGTGCAAAACTCTGTGCCAAGTTGGTGCTTGATTCCTCTATGTTTCTTGACTTTACTATACACTCCCTGTTTGAAAGTGTGGAGTATGTAAAATCCAAAAGGTGAATTTGCTAACTCCTACCCACACATCCCTGGCCCAGCGGCACTATTACCAATGACAAGCGTGGCAGTGTGCAGCCTGCCCAGTGGGCAGCTGTTTACACAATCCCAGTCATAACCTGACACCATGTGCAGAGATGGGATTACTTCATTTTATTTTGATGATGAGCAGCACCACCATGACTTGAAAATATATCCTCATCCCTTCTTTATGATTAGGTTAAAATCCTGGGGAGCATTCCTTCTCTGCATATAGACACTACATGGGCTGCAGTGAGTCCTAAGGCAAATCGCCATAATTTCCTCTGGCTCAATGTGATTCCCACATCGCAAGAACAAATAAAGAAAAGCTTTTTAGTAAAATTGTATCCATTTCGTAACGTTCCTTATTGGTACATAATAAACTTATTGGTACATAATAGTCATAAGGAGGAGGTGTTAGCAATCCTGGAAAATCTGGGAATAGATAAGTCCCCTGGGCCAGATGGGATCTATCCTAGGATTCTCTGGGAAGCTAGGGAGGAGATTGCAGAGCCTTTGGCTTTGATCTTTATAGCGTCATTGTCTACAGGAATAGTGCCAGAAGACTGGAGGATAGCAAATGTTGTCCCCTTGTTCAAGAAGGGGAGTAGAGACAACCCTGGTAATTATAGACCAGTGAACCTTACTTCAGTTGTGGGTAAAGTGTTGGAAAGGATTATAAGAGATAGGATTTATAATCATCTAGTAAGGAATAATTTGATTAGGGATAGTCAACACGGTTTTGTGAAGGGTAGGTCGTGCCTCACAAACCTCATTGAGTTCTTTGAGAAGGTGACTAAACAGGTGGATGAGGGTAAAGCGGTTGATGTGGTGTATATGGATTTCAGTAAAGCATTTAATAAGGTTCCCCACTGTAGGCTATTGCAGAAAATTCGGAGGCATGGGATTGAGGGTGATTTAACGGTTTGGATCAGAAATTGGCTAGCTGTAACAAGACAGAGGGTGGTGGTTGATGGGAAATGTTCATCCTGGAGTTCAGTTACTAGTGGTGTACCGCAAGGATCTGTTTTGGGGCCACTGCTGTTTGTCATTTTTATAAATGACCTGGATGAGGGCGTAGAAGGATGGGTTAGTAAATTTGCAGATGACACTAAAGTCGGTGGAGTTGTGGATAGTGCGGAAGGATGTTGCAGGTTACAGAGGGACATAGATAAGCTGCAGAGCTGGGCTGAGAGGTGGCAAATGGAGTTTTATGAGGAAAAGTATGAGATGATTCACTTTGGAAGGAGTAACAGGAATACAGAGTACTGGGCTAATGGTAAGATTCTTGGTAGTGTGGACGAGCAGAGAGATCTTGGTGTCCATGTGCATAGATCCCTGAAAGTTGCAACCCAGGTTGATAGGGTTGTTAAGAAGGCGTACAGTGTGTTAGGTTTTATTGGTAGAGGGATTGAGTTTCGGAGCCGTGAGGTCATGTTGCAGCTGTACAAAACTCTGGTGCGGCCGCACTTGGAGTATTGCGTGCTGTTTTGGTCACTGCATTATAGGAAGGATGTGGAAACATTGGAAAGGGTGCAGAGGAGATTTACCAGGATGTTGCCTGGTATGGAGGGAAGGTCTTATGAGGAAAGGCTGAGGGACTTGAGGCTGTTTTCTTAGAGAGAAGAAGGTTAAGAGGTGACTTAATAGAGACATACAAGATGATCAGAGGATTAGATAGGATGGACAGTGAGAGCCTTTTTCCTCGGATGGTGACGGCTAGCACGAGGGGACATAGCTTTAAATTGAAGGGTGATAGATTGAGGACAGATGTCAGAGGTAGGTTCTTTACTCAGAAAGTAGTCAGGGCATGGAATGCCTTGCCTGCAGCAGTTGTAGACTCGCCAACTTTAAGGGCATTTAAATGGTCGTTGGATAAACATATGGATGATAATGGAATAGTGTAGGTTAGATGGGCTTCAGATTAGTTTCACAGGTCAGCACAACATCGAGGGCCGAAGGACCTGTACTGCGCTGTAATGTTCTATGTTCTATGTTCTATGTTCTAAACTGTGCCACAATATCCTTCTAATAATAATTGTTATTTTATTAGCTTGTTGACTAATATATTCTAAAATTAGTCAGCACAAAGCTAGCCTTTCACATTTCATTTGCATTATGGATTACTCCAAGTTCACTCTTTTGTTTCAGCTAGGCAAAAAACAAAGGTTAGTTGAAGTTTAACCTTCCTTTGCTTTTCACCATTGGAAGGTTGGTCAGGTTAGCTGCCGGTTAATCTTCTAATTCACTCCTAAGTGTCAAATCCTGGCATCTAAATTCAACTGGTCATGCTCCAACAGAACAATTCCAATATAACATTGATAATGTTTAATCGAATACAAGGGTGAAAGAACTCAACTATCTCAAGATGATATTGAAATTGAAAAACAGCCCCAAGACTAATGTTTCAATTAGACTTGATTGGCATTCCCAAAATAGGTATGTTCTGTAAGTTTAATCTTCTGTAATGAAGTTTCAGAAAGAAATATTTTCATATAAATTGTATGATTTATGATGTCAGTCAAATATCTTAAAATATGATGCTTCCTCTCCAACATATTTTATTGACAATATGTTTATTCATTTGCAGCATTATGACCTTTAGATGCCATAAAACATTTCTGGTATTCGAAGGTTATATTTTAATGACCCTTAGAAAAATGAGACACATAGAAAGGAATGAAGTTACTGAATAAAACAACAATGCAGTATGTCGTACTTTCATACGAAGCAATTTAATTTTAAGTATGAGTTTCTATGTAAGGTATTTTACCATCACATGACAATTTAAAACCTCATATACTAAATTTCAACTTAAATCTTTTCTAATTGTAATGGAATTGGATAATATTTGTTTTAAATGTCCTTCCTCACCTTCTACCCAAAAAATTCCAAACCCAAAGGGGAATAGTTCCTGTTTTATGTAGGGAATTTCAGCTAGTCAGATCTGAAAGAGCCATAGAACAACATTTTATTTTTCAATATGGCTGTGGCATCACATCATAACATCCTTAGGAGCAGTAACAGAAATAGTCTATTCAGCCCTTCTAATCTCATCCACCATTCAACGCAACAATGATCTTAAGTCAAAGTTTCTGCCGACTCCTTTTAACTCTCCTGTTTATCAAATTCTGTCCAATTTTGCTATGAATATATTCAATTACCTAATCTACACTTTTCTCTGTGGAAGATATTTCAAAGACTAATGACCTTCTCAGAAGAAATTCCTCCTCATCAACCACCAAACAGCAGACTCTTTATTTTTTAGATCCTGCACCGTAGTTCTACAATTTCCCATGATGGAAAATATCTTCTCAGTGTCTACCCTGATGAGCCAATTCAGAAACTTAAGTTTCTATAAGATCACCTCACATTGTCCCAACTTATGCTCCACCTGCTGGCTTTTTGCAAATTCATTGAACTTATCTATGATCCATTTGCAGAATCTTTGTATTCTCCCACAATTTATTTTCCTATTTTGCTTTCCTCAGGTTATATTCAAGTGTTAGTAGCATTACCAATAGTGTCATATCATGGATAACACAATAATTTGTTTGTTTCACAACAGTTTGCGACACAAATATTTTTACAATATAGTATTGCCAGTAATTGGCGTTACAAATAAAGGAATTGTATGTGACAAATTGGTCCTTTCATAACATTTTTACAGGCGGTTTGTTTTTCGCTAAAACAATGCGTTCAAGAAGGTATGTGACTATGTTGGACCCCTTTCAGGAAACCTATGGTGGACGGATCGGTAGCCTGATGTTTATCCCTGCTGTTATGGGAGAGCTGTTTTGGTCTGCATCTGTTCTATCTGCTCTTGGTGAGAAAATATGGTATCAATTCTAAAACTTTTCTTAATTATATCCTGTAAATAATGAAGAAATAGTTCTAAAGAAAGCTCCTGGTTTAGTTTTGAAGCAAACAGCAAAATACTGTGGTGAGATTCTACTATCACACAAATTGGGACTTGAGTTCAGCTGCAACATCTACAATATAATTATCGTAGTGTGAAAAATCAATGGCTAAAAGTTCTGCAACACCAAAACTGGACACTGATTTATTTGCCTCATCCTCTCATCAGTACTCCCAGCAAGCACAACTCACCCAAACAGTCTCAAAAGTTCACAGCTTGTATGAGTCCTTCGCAGACAGGTGGTTAAGAGTAGATTGGATAGATGTGTTCAAATTTGTGAATGATTTTTGATAAGAAGCAACTGCTTCCAATGTTAGAAACCTCAAGACGGGTTTGAGGTGATTCAGAAGAATCAGAGGTGACATGAGGAGGCCTTTCTTGCACAGTTGCTTAGAGCTGGGACGGGCTTCCGAAAAGGCTGGTGGATGCTGACTCGATAACGAAAATCAAAAGAGAATTGATTAAATATCTGAAGGGAAATCAAGCAAAATGGAAGGCTATGGGGAATAAAGCCGGGAACTAGGATTACTGGATAGTTCTGCCAAAGAGATAGCGTAGGCCTGGTGGACAAAGTATTACCTATTTGAAAGATAGCACCTCTGACAAAGGTGACACACAGCACAACAGTGGAATCACATATTGTAAGTGTATCAAGTGATATATGCTTCACTCCTGTAGAGGGGTTTGAATCTTCTACTTTCTGACTGAAAAGGTGAGAGTGCTACCAATTGGTTCTTGCACAGCAGAATGAACCAAGCTGGCACTGCACAAACCTTTCACCATCACTTTTACAATCAACAGGCATGAAGAACAATAATTCCATTAATTCTAACAACAAATTTTAAAAAATATATAAATGAGGTGAATGGAAAGCTATGGTTGAAAAGAATTGAGGGGATGAGGTAATTCATGAAATAATAAATAGATGCCAATAAACTTGTAAATTTTTATTTTATGAGAGAAAACAAAGACCGTGGAATCAAAATGTTAAGATTCTACAAAAATTATGCAGTGTAGAAAAATTAGGACATTTGAACTCTATGGATGTTATGTTTAAAGCTTAGAAAAAGAGAGAATGAAAACTCATAAAAAAGGAAAAGAGGCCTTTGAATTAAACAGTGGAACAAATTCAAGTGACCTCGGTACCACCTCACAAAGTAAAGTCTCCATAGTGACCAGCAACTGGTGCTTTAATCTGAGGGTCACCATGCCTCAGGAGAGGGGAGAGGTTGAGAATAAGGGACCTTCATGGCTAGCTTAACTAGTACAAGAATTGAACTCTTGTCATTCTACATTGCAAACCAACTGATCAGTTAACTTGAGCCAACTGACCCATGACCCAAATTGGTATTTACTACCAGTACTTCACTTCCAGTAAACAATAAAATGGTGGAAGGTGTCATCAGCATTGCTTTCAAATGAAGTTGACTCATCATTAACTCATCATGGACGCTCAATTTGGATTCCGCCTGGGGCACTTGGCTCATGACCTCAGAACAACTTTTATTAAAACACGGAACTGAACTGCAGAGATATTGTGATAATGATGGTTCTTGATATTGAGGCCGCTTTCAACAATGTGGCATCAAGGAGCCCTTGAAAATGGAAAACAATGGGAATTTGGGGAAATCTCTTCATTGGTTGGTCATACCTAACACTAACAAAAGTGGGTGGGGTTGTTGGTAGACTAATATCTAAGCCAAAGGACACCTCTACAGGAATTCCTCTGGATAGTGTCCTGGGTCTGATTGTGTCAATAATGACCTTCCCTTTATCATAAGGTCGAAAGTGGAGGTGTTCACCAATGTAAAATCATCAGGGACCTGTTTTCAGCAACGTTTGCGACTCCCCAGGTACTGAAGCAGCCCATGTCCCAGTGCAGCAAGGCCTAGATAACATTCAGCCTTTGGCTGATAAATGACAAGGATAATTTGTGTTCCACAAATGCCAGGCAATGATGATTTCTAATGAGAGGGAATCTAACCATCTCCCCTTGAAATGCAATTGCCCTGCCATCACTGAATGCGTCCCATCAATATTCATATATAAATACATAGCTGCAAGGGCAGATCAGAGGCTCGAGGTTGTGCAACCATACATATTGCATGTCCACCATCTACAAGTCACATGACAGGAGCAAGCTAGAGTACTTCCTATGTGCCCAAATGGAGAACAGTTCCAACAACACTTTCACAAAGCTTCACGTCCAGTACAAAATAGAACATTTGCTGGGCACCCCATGCACATCTTAGAAATCACTCCATCAATGCCAATCATAGTGGCAGCAGATTGTACAATCTACAACTACTGCAACTACTCACTGAAGTCTTTTCGACAGCATCTTCCAAAGCTGCAACTTCCAGCACCTAGAAGGACAAAGGCAGCAGATGCATGGGAAGACCACAACCTTCAAGTTTTCTCCAAGCCACTCATTACTCTGACTTGGAACTATATCACTACTCCTTCATTGTCAATGGGTCAAAATCCCTCTGCAGGAAAATTGCTCCCTGAACATTCCATACAGGGAGGTCCTCCTGCTGAGTGATCTTCTCCACTCATCCTGTTTTCCACTGCAGGCCTCTGCTTATTCTCCAAGTCATGCTGCATTCCACGTGAAATGCTTACTATTGCAGATAGCAACTGGGAGCAATTAGTTTATGTAGAAGACACAAAGTCAGCAAAAGTTCCTTTACTATCTGCTTCATCACTTACTCTATATCTTTATTACTTAAGTAACCGTAGAAAGTACCAAACTCTTGTAGAATCTTAGCAAAAGCAAGACAAAATCAACTGGCAACTAATCTGAACTAGTTAGCTGTCCTTTTAAATAGTGTACGTTACGCAGTACAGAAGTGGGCAGAGGCCTGGGCGTGTGGGATGGTCTTCTCTGTTTCTGAACAAATGTTGAGTATGTGAGGTTGAGATGGAGTATATCGGGACATTGAACTCCAGACTACGCGTTGATGTCAAGCCACTGATGATGTCATGATCTGACTACTTTGCAGACATTCAGTGGACATTTACTCCACATGTGCTAACTGCCTCATCAGCACGGTATCTGGCACATTTTAACTCACAAGTGTGCATGCACATTTTGGATGCTTTGTTGGAGTTTTAAATGTGCTTGTAACTATGAGAAATCATCTCTAATTATGTCAATTTCTCATTTCTTGATGAACTGAAGTTCATGGATAACTTCCCTGTGGTAAATAGAGACCATAATGGCAATACACTGCAAGATGAATTTAGATTATATAAACTGAAGGAAAATGCCAAACACATTTACTGACACAATTTTTGAATTCAATGATTATAAATAATAAAGAATCAAGACATAATGTTTAGAAAACAGAAAATCAGATGGAATTGTTTAGCTTGATGTTTATAATTGTGGTAGAATCAGAAATATTGAGGAAGGTTCTTCACCAAACGTAATAGACATAAGAAAAGTAAAATTTGCATTTATATGGAGACTTCTGTGGCTTCAGGCTTTCCAAAAGTGCTTTATAAATAAGAGAAGTATTTTGAAGTGTTGCAATGTAGAAAATGACAGCTTTCTCTTATGGACAAGTGGAAATTATACATGACCATAAAAAATATGATGGAAGAGGAATAAAAAGGGAAATTCACTGGAGATGTCCATGAGATTCAAGAGAATGAGAAAGGTTGGATCAGAAATTGGTCCTGGAGCAGAAAGCAAAGAATAATGATTAATTGGTGATTCTTGACTGGAAGACTGCTTCCTGTGTCGTTCCACAAGCTTCAGTACTAGATCCATTGTTTTTTGTGGTATACTTAAAAATGATTTAGACATCTATGTAGGAGACCTGATGAAGAAGTTTTCAGATGGTAGAGTTGATTGTGTAGGAAAGGCAGTGGACTGGTCAAGTAAGCAAAAATGTGGCAAATGGAGTTCAGTCTGTACAAATGTGAGGTAATGCTTTTGAGAAGGGAAAAATAGGCTATGGTTTACATAATAAGTGGTGGAAAAAGTATAAAGGATCATTATTAAGTGACGCAATATAGATACTGAGGGCGCAGGAGACTAGGAGTCCTGAAGGAGTATTGAAAGTACAGGGTGTTACTGAAAGGAAAGGAAAATGAAGAGGGGGCATGAAAAAAAACTGGTGGTTAAAATAAATGAAAATCCAAAGTTACTGTATAAGTATGTTACATTTCATAAGTAGAGTATAAACGAGAAAATAACCAGAGAAAAAATTAGGGACCCAAGTGGCAAACTGTGGGTGGATCTGGAAGATATAGTTGAGGTTTTAAAACAGTACTTTACACTTCTATTCACAACAGAGAAGAGTGATGTAGGTAGTTAAACCAAGGAAGAGAAATGTGATATATTTGAACAAATTTATAACTGGGAAGGATGGGATATAATGGGCATAAAATTGGATATGCCACTAGATCAATTTGAAATGTATCCCAAGCTGCTCTGGGAGGTAAGAAAAGGGATTTCAGAGGACCAGATATTAATTTTCAAATCTTCACTCAATACAGGAGAGGGTGTCTGAAGATTAGAGAACAGCTAACGTGGTAACAATATTCAAGACGGGTAGAAGAGATAAACTAGGGAACAATAGGCTAGTAAGCCTAACATAATTAGGGATAGAGAAGCTATGGGAAAAAATTCTGAGGAACAGAATTCATCTCCATTTGGACTGATAAGGACTGATCAAGGATTGTCACCGCAGCTCGGTGGGGAGGAGATTATGTCTAACAGGTTGATTGAGCTTTTCAAGGAGGTGACTAGATGTGTGGATAAGGATTGTAAATGGAGTCTACATGGACTTCAATGTGGCATTTGACAAGGTGTCACGTGGGGAAACTGGTCAAGAAGGTAAGAGACCATGGGATCTAGAGCATCTTGGCAAATTGGGTCCAAAATTGACTTGGTGATAAAGGTGATGATCAAAGATTGTTTTTGTGATTGGAAGCCTATGTGCATTGATATATATTACAGAGTTTGGCGCTGAGTCCCTTGCTGTTTGTGGTGTATATTAATGATCTGAGCATGAATGTAGGAGACTAAATTAGTAAATTTGCAGGTGACATGAAAATTGATGGCGTGATAAATAGTGAGGAGGACAGGTTCCGACTCCATGATAGCAGAGATAAGTTGGGCAGAGCATTGGCAAACAGTGATTCATTTTGGGAGGACTAACAAGGCAAGAGATTAAATAATGAATAGTAGAACCCTGGAAAATACAGAGGATCACAGGGACTTTAGTGTGCATGTCCACAGATTTTGAATACAACGTGATATGTAGATAAGGTGGTTAAGAAGGCATATGGTATTTTGCCTTCATTAGTCAAGGCATTGTATGCAGTAGTGGGATGTTATGTTGGAACTGTATATAACATTAGTGTACAGTTCTGATCATAATGCTATGGGAAGGATCTCATTGTACTTGCAAGGTTACAGAAGAGATTCACCAGGATGTTGCACAAGTTGGAGTATTTCAGCTGTGAAAAGATACAAGATGGGCTAGGATTGTTTTTCTTCATGCAGAGAAGGCTGAAGGGGGAGCTGACTGAGGTGTACACATTATGATGGGCAGAGATGGGAAGAATTTTTTTTTCCCTTTCACAGAAGAATCAATAACTAAGAGGCATAGATTTAAGATAAAGGCCAGGAGGTTTTAGAGGAAAATTCGAGAGTTTTTTTTAAAATCCAGAGGATGGTGGGAATTTGGAACTTGCTGCCAGTGAGAGTGGTGGAGATGGGAACCATCACAACATTTAATAAGTATTTAGATGTAACTTCACCTCATCTATACATTGTAGCATTCAAAGCTACAGGCCAAGTGCTGGAAAGTTGGACGAGAGTACATAGATGCTCAATGAATAGCACAGACACAATGGGCTGAAGAGCCTCTTTTGTTGCTGTAAAACTCTGACCCTATGACCTTAGGGACCTTGGAATACATGTGAATGGGACCCTGAAGAGGCTGGTCAGGTAGTGAAAATGTTTAGGAAAGGATATGGGATATTTGCCTTCATTGAGGTTGTTTCTTAAAACGTAGGAGATGAGAAGTTAGATTTGATTATAAAACACTAATTAGGTTACTGTTAGATTACTGAAAACAGTTCCAGTCACTGAATTACAGGAAGGATACGACCCATTGTGAGGGATTGCAGAGGAGGTTTGAGTACATTGCACAGAAACATTAATTTTAAGCAATGAGGAAAGAGTGGGAAGGCTGGGATTGTTTACTTTATAAGACAGGAGTTGGAAGAGACAATTAAGCGAGGTATATCAAACTGATTGACTTAGTAGAGTGGAAAGGAAGGGTCTATTTCCCTTAGCATAGGATATATATTCTAAAATAAGTGGTGGAAGGATTATTAAACAGCTAAGGAGACATTTTTATCAACAAAAGGGTCATGCAGGCCTAGAGGTCCCTTGAAAGGTTGGTGAAGGCAGAAAATGTCATCATGTTTAATACTTGAGAATGCACTTGATGTGTTGCTACCTACAACTAAGTTGCTAGAAAGTAAGATCAGGTTGGATTGATATTTTTCAGCTGTGACAGACTTAATAAACAAAATGGTTTGCTGCTGTACTAGAAACATCTACAATTTTATGCTTCTATGATAAGAATCTTTTGTTGTAAGAAAACAGGAAATAATGCCATGTGGAACATGAAAATAAAAATTGAAGTTTTTCATTGAAGGCCTTTTATAATTCTGATATATTGCTGTGGGTTTACAATTGTTAAACATAGATTAAATTAGCTGATTATTAATTCAGATTATTTGTCTGAAATGCCAGCTACAATAGACAAAACTTAAAAAAAACACAATGCCAGCTTTTGAACCATAGCACAACACCAAATCAATGTAAAGGTGTAAGAATTAGACCCACCAGGAATAGCTACAATGGTATCAGTTAATGAAAGAAAATAAGAGCAGGTAATTGGAGCAACAAAGAATATCAGTAAGGATTATTTGATGGACATTTGTATTGATAGTTATCCAGAGAGCTAATTGCCTTACACAGTGTAATTTGGAGCAACATATTGTATCACACATAAATATAAAGGAGTGGTCAGAAAAGTTTATTGCTCAGGGAGTAGATAGAATGTGAAAAAAAAAGTAAGGCAAGTTAATTGAATTTCACAGTTTCACAAGAATGTGAAGAGGTTGACTGAAAGGTTTCTTTTTCA
>JAHRHZ010000264.1:17829909-17846355 GCA_024137785.1 Ginglymostoma cirratum
GATGCTGCTTGGCCTGCTGTGTTCATCCAGCTCCACACCTTGTTATCGCTAAGACTGATCTGGTCAAGTCCAAAAGGACATTGCTATGAGCTAGGTTTTAGATGCTGAAACAATGAACAAGAAGAAAGGAATTTTTTCATTACCCATTCTCACCAATCTGCCTTCTGCAGATGTACTTGTCCATTATACTGTCAGCAGGAGTGATGGCTGTCCAGTCATAGTGGAAACAAAACTTGTCTTCACATTTATGATAACATCCAAGGTATTAGGTGGCACTATCATCCGGTTCATGAGAAAAAAATTTTGAACAGATGAAGCCACTCCGAACTGACCATCCCAAGGCACTGAAAGCCATCAACTGCGGCAGCATTATGTTCAAATACCAGCCGCAACCTCATGGTCCGGCATATCCATCACTTTAACATTACCATTAAACCAAGTGCAACGAAGATTTCTGGAGTTCATGTCAGGAACAACATCAGGCATAGCTGAAAATAAGGCTGCAATCTGGGAAAGAAAGCAACCAAACAGGATTACTTGAGAGCCAAGCACCATAAATAACCCATGAAGAAGCTGAGCAATTCTAGAACCAATGAACCAAATCTAAGCTCAGTAGTCTTGCCAAATCTAGTTGTGAAGCTGGTGGACAATTCAACACATCACTGGAGGAGGACGGTCCACAAATATCTCCATCCTCAACAATGGGGACACTTAACATAATAGTTGACTAGGCTAAACCATTGGGAGCAATCATCAGCCAAAGATGCCAAGTGGATGATTCATTTTGGCTTCCTCCAGTGGTCCCCAGTATCATAGATGCCAGTCCTTAGCCAAATTGATTCACTTTGCATGATATCAAGAAACAGTTGAAGGCTCAGGATATTGTAAAGGCTATTGGTCCTGACAATATTCCAGCAATAGCAATGAAGACCTGTTCTCCAGAACTTGCTGCTCCCTGAGCCAATCTGTTCGAGTACAGCTTCAACACTAGCACCTATCCAACAATGTGGAAAATTGAACAGTTGTGTCCTGTACAGAAAGGAGGACAAATCCAACTCAGGTAATTACCACCCCATCTGCCTACACATCATTAATAAGGTGGTGGGGTTATTAACAGTGTTCTCAAACGGCACTTGCTTAGTAATAACCTGCTCAATATTGCTCCGTTTAAGTTCCTCCAGAGCCACTTAGCTCCTGATCTCATTAGAACCTTCAAAAAAAATGACATATACAGATGGACTGCAGAGGTGAGGTGAGAGTGAATTCGCTTCAAAATCAAAGCCACATTTGACAAAGTATGGCATCACTTTGAGCCCTAGAAAAACTGGATTCGTGTGAATCAGGAAAGTTTTCTGCTGGTTGGAGTCATACCTGGCACAAAGGTTTGTTTGATGTCAGTCCAAAGATGTGCAGGTTAGGTGGATTGGCCTTGCCAAATTGCCCATAGTGTCTAGGAATGTGTAGGTTTGATGAATTAGCCATGGAAAATGCAGGCATAAGGTAGGAGAGTGAGTCTGGATGGGTTGCTCTTTTGGGGGGTTGGTGTGGAATTGTTGGGCCGAATGGCCTGTTTCCACACTGTAGGGATTATATGAGTTGGCCAGATTAGTTCCAGGACAACTCTGCAGGATTTCAGCAGAGTATTATCTAAGGCCCAACTATCTTCATTAGCTTTATCAATGACATTCCCTCCATCATAAGGTCAGAAGTGAGGATATTTTCTGATGATTGATTGTTCAATGTCCAGCACCATTCACAACACCTTAGATACTGAAGCAGTCCAAGTCAAAATGCATGATAATATCATGTGCATCTCCCACATGAGAGAATGTCACCAAGACTCCTTGACATTTAATGGCATTATCATCTCTGAATCCCCCACTGTCAACATTCTTGGGCATTACCAATGACCACATACTGAACTGGACTTATCAGACCAAAACTGTTGTGGCAAGAGTAGGTCAGAAGTTGAGAATCTTGTTCTGAAGAAGTGTCATGATTGGACTTGAAGTGCTAACTCTGTTTCTGTTTGTACAGATGCTGCCAAATGTGCTGAGTTTGTCCATCACTTTTAATTTTATGTCAGAATTCCAGCATCCAAACTATTTTGCTTTTAATTGCATGAAGATCTTTTTCCCTTAGTTCAGGACATCACAACTCAGGTCAGGTGCATTAGTCCTGGAAAGGATTCAGTGCAGATTCGCCAGTACAGTACTGGAGATAAAAAGCCTAATTATGAAGACAGATAACGTAGATTGGGTTTGCATTCTCTTGAGTGTAGTAGATTTAGAAACAACCTAATTGAGATCATTGGTAATCAACCAATTTGATAGGCAACATTGGTAGCTGGGACACAGTTACTGATGGCCAAGACCTTTAGCGGCCCACAGTTTAGAGGACATTGGAAGAGGTGAGCAGAATGGAAACGTTGAATTGGCCAAGAAGAGGCCCAAGAGAAAATGGACCAGCAAATTGTCCCAGCCCACTGTTTTTCTCCACAGTAAAGATGGCAAAGACGGCCAAGCCAATGTGGGGCTCCTGATTTTGCAATTCTTAGCACAGCACACGCTCTCACCTTAACAGATAGAAGGGTGTCAGCTGAAGGGGACTTAGAAGAATTATTTCCCGTTGTCAGAGAATCCAGAACAACACATCATCTTAAATCTCAGGCTTGGCAGTCCAGATGTCATGTCAGTTAACATTTCATCACTCTGCTTTACATCCCCAAAATTCTGTTTCAGCTATATCAAGTAGAAATTTCAAACCTGAAGCTGATTCTAATACCTTGTTAGATGAGTCTGTTAAGATTTATAGAATCAAGACCAATAATCAAAGGACAGAACTGATGTGAATTTAACATTCGAACAGACTGTAGGGACCGAAAGGTTTGAAATTCCTGTGTTCTTCCAAAAGATTAGGAAGTGAGTCACTTATCAAGTTCTGCCCTACCCCTATAGTCACAGTATTCCATAGCAGATCCAATTAAGTTTCTCATTGTTAACTGACCAGTCCATTATATACATACTATTTAAAAGTTAAGAGTTTTTGACTCAACTATTCTTTCGGGCAGTGAGTTCTAGACTCCATCAGCCTCTGAGTGATAAAATATTCTCCTCACTCTTTCTCTTGGATTTTTAGCTTTTGCTTTAAATCCATGCCCCTGGTCGCAGGCCTCTCTACTCATGGAAAAGATGACTTCCTATCCACCCTATCTACACCCCTCATAAATGTAATCAAAAAATAATCAGGTCCTTCTCAACCTTTACTGCCCTCAAGAAAAACAACCTCAGCCTGTCCAATCTTTATTCCTATTTAAATCCTCTTGGCCAAGCAGCATAATGGTAAATCTCCTCTGCACCCCTCTCTAGTGCAGTCACATCTTCCATATAATAGTGTGACCAGAACTGCATGCAGTACTCCAATTGTGGCCCACCCAGTTTTTTAAGCAGTTCCAGCATAACCTCCCTGTTCTTATATCTTTTACTTGGCAAGGAATGACAACTATCCCATTTGCCTTCTTAACCACCTTTATCAATCTGCCCTGTTACCCTGTGTGGATGTGCAGACCAAGGGCCTTCTGATCTTCAGTAATTTCTAAGGTCTTACAACTCATAGTGCAATCCCTTACCTTGTTAGCCCTCCCAAAGCACATTACCTCATAATTTTTTGGGTTGAGTAACGTTTTCCATTTCTGTTTCCATGTGACCAGTCTATTGATACCTTCTTGCAGTTTACAGTTATTGTCCTCACTTTTTACCACACTACCAATGTTAATATCCACATCATTAACATACACCACAAACAGTAAGGGCCCCAGCACTGAGTCCCTTGGAACCTGACTGGAAGCAGACTTCCAGCCACAGAAACATCCCTGTGTCATTACCCTCTGCTTCCTGCTTCTTGGCCAGTTTTGGATCCAATGTCAATACGGTGTGGAGCTGGAGGAACACAGCAGGTCAGGCAGCATCAGAGGAGCAGGAGAGTCAACATTTCGGGTTGGGACCCTTTATCAGGACACCTGTATATACAGCTCCACTCTGCATTGACTCTGACTCCAGCATCTTCAGTTCTTGCTCTCTCCTTTGGATCCAATGTGCCAATTTGCTCGAATTCCATCAGCTCTTACTTTCTTGACCAGTTTGCCATGAAGGACCTCATTAAAAGCTTTGCTCAAATCCATGTGGACAATATCAAATGCATTCCCTTCATCAATATACCTTGTTACCTCATGAAAGAGTCCGATCAATTTTTTTTTCAAATGCATCCATCCCTTAACAATTCAATGCTGACTATTCATGTTTAATCTATATCACTCAAAGTGCAGACATATTCCATTCTTCAGAATTCTTCCTAATAACTTCCCTAACACTGAGGTTAGTCTGACTGGTCTATAATGTCTAGTCTATTGCTTCCTCCTTTTTTCAATAATGGGATAACATTAGCAGTCCACCAGGCTTCTGGCACTTCACCTGTGGCCAGAGATGATTTGAAAATTGTTGCAAGGGCTGCTTAATATCTCCTCCCTTCCCTCCCTCAACATGTTGGGATACATCTCATCTTGGCCTGCAGATTTATCCACTTTTAAGCTGCTAGACGCACTCTTGCCTTCTCCTCTCTCAATTTAATTGCTACAAATATTTTAACATCCTCCTCCATGAATTCCATGTCTACATCATCCTTTTCCTCCATGAAAAAATATTCGTTGAAGGCTATGTCCGCATCTTCCTGTTCCACACTGATTATCTCCTACAGTCTCTAATGGGTCCTACTCTAACCCTAGTTATTCCCTCCATTTTGTATAAAAAAGACACTTTGCAGTTTCCATTATTTTATCTGCCAATGGTTTCTATGCACTTTCTTCATTTTCCTGATGTCCATTTTAAGTTTCCCCTCACTATTTACATTCTTTGAGGGACTCTGCTTATTGACCACTCAGTATCTGCCATAAGACCCTCTCTTTCTCTTCTTATTCCAAATAGTTATGTGCCTTGACAGCCAGGGATCAGTGGTCTTAGTCCAATCTTTTATATTTACAGAAACATATATGCCTTGTACTCTTGCTATTCCTCCTTGAATGCCTCCCACTGTTGTGACACAGTTTTATCTGCAAGTAACTGTTCCTAGTCCACCTGGACCAAATTGTATCTGATTTTAATAAAATTAACCTTTTCCCTATTTAGAAATTTTATTCCCATTGCAACCTTATCCTCTTTTTCAATAAGTATTATAAATCTAACTGAGTTATGGTAACAACCTTCAAAATGATCTCCTACTGATATGCCGGGGCTCATTTCCAACTATTTAGGTCCAGAACTGCAACATCCCACTCCTCTTTGATTCCTCTCTATCGTGCCTGAATACCCTATAACCAAGAATGGTGAGATACTAATCCTGCCCATGTTTCAGCCAAACAGATATGACATGATGAGTGCATCAGAATATCTGTGCCCTCAGTTATCTGTCTATTCCTCTGCCCCTTGCATTGAAATATATTCCATTTAGCCCTGTTAAACTCACTACTTTCTTATTTGGCTCTCAGATTCATTTACTCAAATTTTAACTTTTCATCTCAGTGCTTCTTCCCTCTTAACTACTCACAGGATCTCATCCTCTGCCCATCTAGTTTAAATTCAGGCATTCTTACTTTCCATCTTACTGAGCTCTGTCCTCTTGCAGCATGAAATTCTGGGGGAAGCATGCTATAGGACATCTGAGTTGCTTAGCTTGATCCCAGACACGTGAATTTAATGTACATATGCAAATACCAAGAGCTGTAATAAAAATTTAGGCAATCCATCAGTAGTATGTGATCCTCATTGCATTCATATATATAATCTGGAAGCTGACATAAATATCACATCATGAGAGTTGAAGGTTGTCAGTTTCAGAGTTCCCACTTCATTCAAAACTTAAGTATTGCCTCATCAAATGCAAGTATCTTAAAGGCAAGATCCCGCATCACAGTGGCAGGTTAGGGTGGCTGCACAGTGGTAAGCAGCAGTGGCCATTTACAAAAGCATCCAAGTTCTCAGTGGTAAACACTTGGAAACATCACTGTAGGTCAGGGGACAACAGTGCTGTACTTAAAGCATTCAGAAATTAACAGCACCAATTTCTGAGATTTAGAAAACTGCAGATTAAACAGTCAGAGGGTGAATCTGCCTTCTGCCTGTTTAAAATTTATATTCTATTAAAATAAAAGCTCTGTCTCCATTTAAATGACAATAAACTGACAACTTGATTTCCTGTTTAATGACAAGTATCAGGCCAGAGAGAGGCTTCAGGCTTCTTGCATTAAAAGAAAAAATGCCAGTCGAAAGACCTTCACAGTGCAGATACAAAACTCTTCAGGATCAAATATAATTTTCAAAAGGTGGTTTTATTTTATTCTTTTGTGGGATGTGGGCATTGCAGGCTGGCCAGCATTTATTGCCTGTCCCTAGTTGCCCTTGAGAAGGTGCTGGTGAGCTGCCTTCTTGAACTGCTGCAGTCCCGCAATGCCATTAGGGAGGGAATTCCAGGATTTTGACCCAGCGTTGCTGAAGGAACGGCAACACATTTTTCAAGTCAGGATGGTGTGCAGCTTGGAGGGGAACTTGCAGATGGTGGTGTTCCCATGTATCTGCTGCCTTTGTCTTTCTAGATGGAAGTGGTTTTGGGTTGAAAGGTGCAGTCTAAGGATCTTTGATGAATTTCTGCAGTGTATCTTGCAGATAGTACACATTGCTGCTACTGCATGTTGGTGATGGAGGGAGTGGATGTTTGTGGATGTGGTGCCAATCAAGTGGGCTACATTGTCCCAGATGGTGTCAAGCTTCTTGTTGGACCTTCACCCATCCCAGAGGAGTCAGGAGGTGTGTTACTCGCCGCAGTATTCCTAGTCTCTAATCTACCCTTGTAGCCATTGAATTTTTTCCGTAACTCCAGATGAGCTTCTGGTCAATGATAACTCCAAGGATGTTGATAATGGGGGATTCAGTGATGGTAGCGCCTTTGAATGTCAAGAGGTTGTGATTAGATTGTCTCTGATTGGAGATGGCCATTGATGAAGCAGCTGAAGATGGTTGGGCTGAGGACACTACCCTGGGGAACTCCTGCAGAGATGTTTTGGAGCTGAGGTGACTGACCTCCAACAACCACAACCAACTCCCTATGTGGCATGACTCCGACCAGCAGAGGGCTTGGCCATGATTCCCAATAATTTCAATTTTGCTCCTGGACGCCATACTAAATCAAATGCAACCTTAGCATTTTGTATCTCCAAATCAACATCAAATCAGGTGGAATCTTGCATGACATTATCACTCCTTATTTATTGTGACCACCATTTAATGACAGAAACGTACTACTGTCAGCCTGTAGTTATTAAAGGAACTGTTTGAAATACGATAGAACCCAGTAAGGAAACAACAACAGTGACAAATAAAACAAAAGAAGGAAAACTAAATGGATGTGACAGCAAATAAGAAAGAAAAAGAACTTCAACAAGAAATGGCGGTCCAACAAAAACGTATGGATCGGGCAACAATTGACACCTTCACTGAATTACACCTATTCAAGCAACACATGCAGTTCTATTTTGCAGATCAAGTGATAATGATCCTGAGAAGAGATGTCTGCAAATCTTCCTTGCTATCAGCAAACTGGGACTCACAGAACTAATCTTGTCTTACCACGGAAAATGAGAGCGATCCAGAGAAGATCTGGAGAGCATTGGAAAGCCCAGTCAAGGTGAGAATTAACTTCAGGATTAACAGATTTCAACCCACCTCATACAGACAGAGATTCAAGAAAGAGTCTATTGACAAGTTTGTTGCAAGTTGTTGCAGGAAGGATTTTCTGGGCAAGAAAAGGGGCCATAATATGATGCTTTGCTTGAAGATGGGCACTAGTATAAAAGCATTGGAGCCGGCCAGTAACTCTTACATAGTTTAGGTGCAGCCAACACTATTGCTATGATCAGCAAAGTGCACCAAATCAGCAAGGTCTGTTGCAGATGTGGGTTGTCACACCTCGACAAAAGCTATTCAGCATTTTTCATATATGCAAAGTATAAAAGATATTAGACATATATGTGCAAGAAATCTAGTTTCAGAAACCCAGCCAGATCCCAGAATAAAACAACAAACAGCAAACACCACAACACTGACAGCAGGACACATCTCAAAAATATGCACAAACATCAATAAAATGTTCAGTCAAATCAGCGAAAGGCAAATTTCAGATGGCCAAGATTTTCATTTTGTTAACCTCTTACGCCATATCAATGGAATAAGGTAATCAGAAGCCTTTACAAACATTAGTGTTGTATGTGCTGAAAATCATAAGCTAGTGTCAATATATTCCCATTACACATCTTGAAAGACATATCCTAGTTAGAGGCTGTCTGCGGTACAGCTTATGAGAGAGACAACAGAACATAATATAACAGAATCGCGCTGCCATGCCAATAGAGAAGTTTATCTTGACTTCTTGAAATCTTCTACCTGCTGGATTTAAGTTGTCTGGCAGAGCTACCTTGGGAAGGAAATATGGCACAGTTGCAATCCATGAGATACAAATTGCCCTCACTGTGGTGGAACAGATCAAGTATGAGACAATCAGATCAATTAAAGTTAGAGACATTCTTATTGTAGATCTGCTACACTTTGGCCAGAGCCACTGTGAACATTTGTGAACCTGATTGCACCATGCTCTCACACAGTGCACAATGGACACTTGTAACCCTTCTACTTATTTAAGTAATTACTTTACATATATGTCCTCTTCATCTTGCTCCCTGCACAAGTAGAAACATTTTCTCCTATTTATTATGTCTGGATCTCTCAAAGTTTTGACTACTTTTATCAGATCTCCTCTCAGTCTTCCCTACTCCAAGGAAAATAATTCCAAGTTCTCCAATCTATTTTCATAACTGAAATTCCTCATTGCCAGAATCACATTCTGCACTCTTTCTGAAATGCCTTCATATCTTTTTTGCAGTGTGGAGCCTAAAATGAATGCAAAACTCCACCTTAGGTGAAAATAATGGCTTATACATAACAACCTTGATATTGTATTCAAAAGCTTTGTTAATAATGGCAAAACTACTATATGCTTTATTAACTGCTTTTTCAACCTGTCCTGCTATTTTTAATTTGCTACGTACATGTACTTCCAGGTCCCCTGTTCATGCATCCCTTTTATAATTGTATCTGTTCAATTTTCACAAATCATCTGAAATGTGTAGCTCATAATGAGACCCTCAAACGTCTCTCAGAATGAAACTTTGTAAATGCTAGTTATTGTTGGAACAAAACCTGAAATATGAAACTCATTCTGCAAAGAGGAGGATAGAAGTTTTTCAATCTAGATCAGAAGACAACAGAGGAATTCTGACAATGGGTGAACAAACAGATTTGCTACATTAAAAGCTGCCATCTGTGAGCAGCCCTGACATGAAGTGTGTTTTCTGCTTATGAAGAGACATACAGAAAAAGAACTCACCCCTCTCTGTCTATCTGGATGTGATGGCCTGTTCTGCAAAAACGTGAACAGTCCTGAGAAAAAAATGACCGTGAAACAAATCACTTAAAAATGCAGAACTTGTCACTAGAAGAACTCGGGCCCAGGTGACAGGGTGCAAACAATGCTAATCACTAGATTCTATGTGCTCAGGGGACCCAGGTTCAGGCAGCACAGGCCTTCTGTCTCGCAAACAAGGATGGGAACGGGGCAAAGTTCCAGTGTTTGCGTCCCAATTATCCTGGAGTGAGAGCCTGAGTTCAAGCTGCCATTTGTTTTGACACCCAGGGAGGATTCTGGGTAATGAATTCTGAATCTGCCCTGGCCGCACTCCCATGCTCCCTCAGAGGTGTCAGCTCACAAAGGGACTCTGTGCTGTTTTCACAGCACATTCTCTCTGTCTGTGATTGAAATGTCTTCACCTGACCCTGGTGGAATGAAGAAGAGGTAAGTCTGATGAGTTTTTTAAGATACCTAATTCTCTTTAGAACATTTGTCTTTGCTTTATTGTAGAGTTTTTGGTGTTTTTCTAGTTTTTAATCTTTTAAAAAATCAGTCTGTATAGACATGTTATGACTTTCAGCACAGCTGGGATTTAAATGATATATGGATTGCCATTAGTAACTATGTTTCTAGTTCAATTATCTAACTTGTTTCTAAATTATCTTTTTTTTATTTGAGCTGGTCATGTGCACACAGTTTCATCAGACAATCAAAATCAAAAGTAAATTGCCTTTTGATTGTGTGCAATCCTGGGCAGAACTTTTCCAACTTCTCCAACTTGATGATGTGGCATGAGAGCACGAGTGTGTGTGTGAAAAAGCAGGAGCACAAGGGACAGTGATTATGTGTGTGTGTAAGAGAGTCAGTTGGCTGAAAATTATGCATAGTTTGCCCCTCCGTTGAAGACCAATACTAAGCCTGACCTACTGCACAGGACTAAATTGATGGATAGTGGGACTCCCACCAGTCATTGAGAGGATGTCCCATACTTTGGAGCTGCTGGCCAACATATTTGTGGTTGCAAGGAATGCTCAAAGGGCACACATGTGAAGATAGTATGCTTTCCATTCCTGCCAGTGTAAACACTTTTAAACTCCTAGCCACCTGCCCACACCAACCCTTTAATGACATGGGTAATTTTTTTTCTACACATTTGTGGGATGTGGATGTTGCTGGCTGGCCAGTATTTTTTGCTCATGCCTAGTCACCCTTGAGAAGGTGATGGTGAGCTGCCTTTTTGAATCACTGCAGTTCATCTGCTATAGATCCACCCACAATGCCATTAGGGAGGGAATTCCAGGATTTTGACGCAGCGACAGTGAAGGGACGGCGATATATTTCCAAGTCAGGATGGTGAGTGGCTTGGAGGGGAACTTGGAGGTGGTGGTGTTCCCATATGTTTGCTGGCCTTGTCCTTCAAGATGGAAGTGGTTGTGGGTTTGGAGGGTGCTGTCTGAGGATCTTTGGTGAATTTCTGCAGTGCATCTTGTAGATCATACACACCGCTGCTACTGAGCTTCGGTGGTAGAGAGAGTGGATGCTTGTGGATGTAATGCCACTCAAGCAGGCTGCTTTGTCACGGATGGTGTCAAGCTTCTTGAGTGTTGTTGGGGCAGCATTCATCCAGGCAAGTGGGGAGTATCCTATCACAGTCCTGACTTGTGCCTTGTAGATAGTGCACAGGCTTTGAGGAGTCAGGAGGTGAGTTACTTGCCACAGTCTTCCTAGCTTCTGGCCTGATCTTGTAGCCACTGTGTTTATGTGGTGAGTCCAGTTGAGTTTATGGTTAATGATAACCCCCAGGGTGTTGACCAGTGATTCAGTGATGGTAACTCCATTGAATGTCAAGGGGAGGTAGATAAATTGTCTCTTATTGGTGATGGTCATGGACTGGCGTTTATGTGGCGTGAATGTCACTTGCCACTTGTCAGTCCAAAACTGGATATTGTCCAGATCTTGTTGCATGTGAACATGGACTGATTCAGTATCTGAGGAGTTACGAAAGATGCTGACCATTGTGTAATCATTGGGGAACATCCCCATTTCTGACCTTAGGATGGAGGGAAGGTCATTGATGAAGATGGTGGGGCCAAGGACACTACCCTGAGGAACTCTTGCAGAGATGTCCTGGAGCCAAGATGATTGACGTCCAACAACCACAACCATCTTTCTATGTGTCAGATATGACTCCAACCACCACAGAGTTTGCCCTCTGATACCCATTGACTCCAATTTTGCTCGGGCTCCTTGACGCCATACTTGGTCAAATGCAGTTTTGATTTTAAGGGTTGTCACTCTCAGAACTCTTAGAGCTAAGTGAGTTTTTAAGTTATACCCTTAATTGTTTAATTACTTGGTGTGTGGGCAGCAAACTTTGGTGCCTGCCCACCCTCTGTACTATAGACTTAATCTTGGGGTGGGTAAGAAGGTGGTAAAGTAGTCACATGGCATATATTACATGACGACCAACCCCCAAAAACTGGAAGTGAGCCAGACACACATGCACACCGTTTCAGTCCTTTGGTCCTTCTTCCCCAGAAACCTACCATATGTGGAGAGTAGGGAAACCCAGGCTGAAAGGCAAGCCCACTTCTGACCCCAGTTGCCATGGAAACTCTGCAAGCGACAGCTTGGAGAGGCTGGTCCAGATTAAGAATGCGTTAGTATGGGGGATAAATGAAGAGCTAACAACACAAGGAAACTTCTTGGATTGGCTGAAGAGCTCTGATGAAGAATCATCTAAACTCGAAATGTCTCCACTCACTCGCTGTCCACCAATGCTGCCTGGCCCATTGTGATTTCCAGCATTTCTTGTTTTCAGAACAGATTCCAGCATCTACTGAAATTTACTGCTAATTGGATTGGTCGGTCTTTGAGGTCACTCTGTTCCCATATGAGTGGCCATGGTCTTCTCTGGATAGATCTAAAATTTTATTATTGTTGGGAGTGAGAAGTCTGATGACCATCACCCTCTGCCACTGCTCTTGGCTCATTTGGACCCCTATGGATTTTCTTTCCTGCAATGAGACAAAGGGACGGATTGAGTAAAATGGAAGTAGATGTAAGAGCAGTTGCTGATGTGTCACCAGTGAGTGACTAGGAATGATCAAGGACACAAAGAGCTAGTAGTTTGGAAGATTGAGGTAGCTGAGAGCCATTCAGTCGGAAGAATTCATACAACAGTGAGAGTTGTAGCCCCTGAGCCTTGATGAGATGACTGCCTATTTGTGGATTGTCAGCATGATTGGCTGGCCAGCATGTATTTGCCATCCCTAGTTGCCCTTGGGAATGTGGTGGTGAGCTGCTTCCTTGAACATTTGCAGCCTATTTGATATAGGTACCCCCACAAAGAGTTAAGGAAGGGAATTTCAGGATTTTGACCCAGTAAATACTAGGAAGGAAAGGATTATTTGTGGATCCTCCTCCAACAATCTTTTAATTGTCCACCACCATTTGTGACTGAACATAACAGGGCTGAAGAGCTTAGTGTTGACCTGTTGGCTATGGAATCGCTCAGCTCTGTCTATCACTTGTGGCTTTTCCTGTATGACACACGAGTGGTCCTGCTGGTAGCTTCTTCAGGTTGACACCTCATTTTTAAGTATATCTGGTGCTGCTACTGACATGCCCTCCTACACTGTTCTTTGAGCCAGATTTGATCCCCTGGCTTGATGGTAGTGGTAGAGTGCATGATATGCCAGGCGACAGGATTACAGATAGAGTTTGAGTACAATTTTGCTGCTGATGATCCATGCCACCTCTTGGATGTTCAGCCTGGAGGTTCTGGAGATGCTTGATGTCTATCCCATTCAGCACTGTAATAGTGCCACAATACGTTGAAGATGGGACATGGTCTCCACGAGGATTGTGCAGTGATCTGATACTGATACTGTCACAGATAAATGCATCTGTGGCAGGCTGGTTGGTGTGGATGTGTTCAAGAACACTGTTTCCCTTAATACTTTCAGCAGACCCAGTCTAACAGCTATGTCCTTTAGATCACAAGTATATTCTACTCACACGCTCTGCTTTCTGGGTGCGGACTGACTGTGTCTGGTGGTGTGACTTCCCAGGGCAGTCATTTGGAAAACAGATGGTCTTCTTCTCCAGCATTCCATACAGCCGTGGCTCCACGTAAAACAAGGAGTGAACTTCCCTTTCTGTGCCATACCATTGAGCACCACAGTGTAAGGAGCAGTTCCTGACTTGCGGCATCTGAAGTGGTATGCAGTTAGAATTTAAGCATAGCTCCAGCAGAGGAAACTCCAGAAGACTCAGGCAGTCATGAGCATATCTTGCTAGATCATTCAATGGGAAGGGCACGGAAGAGCCTGGACATGTAAGTAATGAGGTGAAGAATGGAAAGTTGTGTGAGTAAAATCATTCAGAGACAGGCAGACAAGGCACCATGAATCTCACTGGATAAAATACTGTAATTGAAAATGGGATAATCCCACCCCTGGGTGTTGATTTATTGGGTAGTTTTAGACCTTTGCAGTAAATTGGTTGAGTTGAACACCCACTATAGATCAATCTAACTTTAACTCTAAACTATTCACGACATACCTTTCGGTGCTCACCACTGAACTAAGGTTGGGTAGGATTTTCCATATTTTTTCTCAGTGTTGAGGTGAGTGGTGGTGACTAACACGCCAGCCCCACTGGCAAGATAACTCACTAAACAGTCCCTTATAACCCAGCCGGTGAGCAAGGGCAATTATTTTACCCTATCACAGTTCCCAACGGGGTGGCATGTTAGCTCAGTGGTTAGCACTGCGGCCTCACAGCACTAGGGACCTGGGTTCAAATCCAACCTTGAGTGACCGTCTGTGTGGAGTTGTACATTCTGCGTGTGTTTGTGCGGGTTTCTTCCAGGTGCCCCGGTTTCCTCCCACAGTGCAAAGATGTGCAGGTTAGGTGGATTGGTGGCACTAAATTGTCCTGTAGGTGGGTTAGCCATGGGAAATGTAGGATTACAGGGATAGGGTAGGGGGATGGGTTTGGGTGGGATACTCTTTGGAGGATCAGTGCAGACTCAATGGGCTGAATGGCCTATTTCCACATTGTATGGATTCTATGATCTATGACTCTGGCAAACTGGGTCACTAACTGCCAGCCACTCAGAGATGGCAGCCTCTGGTCCCTACATGGGAGGCCTACTCATCAGTGGATTTAGCAGTGAGAAGATAAGTTCTTTTTCTCTCCTTTTTCCTCTTGCAGGTTACAGGGAGAGGTTAGTCTGAGGTAAGGGTAAGCTTTCAAAGGCCACTCCCTTTCTTGCCAGCTCTGAAATTGGAGATACCCCCGCCAAAAAAAAAGGGGGCAGGCAGCTCATCATGGTTTACCAATTGCATAACTTTCTTACCAGCCAGGGAGTTAGGTGATCAGAGAGGTGGCAGGTTGACCACTTAAGGATCCTACTTGTCAATGTGTTGAAAAAATTACCTGTAAATATTCTCACCAGACACTTAATGCTGAAGTAATGAGAAAAGCATGACATTCTCTTCAGGGCCAAGCCATTCCATTATTTCCCCTCCTCATCACCTCTAAGGAGGGAAAAACTGCACTTTTGGTCTCTGTAGTGATTGGGACCAGGTTGAACTAATTACCTACGAGTTCCTTGATTGTGGTTGTTAACCTGGGCCAATCAGGAAAGCCTTGGCTAACCAATATAACCAGGGAAATAGAATCTCTTCATTTGATGACTGACTCCGAGCTGGTTGGTCACAACCAGTGTACTGCGCACATATAAATAAAGGGTGACTTGGTGATGAGAACCAGCCCCTGTGCAGTTATTTCAGTCTTCTAGCTAAGTGGCAATAAAGAAAGTGAGGGATTTGCAAGACCATGAGAGAAGATTGGGGTAAAGCACAATCACGTGATTAGTGAGAGTTCTGTGTTGCTAGACATGTCCTTTGGCTTTTCCTTCATTGTGACTTAACAAATTTGCGCTGTCTGAAAACATATGTATGTTTTGACATTTTTGCTTGCATGAGAAGTAATTTCTTTAAAATCTTTATCATTTGACAGCTACAAGTTGATATTGTCGTTCCAGTTATTACATCCAAATTCATAACTAATGACATTTCCTCCTTCAGGTTCATCATTGAGTGTGATTTTTGAAATCAACGTCCACATGGCCATTATTATTTCTACTGTGATAGCAGTTTGTTACACTCTGATTGGCGGGTTGTACTCTGTCGCATACACAGACATGGCTCAACTGTTCTGTATTTTTGTAGGATTGGTGAGTTTAATAAATGTTGTTTAAAATGATCCACAGTTAACTTTCAAACATCTGGATGTCGAGAATCCATTTTGTAAGTGGATTAAGATTTCTTGCTTTAATTTTCCATACAGTACATTAGCCTGCCTTTTGCTGTTTTGAATCCTGCGGTCACAAATATTGCCATCACCGCTACTGAGTATGTTTACCGTGAACCTTGGCTTGGATACATAAGCCCTGGAAATGCGTGGATTTGGATTGACAATTACATTCTGATGGTACGTATGCAGTATCAATGATTGTAATCTGTCTAAGATAAATTCACACAAAGCACTAGGCTCCAACTGAAGATATCTTTCCTGCTGTTTCTTTTTAAATACACAAGCATCACATGAGCAGTGTGAATGGTTTCCAGTGACACTTCAAGTTGCCATTGTTTGTCAAGGCCCAAGGTATTTCCCGACACTGGGCTGCACGGCGCTAAAATATTTAATTACTGGTACCAATTGTAGCACTGGAACTCAAGTTTCTGCTTTTGCAGATCTAGATAAGCAAACAGTGGTGAATGTTAATGCAAGATAACAAGGTGTAGAGCTGGATGAACACACAGCAGGCCAAGCAGCATCAGAAGAGCAGGAAAGCTGATGTTTCGGGCCTGGACCCTTCTTCAGAAATTTTCTGAAGAAGGGTCTAGACCCGAAACGTCAGCTTTC
>JAHRHZ010000264.1:17851355-17890933 GCA_024137785.1 Ginglymostoma cirratum
GGCATCCTTGAGGTACACTGGGCCATCAGCAGCAGTGGAATTATATTCAGTGAAAATCCCTAACCAAAGAAGCAGACAGTGGCTGGACACCCAGATACAAACATGAATAGTCGTGGACATTTAAAATCTCTTTCCTATGGCTTTTAATTTCCAAACTCAATTGGTTTTCCCATTCATCTATCAATATCACATAAAACTTAAGACAGTGGACAAATAGCTTGGTTGTAAAAATGGTATTGATCAAGATTTTTAAAGGTGGAGAGAGAGAAAGGAAAAGGTGAGTGGATTTAGGAGAGAGCTACAGAATAGACAAAGTTGACTGAAAGTCCTACCACTAATCATAAGATAAAAGGATACATAGGAGCTTCCAGAGGTGTATGAAAAAGAAAAGAATGGTTTGACAAATGTGGGTCTATTATAGCCAAGGCAGGAAAATTCATGATGAAAAACAGGGAAGTGGCAGAGAAACGTAATTACTTTGTGTTTGTCTTCGTGAATGAAGATATTAAAAATCTCCCAGAAATGATTATGAACCGAGGGATTTGTGAAAATGTGAAACTGAAATGAATCAGTGTTAGAAAGATTTATTTGGTACTTAAAGAATTAACCAGATTGACGGTTGATAAATTCCCCGGACTAGAACAGCTGCATCCCAGGGCATTGAAGGAGGTGACCAGAGAAATAATGGATACACTGGTGCTCACCTTTCAAAATTCTGTAGTACCTGGAAAGTACCAAATGTAACCTTATTATTTAAGGAGGGGCAGAGAGAGAAAATGAAGAACTACAGAGCTGTTCTTTTGATTTCTTGAGTTGGAAATGTTATAATCAGTTATAAAGTATATGATAACTTAGTTTAAAAAAATGCCTGGACAGAGTCAATATGGATTTATGAAAGAAAGTCATGCTTGACAAACCAGTTAGAGGTTTTTAAGATATTACTCGTAGCATAGATAAATGAGAATCAGTTGATGTGAAACACTCAAGAGTTAGAAGGCTTTTGATAAAATCCCATACAGGATGTTAGTAAACAAAATTAGATCCCTCGGGAAGGTGGGGAGGGGGAGCGTAGTGGCAGTGGTGTAACATGAATTGAGACAAAAACAGAAATTGTTGGAGAAACTCAGTAAATCTGGCAGCATCCAAGGAGAGAAAACAGAGTTAACTTTTCCAGTCTGATGCCCCTATTTCAGAACAATATGGATTAAGAACTGGTTAACAGAAAAGAGACAGAGAGTAGGAATAAATGGGTCATTCTCAGGATGAAAGACTGTTACCAGTGGGATATCATTAGGATCAGTATTGGGGCCACACCTAGTCGCAAGCTTTATTAATGATTTTGATGTGGAGACCAAACATAATATTCCAAATTTGCTGGTGACAACAAAGTAGGTGAGAATGTAAGTTGTGAAGAGGATGTAAGAAAGATGCAAGGAAACTTGGACAAGCTGAATGAAAGGGCAGGAACGTGCCAGAAATAATAGAACGTGAATAAGTATGAAGTTATCCACTTTGTTATCAGCAACAGATACGCAGAGCACTTTTTAAATCATGAGACATTTGTAAGTGTTGGTGTCCATAGGGACTGGGGTATCCTTGTTCATGAGACACTAAAAGGTACAATTAGAAAGAAAAATTATATGTTGGTTTTCATCGCATGGGGCTATGTAAATATAGTAAAAAACTGCTGAGGGAGGCAAACAAGGAGATCTCATGGACCTTGGCTGTAATTTCCAGATCTTCCCTGGCCACAGGTGAGGTGCCAGAGGAATACTAATGTTAACCCATTATTAAAAAATTGAGGAAGTGATAGACCAATAAATTTCAGGCCAATGAATCTAACCTTGGCGATAGGGAGATTATTAGCCAAAATTCTGAGAGACAAAAAATATTGGTACTTGGAGAGATGCAGATTAAACATGTGTAGTCAACATGGATTTTTCAAGGGAATGTTGTATTTGATAAATTTGATCGAATTCTTTCAGGAGATAACCAGGAATATTGATGAAGGTAATGTATCTGATATAGTCCACCTGGAGTTCAGCAAGGCTTTTGATGAGGTTCCTTATGGCAAACTGATCAAGAAAGTAAGAGTCCATGGGATTGAAGGTAGAGTGGCACATTGGATCCAAAATTAACCATGAGGGAGGAAACAGAGTGCGTTGGTAGAGACATGACTGGAAGTCTATTTCCACTGAAGATTCCAGGGCTTGTTGCTAGGAATCTTGCTGTTTGTGATGTTCATTAATGTACTTAAATATAGGAGATATGATTAAGAATTTTGAAGACATCCTTAAAATTAATAGGATATTAAATAGTGAGGAGGATAGCCATAAGCTGCAGGAAAATATCAAAGGAATGGTCAGGTAGGCAAGTAAGTGGCAAATGGAACAAAAAGTATGAGGAAATGCACTTGGGGAGGACTAATAAGTTGAGGGATTACACAATGGACATAGGACCCTGGAAAGCACTGAAGATCAGAGGGACCTTGGTGTGCATTTCCACAGTTCCCTGAGGTATTTAGACAGATGGAGAAGGTGGTTAAGAAGCTATATAGGACACCCGAATACAAGAGCCCGGACATTATACTTGAACTGTATAAAAAGCAGATTGGCAACCACTGATCACTGCATTCAGTTCTGATCACTTCGAGAAAAGATGTGATTGCACCAGAGAAACAATGAAAGGAACATGACGTGTCTGGCTCCTCAATAGCTTTTGCAACTGTTCCAGTACCTGTGGCTTCTCCCTGTCAATCAAGCGTTGAAGATACCTTGGAATCTAAGATGGACATGGCAGATGTCATTACATCAACATCTTTTCAGTCCCAAGAAGAGAATGAATTTCTTCCAGGTGCAAGAAGCAAGCTACTATGCATTACACGCCAACTGTATCAGAGACAGAGTTGGAGGAACCTGACCTGGTGCTAAAACATCCCAAGGGGAGCTACAAAAGAAAAGGCCTATGGCATCAGAGGGGGAGGGACGTACTGACTATAACAAGGACAGGCAAGTGGACCTCATAGAATATGAGTTGCCTGATTGGGGCTGTTAATGTGGTCCAATCAGGGAGCCCTGGCTGACAGATAAAAACAGGAGAGTCAGACATCCTGCTCACTCTGAGAGCTGGCTCTAAGGGAGCTAGATCAGTGTTAAGGATCTCCACATGTAAATTAAGGGTGACTTGGTTGGGATACCAGCCTTAATGGGGTTATTTCCAATACATGCCTTTTGCCTTTGATCAAGTGAGCTTTAACATATTATTTTCATGATTCTCTTGAACCTTCTTATCTTCAACTTGCAGACCTTCCTCATTTGTCTTTGCACACTATGAACCCCTTATGCTGAACTGTTTATCAAAGATAACCAATCCAAATCGTCTTATTAGACTATTGAAATCATGTCGAAGTTCTCCATATTAACTGACTTTCTATTCCAGCAAGAATAATAACGTATCATAGCTTCAAAATGTAGTTGCCTGGAACATTTCAGACAGTCTAGCAGTATCTGTGGAGAGAAAAGAAACAAAGTTAATGTTTCAAATCAATATAACTCTTCTGAATAAGAGTCATTTTCACTCAAATCATTAACTTGAGATTGAAACATAGAAGATAGGAGCAAGAGTAGGCCTGCCAGCCCTTCAAACCTGCTCCACCATTTCATATGATCGTGGTTAATCATCCAACTCAGTACCCTGTTCCCATCTTGTCCCAGTTCTCTTTGATCACTTCAATCCTATGAACTATAAGTACCTCCTTCTTGAAAACATTTAATGTTTTGACCTCAACTGCTTTCTGTCGCAGAAAATTTCACAGGCTCACTATTCTCTGGGTGAAGAAATTTCTCCCCATCTCAGGCTTACTCTGTACCCTTAGATTGTGATTTCTAGTTCGAGACTCCCCGATCATCAGGAACAGCTTTTCTGCATTTACTCTGTCTAGTTCTGTGCAAATTCTATAGGTTTCTACAAGATCTCCCTCATTCTTTTAAACTGCAGTGAATACAGTCCTAACCGATCCAGTCTGTCTTCATAGATCAATCTTATCATTGGTGGAACCATGTCTGGTAAATCTTTGTTGCTCTCCCGCCATAGGCAGAACATTTTTTCTCAGATAAGACCAAAGCTACACACAATAATCTGAGCATGGTCTGGCCAAGGTACTGTAGAATTGCAGAAAGACATCCCCACTCTGGTGCTCAAGTCCTCTCACAATGAAAGCCAACATGCAATTTACTGCATTCACAGCCTGCTGAGCCAGTGTGCTTACTTTCAGTCACTGGTGTACACAGAAACCCAGGTCTCATTACATCTTCCCCTTTCCTAGTCTATCACCATTCAGATAACAAGCTGACTTCCTGTTTTTTGCTACCAATGTGAATAACTTCACATTAATCCACATTATACTTCAACTGCCATGGATTTGCCCACCCACTGAACTTGTCCAAATCACACTGAATCATCTCTGCATCTTCCCCACAGGTCATGCTCCCATCCAGTTTTGTGTCATCTGCAAACTTGGCGATGTGACATTTAGGTCCCCCATATGTTGTGAATAGTTGGGGTCCAAGCACTGACTCTTGTCGTCTCCAAATAGTCACTGGCTGTCACTCAGAAAAAGATTTGCTTATTCCTGCTCTTTGTTTCCTGTCTGCCAGACAGTTCTCTGCTGCTAATTCTAAGTGTTTTAAATGTACATGCTAATCTCTTGAGTGGCACCATATCAAAAAACTTCTGAAAGTCCAAGTAAATCACATTGTATCCTCAAAATATTGCAGTAGATTCATCAAGCATGATTTCCTTTTCATAAATTCATGCTGACTCTCTCCAGTCCTGTCACTTTTTTCTGAGTCTTCTGCCATTAAATCTTTTGTACTGGACTCTGGTATTTTTCCTACCACCAATGTCAGGCTAACCAATCTCTAGTTTACTGTTTTCTCTCTACGTCCTTTTTTTTAAATGAGGAAATTACATTAGGTAGCCTCCAATCTGTCGGAACTATTCTACAGACTATTGAATCTTTAAAGATTACTACCAATGCATCCATTATTTCCAGGGCCACTTCTTTAACTCTGGAATGTAGGTTATCAGACCCTGAGGACACATCAGCCTTTAGTCCCATCAATTTCCCCAACACCATTTCCCTAATACTGGTCTTTCAGTTCCTCCAAATCAATAAACCCTGTGTTCCCCAACAGTTTTAGGATGTTATTTGTGTCCTCCTTTTTGAAGACAGAAATGACATATGTATTTAATTGATTTGCCATCTCTATTTATTTGGTCAGCCATTTCAACTACATCTAGCCATCATTCAACTACACCCTGTTTAATTGAGTATCTCTTTGAATTTGCTCAAGTTAAAACCCAGTTAATAACCACCATCTGCAATTTATTCATCAAATTTATCAGGAGGTGTGAAATAACATCTCTGAACAGATCGAGTAGAAAAATAGGTTAAATAAAAAAAATACAAAAAAACCACAAAATTAGCAGAGTAATTACTGGTGGTCATTAATATTTAAAAACAAAGAAGTCACAGTGATTTGGTAGTGGGAAAGTCATTCAATTGTACGTGATAGCGCTTCCAAATATAAAATGAAATTAACAAGGGGGATTATTTGCGATATGATGGTAACATCCCTACTTCTGAGCTAGGAACTCAAGTTCAAATCCCATCTTCTCCAGAGGTGTGCAATAGCATCTCTGAACAGGTTAATTAGGAAAATATATGTACAATTAAAACACAATAGAGTATGCAACTTACATACCAGAAATAAGGGCCTAATAAAAGAGAGGAATTTAAGGTAATGAATATCATGAGAGAAGAAGATGGGACAAATGCAAGGAACTAACACAACATCAAGTCCCTGAACTTTATGACTAACATCCTAGAGTGCTAAAAGTGGTCATTACGGAGATATGGTTATGATTTTTCTAATCCCCTCAATTCCAGAATGGGTCCAATGGATTGAAAGTCATCAGATGTAACTGTTATTTAAGAAAGGGTGAGTAAACAGGGAACTACATTCCAGTTCACCTGACATCAGTTATCAGGACAATGTTGGAATCCACTATTAAGGAAGTGTTACCAATGTACTGAGGAAATTGTGATATGAAAAGACAAAATTAACATGACTCCCTGAAAGGAAAGTCATGTTTAAAAAATGTATTAGAGATCATTGGGGATGTAAGCTGTAGAGCAAATAAAGAGAACCAGCAGATAGAATATATATGAATTTCCAACAGATATTTGATAAAGTGATACACATAAAAATTAATACACAAGAAACTTGGAAGTAATTCATTAGTATGTATTGAAGATGGTCCATGCTTCAGATGCATGCAGGAGGGTGGGGTCCATGGCTGTTCTGAAGACAACGAGCTTGGTACTGGATTTGAGGTCTTGGATTTCGAACACTCTTGTTCTTCAGACTTCCAAAGGCTGCGCTAATACATTGGAGTCAATGTTGGTTTCCATCATCAATGGCTGCTCACACTGAGATGGGCTCCGAAGGTGTTGGAAATAATCTACATTATCCATGGGCATGCAGTGGATTTTGATGGTTGGGACAGCCATTGTTATGTTGCAAGAATGGGCAGGAATGGGCTGGTAGATAACCTTTGTTTTGCAGAAGTCTAGTATGAGATCCATTCTCTCATTCGCCTTGGTGAATGCATCAATGATGGCTTGTAGTATGACCTCTGACCATGTGCGCATGAAGGCATCATCTGTACACTGCAGCTCAGTGATAGGGATTGGGATGGTCAGATTCTAGCCTGGAGGTATAGACGTTTGAAAAATTTCCCACAGTTCTGTTGGTTAACTCCACTCTAGTAGGGCGATTCATAGAAATTATGTGGAATGGTACACGAGGAAATTGGAGAAAAGCATTGATGTGACGATGCAGGCCCCCCTGACCTTGGTTTGCACTCGTACTCAGTCTGGGGAGGACCCATTGGTGAGGATCACAGCTTGAATGTCATTGTTACAGAGGCAGGCAATGGTGACAAATTTCTGTGGGCAGCTGAATTTAAGGAGGATATTCCACAATCCCTCACTGTTGACTGTGTCAAATGCCTTTGTGAGACTGTAGACAGCCATGTACAGAAATTGGTGCTGTTCCCTGCACTTTTCTTGGATTTGTTGCACCCCGAAAATCACGTCCATTGCTCCTCCTGATGGGCAGACAGTACACTGAGACTCAAGGAGCAGCTCCTCAGCCACTGGCAGGAGGTGGTTGTGGAGGATTCTCATGATGATCTTTTCTGTGACAGACAGTATTGATATCCCTCGAACCTTTCTTCTTTGTTGAAGATGGTCACAATTAGGATCTAGAAAATCTCCTGGCATGCTCTCTTCCTTCTAGATAAGGGTGACGTGGTTGTGGTTTCGTATCAAGAGTGCCTGTCCGCTGTATTTTAGTACTTCAGCAGGGATTCCATCAGTGCTGGAGGCTTTGTTTCTCTTCAGTGTTGAAAGGAATTTTCAACTTATTCATGCAAGGAACAGAGAACGTTAGTGTTAAGATGCAGCATGGAATTAGGAAGGCAAATGGCATGTTGAGTTTATTGAAAGGGGATTAGATTACCAGAATAACAAAGTCTTACAATAAATTTTATCGGGCTATGGTGAGATCACAACTAGGCTTTTCCGTACAGGCTTTGGGGAAACGAAGAGTAGACGTGGCGACTGCTTCGCAGAATATCTGCGTTCTGCTCGCAAAAAAGACCCTGAACTACCTGTTGCCTGCCACTTCAACACACCACCCTGCTCCCTGGCCAACATCTCTGTCTCTGGCTTGCTGCAGTGTTCCAGCAAAGCCCAACGCAAGCTGGAGGAACAACACCTCATTTTCCGCTTGACGACCCTACAGCCCTCCAGACTCAATATTGAGTTCAATAATTTTAGGGCCTAAACTCTCCCATGTCCCAGCCCCCCACCCTACACACCAGGCATTGTTACCATGTAGCCTGCCATTACACACCCCCTGTTGTTAGTCACTAACATTCCCCATTAACAACTATTCACCCTCCCAGCCTGATCGTTAGCAGATCCTTTGTCTGTCCAACTGTCTTTCTTTTGAATAGCCTTTTGTTATGTATTTAAGGATCAGTAGGAAGTTATTTTGTGTGCAGCCTTTAGCTAATACCTGTAGGAAAGCCTTTACCCCATACATACTTCTTCAGCAGTCCCTTAGGATTGAGGATATTCTGGTTCCATTCGATGAGTTCTGAAGTGGTTCCTAAAACTAATCTGTGGACCGCATCACATATGAGGCAAGTGGGTAAGACAGCTGAGGTACTAGGAGGCTTGTGTGCTCTTTCCAATGCCTACACCTTGTCACTGCATGCTCCTGACAAGTTCTCTTGATGTTTTTGGTGCCTTCCTGAATATACCTTATGTTTCTAGCTTAGTGCGACAATGATGGTGTCAAGGCACCTGAGTTTCCAAACTATAATAGTCGTGCAGCACTCAGGTCTGTCAAAGTTGGGTTCTCCATGAGTGTTCTGATGTTCCAAATCCCAAAGATCCTTTTAATGAATAGGAGGATGTATCAATGTGATTTTTTAACAAGATGTGTCCAGATTATTTCACACCACCCATTCTCAGCAGAAAGGGACCTGGATCCAATGGCAAAGAGGATTTGAAGATTTTTTTTATTCACATGTGGGAAATGGGCTTTACTGTCTGGGCCAGCATTTATTATTCATCGTTACTTGTCCTTGAGAAGATGGGAGTGAGCTGTCTTCTTCAATGGTACAGTTCATGCATTGTGGATAGACCCTCAATGCAGTTAGGGAGGTAGTTCTAGGATGTTGACCCAGTGAAATTGGAGGAACGGTTATATATTTCCAAGTCAGTTTTGGAAGCCAAGTTTTACTCCGAGACATTAGCTGGTTTATGCATAATTAGATGGCCAAGAACAAACATTATAAACACAAAACATGATTTGATATTGTCCAACAATTGAACCAAAACCTTCGTAAGTAGTTCTTGAACAGATGAAAACATTGATATTATCTGACAAGGCAACTGTCCACAAATACAAACCTCAATTCTCACATAAAAGCTAGGAGAAAGAACACGGATATGAGATCACCCTAAAGTTTTCTTCTAGCTGTCAGATATTAGGACCTTTGTGCTTTAGCTTATAAACTAAATCAGACCTTTTAATAGTAAACATTAAAGCAGACCAAAAACTTAACCAGATTTTGCTTAATTATTTTGAACATGCATTTCCTCTTTGGATGCATACCTGCTAAAACACACAATCCATTGCCAGAGTGTGAACTGATGTCTACTGTGAACACAAACATATACATTGGAAAGAACATCTATTCACAACAGTTCTTGCTATATATCTCTATCTCAATGCTTGAGATAAATATGCCTTACATTTTCAATATCAATCAAAGTTATAATAGATGAAACTTGTTTTCCTCAGGTTAAAGTGCTGCTTCCTGAACTTCAGTAACATACTTCATACAAATCATACTTTTGCACATGATTACAAGTTCTTCACTTGAACTGATTATTTCAAAACTGACAGAAAGAGGTAGATCCCAGCATGAGCAGGTGCATATACATCCATAACTATTGGAAATCCAACCAAAGTTTGTATGAACTGCGGAAGATACCTTATCACAGTAGTGATCCAATTATATGATGAAACAGACTTATAGGACTGTCTGTCCTATTCTTATTTTATATTCTAATGTCAATGCCAGGTGCTATTCTATTCAGGGTGTACTCAGAATGGAGGGATGACCCTTTAGAAATGAGATGAGGAGGAATTTCTTCAGCCAGAGAGTGGTGAATCCGTGAAACTCATTATCACAGAAGCCAGTCGAGGCTAAGTCATTGAGTGTATTTGAGACGGAGACAGATAAGTTCTTGATTAATAAGGAGATCAAGGATTACGGAGAGAAGGCAGAATGGGGTTGAGAAAAATATTAGCCATGATCATACGGTGGAGCAGACTCGATGGGCTGAATGGCCGAATTCTGCTCTTCTCTCTTATAGTCTTATGTTCGTACGTGAAGCTTCTTCCACAGACAAGGCCTGAAAGTCTGCAGCAGCGGTTGGTCCACTGAGATGTTGGAAGCAAGATATTTCCCAGTACTTTTCTTTGAGTGAAGGTGAAATTGAAATGAACTTCTTGATCATTTTTGGACACTAGGCTTCAATCGTGCTTTTAACCATGGGTGGACCACAGTTCATAACAAATTGATATTATCTGACAAGGCAACTGTCCACAAATACAAACATCAATTCTCACATAAAAGCTAAGAGAAAGAACACGGATATGAGATCACCCTAAAGTGCCATCATTGATTCTTCAGTAAGAATCTTCAGAATTAGTAACTGGCGTCACTGGAAAAGAAATTCTATCTTTATTTCCTTCAGTGCAATATAGCATTTTATGTTAAATAAATGCTATATCCTGGGTATTTATTGTGAACCTGCACTGAAAATTTCTATGTGGTCATGAAAAGTCCATTTGCAATGACTGATTTCACTCAGCCATAATGAAATTGGGTTCTACCTCTGACCTAGATAATGCCTCAAGTACAGCAAATTCACAATGACCATCCTGTTTTCATATAGCTTTAAATATGATGGAGCTCTCAATATGGCATCTTGCAGTGCATTTCTGGACAATATGTGCAGAATAAGTCTTCTTAAAAGTCTTCACATAGAAACTTGCACCATCTTTGACTCCCTCTTGCGTGAAGTATATTGTCCTAAGAACGAGTTGTTTTTTTAAAAGTCCAACAATGACTGGGAACTCAAACACATCTGCTTTAATTCAGAAAACCGACAGACATGGATCTGACCTCAATTTACATGTCAGTAAGTTAGGTTGCACCTGTTCTGTGCTTTGAAAGTTCTGCAAACAGCAAGGAATTGGCCTCCACGTACCACCCTGGGAATACTGTGCATTATTCAATGCATTATATTACAGAAATAGTATAGAGACACTGGATAAGGTGGAAAAGAGATTCATGGGATGAGAATATGCAAATATTAGAAAAGACCAAACAAGTTGTGGTTCTTGCCTCTAAAAAGAGACAGTCAAGGGCTGACCTATTCGAGACCTCTAAAATACCAATGACTTTCTTTTTCAGGTGATATGTAAAGACGATCTGTCCATTTGTAGGAATGAACAAAACCAAAGGTCTTAAACATCAGACAGTCACTAATAAATTCTAATTGTGGATTTAAGAAAATTAGCTTCAACTAAACAGTAATGAAATTGTGGAACTCACTGCCACAAAGAATGTTTGAGGCAAATAATATAAATATATTCAAGGGAAAGCTAGATATGTGGACTGGTTGGACGAAAGGGTCTGTTTACATGCTGTATGACTCTATGACTCAAAGTACATCAGATACAAAATTAAATCCTAATAGGGTTAGGTGAAGTAGGTAGAAAGAGGCATGTGCACAGCTTAAAAATTGGCAATGAGTTCAGTAGCCTATTATGCTGTATAAGTATAAAAGGTTTAGATTTTCACTAGAATGAAAAGAGTTCACCTCCTGCTCAGCCAGTGTTGAATTACAAAACCTTTTATTTTTGGGTGGCACAGTGGCTCAGTGGTTAGCACTGCTGCATCATAGCACCAGGGACCTGGATTTGATTCTAGCCTTGGGCAGCTGTCTCTGTGGAGTTTACACATTTTTCCCGTGTGCGTGGGTTTTCTCCAGGGACTCTGGTTTCCTCCCACAGTCCAAAGATGTGCAGGGTAGGTGGATTGGCCATGCTAAATTGTCACATAGTGCCCAGGGATGTTTAGCTTAGGTGGGTTAGACATGGGAAATACAGGGGTAGGGGAATGGGTCTGGGTGGGATGCTCTTCAGAGGGGTGGTGTGGAATGGCCTGTTTCCATACTGTAGCGATTCTATGTATATAGCTTGCCTTTAATGTCATAAATATCACCCAGCAAGACAGAGAACAGTACAGGCCCTTCAGCCCACAATGTTGTGCTGACCTATTTTTTCTACTAACATTTAATCTACCCTGCATACCCTGCATTTTACCAACCTCCATGTGCCGACCAAAGAGTCGCTTCAAAGTCTCTAAAGTATCTGACTCCACTACCACTGCCGGCAGTGCATTCCACATGCCCACCACTCTGTGCGAAGAACCTACCTCTGACATCTGCCCTATACCTTCCTCCAATCATCTTAAAATTATGTCCCCTCCTAATAGTCATTTCTGCTCTGGGAAAAAGTCCCTGACTATCCATTCTATCTATGCCTCTCATCATCTTGTAAACCTCTATCAAGTCATCTCTCATCCTGCATTCCAATGAAAAAAGCCCTGGCTCCCTCAACCTTTCCTCATAAGACCTGCCCTCCAGTCCAGGCAGCATCCTGGTAAATCTCCTTTGCATCCTCCCTAAAGCTTCCACATCTTTCTTATGATGATGTGGCCAGAACTGAACACAATACTCCAAGTGCGGTCTTACCAGAGTTTTATAGAGCTGCGGCATAACCTCACGGCTCTTAAACTCAATTCACCTGCCAATGAAAGCCAACACACCTTACGCCTTCTTTACAACCCTATTAACTTGGGTAGCAACTTTGAGGGATCTATGGACATGGACCCCAAGATCTCTCTATTCCTCCACACTGCCAAGAATCCTCCATTAACCATGTATTCTGCATTCAAATCCGATTTTCCAAAATGAATCACTTCATACATTAAGCCACATGGGTGACATAAAGGCAGCTGATTGTAATGTTCATGAAAGAAATGGATATAAAAGGGAATTTGGAAGGAAGAAACAAGTTAAGGAGGCAAGGCTGAATGAAGGAATTCTAGACTTTAGCACCTTTGTACGTGAAGTTATGACCACCAATAATGTAGCAAGAGACCAAAATTTGAGAAATACAGTTAGCACAGACTGTTTTAGTACTAGAGGAGATTACAAACATTGATAGTGGCAAGGCCATGGATAAATTTGAAAACAAGAATAGACGTTTTAAGTGAGGGATTGCTTAACTGAGAGCCAAGTATGTCTTAGTGGGCAGAGAGGTGAAGGGTGAATAATATTTAGTGTAAGTTAGGACATGGATATCATATTTTTAAATGATTTAAAGTTTTGAAGAGGAGGAGTAAATGGAAATAAAAAGCCAGGGATGCATTGAAATAGTCAAGTCTGAAAGGCATACATGAGGCTTTCATCAGCAGATGAGCTAAGGCATAGAAGAAGTTGGGTGATGCTGGTCAGATGGTTCAAGTACATGATTTGAAGCTCATTACAGGCTTAACTATGACATCAAGGTTGCGAAGAGCATTGATAAGTCTCAGACTGGTCAGAGAGATGGATGGAATCTATGGCTAAGGATCTAAGTTCGTAGTTGGGGGACCAAAGACAACTGTGCAATAAAACATGACAATGTAATGTTCAACAAGATTCAACCATATCAACAAATCTAACAAGAAACATACAGAATTGTTTTTAAATCAAGACTACACACTGAAGTCATGTATGATAAAAATAATTCCCTTTTAAAATTGCTTCTCTGGATATAAATATTCACTCATTGGATATATTTCTGTATCAAAGACCCACACTTGTAAATGTAGCAGTATATTAAGTCTAAGCGGTTTTTTTCTGTTTTTTTCAGATTTTAGGAGGAATTCCTTGGCAGGCATATTTTCAAAGGGTACTTTCAGCCTCCACAGCTACTCAAGCACAATTGCTCTCCGTTGTGGCTGCTTTCAGTAGTTTAGTACTGGCTCTCCCAGCTGTAATCATTGGTGCAGTAGGAGCATCAACTGGTAATGTGAAACTATTTTAAATCATGTGAAAAATCTTTAATATCTAATCAGGGTGAGACATTTAAATGTATGGATATGTTTATAGACATCAAAATTATCAAAGCATATGTGTGGCAATTGTAACAAGGTTTGTTGGGTCGACCTCATAGAATATGAGTTCCCTGACTGGGGCTGTTAATCTGGTCCATTCAGGGAGACTTGGCTGACAGATAAGCACAGGAGTGTCAGACACCTGTTCACTCTGAGAGTTTGCTCTGAGTGAGCTGGATCAGTGCCAAGGACTCTACATGTGCAAATAAAGGTTGACTAGGCGATGGGATACCAGTCTCTGTGGAATTACTTCAAGTTGGTCATCGATTTTAAGTTGCTTTTTGCCAAAACAATATTTATCCAGTCTCTATAGATAGCTAATTATGTAATGCAAGTTTCAATTTATTTTGTTTTCTTTTCTTTAATTCAGGCACTAGAATACAACTAAACAAGGGATTCCGCTTGTTAGCTGTCTAAGGGTTATTTGTGTTTCATGTTCTTGTTACAGACTGGAATCAGACGAACTATGGTCTTCCAGATCCTATGGGCAAAAATGAAACTCAGATGATTTTGCCTATTATACTACGGTACCTTTGTCCAAATTACATTGCATTTTTTGGCCTTGGAGCTGTTTCTGCTGCAGTGATGTCATCAGCTGACTCCTCCATCCTATCAGCAAGCTCGATGTTTACTCGGAATCTTTATCGTGGTGTACTTAGGCATGAAGTGAGCATGCCTTAAACCTACAAGTCTTCAAGTTTATTTATTGTACATATTTATTTTCTTTTATGATGTTACATGTATTTTACCTAGTAATGTGATTTTGTCAAGTTATATAAAAAGTTATATTTTGGTCTGTCATATGAGAAACAATTTTTTAAAATCACATTTACTTTCAAATAGATTGATTTTTACTATTGAAGGTGGTTACCGCAATATACCTGTAGCAATACTTTTTTAAAAAATATATTTATCAATAAATTATATTTGGTCTTCCCAATTGCGTAGTGGAGGACGTAGAGTGGGTTTTAACCCAAAAATTAGTGGCAAGGGTGTAAATTTGGAAGGTTACAGTGAATCAGTGAATGAGGAAAATGCAACAGCGAAAGGAATTTATTTGGGAAACAGTAAATGGACAATGACATGAAAGGACAGAGATCTAAGAGCAAATCAGCAGATAAGACTAGGTGTTACTAAAATAATAAAAAAACAAAACAATGGCATTGTATTTAAATGCATACAGCATTCAAAACAAAAGAGATGAACCAGTGGTACAAATTGAAAGTATAACCTAGATGAGGCGTGAATATTGAATTTATGAAGAACAGTAAGTTCAGCAAGGTTGGAAGAGTGTCTTCATTAATTAAAGATGGTATTAGCCCAATACAGAGGGACGACTAAAATTCAGGAAATCAGGATATTGAAGCAGTCTGGATCGAGATGAGGAATGATAAAGGCAAGAGGTTACACAAGAGAAGTGTGCTTCCAAGACAATTATTTTTAATCTAAACTAGTGTAGTTGTGACGAGGGCATCCAAGTAGAACTAGCAAAGGTGAACTGGCAATTTAAGTTAAGGGATAGGTCAATACAGATACAGTGAAAAACATTTGAGGTGATATTTCAGAAAGTGCAGAATAGATACAGTCCAACAAATAAGAAAAATTCTAAGGGACAGACCGTGGTTAACTAAAAAAGTCAGAGATGGTATTAACCTCAAAGAACAGACATATGGTTGTGCAAAGCTAGGTGGCAGATCAGAAGATTGAACAGGACATTAAAAGTCACAAGGAGGGAAAAGTTAGAATACAAGAGAAAATTAGACAAAAATATTTTTTAAAAAGGAAAACATTCTTTAGATGTTTAAAAAGGAAACGAGATAAAGTACCTGTGCTATAGAAAATAAATCTGGGAAGTTAGTGATGAAAGATAAAGAATGGCAGACACTTTGAACAGATGTTTTGCCTTGGTCTTCACGAGAGAGGATACAAGTAACATCCCAGAAATAGCTGTAAATCAGGAATTGAAAGAGAAGGAGGAGCTGAAGAAAATTGCAATCACCAATAAAACAGTACTGAGTAAATTGTAGGAATTGCAAGTTGACAAGACCCCAGGTCCTGATGAATTTCATCCTAAGATCTTAATAAGAAGTAGCCCAGTGAGATGGTTGATGTGTTGGTTTTAATTTTCCAAACCTTATTAGATTCAGGGAAGGTACTTTTAAATGGGAAAAAGCTAATGTAACTCCTTTATTCAAAAGGGGACGGAGGCAGAAAAACAGGAAACTTCAGGCCAGTTAGCTTGAAAATGTTAGAAGCTATTATTAAAACATAGAGCAGGAATGTGATTCTGTTTGCCAGGTTAACTAGCTTCAGGCAAAATGGCAGTATTAATGCTACAATAGCCTAAGGGATCCTATTACTCATCGGCATTTAATGATTCTTACTCAGGACTGCATGCTTTAAAAGGTTAGTTAGGGCTTTTGCGACACAGTAACATCACTACATCTAGGCCAAAAGATCTGGGTTCAAGTCCCACCTGCCCCAGAGATGTGCCAAAACATGCCTGAACTGTTTGATTAAAAATACTTAAAGTATTGGTTATTTCTGAAATGATAAATTTTCTGACAACTTTTGTCCAAGTTCACATTTGAAAATTGGCCATGTGGGCAGGTTACAGATCTGACCACGTTCACCTCAATAGATTTCAGGATATTATGAAAACTGAACGATGATTATATTTTTAAAAAATCATTAGAAATCATTAATCTGGCTACATTGAAATAGTCAACTATTTTTCCTTTTTTCTCTTCATGCCCATTACAGGCCTCAGATAATGAACTGGTGTGGGTAATGAGAGCAGGCATCGTTATGTTTGGATCAATAGCAGCAGCAATGACATGGATGTCCACTTCTGTCTACGGATTATGGTACCTGAGCTCGGATCTTATCTTTGTTCTGCTTTTTCCTCAACTGGTATCCGTACTCTATTTCAAGGGAACCAATGTTTACGGTTGCGTCACTAGTTACTTCCTTGGTATTTTTCTCCGTATTAGTGGTGGTGAACCATACCTACAATTACAACCATTGATCTGTTATGCTGGATGTTATTTGGATATCACATTTCCAAGTGGACCAATATATATCCAAACATTTCCATTCAAAACTTTGTCAATGCTGTCATGCTTGCTGGTTAACTTCAGCGTTTCATACCTGACCAAAGCTCTCTTCGAAAGGGGAATGTTATCACAGAAAATGGACTTTCTTAAAGGCTTTTATTCACAGCCTAACAAAGAAAAAATTAATAAAGTAGGATCACTGAACAATGATAACACAGATACTGTTGAACAGACACCTACAGATAAAGAAGCTATGGACCCTGTTAATACTACTTCTGTAAACAAGGAACCAGATGCTGATCAAGTTCAAGTCCAGTGACTTCAAAAATGGATGATTGGCACATGCCTCACTTGAGAGCAAGTTCAAACGTGGATATTGTAGCAAAAAAAATGTATTATACCTGAAGCAAATGCCAAGTGGTTTTGGTTAGCAGGAGCTATAATAAATAAAACAAATCTCAATGATAACCACCTAAAGCTAGTGGACTAAAAATCCCAATTGAGTCAATTATTAGCATTGGATATTTTTAGCTAGTTACTATTCCAGTTAGTTTACAACAACAACTTATATTTATCTAACACCTTTAAGGTAGGACAGCACTCCATGGCACTTCCCAGGAGTGCATTCAGATGAAAATTGATACCAAGTCAAACAAGATGACATTAGGAAAAGTAGCCAGAAGCTTATAAAGAAGATAGGTTTTAGAGCAGAAGAGATTATTGGAAAAGTAAAGTTTAGGGAGGGAATTTCAGAGATTAGAGCCTAGATGGCTGACAACTCTGACAACAATGTTAGTTGAAAGATGTAAAGGATACACAAGAGGCTAAAGTTAGGAGTATCAGAATTATTCGGAAAATGTAGGCCTAGAGAAGTTTACAGAGATAGGGAAGAACAAAGCCATGAAGAATTTGAACCATGAGATAAGAATTTTAAAATCGCGGTGTTGTGGACCAGCAGCCAATTCAGGTCAACAAGCAGAATGAATGAAGCTTGAGAAAGGGTTGGATACAGGCAGAAGAGTTTTAAAGAGCTTAATGTTCATATAGTGTGAAAGATATGACACCAACCAAAATAAAATTGTAATATTCGAGACTGAAGTTAACAAAACCATAGATCAAGGTTCCAGCCATACATGGGCGGAGATGGATGACAAAGCACTGAGACAGGGGTCAGGGAAATGATTCATGAGGTTAGACACTTAATAATGACCTTCTACAGCACATTTACCTTTGCTCAATAAAGCTGGAATTCCCGGATTTTTAAAAAAATCCTGTTAATTATTTTCTAATCAGCTTTGCTGTCTCTATGCTGTTTGCTCACTTATGATAGTTAAGGGTTTCATATCCATATCGTTTCAGTGTTTAAGCAATTATTAATGATAATTGGATGGCTTACCTTTTGCTATAAGTAAATGAAAGCTGGCTGAAGGCAAGTTTGGTGTACAATCCACTGCTTGCTAATACATGCAGTTACATTGCAAACATCTTTAAAGTGAACACTGAATCTCAAAACATAAAGTTTTAAGTGTTCTTCTACATCTTGTATAATGCATCTTGTTTTATAAAAGTCACTGATATGAAAATATAACGTTCTTCCTAAAATGTCACGTAATGCTCAAGAAGTTCCCTTTATAGAAAGTTGATAAGAAGATTTTCTCCTGAGAGATCTGGTTTCAGGTTTTTCTTTTTTTAAGGCAGTACCAATGTAAAATGTATTTTGGTCCAATTTATAGTTCTTATTGTAATGTGATATGAAAGGTCATTAAACAGTAGTGAACAATAACCACTCATTAAAGTCAAGAGGAGATTTTATTCCTCAACTCTACTATCAAGTAATTTGTGAGTTATTTCAGCACATTAGAGGTTAAATGGATATTAATCCTTTCCTCAGTTTTGTGCTTAAATACTGCTTCTCTTGAATTCCTCAATTGTTTTTCTGTTGTTGTGCCTGATTACAACTATAAACAGTCTAATTTATACACAACTGATAGAAATTCCCAAATAATAGAACCTGCATTAGGTTTCCTCAGATAATGGATCTGCATGGATGGCTTGGTGTCATTTAAGCCCCATTTTAAACGTGAGTGAAGGGAGAACATGACGTGGACTTGGCAATCATTAGCCTTGCTCAGGTTAATTGACATGAAGCCTCGACCATTTAAACCCCTAGAACTTATTTATATACTTCAAACATAAATTGCTTCCAAATATAGTGCCAATATGGCAGAGAATAAGAAAGCAAAGCAAGAGATTACCGTCTGAATTGAGGAGCCAAGGGAAATAATGTTTCTCAAACTTGTTAGAGTCTTTTGAGGAAGTAACCAAGAAGATTGATGAGGACTAAGTGGTAAACATTGTTTATTTGGACTTTGGTCAAGCCTTTGACAAGATTCTGCATGGTAAACTAATTAGTAAAGTTAGATTATATGGGATTCAGGGTGATCTTACCAACTGGATACAAAATTGGCTTAATGGCAGGAGACAGAGAGCGATGGTGGAGTTTTTTTGGACCAGTTCCACAGGGATAAGTGCTGGGTCCACTTTTGTTAGTCATTTATGGGAATGATTTAGATGCGAATATAGAAGGTGTGGTTAGTACTTTGCAGATGATACCAAAATTGGATATATTGTAGTTAGAAGAAGGTCATCTAAGATTACAAAGAGATCTTGATTGATTGGGTCAATGGGCTGAAGAGTGGCAGATATAGTTTAATTTGGATAAATACAAAGTATTGCATTTTGGTAAAACAAACAACAGCAGGACGTGTACAATTAAAAGTAAGGCTTTTGGTGAGTTGTAGAACAGAGGACCTAGGGGTTCAGGTACATAATTCTTTGAAGTTTGGGTCAAATTTAGACAGGGTGGTTAACATTTTGCACTCTTGCATTCATTGGTCAGAACTTTGAGTATAGGAGTTGGGATGTTATGTTGAGGTTGTACAATATGTTGGTGAGCTCTCTTCTGAGGTACTGTGTCCTGTTCTTGTCGCCTTTTTATAGAAAGGATAATATTAAATTGGAGAGGATTCAGAAAAGATTTAATAGGTTGTTACCAGGAATGGAAGGTTTGAGTTATAAGGAGAGGCTGGATAGGCTCTGTTTTCACTAGAGCAAAGGAGGTTTATAAAGTCATGAGGGGTATAGATAAGGTGAATGGCAGGTGTCTTTTGCCTAGGGTGGGGGATTTGAAGACTAAGGGGCATATTTTTTAAGATGACAGGAGAATGATTTTAAAAAGACATGAAGGGGACTTTTTTTACACAGAGTGGTTCATGTGTGGAACGAACTTGCAAAATGTGTTGTTCATACAGGCACAGTTACAATGTTTGAAAGACATTTAGATAAGTACTTGAATACGAAATGTTTGGAAGGACATGGGCCAAGCATAGGCAAATGGGACTAGTTTAGACTGGGATTATGGTCAGTTTGGACTGGCTGGACTAGAAGGTCTGTTTCCTGGGCTATATAACTGTATAACTCTGAAATAGACTGAGGCAATACAGACAACTGGTGCTTAGATAAGTGACTGTGCTTGGGGTATAGTTTCTTGAATGGAAGAGCATTTCTGATCACTTGTAACTCTTCCAAAACAAAAGAAAAGGACTTGCTACATTGGACGTCTTTTAAGCTTGCTATTCTTTCAGGCCTGATGTGCTGTGTGGGGCTTGCACTACGGGAAAAATATGGATGCTGTGTGTAAAAAATATAGCTGGGTTCTTAATGAATTCATCAGACTCTGACTCAGTTTCAATGAAGCTGTACTGGCTTGCTGCAAGACCTTTAACTTACCAGCCACGCTTGTTAAAGCAGGACATGCTGCAAGGCTGGTGAATATATGGCAAGTAGGTCTTCACAAGAATTTTAACTCTTCAGATGCCCAGTTCCTATCAGGCGTGGAGGCTTAACATCTGGGTTTTGGATTTTTTTTTTACACACACACATATGTCTTAATTCATAGGATGCGCACATTGCTGGCAAGGCCAGTATTTATTGTCTATTCCTAATTTCCTTGAGAAGGTGGAGATGAACAGCCTTCTTGAATTGCTGCTCTGTGAGGTTGTTTTAGCTTTGGTGTTTGCTGCTTGAAGCAACAAACTGGTATAATTAGACCAGACTTCGTCTTTGTGTTAATTTTTGCATTTAACAATTACTTGTTAGTACAGAACTTGAATACCGAAAGTTGAAAATTGCTTGAATGTTGCTGAAGCATTTCATCTTGCATTCGTCAGAGAAAACACAAAAATGCCAACTGTCAAACAATCATAAGTTAGACTAAAGGAGAAAGGAGTGATGATTGGTTGGCAAAATAATGCCGACTGGCTGATGTACTACCATGGAGAAAGCAACAGTGAATTATAGTTCCGCATGGTAGACACATGGGATCCAGGGGAAGCCAGCCAATTGGATACAAAATTGGCTTGAAGACAAGAGACAGAGGGTAGTGGTAGAGACAACACAGTGTGGAGCTGGAGGAACACAGCAGGTCAGGCAGCATCAGGGGAGCAGGAATGTCGATGTTTCAGGTCAGGACCCTTCTTCATAACTGGAGTTCGGAGTTCTGCAGTTCTGAAGAGTCCCAACCCGATTTGTCGACTTTCCTGCTCCTCTGATGCTGCCTGGCCTGCTGTGTTCCTCCAGCTCCACACTGTGTTGTCTCTGACTCCAGCACCTGCAGTTCTTGCTATCTCCGGAGAGTGGTAGAAACTTGTTTGTCGACTCAGAGGCCTGTGTTAGCAGTGTGCCACAAGGATCAGTGCTGGATCCACTGCTTTTTGTTGGCTATATAAATGATTTGGATGTGAAGATGGGAGGTATGGTTAGTAAGTTTGCAGATGACACCAAAATCAGTGGTGTAGTGGACAGTGAAGAAGATTATGTCAGAGCACAATGGGACCTCGATCAGATGGGCTGATGGGCTGAGGATTGGCAGATGCATTTAAATTTAGATAAATATGAGGCGCTGTATTTTGATACTTCAAACCAGGGCAGGAGTTATACAGTTAATTGTAGGGTCCTGGGGAGTGTAGCTGAACCAAGAAACCTGGAGGTGGAGGTGGAGGTGCATAGTTCCCTGAAAGTGGAGTTGCAGATAGACAGAGTGGTGAAGAAGGCATTCGGCATGCCTGCCTTTATTGGTCACTGCATTGTGGATAGGAGTTGGGAAATCATGTTGTGGCTGCACAGGACATTGGTGAGGCCACTTTTAAAATACTGCATACAATTCTGGTCGCCTTGCTATAGGAAGGAGTTGCTAAACTTCAGAGGGTGTAGAAAAGATTTACAAGGATTTTGCTGGAGCTTGAGGGTTTCAGATGTAAGGAAAGGCTGAATAGACTGGGACTTTTTTTCCCTGGAGGGTCAGAGACTGGCGGGTGATCTTATAGAGGTTTATAAAATCAGGAGGGGCACGGACAGGATGAATAGTCAAAGTCTTTTTCCTAGGGTGGGGAAGTCCAAAACTAGAGAACACAGGTTTAAGGTGAGAGGGGAAAGATTTAAAAAAGTCCTGAGGGGCAACTTTTTCATGCAGAGGAAGGAGCCTATATGGAACGATCTGCCAGAAGAAGTGATGGAGGTGGCTACCATTACAATTTGTAAAAGGCATTTGGATGGATATATGAATCAGAAGGATTTAGAAGGATATGGGTCAAATGCTGGCAAATGGGACTAGATCAGGTTAGAATGTCTGGTCAACACAGTTGCATTGGACCAAAGGGTCTGTGCTGTATGATTTTATGACTCTATAGGTTCCACATATTTCCAGGTGATTCCAAAAGGTGCAAGATGAGAGTCTTCACCATCCCCCCCAGACCTCCCCCTTACTGAGGATGAACGGTCAGTCCTCAGTAAAGGGCTCACCTTTGTCCCCCTCCATCCACACATCAACGAATACCGGTCATGTTTGGACATTGAGCAGTTTTTCGGCTGCCTCTGCCTCCGCACTTACTTCTTTAACCGTGAGCCTAACCCTCCCTCTACTGACCCTTTCTCCCGCCTTCAACACACACCCTAATCCTGGACACCACCCCAAGGCCTCCTGCCCTCCCTCGACCTCTTCATCTCCAACTGCCATCATGACATCAATCGCCTCAACCTCTCTACCCCTCTCACCAACTCCAACCTCTCCCCCCCAGAACTTGCAGCCCTCCGCTCCAATCCCAACCTCACCTTAAAACCCGCAGACAAGGGAGGCGCAGTTGTAGTATGGCACACTGACCTCTACATCGCCAAGGCCAGGCGCCAATTCTCCGACACCTCCTCCTACCGCCCTCTTGATCATGACCCCACCCCCGACCACCAAACCATCATCTCCCAAACCATCCACAACCTCATCACCTCAGGTGACCTTCCACCCACAGCCTCCAACCTCATTGTTCCCCAACCCCGCACTGCCCGCTTCTATCTCCTTTCTAAAATCCACAAACCTGACTACCCTGGTAGACCCATTGTCTCTGCCTGCTCCTGCCCCACTGAACTTATCTCCACCTACCTCGACTCCATTTTCTCCCCCTTGGTCCAGGAACTCCCTAACTATGTCCGTGACACCACCCATGCCCTCCACCTCCTCCAGAACTTCCAATTCCCCGGTCCCCAACACCTCATCTTTACCATGGACGTCCAGTCCCTATACACCTGCATTCCCCGTACAGATGGCCTAAAGGCCCTTCCTGTCCAGCAGTCCCCCTCCACTGACACCCTCATCTGCTTAGCCGAACTCGTCCTCACCCTCAACAAATTCTCTTTCAATTCCTCCCACTTCCTACAGACAAAGGGGGTGGCCATGGGTACCCGCATGGGCCCAAGCTATGCCTGCCTCTTTGTAGGTTGCATGGAACAATCCCTCTTCCGTACCTACACTGGCCCTAAACCCCACCTCTTCCTCCATTACATTGATGACCGTATCGGCGCTGCCTCGTGCTCCCACAAGGAGCTCGAATAGTTCATCCACTTCACCAAAACCTTCCACCTCAACCTTAAATTCACCTGGACCATCTCCGATACCTCTCTCTCCTTCCTGGACCTCTCTGTTTCCATCTCTGGCAACCACCTAGAAACCGATATCCATTTCAAGCCCAACGACTCCCACAGCTACCTAGAATACACCTCCTCCCACCCACCTTCCTGCAAAAACGCCATCCCCTATTCCCAATTCCTTTGCCTCCCCCGCATCTGCTCCCAGTATGAGGTATTCCACTCCCGTACATCTCAGATGTCCTCATTTTTCAAGGACTGCAACCTCCACCCCTCAGAGGTCGAGAACGCCCTCGACCGTGTCTCCCGCATTTCCCGCAACTCATCCCTCACACCCCGTCCCCACAATAACAACCAAAAAAGAATCCCCCTCGTCCTCACATACCGTCCCACCGACCTCTGGATCCAACGTCTCATACTCTAACACTTCCACCATCTGCAATCCGACCCCACCACCAAAGACATTTTTCCCTCCCCACCTTTATCTGCTTTCGGGAGGGACCACTCTCTTCAGGACTCCCTTGTCCGCTCCACACTCCCCTCCAGCCCCACCACACCCGGCACTTTTCCCTGCAACCGCAGGAAGTGCTACACCTGCCCCTACACCTCTCCACTCACCCCCATCCCAGGCCCCAAGAAGACTTACCACATCAAGCAGATGTTCAACTACACATCTGCTAATGTGGTATACTGCATCCGCTGTTCCCGTTGTGGCCTCCTCTACATCGGGGAAACCAAGCAGAGGCTTGGGAACCGCTTTGCAGAATACCTACGCTCGGTTCGCACTAAACAACTGCACCTCCCAGTCGCGAACCATTTCAACTCCCCCTCCGATTCCTCAGAAGACATGTCCATCCTGGGCCTCCTGCATTGCCACAATGATGCTACCTGAAGGATGCAGGAACAGCAACTCATATTCCGCTTGGGAACCCTACAGCCCAATGGTATCAATGTGGACTTCACAAGCTTCAAAATCTCCCCTCCCCCAGCCCAGGTCGTCCCCGCTTCCCTAACCTGTCTTCTTCTCACCTATCCCCTCCTCCCACCCCAAGCCCCACCCCCATCTCCTACACACTAACGTCATCCCACCCCCTTGACCTGTCTGTCCTCCCTGGACTGACCTATCTCCTCCCTACCTCCCCGCCTACACTCACCTCTACTGGCTCCATCCCTGCCTCTTTGACCTGTCTTTCCCCTCTCCACCTATCTTCTCCTCTATCCATCTTCTATCCGGGTCCCCCTCTCTCCCTATTTATTTCAGAACCCCCTTCCCCTCCCCCATTTCTGAAGAAGGGTCTAGGCCCGAAACGTCAGCCTTCTTGCTCCTCTGATGCTGCTTGGCCTGATGTGTTCATCCAGCCCCACACCTTGTTATCCAAGATGAGAGCATATTCCTTTTGTTTTCAGAGAGTGTGTCCCTATGTATTAATGAATGTCACTTCTAGCAAATATAATGCCATGTTATGAGTTCAATCTTAAGTAAGTTATGATTCTAACTGTCGGTGCACTCAGAGTTGTTCAGCAAATGTTGCCTAATTTCAGAATGATATCTAACCATAGGCCTTCTGTTTTGGCTTTTAATAGTGTGACTTGGTGGAACACAGTCTCTATTCCTCCAACTGAAAATAACCAAATATTCTGTTTCATTCAATGTGCCAATGATTAGGATGTTATGTACCTGGCATCACACTGGCACTAGAATTCTTAATTGTGCAATGGATAGGACAACATCTTTTTGGACCAAATGTAGCATCTTGTCATGGAAAGTACTCCTCATTCTGACAGTGCACTCAAAGAGCCTGACTTCTGTGGTTGCAAATTTTTCTCCTAATAATCTCACCTTAAGGTTTCCCTCAACTACAGTGCTGATCTATCAAGCCTGCCATAAAGATCTCTGATGTATTCAATCTTTTATACTTTCTCAATTAGTTTATTATCTTATTCTCCTCTGAAGATTTTTAAAGAGCACAATATCCGATTGTATTCTGACCTTTTGTTTAAACAAAGATTTGAATCCAGTCAAAATCTTGTCCATGTTTCTTTCATTTTCTTCAGTAAAATTTCATTAAATCAAATCTATTATAGCTAATTTTCCAGGAAAATATATATGCATTTGTTGGACCATAGCACTCCACCTTATCCCAATTCAAGTCTCAGTCTATGTAAACTAAAATGATAGAGGCTCTCACAAGTCTCTGAAACAATTTTAACCCCACTGCGAAGCCTCTTCTAAGGATGCCTACATTGAAGAAGTTACGCTCCTCCCACTGGAAAGACCTCAGTGGCCCTATTTATTTCAGAATCCCCTTCCCCTCCCCCATTTCTGAAGAAGGGTCTAGACCCGAAACGTCAGCTTTTCTGCTCCTCTGATGCTGCTTGGCCTGCTGAGTTCATCCAGCTCTACACATTGTTATCTCAGATTCTCCAGCATCTGCAGTTCCTACTATCCCTAAGTTATCTTTGATTTTTTTTTGATGGAATGTGTTTTGAGTTTCTCATTTTGCTAAATTTGGCAAGTTTAATTTTGAAAGACTAAGAAATGAATTTCTTTTTGTCAGCACTTTCTTGGTTTCCCAAGCCTTGCTAGTCGAATATCAAGTTTAAAATCATGCTTTTATTTTCCGTTCTACATTTCATCCCCCTGCCCCCACATCAAGAATTTCAACAGGACGTAACATTACAGAATTGAGAAACACAAGCTTTATGAATGGGAAAGAGATGAATATGGAAGTGAAACTCAGGACCACTACCAAGTGGATAAGCTCACATTTATCCATATTATAGTTCATCTGCTATGTATTTGCCCACTCGCTCAATTCACCCCACATCAAGTGAAACACCTCTGCAACTTCCTGATAGTTCACTCTTTCATCCAAGTTTGTATCGTTTGCAAGCTTGGAGATATCACACTTCGCTCCCTCATGTAAATCATTAATACATGTTGTCAATAGTTGGGTACAAGCATTGATCCCCCTGTATCTCCATAGTAACATGCTGCCATTCAGAAAAAGAATTATTTACTTCTACTCTTCGTTTACTGTCTATTAATCAGTTCTATATCTATATCAGTACACAATCGTCAATCCCATGCATTTTAATTTTACTTGCTGATCTCTTATGTGGGACGTTATCAAAAGCTTTCTGATGTTCCAAGTAAACCGCATCCACAGGCTCCCCCTTATCAACTCTACTCGTTACATCCCCTAAAACTTCTAGTAGATTTATCAAATATGACTGCCCTTCTATAAATTCATGCTGGCTCTGTCCAATCCTGTCACTTTTCCAAGTGGTCTGCTTTTAAGTCTTTTATAATGAACTCTAGCATTTTGCCGACACAACCAATGTCAAGCAAACTGCTATATATTTCATTGTTTTCTCTCCATCTCTTTTTTTTAAAATGTAGTGGAGTTGCACCGGCTGCCCTCCAATCTGTAGGAACTGTTCTAGAGTTCATAGAATCTTGAAAGATTACCACCAACGCATCCATTATTTCTTGGACCGCTTGTTTCCATCCTCTGGGATGTAGTTTATTGAGCTCTGGGTATTCATCAGCCTTTAATCACATCAATTTCCCCAACATCATTTCTCTACTAATACTGATTTCAGTCAGTTCCTCCCCCACACTAGACCTTGTGTTCTCCAATATTTTTAGAATGTTAGTGTGTCTCCCTTTATGAAGATACAGCCATTATTGTTTCCTCTGTTTCTGATTGTAATGGGAATACATTTGCCTTCACTAATTTTTTTCTCTGTGCCTAACTATAGAAGCATGTACAATCAGTTTGTGTGTTCTCTTGTTCTCCATTTTCTCTTTCTTATCCAATCCTTTGTTGAAATCTAAACCCATACCAATTCTCAGTTCTACTACTTTCTTTGGCCAATTTATTTGCACCTTCCTTAGATCAAATATTATCCCTTATTTCCTTTATTAGCCATGGTTGGGCCATGTTTCCCATTTTGTTGTTGCAGTTCCTACATGTCCACTTTAAATGTTTCCCCTTTCCTATCCACCTTTAAACTAATGTTCCCCAACTTATCAATGCCAGTTCGCACCTAATATGACTGTTGTGTCTTTTATTTAGATTCTGGGCTCTAGCCTCAGAATCAACTACGTCACTCTCCATTTTTAAAAAAGAATGCTATCAAATTGTAATCATTCTTCACCAAGGGGCCTTCCACAATTAGATTGCCTATTTTTCCTTTCTCATTTCACAATGCCCAGTTTAGAATGTCCTGTTCTCTAGTTTGTCCCTGAACAAATTAATCCAGAAAACCATCTCATACACACTCCACGGATTCCTCTTTTAACATACTGTTACTGATTTGATCTGGCAAATATATATACAGATTAAAGTCACCCATAATTACATCTGTACCTTTATTGCTTGTGTCTCTAATTTCCTGTTTATTGCCTTACCCAATGTTACCACTACAGTTTGGAGGTCTATATAGAAACCTTACTATTGTTTTCTGCCCCTTGTTATTTCTAAGCTCGACCTATTCAGATCCCACTTCATTAGAGCTAATATCCTTCCTTACTGCTGTGTTCATGCCCTCTTTAATCAGCAATGCTACCTCACCTTCTTTTCTGAACTGTTTGTCCTAACTAAACACCAAATACCTCTGGATATTCAGTTCCCATTTCTGGTCACCATACAGCTACCTCTCATACCCATTTAAACCTATTTGCATGACTAATTCATCCACTTTATTTTAATTGTTCCATGAATTAAGACTCAAGGCCTTAATGTTGGTCTTTTTAACATTCTTGCCCCATTCTGATTATTTTGCACTGTGGCCCTCTTTGATTCTTCCCCCTGAATTCTCTGCTTATCTCTTTTCTCATTTCACATTCTGTCTTTTGTTTTTGCCCTTGTTTCTCTTATTTTTCTGACTCCCTCTCTAGGTTTCTAGCCCACTGCTATTCAGTGCTATTTTAGTTCAAACTCTCCCCAACTGCACAAGCACGTACTTCCCTTGGGACATCAGTTCCATCCATGACCAGTTGCGAACCCTTCAAATTGTACTGGTGTGATCTCCTACAGCACCAGTTCCAATGTTCCAGGAATCTGACCCCCCCCCCCCCACTTTAAACCTATTCTCCACCCATGTATTCATCTGATGTATCTCGCTATTTCTACTCTGAGTACAACATGGAACTGGTAGTAACCCTGAGATCCCTACCTTTGAAATATTAATTTTTTTTAATTTGCTTCCTAACTCCCTTTTTTTTCTTTTAGGGTCTCATCCATTTTTTCAAGTATGTCATTGGCACCGCAATGTTGTCTCACAATCACTGGTTGTTCTCTCTCCAGAATGTCCCAGATCTGTTCCAAGACATCTTTGACCCTCACACCTGGGAGGCAACAGACTATCCTGGAGTCTCATTTGTGGCCACAGAAATGTCCACCTACTCCCTTTACAATTGAATCCCTTATTTTTCTAGCATTTCCACATTTACTCTTCAGCTCCTGTGCAGTAGCGCTAACCATGGTGCAATGAAATAGGCTGTTACTCTATTTTTACTCTGAAAGGATGTTTCTTCCAACTGTATGGAAAGCAGTTTATCTGTTTTGTAGGGAAATGGCCACAGTGCACTCCTGCACTGCCTAATCTGTAGGGCATCTATGAGGCTGAGCATTTAATGGATAGCATGTACAGACATGTGGTCACTCCATAGGCTAAAACTCCACAGGCGGGGAGGGAGTGGATGACCACCAGGCCGAGAAAGCAGATCAGACAGGCAGTGTAGGAGGCCCTGTGGCCATTTCCCTACTAAACAAATATACCACTTCCCATACTGTTGGAAGAACAAGTCTCTTCATTTAATAGCGGTGGCATCTTACTCTACGATTATAGCAAATACTGCGTTTGAAATTGAAATACTGTACTTGAAATTGAGGGCAAACCCACAGGTGAAAAATGTAGCTCAAAAATTTAACAAGAGCACAATAGTCATATGATTCTCTACAGGAAGGATTGAAACGCTGATGAGAAGACAATGTATGACTGTAAATGCACATAGTGAACAAAATAAGGGAATTGGAAGCAAATATTGCTCTAGGGGAATATAACATAGTAGCATTGACAGAAACATGGCTAAAGCCAGAACACGATTGGATACCTAACGTGCTGGGTTATAAGGCTTTTAATAGAAACAGAGTGGGTACAAAATGAAGGAGGTGAAGCAGTCTTGGTCAAAGATATGATCATTTCCCTTAACCAAGATATAGTTCCTAAATTAGAATCTAAATAGCTAGAGGTGGGAAACAGGAAAGAAACAGCGAGGATGTGTATTTATTATAGACCTCCAAATAGTGGAGAGGAGGTAGAAGAGTATATCTGTAGGCAGATTATGGCAATCTGCAGGACAAATAGGGTATTGATAGTTGGTGAATTCCATTACCCTAGGATAGACTGAGGAAAAAGGTAGAGTGTAGGGCATAGAAGTGGAGAAAGTCCTGCAATGTGTGAAAGAGAACTTTCTGGAATAGTACATTTCCAGTCCTACCAGGGATCGAGCTGTGCTGGATCTGGTCTTAGGAAATGAGGCAAGCCAAGTCGAGAACTTCAGAGCGGGGAGGAGCTTTTGGGAAATAGTGATCATAATGTAATAAGGTTCAATATTAAATTGGAAAGGAATAAAAAACTCAGTGAATGATTAAGATCCCAGACCGGAAAAGGGCAGGTTTTAGGGGTCTAACAGTTGAACTGGGATACATTGATTTTAAACACATTTTGGTGGATAAAACAGTAGATGAAAAATAGGAGAATTTCAGGAGAAAGATGAATAGATTGCAATCTAGGTAAATACCCACGCAAAATAAATATGCAGTATCCAAAGCTAGAGTATTCTGGATGAGAAAATAAGGAAGAAAAAAAAGATATATGATACATATTGGAATAATAAAAACAGTAGAAATCAGGAAGGGTATCACAAATGCAGGCTAAATGAGGAAGGCTAAGAGGAAACCTGACAAACGTATGGCAGACTGCACTAAAACAAATAACAAAAACTTCTTCAAATATATTAATTGTAAATGACTAGTGAAGGGTACAGTGGGGCCCATAAGGAATAGGCAGGGGAAGCTGCTCACTGAAGCAAAAGATATAGCAGAGGTATTAAATGAATACTTTGTTTCTATCTTCACCAAATTAGAAAATGATGACAATAGCCCAGTTGAAAATGTGGGATTTAAGCCACTAAGCAGGACAGGACAGTAATAGATGAAGAACAGATGCTAAAAAGGCTGGCAGCACTCCAGGTAGAGAATTTACCAGGCCCAGAAGCTGAGAGAAGTAAGGGAGAAAATCACAGAGCCACTGACAGAAATTTTCCACGCCTCTCTGAACACAGGATTAGTCCTGGTGAACTGGAGGATTGCAAATGTGACACCATTGTTTATGAAAGGGATGAAGGATGACCCAGGAAACTACAAATCTGTCAGCTTGACATCAACAGTGGGGAAACGGATGGAGGCCATAATATAGGATAAGGTAAATAGACACTTAGAGAGAAATAAGCTGATACTTGACAGACTACATGACTTTGTCAAGGGAAGGTCATTTCCGAGAAATTTAAATGAGTTCTTTGATAAGGTGACGCAAGTAGTGGCTAAACGTAGTGCTGTGGTTGTCGTATATTTGGGCTTTCAGAATGCACTTACTACATTGCCGCATGGCAGGTTCGTTAGCAAATTTGAAACGTTTGGGAATGATGGGTCCTTGGCAGCATGGATTAGAAGTTGGCTAAAAGATAGGAAACAGAAGTATAGTATAGATGGACATTTGTCAGAGTGGAGACAGGTAGAAAGTGGTGTTCAGCAGTGGGACCCTTGCTTTTTCTGATTTACATAAACAATTTGCAGATGACTGTTGTGGGCATAATCTCTAAATTTTGAAGATGATACTAAGCGAAACAGAATAGTAAATTGTGAGGATGATGCTGAGTGACTTCTGAAGGACATTGACAAGTTGGCCAAATGGGCAGACACCTGGCAGATGAATTTCAATGCAGAGAAATGTGAGGTGATGCATTCTGGTTGAAGAAACTTGGAAAGATAATATAGGTTCAATGGTACAACTTTGAGGGCAGTACAGGGGCAGATGGACCTCAAGGTTCCCATGCATAATTCTCTGAAGGTGTGAAACAGTTTTTAAGAAGGCTTATAGGATCCTTATCAACGCGAGGAAGTGATGCTACACCGCTACAGGTCAATTGTCAGACTGCATTTACAGTATTGTATTCAGTTCTGGGCACCTTATATAAAGAAAGACGTTAAAGGCCTGGAGAGAATGCAGTGGAGATTTACAAGAACATTAGATTTTAGATACAAGGAAAGATTAGAGAAATTAGCTTTATCCTCCTGCAGAAGGGAAGATTAATGCCTTATTGAGATGTTAAAAATTATGAACAATTTTGACAAAGAAAGATAATGAAAAATTTTGATAAAGAATGATTTCCTCTATCCACTAGTTGATATGTCAGCAACTAGGGGTCACAATTTCAAGTCTGTCAGCAAGACAGCTAGGAGTGATATGAAATTAAGCTTCTTTCCTCTTAGAGTTGTTAGGATTTGGAATGTACTGCCTGGGAGAGTGGTGGAGGTGGATTCCGCAGGATGTTTCAAAAGAGAGCTGGATAAATATTTGAAAGTGATGAATTTAGAGTACTACGGTGGTAGGGCTGGAGTATGGGACTAGCTGGGTAGCTCTTTCAGGAACCGGAACAGATACAATGGGCCAAATGGTTTCCTTGTGTACTGTAAAATTCAATGATTCTATGATTCAAAGATTAAGAAATAAAAAGATACCCACGAGCAGAAACAATTGAGGATCGTTTATTGTTGTTCAATTGTAGCATGGTTAAATCAAAGTCAACGCAAAGTGAGCTCCTACAGAAAATCCATGGGACATATCTATATATCACATAGTGCAGAGCCCGAACAATCAGAATGGTGGCCAGGTATGTCAAAAGACTGACATCCAGGATTATAGTTCGTGGTGCCAAACATGTGCTATACACATCCATGATCCTACAGAGCCAATGATTTCCTCAAGGTTTCCAGAAAGTTTTAGAGGGAAGATGAATTTAGTTCTGGTCAATGCAATGTATTGTATTGTATTGTATGCACTGAACCGGCTGATTGTGATAGATCATTTTCTAGAAGGATTCCCATCAGACAATGGACCCCAATTTTTTAAAACATCCCTTCGGAGATTTGTCCATCTTCATTTAAACAAAGACACAGAATGCTCAGTCGAGACTTGATAGAATTCTTTGAGGAAGTGACAAAGTTGATAGATGAGGGAAGGGCTGTGGATGTCATATACATGGACTTCAGTAAGGCGTTTGATAAGGTTTCCCATGGTACGCTAATGGAGAAAGTGAAGTCGCAGGGGGTCCAGGGTGTACTAGCTAGATGGATAGAGAACCGGCTGGGCAACAGGAGACAGAAAGTTGTAGTGGAAGGGAGTTTCTCAAAATGGAGAACTGTGACCAGTGGTGTTCCACAGGGATCCTTGTTGGGACCACTGTTGTTTGTGATATACATAAATGATTTGGAGGAAGGTATAGATGGTCTGTTTAGCAAGTTTGCAGATGACACTAAGATTGGTGGAGTAGCAGATAGTGAAGGGCACTGTCAGAGAATGCAGCAGAAAATAGATAGATTGGAGAGTTGGGCGGAGAAATGGCAGATGGAGTTCAATCCAGGCAAATGCGAGGTGATGCATTTTGGAAGATCCAACTCAAGAGCGAACTATACAGCAAACGGAAAAGCCCTGGGGAAAATTGATACACAGAGAGATCTGGGTGTTCAGGTCCATTGTACCCTGAAGGTAGCAACGCAGGTCGATAGTGTGGTCAAGTAGGCACACGGCATGCTTTCATTCATCGGACGGGGCATTGAGTACTAGAGTTGGCAGGTCATGTTACAGTTGTATAGGACTTTGGTTCGACCACATTTGGAATACTGCGTATAGTTCTGGTCGCCACATTACCAAAAGGATGTGGATGCTTTGGTGAGGGTGCAGAGGAGGTTCACCAGGATGTTGCCTGGTATGGAGGGTGCTAGCTATGAAGAGAGACTGAGTAGATTAGGATTATTTACATCAGAAAGACGGAGGTTGAGGGGGGACCTGATTGAGGTCTACAAAATCATGAGAGTTATAGACAGGGTGGATAGCAAGAAGCAGTTTCCCAGAGCGGGGGACTCAATTACTAGGGGTCACGATTTCGAGGCGAGAGGGGAAAAGTTTAAGGGAGATATGCGTGGAAAGTTCTTTACACAGAGGGTGGTGGGTGCCTGGAATGCTTTGCCTGCGGAGGTGGTAGAGGCTGGCACGATAGCGTCATTTAAGATGTATCTAGACAGATACATGAATGGGCAGGGAGCAGAGGGATATAGATCCTTGGAAAATAGGCGACAGGTTTAGATAGAGGATCTGGATCAGCGCAGACTTGGAGGGCCGAAGGGCCTGTTCCTGTGCTGTAATTTTCTTTGTTCTTTTGTTCTTTGAGACTGTAAAGTCACTAATGTAATAGAATCCAGACTAGAAATCAGCTCCTCAATTAGACCGACACCACTGAACAATGCACACTCACTTAGCAGGATTGTTAATGGGATGTACCTGGTTTAAGAATACAACCTCAAGCCAAACATAACCTCTCAAGACCACAAGATGATAAACCAACTACAGTAAAACTGCAACAAATGTCTCAAGAGTTGGTAAAGCTCCAGATAAAGGGGTAAATATTTTGTCAACTTTAAAGCCAGGGCAGAAAGTCTAGTTAAGCAACAGGAAATAAAAAGTCATGGTCATCAACTGTCAGAATGTCTGAAGGGATATTCAGAAGGAACCAGAGGCATTCGCTGAATCATGGAATCATACAGTACAGAAGAGGCCCTTCATCGCATTAAGTATGCACTGCCGAAGTTACACTAAATCTACACCCATTCCACTTGCCAGCACTAGGCCCGTAGCCTTGAATGTTACGAATGACTCGTCGACGAATGTGCTCATCCATTTACTTCAAAGGCCATGAGGTTACCCACCTCAACTATTCTCCCAGGCTGTGCATTCCAGACCCTCACCAGCTTTTCGATAAAATAACTTTTCCTCAAAACCTCTTAAATGTTCTGCCTTCCACCTTAAAATTATGCCCTCTTTTAACACTTCTTTATTTGTACAAGCTAGCTATACAACTGTGAGAACTATGTGGTTTTGGTATTTTCAATTCATCCAGTCAAACATGTTATAATGCAGGTCTGAAGCAGCTGGTACTTGAACTGAAGCCTTCTAGCCTAGAGGCAGAGACACTACCACTGCACCACAAGAGCCCCCAACCTTACTCTTTCAAGGATTCTTCTATTCCTCTCTTTGTTTATTTAACTTATTTTTCCAATCAACCTGTTCAGAGATTTTATTAAACATCCCTGGAGCAGGTGGGGCTTGAACCTGGACCTTTCAGTCCCCTTGTTATTTATTGACTCGTCGACAAAGGGGAACAGCTGTTTTCAATTCACCCTACCCATATACCTCATAATCTTATTTACTCCTCTATCAGGTTCCCTCGAAAGCTCCTATGTTCTAAAGAAAACATCCTGAGTTTACTCAGGTTCTCTTCAGAGCTAAAGTACTCGATCCCAGGCACATCTTGGTGAATCTCTTCCACAGCCCCTCTAGCACAATCACATTCTTCCTTTAGTTCATTGATCTTACTCAAGCCAAGTGAGATTGAGTCTGATTATCCCAGGATGTGGGGATAGCCGTATCTATGTGACATTTGACTTTGTACAGAGTGGCACAACTATTCCAGACATGATACAACACCGTCACTCTGGCATTGAATTCAATTGAGTCATCTCTGGATGTTCATGATGGTAGTAATGACATCAATGATTTCAGGTAAATGAAAATAAACTACTGGAATAAAGTAGACCAAGTAGAGAGAAACATGACATGTGGTCTAATCATGAGATAACAAGCATGGGGCTGGATGAACACAGCAGGAGTTTGTACATCATAATATTGTAATTGATCATATGGCTGACATCTGTAAGAGAAGACATTCTACATTAAGCATGTCAAGAGATAAGTCTTAGACACTGCACTAGAGAGCTGTAGAAGCTTTTATATATTATATAAACAAAGGAGTGTGACTGATGGAGCGAGGGCAACGGGCAAAAGGCTCAAAATGACATTTGTCTAGACGATTTTCTGCAGTCTGTTGTCCACAGTGAAAACTGGGGGCTTCTTCATTTAGCTCTGTCACCTCCATCTCCTCCTCTTTCACTTCCTCTGCATCAATCTTGCTCTGATTCTCCATGTTCACCAACTTTCAGTAAGTCTGGCTGTTGTCAGGTAACAGTGTAGGTTGACTCCCTGTTATGACAATGCCCGCATAAGCATGTGTCAGTTTGGAAATAGGCAGACAGACTGCAGGCCTGGAAGGCTACTTTGCAGAACAAGCATCTTGCACCAAATGTGCACCAGAACTTGATTTCAAGGTGGCTGTGGTCTCAGCCTCATTATCTGCCTGAAATTGGCAGGCTTTCTGTTCAGTATCAAAATGTAACTGACAAGACTTTCTTGTACTTTTTTTCGAATAGAAGGTAAGAGACGGAGGGAGAGTAGCCTTTTCTCACTCCTGCTGGTGCCTGTTGTCAGCCCAACATTGAGAGCAGTACCACCAACACTGCCTGTGTTAGATCCTACAAACCCACTGGAAAAACAGACACACCAACACTAGCACCCTTGATCAGGCCAACATCCCGAACATCGAGGCAGTGACCACCCTGATCAGTTGTGACGGGCTGGACACATCGTCCACATGACTGAAACAAGACTCCCCAGAGCAGGCGCTCTCCTGCCAGCTCTGAAATGGTTGACAGAGGAAAAGCTTCAAGAATACTCTCTAGGCCTCATTGGTCAGGAATCACTGGGCCAAGATTATCCAGAGTGGAGGAAGGGCATCCAGGAAGATGTCGAGCACTTTGAGACTTACCATCAGGAAGAAACTTAAGCCAGGCAAAAACAGCGTAAGGACCGCGCTGCCACATCAACACCCTTCCCACAACCACCTTTTACTCCAAGTGTGGCAGAGTCTGCGGAAGCCACATAGGACTGTACAGCCAACTATGGATTCACCCTGAGAATGGAAGAGAGTCAATCTTGTCTGCAAGGGACCACCAATGAATGAATGAATGCATAGGCAAACTTTGGGTGGTCACATGACTTCTATCCAACCACCATCGGAAATTCAAAACTCCATTGCATATTCCCAAAACATAGCTCAGGTTAGCTCATGTCTGCAGTATATTTTCCTGGTCCCTGATTATTAGAGTTCAACATTCTGTTGCATACCTCATTGCATACTGCATAAATCTCCATTGTTGATAAGGAAGGAATGTTGATATCTTCACCTTTCCAGCAGTTTAATTGACTCTAGTGGTCTTCATAGATTCTGCATCTCCATGAAATGGAATGGGGCTTGCATAACAATGCAATCTGGCAACTATTTTACTGTGAGTCAGTGTTCCTTTGTTTAATTGAAGCGACCTTGTGCAACTGGAACTGCCTCTTTTTAAAGTCTAAACTGCGAATCCAGCTGATGACTTTCCAAACCAATATCAAATATTGCAGATCTTTATAAATGTTAGCTGAACTCTCAATTTAATTAGAAGCAGAGACTGTAAATGTTCTGTTGATCCCAAGAGTGATGCCATCAGGAATTTTCAACTCCCTGACAGTAAGGTTGACGGGAGGAACCAGACAAAATGCAATCCAAAACAAGCCCTCAATGGTGATCCAGGCAGAAGATTTTTGTGTGATATCAATGGTTGCAATGGCAGATGAAGGCTGCTGCTGTACAGAGATCCCCAGTTGTCAAGGTCCCCTTGCTTCTGGAACTGGATCTACCTTCTATCAAGACCTGGCTGTCTGCTGATGTGCAACAGCATTCCTAGTTAAAAGATGTCCCACACAAAACATCTACCGAGAGGAACGCAATCCCCCCATGCACACACATAACTCAAACCCTGCAGCGGTCAGTGAGAGGTGACGGGGACGGGAACGAGAGGTCTGGAAGACCCTATCTTCAGACCACCTCGTAAGCAATGGAATTTGATTCAGTCATTTAGCCTTTGGTTTAGGAACAGGAAAGTGTTTTGGCAGCTTTTTTCAGGACTGAGCCACCCTCTTCAGGGGATCAATGTGACTCGCTCCACATGGGGGAAAGCCTTAGAAAAATCATCTATTCCAGCACCAACCTGAAAGGAAAGCCACAGCCAGCAGCCCATCTATCTGCAGTCTGAAAACCAAAGTCAAGCTCGATCTCGGAACCTGGAGTGTATGAACCCTCACGGACAACAAGCGAAACAATTAAGAACTGCCTTTGTTGTCTGTGAACTTGGGCACTTTAGTATTTATATCACTGCCCAGTGGGAGAGTCAAAGAGCAGGCAAAGAGCAGCTGAGGGAAGAAAGTGGTGTTTCACCTTCCTCTGGAGAGGAAACCCTGAGCATCAATCTGAGACAAATAGAATTGGATTCACTATCAAGAACGAACTCATCAACCAACTCTCAGGATTCCCTATTTTTCAATAACGATCACCTCATGACTCTCTGTCTACAACTTGCCAAGAACCAGCAGGCAGTGATCATGAGTGCCAATGTTTCAATCCTTGATGCCACAGATGAGTCCAAAGAAGGCTTCTACTCCCCTCTGAACACCATATTCACCAACATCCCTAAGGAAATTAAATTATTCTCCTTCGAGACTTTAATGCCAAGATTGGAAAGGACATTCAACTCTGGAAAAGAACAATTGGAAAGCAAGGAGTTAGGAATTGCAACACCAATAGGGTTCTCCAGTTCGCCAAATGTGTGGAACACCAACTGGTCACCACCGACTCGCTGTCACACCAAAGAAGACAAGTTCAAGGTTTGTATTCACAATCAAAAGCTATCATGAGACCAACTACATCATCACTCAATCTTGAGACCAGAAGAATGCCCTCATTACCAAAGCAATGGCCAGTGCAGACAACTGCTGGACAGATAGCTGGCTCAACCACTCCTCAATATTCATCAAATGCCACCAGAAGCAGCTGAGGATGAAGAAATAGTTCGGGAAAGAAACATTGAGCATCTTCAAGAGTCAAGCAGACTAGTGAACTTCCAACTGCATTTCATCAAAACCTTCAAAGAGCTCATTATAATGGAATGGAGGAAATCTGGAAAGAGCTGAAGACAGCCATCATGTCATGTTATGAAGAACCCATTGGCTACAAGACCAGGAAACTCCAAGACTGTTTGATGAGAATGACGACATCATCCAAGACTTCTTCAACAAGAAGAGGAAAGCTCTCCATGCCTGGTAAAACAGCATCACCAAGTTGACAAAGAGGAGAACTGGTCAAACAGCAAAGGTGTAGTTACAAAGAAGAATGAGGGAAATCAAGAACCAATAGTGGCCTAAGATAACCAAGGAGCTGCAATTCCTGGCTGACAAACACAACACCCAGGGTTGCTCAGTGCCATGATGATAATATACTCACCTAACATAATGTGGAGCTGGAGGAACACAGCAAGCCAGGCAGCATCAGAGGAGCTGGAAAGTTGACATTTCGGGTCAGGACCCTTCAGGCCCTGACCTGAAATGTCA
>JAHRHZ010000264.1:17891333-17906252 GCA_024137785.1 Ginglymostoma cirratum
ATGCTGCCTGGCCTGCTATGTTCCTCCAGCTCCACATTGTGTTATCTCTGACTCCAGCATCGGCAGTTCTTACTATCTCTGAGATACTTACCCAACATCCTTGGCCTCAAACTCAAACAGAGTAAGGATGGAATCCTTTCGTGAGACAGAGAAGATACGAGCATCTAATGGACAGAACACTCAAAGAACTCTTAAACTGTGATACAATCATCAATGAGAACGTGATTATGAAAATTCCACAACTTCCCATCAAAGATGATATTGAACACCCACCTAGTGTGACAGTAGCTGAAGCTTCCATTAGATACATGAAGAATGGGAAAGCTGCAGGAATAGATGGGATTCCAGAGGAGAGGTTCAAATTTGGAGGAGCAGAGGTTACCCATCAACTCCATCAACTGTTCCTGAAAATCTGGGACAATGAATAAATCCCTGCCGATCTCATGGATGCAGCCATTGCAATCTCGCTGCCAGAAAGGAGACAAAGTGGACTGTGAGCACTACCGAGGGATCCCGTACTATCCAACATTAGGAACATTACCACCCAAACCCTTGCACAACGCTTTTCTCCAATCATGCAGGAAGTCCTTCCTGAATGCCAGTGTGGCTTCCAACCAAACCATGGAACAATGGATATGACTCTCACTGCTCAGCAATTCCAAGAGAAATGCCAGCAATAACACTAACTAATCTATGTGGCCTTCTTCAATCTGACCAAGGGTTTTAACTCATCATTTGGCTAATGCTACAGAAGACCCTGTCAAAAATCAGCTGTCCAGTGAATTTCACCAATGTCCTCTGTCGCCTCCATGACAAGCTTTCTGCAACGGTCCTCACCAATGGTAATTATGACAAAATCCTTTGTGATGCAGGTAAGAGTCTTAGCCTCAAACTCAAGAAGGCTCAAATCCTTAAGTAATCTATCTGGTCAATTTCCAGCCCATTAAGATCAAAACAGAAATGCTCCCAAACACAGAATATTTCCCTTACCTGGGAAGCTACTGTTCATCAAAGGCTGACGATGCAGAGATTCATTGCAACCAAACTGCAAAAGCTGCCTTCAGACACATAAGGATGAAAATCTTCAATGACCATAACATCAGTGCTGACAGCAAGATCCTTGTGGAAAAGCAGTATTCCTTCTAACTCTTCTATTTGGCTCAGAAACTTGGACTATGTATACACGCCACCTCAAGACCCTTGAGAAGTACAATCAATGCTGTTTGAGGCAGATTCTCCCCATCAGCTGAGAGGACAGATGTACTAATATCAGCATCCTTGATGCAGTTAGTGGCATCAGCATTAAGGCTATGTTCATCGGAAACTGAGTCCACTGGGTTTCCTGTGTGCTTAGGACGGCTGAGGTCTAACTGCCAAAACAAATCTTCTTTGCTCAGCTCAAGGAAGGCACTCGATCGAGAGGAGGACAAAGGAAGCATTTTAAAGATTCACTGAAGTCATGCAACATAGATATGAATGCATGGGACACCCTCATTCAGAACAAACCAACTTGCAGGAAACTCCTGTATGGAGGGATTCAATTCTTTGAGAACATCTGTTGGCAAGAGGAAGTATGGAGAAGGAACTGGAGAATGGAATGTCAACAATCTCAAGTTCAAGTTCAAGGTCTACTTCCACTTCCTGGAAACATGAGTGTGAGGTCAGAGATGTGGCTCAAGGATCAGGTTTGTCAGCCACACAAGAAGCCATCTAACCCATTACAAGTGACATGGAATTTCCTAGGTGGCCCTTCATACTCATTATTGAGGGTTTGCCAATGACATCTTCACAAGGTTGTTCACTCAAATCTTTGTTTAGGTTAAAGACTTCTATACTTCCTTAGAGATGCAGCTCACCAGAACACCAATCCCAGCATGGTTCAAATATAGTCCATATGACCATGCAGATCCCATAGCCCCCAGTACCAGTTTCAATTCCCCCGACCCGTACCCCTCTCTTCCCATACCATACATGGAGCCACGCACTGATTTAGTAAATCTTATTTTTCTTATGCCAATTGATTATGGCTCAGGTAGTATTCCAGATATCATTACCTTTGAAGTTCTGCTTACTACTTTGGAGCCTAGCTTCACATAGTCCCTTAGCAGACCCTCCTTCCTAGTTCACTCCATGTTCTTGGAACTGACAGGGACTATAGGGTCAATGGATCTTCCGTCCTACAGCAGCTTCTACTCAAGCCCAGGATATACATCCTGACCCTGGCACTAGGCAGACAACACAACATCTAGAGTCATGTTCTTTGCTGCAAAGAACAGTGTCAACTATCCCCTATTAGCATTATATTTCTTTTTGCTGAATGGCTTCCTGTACCAAGGTGACTCTTCAATCAAATGCTGAGGGTTTGTGTTTGATGAGATGTTAAAACAAAACTCTGTTTGCCTTATTAAATTGATTTAAAAAGCTCCGTATCCCTATTTGAAAAAGGATAGAGTGCTCCTAATGTCTTGGCCAATATTTATCACCCCCCTACCGCCGCCATTATACCACTAAAACAGATTTTGTTACTCTCATCACTTGAGATTAATCTCATTGTAGGAGTGTGTTGTACACAAATAGCCATCATGTTTCCCTATATTACAATGTTAAGTAGACTTCAACAAGTGTTCTATTGGCTGTGAAGTGATCTGCTATCCCCTAAGTCTTTAAAGATGCTGAGAAATGCAATTTATCTTTAGAATGCCTTCCTTGAATGACGTCACTTGAATGTTACTCATCTGAGTGAATGTATTGCTATTTCATCAGCTACCTAGAGCTTTCAAAGCTCTTCCTGCATTCAGAACATTAGAAATGTCTCTCCCCTGTATCACTGCTAGTCTACTCGAAAGTGGGACAAAAAATAAATGGATCCTTTCTCACACGCAGAACAGTCAACTGTCTAGTTTTTCTGATACTTTTCTGAGTGGTAAGCCTAACTGAAATAACAAAAACACTGGAAACACTTAACTGATCAGGGAAATTGCAAGAGAAAAAGAGTTAACCTATCAGTTCAATGAGAATTGAAAGTCAGCAACATAACCGATTTTAAACGACTTCAAATGCAGGAATAGCTGAAAGGGAAAGACAGAGCAAGGAGAAAGGTTTGTGACAGAGTTGAAGACTGATGATGGTGCAAGGCCAAATGGCATAATAATGAGACAATCAATGAAAGATAAAATGGGTCTCAAAGAGTAGAATATGACGAGAGCATAGTCATAGCCGGAAACATCTGACTAAAACCATGCGAGCAGTCCTTATTTATTATTAATGAATTTAAAACATTGAGTTCATTCATTTCAGTTCATATGTGTATAATGGTGATTAACTGGAGAATGAGGGAGGTAAGACACCTTTTTCAATACAATTAAATTATCCACAAAGTCTTTGCAGGGGCAATTAAGAGTCTGAAGATGAGTTGTCCAAATTGGGTACGGCCAGCCTATTTCCCTCCCTAAAAAATACCAGGAATCAGATGGGTTTTTATAACAATGCAGTAGTTTCATACATTGCATTCATTCCTGAAATATTAATGCATTTCTTTCAAATTTATCTGCTGACCTGATAGGATTTGAATTTGCATTTTCAGTTCATTAGTTATAGAATTACATGGACAGTAACATAATCACAATGGCAAACATAATCACGTTAAGTCCAGAAGGTTTAAAGTCCTTAACAGAAACGTGAGGTGTCGTTCTTTAAGATTCCATTGGATTTGAACATGCAGTGCAGGAAGCAAGGGACAGATGGTTGCAATGAAAATAAGGCAGGGAATTAAATGACTGGAAAATCAGATAATGTTTACTGACTGAAGAGAGGTGTTCCACAAAACAATCATCCCACCTGTATTTGCATCCATCACACTGTAGAGGCACTGTGGGCAATTAATACAATGTACTAAATTGAAACTGAATCTCCTTTCAGACATTCAGGAGGTAAGTGTGGCTTCGCAATTGTGTCTATACTCCTGTCTTTTTGCCTTGGATGGTTCATTGAATCCTTTCTCCCAATTATCACATTCAACTGTCAGTTGCTAATCTGAAATGCGCCTCATTTGTTCGGACACAACCAAAGGTGTGTCCTGTTTCTTGTTGAACTGAACAAAGCAGCATTTATTTCACATTTTCTGATGAGGGAACAGCACAATTCATTTAATGTGTATCCCTAAGCATATTTATTCTTCATTTTGTTGAAGATTTTATTGAATTCAAATTTCACCATCTATCATGATGAGATTCGAACCCATGTCCCCAGAACTCTAGCCTGGGGCTCTGGATTACTGATCCAACTATATTAGCACTATTCAACCACATCCCCTGATTTATTGTGTTTTCTAAGCGAGAAAATTTTAGTTTTTTTTTTAAGTAGAACTCATCACATTGGAGGTGCATTTATTTACTCATTCTTACACCAAGGCAGCGCCCTATGCTCCTGAAATGTCAGTACCTGATTAGACTGTCTGTAATAGTCCAGCAGTAGACTATGTTGTGGGTAAATATTCCAACCCACTTGGTGATGCCAGGATTTGGTTATGTTCTATATTAATCCATCAGTGGGAAAGTGCAAGGACTAAGTCCTGTCAACATAAAAAATACCTCTAGAATAATGAATATTCAGAGCTCAGTTAACTTGGAATGTGACAAGTATGCACTCAAGCTGCGTAATTCATCCTAAAATCCTAAAGGCCCACTGATTTATTTTTAACTAATTGTGATTATTTTAGTGAAGCACAATGCATTAACAAATTGATGTAATCAATTTAGGAGAAATGAGGTGAGCACAGGTAACGATCTCTAAAAGAAGCTGAGACTAAATGTTACTCCAGAAGAGAGGCTCTCTATCCGTCACTTTTGAAGGGCAATTTTCTTTGGCACTCTATTCCTGGTCGCTGAAGAGTACTGCACCTTGCATACTTCTACTTTCTGTTCTATCCCATTAAACGAATTGGAGACAGCCTCAGCATAGAGTTGCCCACAAAAATAAGTCACCGTTGAGAATAAAGCCTGCAACTGCACTTCCAGATCTACCTCAGCTGAGGATGAAGGCCAGGCTCTCTCCCCAGAGCTACACTGGTAAAGGAAATTGTATTTGTAAAGTTTAAATCAGTTTTATCTCGTTTGCATATATCTCATCCTGTTGATACTAACAAATTTTGGTATTCTGATCTATTCACTAAAAATAGCCCTTTCCAACCTCGCAGTCCTGCACATACAGGATTCTGCTGCCTGGAAGGGAATTGACTGGACCCACTTCTTGCCTTTAAAAGTGGGAATGGGCAGGGGTTGGGGTAATTTTAATTCGGCAGGATCAAAAATGCTGTTTCCCAATTGTGTGGTACAGTTTTGGTATGAAACTCTCATGCGGGTCTGCATTCTCTTTTGTCTTCATCAGCATGTCATAGATACTCATTTGCAACACAGCCCACTGGAATTACATTCACAGGTACAATCTTGTTCCGTGTGGAAAACACTTGCTCCCTTCACAAATCCAACTACCTATATGAGGCATGTATCTCATAGCGTAGATTTGTACCTCCAAATTTAAAAGAGTACAAACTTCTTCAGCAACTTAACTTCTTCATAACCAAGCCACTTATCTGTGCAAGAATTTACAGTATAAGGGTGAAGTCTGACCAGTCAACAAACCTATGAGAAGTTTCAGTTCTACACGGTCTTGCTTGTTGTTAAATGCTTACAGTATAAGAGGTGAAGACTGGATCACCAAGCCTGCCCAAGTGAGACTGCCACATTGGCTGAGACCAGAAATCCTGACTACAGCAAGTGTATGGGGCATGACTCCAAAAGGGGCTGAACTCAAGGTGTTCAGACAACGGTGAGTTACGTAGAAAGGAATGAGATGGGAACAGATTGTAAAGAGGCTGGTTTTGAAGGAAGGATCCTGTGGAATGAAGGGAGGTAACTGGGATACCATTGGAAATGTCATGATGACAGCAGCAAGAGGAACAAGGAAGGATGGAAGCTGCATATTTAGGGTAGGGAACCTGATAGAGGGAGAAAGGGCAGGTGAAATGAATAAGGAGTCGTGTGATAAGGCGAGATATAGGGATTTGGATGGGAGTGCTCACTTCTTCCAACAGGGGTCATTTGCCCTGTCAGACACATCTATTCATTGTCTCCAATGTTCCAACTAGACCTGAAACCCCCCCTCTGGCCTTTTACCTGTACTCGATCATCCAGAACTGCTGAATTGACATTGGTCACCTTCACTTATCCGCTCCCCTCACCCACTCCAATCTGTCTCCCCGTAAACTTGCTGCACTCAATTTCCTCAGGATAAACCCGGACTGTGTTATCAGGCCTTCCAACAAAGATGGTGAGGTTGTCATCTGGCATGCTGACCTTTACCTGGCAGAGGCTGTGCCAACTCTCAGATGCTTTCTCCTGTCTCCCCTTGGACCATGACCCTACCATTGAACATTTTTCCGTAGTTCCTAGGACTGTCATAGAGCTCATCTCTTCTGGAGATATCCCCTCCACCGCTTTGCACATAATAGTCCCCCAACACTGCACTGTCCACTTCAACCTCCTTCCCAAAATCCGCAAACAAGAGCCACCTGCAGACTCACCATTTCAGCCTGTTCTGGGCCCCTTGAACATATTTGTTTTTATCTTGACTCTATTTGTCCCCAATTGTTTAGTCTTACCCCACTTATATTAGTAATTCTTCTAATTCCTTACACTAGTTCCACAATTTATAGTTTTCTAGTCCTAGCTGTCTCCTCTTCATCATGGATATGCAATCCCTTTACACATTCATTTCCCACCCACCCAAGAAATGGTCTGAAGGCACTCCACTTCTTCCTTGAAAAGCAGCCTGTACAGTCTCCATCCACCATCTACCTTTACCTGGCTGTGCTTGTTCTCACCTTGAACAACTTCTCCTTTAATTCATCTCATTTTCCCCAAGTCAAAGGTGTGGCTATGGCTCCTAGCTATGCCTGGTACTTAGTGGAGAATGTGAAACATTCTTTGTTCCAGTCCTACTCAGGTGCCCACCCACAACTCTTCTTTCCAATGCATCAGAGATGTTATCTCTGCTGATTCCTGCTCTTGGCCAGAATTGGAACAATTCAACAGTTTTACTTTCAACGTCCATCCTTCTCTCACTGTCACCTGGTCCAACTTTAACTCTTTCCTCCCCTTCTGTGATTCCTCTGTTTCAATTTTTTAGGATAGGCAGTCCACCAATATTGATTATAAGACTACCGGCTCCCACAGATAGCTCGACTACACTTCGTGCCAACCTGCTTCTTGCAAGGATCCCATTTCATTCTCCCAGTTTCATCACATCTGTTCTGATGATGCCATATTTCATTGGCTGCATCCATCAAGACTTTCTTTATCATCAACTGAGGATCCCCTCCCACACCCCCAACCTCCATTTGTGGTTGACAGAGCCTTCAGCCATGTCCAGCCCATCTCTTGCAATTCTTCCCTCACTCCTTCCCCTACTTCCCAGAACAATGATACGGTTCCACTTGTCCTCACTTTCCACCCCACTATTCTCTACATTCAAAGGATCATCCTCCACCATTTCTGCCATCTCCAGAAGGATATCACCACAAACACATCTTCCCCTCCCATCCACTGGCAGCATTCCACAGGGGCTGTTTCCTCCATGACATCCTGGTCTACTGCTCCATCACTCCTAACTCTTCATCACCCTGCCCATGCACTTCCCCATTCAAAGTGTTCAAAGTGTAACACTGGCCCATTCACCTACTCTCCACGGCCCCAAACACACCTTCCAGGTAAAGCCACAGTTTTTGTACTTCTTTCAATTTAGTCTCCTGTAATCGCTGCTCACATTACAGTCTCCTTTACACTGGCAAGCCCAAACTCAAACTAGCAGACCATTTTACGGAACATGTCCACTCTGTCCATAGGATTGACTCCAACCTTCTAGTTGCTTGCCAATAAGCTACCTTGCCGTCATGCTAACATTTCTGTCCGGAGCTTGCTGTAATGTTCCAATGAAACACAAAGTATCGGAAGAAAAGCAGGAATATCAAAGGAGATAGTGAAAGGGCCAATAGTTAGGTAGATTGATAAAGGTTGGGGGGGGGGTGCTAGAGGAAGGGAAAGTGTCATCTACAGTAATGAGGAGATATGTGTAGGGTAACAGAGGAGGGTAAATGATGAACAAACCAAATAAAAAGTTAGCAGTCCTCGCAAAAGCAAGCCTTGTAGAGAATGTGCAATACAAATGGAAGGAGGCCTAAGATCTGCTAGCACAATTTCCTACACAGCACAACTTTCCTAATTGAGGGAATCTAAGTGGAAACTGAAACATACTATTGTATAAGTAATCAGTTAAACTTTCAGTACTAAAGGGTGCACTGTGCGGAATAATGGTAAATGAGCTCTATTGACTCCTGACATCAGTATCCCAACCACGTCTTCTCATTCACTTAATGTTGAGAAGAAGGGCACCTCGATTAGATTAGATTTATTTATTGTCACGTGTATTACAAATACAGCGAAGTGTTTAGAGTCGCTACTCTCCAGCACCATCTTGAAACACAGAAAGCAAAGCAAGACACAGAGTACAAAGCCAGAAAATAAAGCAAAAGAGGTAATCAAAACAGAAGTTGCTGGAAAAGCTCATCAGGTCTGGCAGCGTCTGTGAAGGAAAATCAGAGTTAACGTTTCGTGTCCGGTGACCCTTCCTCAGATTCTAGGTTGTTAGGCTGTATCGCAGGAAATAATAAAGATACCAAGACTCATATTGAAATAATTGGAGCCTGAATGGAAAATAATACAGGCAAGCTTGCCTCCAATTACCTTAGTGGGTATCCTCTGGTGGTCTGTGACATCCTCAATGATAACTTTGTTCTAGTCCCATGTCATGTTAAATGTGAAAAAGGTGCTTGAATAGAACTTAACGATCATCATAAATTCAGCACTGGTTTAACAACAACGAAAGTAAAATGATAGTGGAATATAAAAGTGATTTCAAATTATTGCAGGTTTAACTTATTCCATTTTATCCCCCAAAGTACCTTTTAGTCATACTATAATATGCCATGCTCTATTAAAGTTACTTCACAGACTGATGAAGCATAAACACCATCAAAATATTGTAGACACTGCTAACCTGAAAGGAAAACAGGAAATGCTCAAGTTGCATTGTCAAGAGAAAAAGTATAAATATTTCAGGATGACAGTGTGGAGAAAAACAGAGTTAATGATCAAAACCTTCTGCTTTCCCTGGTGGCAAGCTTGTAAGCATGAAAGGCCTAGCATTAGGCTGGATAATGGACACCTGCCTGCCTGCCTGCCTTTGTTAGAAATAAGGTCTGGATGGGAAGGATTATGGTTGAATTTCCTGCACCACACCAATTAAAGCCCTTATATACCAATTAACGACACATCACATCCTGCTACCCAGCATTCCCCATAAGCTCTGTGGCCACTCAGCCACTGGGAAGTTTTGCACATGTCAATTGGCCGATTCAGGTCTTCCATTTCCGGAAGCTGCTTCCACACATGGATCCCAAAGATCCATGCAGCAGCAAGAGCAAGTAGAATGAACTGCAAGCCTACTATCCCCACGCACTTACCATTCCACTCCACACTTATCTCACACACTTACCTTCTCGCAGTAGCTTGCAAAATGGCTACTGGATCTTTCAGTGACTAAAAAATGGCACTTGATGCTGGAAAGTGGGGGGAGGGTGTAGTTTCCACATTGATCATCTCTGCTGCTGTTTTCATGGAGTCCTGGCTCCATCTAATGCTGCTTCAGAAGGGAAAGTCCCTAGGAATGAAATTCCTGGGTGGGCTCATCTAAGGTGGAAGTGTCAATTTTCTGATCCCAATCAGGATCAGAAATAGGGAGCTGCATTTTAGTGAAAATTGGTTAAATGTCAATTTTAGGCAGTTTCATGGAAGGTTTCTCTCTATGAAGTCCAGGGACTTATGTCACACAAGTATCTGCTGCTTACCTCATTATGTATACACTGCATCTCTATGTCACTGTACTCATGCTACAATGTCCTTACCAGCTGCAGAAATCCTCACCATCTGGTGCCGTATTTAAAGAACAGTCTGCAAAGACAAGGATGCCATTCACAGTTTGTTGCTGCACAGTTCTAAAGGACATAACCAAGAAAAGGAAGCTGGCATCCTGTTTTGCCAACAAGAGACCTGGAGGTCCTGATAGACAGGATGGTGCAGAGGAGGGGCATCCTCTTCCCCCAGGACCACCAGAGCAGACCATGACACCGGAACTTGCTAGCATGGTCTGAAATTGTCACCTGGGTTGGTGTGCTGTAAACAGCCTGGTAGAATGCCCAGAAATGCAGGAAGAAAGTTAATGACCTTTTATGGTCTGCATGGGTAAGTGCCATGATTTTCCCTCCGCTCCCTCACACCTAATCCAAATTTGCCACTGCACTCACCTCCAACCATGGTTGATCACCAATATATTGTAAGCATCAGCTTCTCTCAAGGACTCTCACCAAATCCACTCCTACTTCTAATCCAGCATGTTCTCTGCACTTCCTACTGACTCAGAATACCTCACCAGCATTAATGGTTGTGCCACAATTTTTATCTCACTCAATTACTCCCTTTGTTTCACTGCAGACGACTACACTCCCATTACCACCACTTTGAATGTATTTTTAACATGCCTCGAATTTCTACCCCTATTTTGTAACTTATTTTCTCTTTTGTCCCCTGCAGGTACCAGCAGCTATACAGTCTGTGCCCTGTAAAGACAGCCCTGCTGGAACATCATCCCCTCCTCCAAACAGTCCCAGCTTAACCTGCCTACTCTCATATTCTATTCATGAGCTAATAAAGGGAAGAATACCATTTAGCCCCTTAACTACTTTATCAACTTGTCCTGCTACTTCAGGGATGTGCGGGCATTCACCCCATGGTTCTTCACTTCCACTACACCCTTTAGTAGCCTCCCATTAATTGTGTATTCCCTTGCCTTGTCTGACCTCCCTAAATGCATCACCTTACACTTCTCTAGCTTGAATTCCATTTGCCACTTTTCTGCCCATCTGACCAATTCATTGATATTTTGCTGCAGCCTACAGTTATCCCCTTCACTATCAACAAATTGCACTGTCATCTTCAAAATCCCTGATCATGCTGTCTATTTAGGTCCAGTTCATTAATATATGCCATAAAAGTGTGGTGGGGGAGTTTGGGTCTAGTAATGAGCCCTGTCAAACTATTCTGGAAATATCAATCCCAGTCACCAAAACTTTGTTTCCTGCCAGTGCACCAACTTTGTATCCAGTTTTCTGGAGCCCATGGGCTTTTATTTTTAACCAGTCTGATATGTGGAATCTTGTCAAAATGCTTGCTAAAATCCACGCAGACAACGTCAACTGTGCAATCTTCATCAATCCTCCTTGTTACCTGTTCCAAACGCTCAACCTAGTTACTCAGACACAAGCTTAATGTAAACCCACACTGACTTTCATTGATTAATCTGTGACTTTCTAAGTGACAGTTAATCCTATCCCTCAGAAATGATTCCAATAATTTGCCCATTGTTGAGATTAGATTGATAAACCTATAACTACTCAGTCTACACCACACTGTTTTTACCTGGCACGATTGAATAAAGGTGAACAAATAACAGGGAACTACAATCAATCCATATGTTAATGGATGAAAAGACTGATACAGAACAGATAAAGGAAGCACTTAAGTGGGAAAAATCTGTCTAGTAGAGTGGTAAAATTTTTCAACTACTTAGCAGAACAGTACTATATTCTGTAGCAGGAGTGGGGAACACTTTTTCCATTTAGGACCATAACACTTGGACAGAAAAAACATAGAAACATATGAAATAGGAGCAGGAGTAGGCCATTTTGCCCTTTGAGCCTGTTCTGCCATCCAAAATGATCATGACTGATCATCCAACTCATAACCCTGTTCCTGTTTTATCCCCATCCCCTTTCATCCCTAAAATCAGTCAAGATGCTGACACAAAAAGTTAGTTTAACTTAGATTTTAAGACAGAAAACTCAGTCACCTTTAGTTTCAATGAAGTGGAGGAGGTTGCTTTGTCTTAATGAGCCTTCCTATATCTGTTGGCAATGAAGATGTTGCTACTTGCGAATGTTGTTCCAAATACTCATCTGATAGTCTGGAATGCAGATGGTTCTTTTACAGAGAAAGGTTTGTAAAGAACTGTCCAGTGTAGTAATACAGTTCTGAACACTGACACAATTCTCATTGCCTGTCTCCTCAACTTTGTAAAGTCAACGGCACTTATAATGGAGGTTGTGGAATTCCAGCAGAGGCAGCTTACTGTCTTGGATTGCAGCTTACTTGCAGTTCTGTGACTTCAGATGGAAGGTTTTCAGGTATGTTGGCAGCCTTAATATTGATCAGGGTGGCAAAAATATTAAATTCCAATTCTTTCACTTTTTAGGTCTCGAAAGTGCAGAAATTTCCTGAAGTGGATTTCCACACTCCCTGGCTACTCCTCTGTTGCTACAGCTTTTTGTCCCTAAAGTGTAGGAAGCTGCACTGTGTTGTCCTTCTCCAGCTACATTTGTCACAACTTCAACGTGGTTTCCTTTCACTTGCATTTCACCACCACATTTTCTCATTGGAAAAACAGCTCTCCATGGCCCCTTTTCGTCTTTTGTTGGCAGGAGCCATTTTTGTGGTCATTCTATGGTAAACTTTCTAATACCGCTCTCTGCAGGCATTTCTCTGCCGTTGTCCTGTGCACTGCCAGGGCTGCTCACCTCAAAAGGCCTTGCCACTGCCTCTCTGGCAATGGATCCCAGATCTTCAAGCTGCCCTCATAGAATTGTTATAGGGCAGAAGAAGGCCATTCAGCCCACTGTGGCTACACCATCTCTTCAAAAAGGCATCATAACCTAGTGTCAATCTCCTGCTTTCTCCCCAAACCCTTAGACGTGATTTCTATTTGAATAATCATCCAATGTCCTCTTGAATTCCTCAATTGATCTTCCTCCACCTCACTTATAAAGAAAGGCTGGATAGGCTGGAACTTTTTTCACTGGAGCATAGGAGGTTGACAGGTGACCTTATAGAGGTTTATAAAATAATGAGGGTATAGATAGGGTAAATGTTTGGTGTTTATTCACTGGGATGAGGAATTTCAAGACTAAGGGGTGCATTTTTAAGGTGAGTGGACAGAGATTTAAAAAAGACATGAGGGGCAAATTTTTTTTACAATGAGGGCAGTTCGTGTGTGGAATGAACTTCCTGAGGAAGTTGTGACTATGGATACAATTACAACATTTAAAATACATTTGGATAAGTACATGAATAGGAATATTTTGGAGGGATACGAGCCAGGAGCAGGCAGGTAGGGATTATGTTTAGTTTGGGATTATGTTTAGCATGGACTGGTTGGACCAAAGGTCCTGCTGTATGACTCTATGACTCTAAGCTTTCCAGGCAGTGCATTCCATACCCTAATCACTCACTGAGTGAAACAGTTATTTTCTCATATCACCCTTGCTTCTTTTGCACATCACTTTAAAACTATGCCTTATCATCTTGTTCCTTTCACAAGTAGGAACAGCTTCTCTCTATCTACACTCTCCAGCCCACTCATGATTTCGAAAACCTCTATCAAATCTCTTTCTGAGCCTTCTTCTCTCCCAGAAGAATAGTTACAATTTCTTCAATCTGTCCTCATAACTGAAGTTTCTTGTTCTTGAAACTAGTCTTGTAAATTGCTTCTGCTCTCTTTCAAATGCATTCACACCTTTCCAATGATGTGATGCCCACAACAGTACACAATACTCCAGCTGAGGTATAAGTGTCTTGTACAGGTTCACATCACCTCTTGCTCCTGTATTCTCTGTCCCCATTAGTAAAGCCAAGGACACTGTGCTTTAGTAACTGCTCCCTCCACTTGTTCTGCTGCCTTCGCTCATCGTGCACATATACACCCACGTCCCTCTGCTCCTGCTCCCTTTCTGGAATTGCACCTAAAATGTCTTTCAATGTCCTTTCTACCAAAGTGCATCACTTTGTGCATCTCTTCTGATATTGCTTTCATGTTACAACTTTGCCTATGGTTCCTGTGCTCCTAAACTCATCCCGATGATGCACTCTGCTGTTCCCACTTTAGTTTACATGTGACTTCATGGCAGCTGTTTGGCCCAGGATCTTGCTGAGGGCCAGTTGACCGGAAATAAATCGAGCAACGGGCCAGACTTGGCCTGTGGCTGGAGGTTCCCATCCCCATTCTACACTATGTATTTATATATTAATCGTCATTTGGTATTGCAGAACTTGAGTCTTGTTGAAAGAAAGAGATACACTGTGCCAAAGATTTTCATGTTTCGCTCATCAGGGTGATACAAAATGTGAAAAATAACAAAAATAAGAGCAAGATCTTCAATGTGCTTTTTTCAGCAATAGGTAATACTTTGCATTTTAAAACATAGTACATTTCTATAAGCAATCTTACTTGTTACAAACTTAACAACACTTAACAACGGAAAGGCACATATTGACATGTTTTTATAAGTAAATAAATAACTTCACAGTATGTTGATAGTCTACTCACTGAAAATACATTTTGAAACTGTTGGATCTGCTAATTATTTCTCATTAACTTCATAGAAGAAAAGAATAACCTGGTTGCATTTGTCTGTTGAATTTCTTTATATGTATTAATGCCATTGAAGTTTCAACTTCAACATTAACATTTTTGCCTCTTTCAGAAACCCAGGCTCCAGTTTAATCAGTGGATTGTAGAGATTTGAACTTGGCCAGAACAAGCTGTGAGAATTCAAGTTGCAAAGTTGCTGCCGAGAAAAGTGTTAAATTTAAATTCAAATTGTAATTTAAAAAAGAGATAACAAGGTGTAGAGCTGGATGAACACAGCAGGCCAAGCAGCATCAGAGGAGCAGGAAAGCTCACGTTTCGGGCCTAGAC
>JAHRHZ010000264.1:17913810-17959298 GCA_024137785.1 Ginglymostoma cirratum
TTTGGGAGGGTGGGAGTTAGCCTTTAGAGGGGTGGGGTTTAGCCTGTAAGGGGTAGGTGTTAGCCTTTAGGGTGTGGGTATTAGCCTTTCGAGGGGTAGGGGGTAGCCTTTGCGGGGGTGGGTGTTAGCCTTTGGGGGTGGGTGTTAGCCTTTAGCGGGGTTGGGGGTAGCCTTTGGGGAGGGTGGGTGTTAGCCTGTATGGGGCGGGTGTTAGCCTTTAGGGGGGTGGGTATTAGCCTTTGGTGGGGTGTGAGTGTTCGCCTTTGGGGGTGGGTGTTAGCCTTTGGGGGGGATGGGTGTTAGCCTTTGGGGGAGTGTGAGTGTTAGCCTTTGGGGTGGGTGTTAGCCTTTGGGGGGGTGTGAGTGTTAGCCTTTGGGGGTGGGTGTTAGCCTTTAGGGGGGTGGGTGTTAGCCTTTGGGGGGGTGTGAATGTTAGCCTTTGGGGTGGGTGTTAGCCTTTGGGGGGGATGGGCGTTAGCCTTTAGGGTGATGTGGTTTAGCCTGTGATGAAGTAAATACGAAGATGAAAGTGTGTGTTCAAAACGCTTCTCGTGACAAAGCTCCACAATTTCGAAACGCTTTAAATAATCGTTAACTGTGCGTTAAAAAGATTATTCCTAGCGATTTTCTGTCCGCAAAATTCCTCACCAGCGACAGTAAACTGATCGTAAAAGGTGCGTGTGATTCTCCGCTGACTAATATTTGAAGCTAAATGAAGAGAGATAAAAAGCAACGTAGACTCTGAGGTGCACCTTCCTGCACTCTCCTTTCTGTACACCCCTCTCCCCTCAGAACTGCTGCTGCTTTTTATTGTCGTTTCTGAATGTGTAAGCAGGTAAATGCATATTAATCCCGATCACCGATAAGGACCATGCATTCTCTGTCCCTGGGTATGTTTTCGCAATTCTCACTTTCTGTTGGTGCAACAGTCAGCATTCTACTTGCTATTGTCTTGGAATGAGATTGTCTTTCATCTAACAAATCCTTCTTTACCCATTACAGCGACCTGGGTTGGCGGTGGTTATATCAATGGCACGGCAGAGGCGGTTTATGTCCCTGGATACGGCTTGGCCTGGGCTCAGGCTCCGTTTGGATATGCACTCAGCCTGGTTGTAGGTATGATCCATAGCTCTTGGCGGTTGTACAAACAAAAACAAGCTGGAATCTTCAACAGATGCCGTATACGAGTCCCCACGTCCACTGTCAGTGGTATTGCAGCAACTTTGTTTTCTTAAAACAGCGACAAACGCATCGGGTACAACACGGGTCTGTCTGTGGCTCAGTGTCCAATCTCTCCGAAGCGAGGACTACAGCAGCCGTTCACAGTTAACTCCGCGCACATTTAATTCACTCGTCGTCAACTCATTTTGGAGTGACACGTTTTATATATCACTTCCCAAATTACTGAAGCCGATTTTATTACAGCTTGCTGAAGAATCAGTGGATAATTGAAAGGGACTAAATCTGACCATGCACTCAATGCTGGACTTACGTTTATGAACGTTCAGTGGAACCGATAGATAGTTTTCTTTTGATATTCACAAATTTTTTAAAAAACACATATATATTCACTTTGCGCTAAAACGGGTTCGACCTTCCCCGTTCCAGAATCCAATCAGAGGAAGAAATTACATTTCTCTCTCACATTTTTCTCATTTGGACGCTGTTATCACATTGAAGCCAAATAGTAACATTCGAAGAACCTTGTTTCCAGTAAGTTATGTCCGAAAGAAAAACAGCGTTAAAATAATTCAGTCAAATACCGCAAACACCACTAAACTGAAGGACAAATCTGCGGATGCTGGAGATATGAAAAAAAAAACAGAAATTGCTGGGAGAAACTCAGCAGGTCTGGCAGCATCTCTGGAGAGAGATGCAGAGTAAACCTTTCGAGTTTTTGTTTTCAATCATGTTAAATTGACGAGGAGATTGTTTTTCACCGCGTTGCATCAGAATAAAACTGAAAATTGCGGATTATTAAGTACAGACACTGATCGCAATTTGAGTGCATGTGAATTTCCAGAATAAACCGTTTTGAAGGCAGTGCAAGTCGTGCTAAAGTAAAAGCTCAGTTTTCCGAACGTGAGGGATGGAGCTGACTGAGGCCGGCCCCTTGGTAATGTGAGTAGTTAGCTATTCGGTTTCTGTTGGGATTTTAGAGTTTCTTTGTCTTACAGGTGGTTTATTTTTCGCTAAACCCATGCGCTCAAGGGGCTATGTGACCATGTTGGATCCATTTCAGCAGATCTACGGCAAAAGAATGGGCGGATTACTCTTCATCCCCGCTCTCATGGGAGAGATATTTTGGTCTGCAGCCGTTCTCTCCGCTCTAGGTAAAGCCCTGCTCCCAGCGCCGAGGACGTGTCTCAAAAGATAGTCACTGCCGATTTTAATCCCAAATCCGCGTTTTATTTACGTCCCGGAGTAAATTTCGGCTTGATTTGCGATAAAGACAGTGGCCACTTCCCTGTAAACAATGCAAAGTTTTATTTTTAGGCGGCGAAAGTAAGGATTTATTTTTGATATTTGCTGTACGGAAAGCCAACATTAAACCAATAAATAGACAATTTTTTTTTCCAGGTGCAACGTTGAGTGTGATAGTGGACATCAATATAAACCTGTCGGTTGTAATTTCTGCGGTGATTGCAGTTTTTTACACCCTGGTCGGTGGATTATACTCAGTCGCATACACGGACGTGGTCCAGTTGTTCTGCATTTTCTTAGGATTGGTAAGGCCGGTCGTTGAATGCCAACTCAAAATGCACGGGCGTTCAGCTAAAGTAAAGCAAGCTTTCAACTTCAATTTCAATCCTCTTCCCCCCGCAGTGGATCAGCATCCCTTTCGCCCTGTTAAATCCAGCTGTGACAGACATCACCATCACTGCGAGCCACGAAGTTTACCAGGAGCCTTGGCTGGGTCATGTAGAAACATCAGATATCCTGACCTGGATAGACAACTTCCTCTTACTGGTATGGATAAGGCCTTCATTGCTGTATGAGGAGAGACTGAGTAGACTCATTGGAATTTGGAAGAATGAGGGGGGAATCTTACAGAAACATAGAAAATTATGAAGGTGATGGATAAGATAGAAGTAGGAAGCTTGTTTGCACTGGTGGGTGAAAGGAGAACTAGGGGGCACACCCACAAAATAAGGGGGAGCAGATTTAGGACTGAGTTGAGGAGGAATTTTTCACCCAAAGGGTTGTGATTCTGTTGAAATCTCTGCCCAGTGAAGCAGTTGAGTTACCTCTTTGATTTTTTTAAGGCAAAGATAGATTGGTTTTTGAACAGTAAAGGAATTAAGGGTTATGCTGAGCAGGCGGGTAAGTGAAGCTGAGGTCCACGAAAAATCAGCCATGATCTTACTGAGCAGGCTCAAGGGGCCAGACAGCCTACTCCTGCTGCTATTTCTTATGTTCTTATGGCACAGTCATCTAATGCCATAGGTGATATATGTCACCATGCAAATCAATTGTTAATCACATTAAAGTAACAATGCATCAGATAATGTCTACCATTGTACAACATTCTTCACAGGACTGCAATCACAATACAATTACTCTCCGTGCTTATTTTCAGATGTTGGGTGGGATCCCGTGGCAAGTATATTTCCAAAGGGTCCTTTCTGCTTCTTCTGCAACTTATGCTCAAGTCCTCTCCTTTCTGGCTGCTTTCGGTTGCGTGGTCATGGCTGTCCCATCTGCACTTATCGGTGCAATTGGCGCATCTACCGGTAAAACACTTGGGTCTTCACCATGTCTTTTAAGTTATATCTGAGCCATTCTGAGATTCTGCACACCTGGATATTACAAGAGTCATTTAAAGCTTTTCATTAAAAAAAACTGTTAAAGTTGTCAATTTAATTATTTGACTGAAGGTATGAAAGGTTTTTTTTCCCGATTCGATTTGTTACTAAGCTGAATTGGTGATTACAAATCCAGAAGTGAATCACTAAGGAACATCTTTGTATTTTACATTATTTCTATAACAAATCTGAGATAAATTGCACATTTCATTATGATTTGTACCCATTATGTCAGTGGATGATGGAAAACAAGTCATTATTAGATTTTTAAAGCTTAAGTGTTCTGCTTAAGTATATTTCCCATGCAAACAGACCACTGAAATAGATAATGCAAAATATAATGAATGCAGCCTATGTATCTTGAATGGAACATTTGTTCATGCACAGCCTCACACCAATTAAATGTTAATTGTGATGGATGAATCTTCTAAAAAAAAGTTACCAGGAATGCTTTGACTAGCTGTATAGATGGTTTTCAATATTTAATTAAAACGATCTAACAAAGGAGTCAAATATTCAAAATGTTCCATAAGCATAGCTATATAATTTTCATTTCCTTAAACATCATATAAAGCCCATATATAATAAACATTTCTTTTTTTAAAAAATACATTTCCAAATTCCAGTGGGAATAGCTTTCTGGAACAATCCATTGAAACATAGCACTGACAAGTGTGTGAACTATGATGCTACTACTGATAAAAATCAAAATATATTTTCTGTGTAAGCAAAATCTCTGATGCAGTTTTTACTATTCAATTGTTTCTGATTATAAAAATAATTCAATTTTGGAAACAAACAAGGGTTACAGTAAAAGAGTAACCAAGTAATCATATCATCATAATATTTGCCTCTGTTTGTATCAAGTGTTTATACATGTCCAGATACAAAATAGCAGGTAATTGTGTAATGGGTGCAATTAATGTTCAGACAGTCCTTTTCTCTATATAGACTGGAATAAGACTTCCTACGGTTTGCCAGATCCCAAGAACAACAATGAGACTGACATGATTTTGCCAATAGTACTGCAGCATCTATGTCCAGCCTACATTTCATTTTTTGGTCTTGGAGCTGTCTCTGCTGCAGTGATGTCATCGGCAGATTCTTCCATTTTGTCAGCAAGTTCCATGTTTGCTCGGAATATTTACCATCTTGCATTCAGGCAACAGGTAAGTTTGGATCTAAACAAGACAATTACTCATACCAACAAGTTGTTACAAGTGTAGAAGTACTGGATGTTTTGTGTACGTAATTATAATTCATGCAGCAAATGGGCAGGTGAGAATTTTTTTCAAATATTTATTTTCTAGAATTGGATTTTCTTTCTGTCAACCACCTTTGTGATATTGAATATTAAGTGAAATAGGACATTATGAAAATAATAAGACTCCAAATGGAGCACTATGTCCAGTTTTGGGCATCAGACTTTAGCAAAGATGGCAACATCTTGGAAATGGAGCAGAGGAAATTTGCTAGCATGGTACTTGGAATGCCAACCTTTAACTATCCAAACAGCCTAGAAAAACCTGAAATTGTTTTTAGAAAAGCAAGGCTTGAGGAGACATTTTGTGGGAGGTGTTCAAACTTCTGAAAGACTTCTTTAGATTTGATAGCAAGAAATTGCTTTCAATGGCAGAAGAGTAAGTAACCAGAGGGCACACATTTGTGGTAATTGACAAAATAACCAGGTGAATTGAGGACTTTGTTTTCACAGTGAGTTGTTACGAACTTAAATGCATTGCTTTAAAGCACAGCAGAAACACATTCGATAACAACTTTTGGAAGAGAATTGGCTGAATACTTGCAAAAGGAAAAATGCAGAGCTGTTCGAAAGGATAACACAATGCAACAATTTGGATAGCTACCTTAAACAGCAGTTACATACAAAATGGAGTCCTGCTGAAATGTATCATTCTATGATTCTACAATGCTTTGCACCTAAGCATTAGGTAATGCTGTTGAGGTTGAAAGTATACTGAAGCACAGAAATGTAGGCACAATCTCATTGACTGAGTGTGATAAACAGGTTACAGATACCTACAAATCTATATATAAAATTGTTTCTGTGTAACTTAAGAAAACCCATATCACATGTCTATACCACATTGACTAATATTCTTTTCTTAATATAATTGTTCATTGCAGGCCACAGACAAAGAAATATTGTGGGTAATGCGAATCACTGTATTTCTATTTGGAGGAGCTGCAACATCTATGGCACTGTTGGCTCAATCTATCTACGGCCTATGGTATCTGAGCTCCGATCTCGTCTACGTTATTATCTTTCCTCAGTTAATATCAGTACTCTTCATCAGGGGAACAAACACATACGGCTCCATCGCTGGATATATCATTGGTTTTTTGTTTCGAATTAGTGGTGGCGAGCCATATTTACATCTGCAGCCATTTGTTTGTTATCCGGGATGCTATTTAGAACATAGCTTTGGAGGTGAACCGATCTACATTCAACGATTCCCCTTTAAAACCATGTCAATGTTATTCTCCTTCTTAGGTAACCTTGGCGTTTCATATCTGGCTAAACACCTGTTTGAAAGTGGAATATTGCCACCAAAATTAGACTTTCTTGATAGTGTTGTGTCACGACATAGTAAGGAAAACATGGACAAAACAACCTTGGTGAACCATGACAACATTACTTTGTCAGAGCTGGTGCACATTAATCCAAAACACCATGCTTCAGATAATGCTGCTTACAGAAATAAGGAAGCATTCGATGACACTGAGCCAAATCCTGAATTTTCCAAATCAGACAATGATTGATCCTCAGACCCCGTCATCTATTGAGTTCAGTGCAATCATTATCAACCAAGGACCATACATTAACAAACTAAAATAGCATTTTAGTAGTTACTATATTTTTAGGAAGTAAAATTCTTTATATCAGTGCTTTACTGATGGTTGTTCACTTAAATACTGTTGTATAGTATTATTTTAATTTATACACATGAAGTCAGATTAATCTATAATTTTGAATCTGAATTGGTAACAGACTACTTTATATTGTACATTGCAGAAAAAAGATATCATCATTTATATGGCTATGAAACATTATATATAGAGAGGATGGCATCATGAACTATCACAAATTCATTGGTCTGTTGTTCTCCCTATTCATGGGTCAAACTTTGTAATGAACTGGACTCAGCTAGACAGCTAACTCATCACTTGTTGATGAGTTCTTAATTATAACTTACTATTCCATTTACATACACTTATATATCTAAATACATCCCCAAGCCTATACAAATATATGTACATATAGAATGCAATTTTTAACTAATAAAATAGCAGTGTTCAATAATCCAGTTAATGCAATTTATTACTTACTTGTTTCAACTATAATATGTATTCCTTTCCTGTTAATTTGGGAAAATTGGTGAAAATTAATTCTTGCAATTCTTTATTACTCGTTGCTAAAACCAAATGAAACAAGGAAAGTAGGGGGTGGAGGAGAGAGGAGGTCATCACCTACAACAGTAGAACCCATCTTTAGAAATAAGTATAGCCATGAATGCCATAAGCCTTTGGCATTTTATTGTAGAATATTATTTGCACCTTAAAATATGCAGTATCAAATAATTCAGATTATCACCAGTCCCTGATAATAACACAATGATCTGTCATTTGATAAAAAGAGCCAATTGGTCAAAGCAGTATATTAGTTACAGATATTATGGAGGCCAAATAAAATGGCAGTAGGTTTCTTCATAAACATATCTATTTTTCTCTAAGGGCAAAAAATCAAATATAGCAATGCATTAATGATATGTTAAAATTTTATTTTATACTATACATTGTATAATACAGTTTAAGTAAGATATTACAGGTTGAGTTCTATAAAATGCAATGCAAGATTTGCACTTAAAAGTTTTATAATCTGTTGATTTTAGAGCATAGTTATTGTTCATTGTAAGTGATATCTTGACACTTAGCCTGTTGGCAAATAAATTGAGATACAATAAAGTTATTTTTACCTGTTAGAAAACACATGTATCATAGCTTTGCAGAATGGTTATATATCCTTTCCTTAAAACTGTGCGACCAAAATTACTCAGCGGTTCTACCTGTTTCCTGCAACAGTTGCAAAAGGACACTATCAGACCCATGGGTCAGATGACTAGCCTTACAAAGAAGCTGAAGAGTAAATGGTGAGTGTAGGCAGAGTCATACTGGACTCAAAATAATATAATAAGTCTATTTCTTCACAGATGCTGCAGGACCAACTGAGTTTCTCTAGCAATTCCTGTTTTTTATTTCAGAATTCCAGCATTCGCTGTATTTTACTTTTAGTATTATAGCTCCATATTAACTTGTTGCCACCCCATTAATCCTGCAAATTTTGGTGAAGTCAACATTAGACCAAACTAATTGTGTCCTGAATGATTTTAGCAGCTATGTTCTGAAAGTGAATGTCGTATAAAGCACTATTCTGTTTCAACAATTAGGCATGTTTAATCTCGGAGAAGCATTGAAGTATCCTTATTTCAATCTTTTCTAATTAAATCGTTTTCTTGTTAAAATTTTAGATATTCTGAATGAATCTGTTCTTCTAATCATCTACCATCCTTTTCATCAATTGAATTAATGAATGTGTCTGATAAAAAAAACTGATCTCAATTCAAGTGTCCTACCTCTTTTCTTGGAGTTAGTTTTAATCCACCAAATGTGTTTGTTTCCTCGTTCATTGATGTTCTATTGCACATTCCTTCCGCAATCTTAAGTAAGACAACTTATTCAAGCATAATATGCCTATCTGTAAGAATGTACAGTCCTCCATCATGATATCCAATTGCTTCTTAAATGATCGAATGGCTTTTATTTCAATTAATTATCAGTTTGTACAACAAACACTATTTTCATGAATAAATTGTTAACGTCAGTGCTAGATTGGCTTTTGACCAGTTTCAGTCTGTGCTCAATTGTACTTCTGCCATGGTTTAAAATCGAAGGCCTGTTCTAAGTTTACTTTTTTAAAAACTTGTTCCTATAGTATATACCTCAATTAATTCTCCTCCAAATTGCTTTGTTTGTATTATGACAGGCCCAAGTCTCTACAACCTTTCCTCATAATTCAGCCTGAATTAAAAAATCAGTCTGCTGGATCATCTATATGCCCCCTCCTGAGTTTGACCGTGCTTTGTTGTTTCTTGATGACCAAAATTAAGTACAATGTTCAAGGTATGATATGTGTGGAACACTAGAGTCTTAATATTCAAATTATACCAACTTTCTGCATTGTATTCTGCTGGTTCTAACAATATAGCTCATAATTGCATTCTCTTAGAATCTTAGAATCCCTGCAGTGTGGAAACAGGTCCCTCAGCCCAACATGTCCCCACCGACTCTCAGAACATCCCACCCAGACCCATCCCCCTATAACCCTGCTAATCTACACATCCCTGAACACTACGGGAAATTTAGCACAGCCAAGCCACCTAGCCTACACATTTTTGAACTGTGGGAGGAAACTGGAGCACCCAGAGGAAACCCATGCAGACATGGGGAGAATGTGCAAACTCCACACAGACAGTTGCCCAAGAGTGGAATCGAACCCTGGCCCCTGGCGCTGTGAGGCAGCAGATTTTGGGTCCACTATCAATTGACAAAGTAAAAGCTCTTAGTTTTGTTTCAACTTTACCAACAACATTCTTTGAGCACACATGAAGCCCAATTATTTTCTTCTTATGTTCAATACCTTGACTTCTTCCTCTTGAATCTTATCTGCCATTATTCTGTTCATTTAGACACCTTAGTTAATTAATACTAATATCCTTGGACAGTTTGCAAATTTGACCAGTCTGAATGCAATTGATATAAATTCTTTAAAAAAAGTCTCAATAATGGTCTTTATGATATTTGCTTTGGATGTTTTAATTTTTCATCACAACAGTACTCTGCAACAAAATGTTCACCGTAGCCTTACCTTCATCCAATTCATTTTAGTTTCATCATTTCTTTACTTCACCCAGGAAAAATTAAGCTTGAATAAAATCATAGAAATGTTTCGTTGGTCCTGGTATTGCTAAGAAATCAGTGAGACATGTAGTCATTCATAGTCATTTGAAAATGTTCACTGAAACCATCTGGGGTAACATCATGAGTTTACACCATGAGCAAACAAAGCTATAATGGTGGAATTAATGCAAGAAGTAAAAAAAAATGATAGAGTTCATTTGGAAATCCTGAAGTTTTCTAAGAATGACTGGGATTGCCAAAGCCATTCACTGTGCAGGATAAATGAAACTCCAGTGAAGACCAGTTAAAAATGAGAAAATCAGAAGTAGTGTCAGAAATCGAACTTTTTTGTCAGAAGTAATCATAAGCTTCTGTGAAAATAGATGGTTTATAATAGTACTAGAAGGATTGGAAGACTTAATAACAAGCTAGGTGATAATCAAAATGTGACAATTGTGGGGGTGGGGGGGGTGGGGGGGGTGGGGGAAGCAAATGATCTTTTTGTTTACATAAAAAATTTCCAAGTATTATTTTGGTAATTCATTTGCAACAATAAAATTCAAGTATTCAGTGATTATTGATCAGGCATAAAATGATTATTACAATATTTCATAATGATATTTTTTTCTGTGAGCAGAACTTTTGAAGTTTTTATTTTGGAGTTTCTGGCACAGAAAGTTACAGAAAGGAAGGAATGCATATAACAAACAGAAAATCATAGACAACCTCTGAAGGTCAGGCAGCATCTGTGGAGACAGCAACAAAGTTAGTGTTTTGGGTCCAATATGACTCTTCTTCAGAGTTCTGAGTATGAGTCATATTGGACTCGAAATGTCAACTCATTGTCTGCTGTGTTTTTCCAGTATTCTCTGTGTTTGTGTCAGATTTCCAGCATCCACAGTCCTTTGCATTTATAGGAATGTATGTAAACTGTTCCAAACATTATAGCGAGTATGTAGAGCATTGTGTGAGTTTTGCCTATGATTAATCATTTTGAAGTGTGATATCCTTAATTATCTAACATTCATTTAATTATCAAGGGGGATAATGCACTGGCAATATAAAATTGTCGATTTTGAGATACCTGCGATATGTAAAATTATTGTAAATTAAATGAGTGGTTTGCATTGATAATTCTGTCAGTGGATGAACAACCTCTTAGCTTTTCTCTGGATCATTTCTTTAAAATTACTTAACATCATAGAATATTATTTACTTTTATTCCATTCAGATATACTCAATCAGATGTGGACCGTATCCGTAGATAATTTAATATATAGTACACCTCAGATGGTTAGTCACAATGTTGTAAATGTACAGTGTAAATACATATAATGTATATTTTTGTCTGCCAGAGTTGTCATCTGAGGATTCTATCTAGCATGATTGTATAAAACACTGTTTGTGTATCCATTATTTGTGAAATAGTATAGCTGTCAAATATGATATTCAGGAAGCTAACCATGAGATGTTACATGTCTTCCTTTCCACTAGAACAATGATTGTTTGTAAAGTATCCATTATCAACAAATTCTGATGTTCATTATGCAATATTCATCAAATAAATTGTGATCTAAGAAATGCTTACATGTTTAATATATAGCCTCAGTTTGCTTAACTAATAGGGGATCCATACTTATAGTGAGGTTAGTTATTGTGTTACTTAGTTATTAATTTCAGTGTCAAATCTGCCATGAAAATCCACTATGCTATATTCCTCCTGTAACGCCTTGGAAATATGGTGCCTGTAACATGGTGAAAATGTCTCATAGCACTCAACTGAAAACAAAGGAAATGAGATATATTATAAATGATTCAGTGGAGGCAGAAGTAAGGTGGAGGGGTTTGGCCTAAGAGTTTAAGAAAAGATGGCCTAGACTGCTGCAGGCTCTGCATTGTAAAAGGAGTCAAGGGGCACATCGTTACAAATGAGGCCAGAGTTGCAAAAACAGAGGGTCTTAGTTAGTAAATAGAACAGAGGAATTTGTAGAGGCAGAGAGGAGAAAGAATAAGAGGTGTCCATAACAAAGAACAAAGCGCAAAGAAAATTACAATACAGGAACAGGCCCTTCGGCCTTCCAAGTCTGCACCAACATGCTGCCCGTCACAACTAAAACCCCTACCCTTCCAGGGACCATATCCCCCTATTCTCATCCTATTCATGTATTTGTCAAGATTCAAATTGGAATAAAGATTATAAATTCAATTTGTAAGTGTGGAAACAAAATGAATGTGGGCAGAATCAGAAACAAGAGGCAATCAGTATTTAGTGAAGATAGGATGTGGGTTATAAAGGCTTCTGTGGATAGCACATACCTGTGCAAATTTCCATTTTGTTGGATACATGACAGTGTTGTCACCATACTTTACAGCTTGGCTAGGGAACAGCTAGTTATGGAAAAGAAATCTTCAGCATTACAGCTAGGTCATTGGCAGAGTCCGTAACCTTGGTTGGATCCCTACGCCCAGTGCCAACAGGATTCAATTCAATTTGTTTTCCACAAAATACAGATGTGCTATCCTTTCAGCAATAAAATATTGGAAATGGCAAGAACATTTAGGATTTGTGGTAGCCAAAAGAAAGAGAAGATCTTCACTGTAAGAATTTTACCATAACAGATGCAGAGGTTGAATTGTCAATTAAAGAGGCTCTCTCCATCTCCTCAAAATGTGAACAGAGAACTGAACCTAGAAATTTCACCGCTGAACATCAACAGAGGGTGCTTGTGGGAGAATGTAGATGTGTTTTAAGTTGTACATCCCTAGTTCCTGGAGGTAGCTGCACACATAAATCAGCAATTGCTTCCATTCCTGTGATTTTGGTGACATAGTGGGCTGAAATATGAAAAGTGCAGATTGGAGCTGGTAGGAATAAATCTTAACCTTTTGGATTCATTTGGGTAGCCACACTACCTTTTTGGATATATAAGTTATCCATTGACCTGGGGAACCTTGGGAGAAGTAAGGAGCAGGAGTAGGCCATTCAGCACCTTGAGCCTGTACTATCACCCTATAAGATCATGATGGATCTGCCCCAGACCTCAACTCCTCTTTCATGTCAGACCCTGGTGGACATCAATTCCTTAATACTTCAAATCTATACTCTAAACATTTTTCTTTTCTAGCCTTCACAACTCTCTGGGGTATTCCAGGCATTCACTACTTTCTGAAAGAAGACATTTCCTCACACCTCAGTTTTAAATGAGTGTGCCCTTATTCTGGAACTGTGTCCTTTAATTTGAGACTCTCTGACTGATGGAAATATCTTTTCAGTGTCAACTCTGTCAAGCTCCCCCAGAATTCTCCCCCAGAATAAGATGATCCCTCATTCTTTGATTGATAAATAAAGGCCTAATCTGTATTATACAACACAATACAATACAGTACATGTACAGGTCTCTCGGCCCACCACGTCTGCACCGATTCCTAAGCTTTATTTAGACCTGCTACTTATTGCCCATGTGCAATTTCTATCCCTCTGTTCACCTCCCATTAATGTGTCTATCAAGATGTGCCTTCAAGATTGCTAACATGTCGGCTTCCACTACATCCACTGGCAGTGCATTCCATGCACCGACCACCCTTTGTGTGAAAGATTTTCCCTGAACTTCTTCCTGAAACTTTCCCCTCTCGCTTTGAACCTGTGCCCCTTTGTAGTTGACCTTTCCATGCTGGGACAAACCCAATCAATGCGTCTTAAAATTTGTAGATCTCTATTAGGTCGCCCCTCAGCCTCTGTTTTTCCAGTGAAAATAATCTGAATTTATCCAACCTCTCCTCATAACTCAAACCCTCCAGACAAGGCAACATCCTGGTAAACCTTCTCCATACCCTCTCCAAAGTATCTATGTCCTTCTGGTAGTGTGGTGACCAGAACTGCACACAATATTCCAAATATGGTAAGTTTTATACAGCTGTAATGTATTTGCCAACTCTTACATTGAAAGCCATGGCCAATGAAGGTATGTGCGATATGTGCCTTCTTGACCACATTATCCACCTGTGTTGCAAGAGGTCTGTGGACCTGTACACTCAGATCCCTCTGTATGTCATTGCTCCCAAGGGCTCTGCCATTTATTGGATAATTCACGCCTGAATTTGATCTTCCAAAATGCATCATCTCGCATTTGTCCGGATTAAACTCCATCTGCCATTTCTTTGCCTAAATCTGCAATCTGTATCCTGCTGTATAATTTGACAACTCTCCTCACTGTCTGCAACTCCGTCAATTTTGATGTCATCTGAAAACTTACTAATCTGAACACCTACATTTTTCTCCAGATCATTTATATATATTACAGAGGCCCCAGCACTGATCCCTGCAGAACACCAGTTACTGATCTCCATTCTGAAAAGCACCCTTTGACTGCTACTGCTTACTCAAAACTAAGCCAGTTTTGTATCCATCTAGCCAGCTCACCCCAGGTCCCATGAAACTCTACCTTCTGTATCAGTCTGCGATGAGGTACCTTAAAAAATGCCTGACTAAAGTCCATGTAGACAATATCCACTGCCCTTTCCTCACTAATCATTCTTGTCACCTCCTCAAAAAACTTAAACCAAGTTGGTGAGACATGACCTTCCCCGCACAAACTCATGCTGCCTATCACTAACAAGTCCATTCGCTTCCAAATGTGAATAAATCCTGTTTCTCAGTATCTTCTCTAATAGTTCCCTCACCACTGACATCAGCTTCACCGGCCTGGAATTACTGGATTATCTCTGTTTCCCTTCTTAAACAAATGGCACAACATTGGCCATTCTCCAGTCCTCTGCAACCTCACCCGAGGCCAAGGAGGATGCAAAGATATCTGTTAAGGCTCCAACAACTTCCTCCCTTGACTCCCACAGTATCCTGGGATAGATCCTGGAGACTTGTCTACCTTAATGTATCTGTTTAGCCATTCTCAGTATTCAACCCTTCATCTTAACAATCAGCCTAATAAATCTCTTTTGAATTGTCTCCAATGCTATAATGAAATGTCATAAGTACAGGGACCAAAATAGGTCACAGTACTCTAGGTGCAGACTCCCTTATAACCTGTACCATTGTAACAAGATTTCCCTAGCCATGGTCTAGCAATGAAGGCCACAAGTTCATTTACATTCTTGAATACCTGTTGTAAAATGAAGATGAATGTGTGTAAAAAGTACGTAAACTGGCCTTGATGATTGGTAGAAGGCCATAGCTCAGCATAAGGACTTTGAGAAGTGGTTTAAGTGAGACTGATTTAAATGGAGTGACACAGTTTGGTCTGAGAGCTATAAAGGGTCATGGGTGTGGGTAAATTGGCAAAGTTAGGCATAAAGTGTATGAGTTTTCAAAGGATGGGAGAGGGCATGATGTGACATGGGTTCACATAGATGGGACAGGGAAGTAAAGACTGGAGGGATCGTGCATCCTTTTTTGTCAAAAATTCAAAATGATGTCAGAACCAAAAGGCAGGTGTCTCACCAAGCCCACTTCAGGACTTGGTAGCCTCCACAATTCTTTGAGGTTTACCGGCCTGTGTTTCAGTTCAGCCCATTCTCCCACGTCAAAAACCTGACATCCGGGCGGCCATTTTTAAAAGGCCGGGTTCATGAAACCAGGTTCACTCCTTACTCTGCGCACTCACGAAAGAGCAAAAATCCAGGCCTATGTCTTTTGGTGAGAGTAAAACATCTTGATCTATTGAGCTGCCAAGGACTTTTAAAGCAATTCTTAAATCAATTTAACAGGGCCCTTCTTGTTTTTATCCTGGAGCTACACTAAATGCTGTTTCTCCTTTTGATCAAGATTTCAAAATCTACAAACAATTGTGAAATGAATTGGGCTTTCATGTCATAATAAATCAGGTTGTAGTTGGTCACAAAGGCCCACAGAAAATATTGCTATACATTGACAAATACTTCAAAAAATTACTACTACTCTTTGAAAGTAAATCCGGCTTTCCACTCCCAACGTAGACACATTCTGAAGCAATTTGAAAGTGAAGTAATTTATTTTAGTATCAACACTTCATGACAGAATGGAACTTCATCAGCTTTAAACATTGAGATTTGTGTGTTCCAGTCTCTTCATATTAAGTTTTAGGCCAGCAAATATATTGTGAATTTAAAGTTAAATTGGCATTTCCTTTCTGAAAGGAATTGCTTCATTTTTACTTTGTGGGGATACCCAGTCCTGTTGAGACATAGCAATTGGATATGACTAACTGCTTTTCCACAGTGATGCTTGTTGCCAATTGCCTATAAATTATGTGCATCATCAATCACTTCATCGTTTCCCTTCTTGCGTCTGAACTGGGTATATTGATGGTATGCTAATATATAGTAGGATGGCTCCTAGTCAACATTGGAATGCATCTGCAGAGTTTTTTTCTGTCATACATTCAAATGAAGGAAACCCTGTTTTTATCGATAGATTATCTGTCAGTCACCCACCATTATCTCAGTAGTGCACCAGCAAAACCCTCCAAAGAAAGCAGCAAAGGCCTAAGCACTTTTAACATCAACTTCCATTTATGTTGTACCTTTAAGACAGAAAAATAACATCAATATTAAGTAGTATTTATGGGCTGTGTTTGTGGCTAATGCCGCTGCTAGTACCTGAAGAAATTTACACAATTGAGAAGATTTGTTCAGAAGATCAATCCAGGTATTGATCACACTGACTCCCTGACCTCAGTCCTCACCCTGATTTTTGACCCATAACTACACTTAAAACGGTTTTATCTTTCAGCCCCTGCTCAGATGCTTTGCAGCTACAATGGGGTGACAATGAAAGCTATTTATGGTGGGACGCTGCCAAAAAATGGAAGAAGACAGTACACATCCATTGCCTATTCCTCAGCTCAAGAGGCACAAGAGAATCACGGAAGTGAAACAGGAATATTTCCATGTCGGATGTACATTCAATCACAACAGAACAGCACAAACATAAATCCAAAAACCAGCAAAGGACTACATCTAAACCAGTTGAAACTGTTTCACTCCAGTTTGACTTGGAGCAAAGGACTCCACCATAAATTTGAACCCACAGCCAGAGTGAGGCTAGCACAGCATCATGGAAGTCACTTGCACATGTGCAGATGGCTGTGGGCTCCATCTTGAATGCAATGGGAACACACACTCGAGTATTTATATCACACATTTAACACAGTAAAACATCCAGCCACTTCGCAGGAGCATTATCAAACAAAATCTGACACTGTACCACAAAAGAGAATACTGGGAAGATGACCATGGGATTAGTCAAAAGGGCAGATTTGAAGGTGTGTCTTAAAGAAGAAAAGAGATGTAGAAACAAGGAGAGATTTAGGGACAGAACTCCAAAACTTTGGATCTTGTTAGCTCAAGGCATGGTCACCAATGGCAGAGTGACCTAAGATGCTCAAAAATTGAGAAATGGAGTTGTCACAATATCTCGGTGTTATGCAGGACAGTTGGTGTTTACAAATAAAGAGAAGAAAATAAGGCTAAGAATGTTAAAATTGAGGGTGGCTCAAACGGAGCCAATCAATTTGAATGAGCACAATGGAGGTGGGTGAATGAGTGTAAGCAAGGGAATGGGAAACATTTTCGATTGAGTTCATGCTTAAGGAGGGTGGAATGGAGAAGGATTGAATTGAAGTAGTCAATACTCGACGCAACAAAAGTATGGATGAGAATTTCTGCACCAGAAGAGCTGAGGCCAGGTGATGTGGATATATGGTTGGACACTCATCTCAGGATTTCAGAGAGTTGCCAAGGAATAGAATGGAATTTCATGGTCATGACTGGGGCATTGCCTACTGGAGGGTGGACAGGGAGACTTGTAATTTCTCCTTTTAGAAAAGACTTATTGAATTAAGTACAACTCATGCACCTAACTGGATGGTGTAGCGTCTTCCTCAGGATCAAAGTTTGTGGGGATGGAAGTCCCATCCACCCACTGAGAGCACCTGAACAATCTGAGGCCAGCAGCTATACTGAATGGCAGTACAACTGGGAGATGCTGGTACACACTCCAGACCTAGTACTGTCACTGGATCACAGGCTGCAAGTGGAAGATGGTTATAGGTTAGGGGCCATAGGCCTGCAGACTGAGGGTGGTTAGTGGCGAGGAAGAGAGATGGATCGCAACAGGTTTTTTTAGTTTTTTAAAAATCCTCTACTTATCCATTTGTCTTTACATCTCTTTCCACTTCTCTGTGTGTTTTTTTCTTTTTCAGAGTCACAGAACCATAGAATTGTTACAGAGCAGAAGGAGGCCATTCAGCCCAAACTGACACCTCTCTTTTTCGCCTAATGCAAGTTTTCGAAAAAAAAAATGATAAACCCTTAGCCAGTTCTATGGTGCCACATCAGTTTTGTTCATTTGTTCAGGGGATATGTGGGCTTTGTTGGCCAGACAAAGGTTTATAGCCAATCCCTGGTTACATTTGAGAAGGAGGTGGTGATATCACTCCCGGGTGCCCCTCTTTTGTCCACCTCTCAACTGTCCACCTCCCTCCTATCCACCTTCCCTCTGTGCACCTTCCTTCCTGTGTACGTCTCTCCTGGACTACTCTCCTTTACCCCTCTCTCATGTGCATCGTTCTGCTTTACAGCTTGCTCCTTTATACATGTCAATCTCACTCCAACGCTTTATTTCCGATGTGGCTGCTGATGGATTTCCTTGAATGATTCATTGTCAAGTACATGCGACGTACCTTCATCATACTCCTGTCAATCTGAAAGTCTCCAAAGCTGAACAAGACTTGTATTCACGCAGGAAATCTCATTGAAATGTTTGATAGAAAGACCTGAGAGACCAACTGTTAATGAACAGAGTTTTGTTTGGACGATGCTCTTAAATGGCAGCTCAATTTTGCCTCCACTTCCTAGTCAGTGTCTTGAGTCTTGGCAAACTTATGCTGGTGATATGAAAAATTCAAGTTGAGGAAACTGCAAACACAAACATTTCAATAATGTCTTCTAACAGTGTTTACTGCACCAATAATTATTTGTCTACTTGTAACAATTAAAATGCCAGCTTTAGTGATCAGGTTTCACATCAGCAGTAAAATGCACTCTGTTAAACCTCGAAACGGGGGGATTGGAACTTGATTGCAGTTGCAATCCAAAAGTCAGAAATTCTCCCCTACCTCCAACTAGTGTTGGGGTTACAAGTCTTCCTGTATTTGAACCATAAAATGTTTTCTCATTCCAATATTACTTGCCTGCTCATTCTTAAGTATTTGCAAAGAGTACAAAATATCTTCCAAATCTTCATCAATTTAACAATGTTAATCTGATTGAATTCGTTCTTCTTATCCAAACATGAACTATTTAATAAATCTTTTCATTCACTTAATCTATCATGATCATTTTTAAATTGTTTTGAATTTGCAATTTAAGTAATGATCCAATTTGGGAGGAAGCCATTAATTAGCACTTTAAATTGTCTCTTCCTTTTCCTGCATTTTTCTCCTGGTCCACAAAGCACTTTATCTTCTGTCTCCCTCGTGATTTCCAGATGACTATTTTAACAGTGAATCACTTTTGTTACATTTCATGTTTTTGCTTAATTAAATATATAATACACATAATAAATGCACATTACTGCAAGGTGCTTCTCTTGCAGTGTCCACCAAATGTATTCTTCATGAATACTATCCCGTTTTGGCTGCAAGTTGTGTGGAAGATACAAAGAGTTAGCAACATTAATAGAGACAGGTTAAAGAAGTGGACAGAAATTTGGCAAATGGAATATAACATTGGATTATGTGAGACTGGGCATTTTGGCAGCAAGACTAGAAAAATACAGAATATTACTTACGCGAAGCAAATGCGGGATTCTGTAATACAGAGGAATTTGGGTGCCCTCTAACATGACTCATAAGAAAATATACAGTTACAGCAAGTAATGAGGAAATCACAAGGACATTTGTCCTTTATTTCAAAAGGGATGACTTTAAAAGTAGGAAAGCTTTGCAACTGTCTTAGGGCATTGGTGAGATTGCACCTGAAGTTCTAGTTCAAGATACCTTATTTAAAGGAGGCATATACATACACTGGAAAATGTTCAGAGAAGGTTCATTAGGCTGATCCTTGGGCTGAAGGAGAAACGGAGCAGTTTGGGCCTGTACTCAAGGTGATCGGAAGAAGGAGATGTGGTTTATAGAGATATATAGGATTCCGAGGGGGCTTGTCAGTTTTTTTTTCTCAGTTTGAAACAGTTATCCAAGACAGTATATAGGAAATTACATTGTTTTGAAAAAGAGGGAAGAAAAGCCAAGTTCAATTAACAATTGTCCTGACTTACGAAGGCCAACAGTGAAGAAGGTTATCTAAGATTACACAGAGGGTGGTTCATGTGTGGATGTGGGTACAATACAATGTTTAAAAGACATTTAAAAGACATAGGAAAGGTTTGGAGGGATACGGACCAGGAGTAGGCAGGTGGGACTAGTTTAGTTTGGGATTATGTTTGGCATGGACTGGTTGGACTAACGAGTCTGTTTCCTTGCTGTATGACTCTATGACTGTATGATTACAAGGGATCTTGATCAATTGGGTCAATGGGCTGAGGAGTAGCAGATGGAGTTTAATTTGGATTTTGGTAAAACTTTGCACTTATGTAAAACAAACAAGGGCTGGAGTTGTACAGTTGATGGTAGGGCCCTGCAGAGTGTAGTCAAAATGAGAGACCTAGGGGTTAAGGTACATAGTTGTTTGAAAGTTGTGAAACAGGTAGACAGGATGGTTAAGAAGGCATTTAGCATGCTTGCCTTCATTGCTCACTGCCTATGGGAGTTCGGAAGTCATGTTGCAGTTGTACAGGACATTGGTGAGGTCACTTTTGGAGCACTGTGTACAGTTCTGGTTGCCCTGCTGTAGGAAGGATGTTATTAAATTGGAGAGGGTTCAGAAAATATATGCAAGGATGTTACCAGAACTGGAGAGTTTGAGTTATAGGGAGAGGCTGGATAGGATTAGGACTTTTTTTCACTGGAGCTTAGGAGGTTGAGGGGTGAACTTATAAAATCATAAGGGGTTTAGGTCGGATGGATAGCAACAATCTTTTTATTTGGCTGGGGAGTTTAAAATTAGAGGGCATATTTTTACGGTGAAAGGAGAAAGATTTAAAAGGGACCTGAGGGGAAACGTTTTCACACAGAGGGTGGTTCATATGGGGTATGAACTTCCAGAGGATGCGTTGGATGCAGGTACAGTTACAACATCTAAAAAATCCATTTGGATAGGTATTTGAATATGAAAGATTTGGTGGGACATGAGCCAAACACAGGCAAATGGGACTAGCTCAGTTTAGGAAAATTGGTTGGCATGGACGAGTTGGATCAAAGGGTTTGTTTCTGTGCTGTATGACTCTATGTATGACTATCACCCAGAAAAATGCTATGCTGCAGTTGACAGCAAATGGACAGCAGTTTTCCAGTGAATGCTCAACTTGCCAGATCTTTCACTCATAACAAGTTAATGGGTAATAATTTTAAAGTGTGCACTTACAGAGGTATATTTTGGAAGACATGTTTGTCAGGCAAGTTAGTAAATAAAGGTTAATTGGTGGATTTACATTTCCTTTTATTCATTTACATGATGCAGGCATAGCTGGCCAGGCCAGGCAGCATTTATTGCCCATCCCAAATTACCCAGAGGGCACTTAAGAGTCAACCACATTGCTCTGGGTCTGGAATCACATGTAGGACAGCAGTTTCCTTCCCTAGGGACATTAGTGAACCAGTTGGGTTTTCCCCAACAATCAGCAATGGATTCACAGCCATCATTAAATTCTTAATTCCAGAGACTGTATTGAATTCAAATTCCACCATCTGCCATAGCGGGATTCAAACCTGCGTCCCCAGAACATTAGCTGGGTTTCCTGGTTTAACAGTCCAGCAATAATACCACTAGCCCATTACCTCCACTCACTTGATGCACTCAGTGATGTTCATAAGAAGGCCACTATGCAGATCATTTAAATAAATGCCATTGATCTATGCAATTTCATAATAAGGTGATATAAAGAAATATTAAGTGTGCATAGCTTGGATCTGAACTTTGGGAGCTAATTTGAATTCATTGGTATCTAACAACCATGTTAACACATTTAAGAGATTACTTATAAAATGTTCACACCTGATTTCTATACTGACAAAGGTAAGAGCTCACTCCAGAATCTTGTGTTGTACATGCCAGCAAACCTCTGATTTCTTAGCAGCTCTTCCTGGTATAGGAGTACAGATTGACAGTGAGCTTGGCAAATTATTTAAAATATGCAATGAAGGGTTCATCATGCCTGATATAAGATAAAAACAGAACAAGCTGGAAATACTCAGCAGGTCAAGCAATACTTATGGAGAGGAAAACAATTAATGCTTCAAATCAATAACCAATAATCAGAACTGCTAAAGCCTATTGGTGTCTTCAAGTCATGTGCAAAGAAAAGGGATTTTCCAACACACATCACTGTAGGTTAAACTGGAATGGAATTCTGGACTTTTTTTTTCTCTTCCCTCCATGAATATATCTATGAAAAAGATTCACAATCCGAGTATTAGACATTTTACATATTAATTATCTGCCCACCAGTGTAATATCTGTATTGAAACTTTTCACTCATGGGACGTGAGTGTTATTTTCTGGGCCAGCATTTATTGCAAATCCCTTAGTTCCCTTAAGAAGGTGACAGTGAGCTGTTGTTTTGAACTGCTGCAGACCATGCGCTATAGGTAGATTCACAATGCCGTTCAGTGGTGAGAGATTGCAGAGTTCTGAGATGCAGAGGAATCTTGGTGTTAGACTACATATTAAACATGGACAGACTTTTATCATACTGTATCACTATCAAGAAACAGCTGCTTGAGTCCCACTGCGCAGACCTCTCTACAGCTGATCTACAACAACTTGTCCCTGAGGGGGAAGTGGAAGCTGGAAATGAAGATGAAGTCCAGGATGCAGCACCATAAGAGCTTTCCACTTCTGTTTCGTCTTCTATCCTGAGGGAAATTAAGAAGCAGTTGCAGCTCTTAGAGGACAACGATTATAATGCAGAATACAGTTGGGTGACAGTTCGTGGAATAAGATCTTATTTGGCACCCTATGAACAGCTTCTTCATGAAAGAAGAAAAAGGGTAAAGCAGCAAAAACTGGATGTCTTTTTAAGCCAACCCCTAAAAAATAGAAGACAATGAACCACAGCCACCCACTTCTGCATTAATTATTTTTCGCACTAAGCCTGCAACCACAACTGCACCTGAAGGTGGTGATGATGATGATGATGATGATGATGACGACCCTCAGCCCCTGCATTAACAACAGAGCAATCTCAAAACCTCCTCCCCTTCAAGTCATCTTGACAGTTTTCAAGGTAAGGTGTTAAATTTATTTTCATTTCATTATTAGATATGAATTAAACATTTATTCAAACTGTGCTATCCTTTGTGTTAGGCTTTTCAGTGGTTTCTTGAGCAATTTTGAGTGATTTCTTTGGTGGCCTGCCCATAACCCTGCTTTTCCCATAGGTCCTGTTATTTCTATAGTGCATTTTTCTATAACGCAATGATGCACAGGAAAGTAGTAGAGCATATGCTTTGAGGGGAGCTGGGTACAGTGGTAGAAATAGAGTGAATGTGAGGTATCAGAGAGAAGGTGGCTTGCATTTACACTGTCACAGTGGAGAAGGTCATTGACAACCTCGCAACGTTGAGTTGCATTCCTCCAAATTACTGAGACTACTTTAACTCAAGTGGCAATCGCAGACGAGACTGGCATGGTCTAGTGTTGTGCCCTTCACTGCTGGTTCCAGGACAACCCTCCTCTGCACCACCCCATCCAGCAGGACCTTCAGGTCCCTGCCCACTAAGCAGGGCTCCAATTTTACATTGTTGGCCATGTCTGGTGGAAATGTCAAGAACCATGCAGGGCAGCTCCAAACTGACAGTGCTTGTCCAAGTGCACAGTGGCCATTGAAAAATGGTATCAGCGCCAGGGATGCAGTCTGTTCCAGAATATTCTAGCAGTGCTCTAAATATGGTGAGTGATAGAATGGAGCTAGAATCAAATGAGAGGGGCAACACAGAGTGGAGTATGGGACAACTTTGGTAAGCTATGAGCCTCGTGGAGGGAATCCATCCAAAAACTTGATGCAATTCACATTTAGCCAAAAGAAATAAGATGCAGCCTCTTTCCAATCATTCTAATGTGGACAAATAACAAAAAGAATGATCTCTGAATTAGAGTGATAAAAACAGAGGAGGGTCCTTCATCCTTTCAGCCTGCTCCATCATTAAATTAGATTGCATCTGATTTATTTGCTGTTGATCCATATCTTTGATACCTTTACCTAAAAAAAAGTATGAGCCTCAGTCCTGAAAGCCTCACTGACCCGATATTCACATACATTTGAAGAATGTTCTAGATTTCCACCACCCTCCTTGTAAAAAGATGTTTCCTGAATTTATTCCTAAATGGCCTGGTTCTACTTTTAATGTTAGGCCCTGTCATTCTGGTTTTCCCCACCACAGGACATGAATTCACTATGGCTCACTAGAAGGATACTCAATGTATTTTCTGGAGTACACCAATCAACTATCTTTGATAGCCCGGAACCTCATTTTGCCTATTAGTCCCTTCGAGTTGAGATAGTTTGCACTACAATGAGCTGACCTTTGCCGTAACCCATCCCTCTCTCCTAGCTAAGATGAACACAGCAGGCCAAGCAGCATCATAGGAGCAGGAAAGCTTGACGTTTTGGGCCTAGACTGCTACTTGGCCTGCTGTGTTCATCCAGCTCCACACCTTGTTATCTCGGATTCTCCAGCATCTGCAGTACCTATTACCTCTCTCCTAGCTGCTGACCACTTGTAGCCAGAGCTCTGCTGTATGATGAATGCAATCACTCACTTGGGTAAGAAATAGTATATGATGTGATCGCTTTTAACTTTGAAGGTGCATTCAGAATAATAGGTTTCACACATCAGCAGGTTGGCTGATGGCCATGAAGCTAACTGAGATTGCATGTTGCTAATCCAGCAAGATGGCAGCTCTTAAATGGATGCTGCTCTCAAGTAAAGCTGAACAACAGCTAAAGAATTTTTAAATTTAAGCTCTTTCTTGATACAGTATGATAAAAGTCTGTCTATGTTTGATGTGTTTATAATAGAAGTAGACCACCCTTCGCACTTTTGATTGATTGAAGATAGGTCATTTAAGGAACTGTTAAACCAATGAAGACTGATATTTTGAGAAGGAGAATAGGAAGTGGAAAGAATGGGGAATCTTGTAAGTGAAATTCTTGCAAAATTTTGTTCAAAATATTTAGTTGACATAAGTAACAGCCTAAGCATCCATTTTGTAGTTTCAGTTTGATGTTGCAACAATAAATCCAATTTTGGCACTGAAGTGACTTTATTACAATAACATTTGCACTTTTCTAGCGTCACTGCCGTCGAGAAGATAATTAAGTAGCCCAGGGAGGCTGTCATAATGCTTTAATCAGCCAACAAACTGAGGTTTAAATATAAAAATGCAACCATTATTTTGCATTCCTGCAAAAAGGCAGAACATTCCTGGTTAGGAAAATGGTTATTGCTTTTTCAGTTTGGAAGTTAAGACTGTAGAACTGCCAATATAGAATTCCACATCGAGTACAAACGCATAAGGTGATTTCTGGTGAACGTATTTCAAACGAATTGCTCAACATCAAATGTTTCTAGCTGACACAGCATGAGACATTTACCCATTTTCTTAGTGGAACACAGCATGTGATAGATACAGTGTCTGTGATGCCAAAACCAATGATTATACTGATGCTTTGCCACATTTAATGAATCTTAATATAGTTCTGATTAATGCTGCCTCTTTACGTCCATTACAAGATTAAAATACTTTTCCAGTTAATCAATTGATGAAAGCCACAATTAAAACAAAGCTGAAGAGTGAGTTAGGGTTCTTGTTTATCAGTAGTAACTTGCTAAATGCCAAATCACACAAGGTCATCTGATTATATCAGCCAGTGTACAAATAGCAACATTAATACTGTAATTATTTGATTATAATTTATACACAAAAGATAAACTTTCACTTTGAATGAAAGGGGTTATTTGGTATAGAAACATGCTACATGCCTCCTCGTCTGCCATAAGCATGTGATCTTCACTACGAGGTACTCAGTGGAGGAATCCATCTTCTAGGCAATTCAATAAAGACACAGTACATGCAAAAGTGTCCTCCCATGAGCAAGTGTGAAGCTGAGATTAGTTTTGAATCGGTGTAAAAAGAACTGCTACTGAAAGAAGAACACAGAGAGTAAGACAAATGCAGTATCTTCAGTAAAAGACAAGATAGAAGAGTTGGAATAAAAAGGAATAATCAAGAAAGATAAAACTCCTACAGGATGGATTGACAGCAATGATTAGCTGTCAAAAAACCTAGAAAGCTGAGAATAAGTATTGACGTAAATGGTTTGGAAGGTGCTGTCTAAGAATCCTTGGTGAATTTCTGCAGTGCATCTTTAGCTGGTACATAGTGTTGCTATTAAGCACCAGTGTTAGAGGGAGTGGATGTTTGTGGAGCCTATCAAGTGAGTTGCTTCCTTCTGGATTATGCCAAACTTTTTGAATGTTTTTGGAACCACACTCACTCCTGACTTGCGTCTTGTAGATGTTGGATAGGCTTTGATGAGTCAGGAGTTGAGTTACTTGACGCAGAATTCCAATGGCTAGTTCAATTCTGTTTCTGGACAACAGTAACCTTCAGTATGATGAGAGTGGGATATTTAACTATAATAATGCCATTAAATGTCAAAGAGCAACAGTTAGATTCTATCTTGCAGGAGATGGTCAAGTTAAATTGTGTAGTAAAACAAAATAAAACGAAAGAACTGTGGATGTTGGAAATCAGAAACCATAACAAAAACAGAAATTTCTGGAAAAACTCAGCAGGTCTGGCAGCATCTGTGGAGAGAAATCAGAGTTAACATTTTGGCTCCAGTGACCCTTCTTCAGAACTGATGGTAGCTAGGAGAAAGGTTGGTATTTATGTAGAAGATGAGGTGGAAGGAGGGGAGAGCGACAAATGATAGGTGGAGATAGAGCCCAAAGTGAAAGAAAAACAGTTGGACCGACAAAGGAGTGGGTAAAGGTCAGTCTGGGAGAATGAATAGCTGCTAATGGGGGCTGTTAGTAGTTGACAATGGGTTGTGTATGGTAGTAACCCATGTGATGACAAGGCCTGGCGTGTGAGGTTTGGGGTAAGGACATGGCCTCAAGCCCTAAAATTGTTGAGCTCAATATGAAGTCCAGAAGGCTGAAGGGTTCCCAAGTGGAAAATGAGGTGCAGTTCTTCCAGCTTACACAGAGATTCTCTGGAGCACTGCAGCAAGACTGAGGCAGGGCTGTTGACCAGGGAACACTGTGTTGAAGGTGGTTGAGTGTGTGTAAATTGTTTGGTACTGATTTTGGATGGTATATAGTCTTTTGAGTGTAATTGTGGCTATGCTCATTCAGTTGCGCGCATTCCAAACTTCCCCTGACTTGAGCCGTCAATGTAATGGATTAACTTTGAGGTATTTTCACATTTCCCCTGCAACTTTTGCCCAAAATCTAAAATCTGTATCTAATGTCAAATGGAAACAACTTTTCTTTGAATACATCATCCAAATTTGTCATATTCTTGTATATATCTTTAAATTAAACTTTTCAATTTCATTTTGTATCGTTTACTGATTTTCACTTACTTACATCCTAGGTTCAGAGTCCAAAGGGTTTAAATTTCAATATTTTGGTGGGGTTGCAGTAAAGTATTTTAGTTCTGTATAGTAGACTGCACGTGGGGTAATAGTCAGATACGGCAGGTTTATAGATTCTAATAAATTCTACATATCCATAGAAATACCTATGAATGAATGATACAGCTGTCACAAAGTGGAAAAACAAAATATTGAGGGCAAAACCTGCTGTACCAGATACACTACCATTGCATCAAAATTGTACTTAATTTAAGTCTGTAGAGAATAGAAGACAAGTTACCTCTGACAGTCCCAAAGCATGAAGCTATTGAATTCACAAGCTACAACTGTTCCCAGATATTGACCCTGAAATTTCAATGGCTTCTTAGTTGAAGCAGCATTGGTTAGAATTGCACATCAGCACCATGCGAAATTACCAATACAGGTCATTCGACACAAATTATCCAGGAAATTGAAATATCATTGGGCTAATTTTCCAATGTCTGGAATCTCCTGAAAACATCCTTTGGAATTGGAGAGTTTGTCATGTAAGTGTACAATCCCCCAATGTACCACCCCCTTACCATTTCCCACTCGCCCAATCTGTTCAAACACTGAGAATGTGATTACAGCGCCATGAAAATTCACTCCATTACTTGGCAATATACAAAGATATATCTTTATTGAGCTGCACGATTGGTCCTGCAGCATCAGCTATCCCTTTATGGATTGTGGATAGAGCTTATTATCTATAAACACTCCAGATCCTTCCCTTATTCAGTGAAGAAATTATACAACTTTGCATGTGAAAGTACAAAGGCAACATGAACAAATTCCCAGTGATCTGTATGAACATCCATGTTTGAAACAGTTAAGTTACAGATATGAGTTGCTGTTTCAAGCAATTGAAAAGGAGAAAAAAAATTGACATTTAAGTAGATTAAAAATGTTCACTAACATAACAAAACAAAAGAGTCAGGATGGTTCCTGAGTATCATTGTTGTGATGAAATAAAATTTAACATTGAAAAGAACAATCAGATCAACAATACTGCAATTGAGTTTGGAGAAATTATGAAATGATGAGATGTCAGGCATAATACAATGTGTTATTCCCGGGAAATAAAAGCATAGCTGAAATAATAACATACAGTTAATAACAATGAACATATGAGAACATTTAATTTCTGTTTATACAACATTACAAGAACATTTTATCGCAGAGCAAAGTTCCTCTAGGGCTCATGAATGAGAGAGTATGATAACTGATGCATGGTCAACTTACAGTTGAAAATAGACACAGCAAAATCACACCACCAAATGGGGATTGAAAATTCATCAGGGCATAGTTTAATGGAATATAGCATTCTGTTCACCATCTACACAACAGCACAAGTCAGAAAAATGCACCTAAGACTCATGTATTGATCAATATCTTTGGGAGATATTTATATCTTTGCCTATGATTTTTTTAAAGAAAACAAGTCTGGCCATCAGTCAGGACATTGGAACCATGCAGAAAAAAAAAGACCTCCACACAGACACCACCCAACTGACCTATTAATAAGATTATCTGGCTGTGCAAAATATGCTTGTATTAATTGTATTTTGAGGTATGGTATTGAGACGCTGGGCTATGCATAAATAGATGCAATTTGTTGTGTGTCACATAATTAACATGCTGTATTGCGTGGTGTATTTGCACTGATAAATGGCTCTCAGGCATGCTCAACTACTTGACATCTGCCAGCATGAAATGGTTAATTCGGACAGGGAAATTAGAAAAAGCTTTAAATCACCAAGACGTTCAGCCACTGTCCACAGAGAAATCAACTTTGAAATAATCAGCATAGAATTAAACACACTGATACCAATTAGTCATAGTAAAATTAATAAGTAGTATGAAATTTGAATGGGACAGTTGAGGACTATGGATAAATAATACAAGTGAGAATTATCTACAAGACAGATAAGGATAACGGGGGCAACTGTATAATCTTTCAAGTTCCTCATTTATTGATGATATGGTAAACTAGTTTTCTATGTAATGATTCTTGATTTTCTTTGCATCATTTTCTGTAAGTGCTTGAAATGTTTGTAATTAATCAGCATATTAACAAATTAAAATTAACGACCTTCCTGAAGAAAAAGAAGATTGGTTAAATATTAGTGCAGGCAGTTTTGGAAAAGAACAGAGAAATAATGGAGTGAAATTGAAGGAGGAGTTGGAAATTGCCCCTCCCTCTCAAAGGAATGGACTACAGTAAAATTCCTGTATGGCAGAATTAGTTTTAATTAATGCAAAGCAAATATTAAAAAAAGACAAGCTGTACAACACTTGAATGTCATTACTTTATAGGATATCCCACTGAAGGTCTATTGTCTTACTGCAGCACTGTGGCTCAGTGGTTGGCTCTGCTACCTCACAGCGCCAGTTTGATTCGATTTGGGTTCAATTCCACCCTCAGGCAACTGTCTCTGTGGAGTTTGCACATTCTCCCCGTGTCTGCATGGGTTTGCTCCAGATTCCTCCCACAGTCCAAAGATGTGCAAGTTAGGTGGATTGGCCATGCTAAATTGCCCATAATGTCCAGGGGTGTGCGGGCTAAGTGGATTAGACATGAGAAATGGAGGGATAGGCTAGGTGGGGTGGGTCTGGGTGGGATGCTCTTCAGAGGGTCAGTATGTACTCGAGGGGCCGAATGGCCTGCGCCCACACTATAGGGATTCCATGATATGCCCTAAGTAAGAGCGGCTGGGCAGTGGCTTGGTTAGAATTGGCTTTGATGAGCAGGTTACAAAAAAGTAAATGTCAGCAGAAGCTTAAAAGAGCATTAAACACAAAGAGATCTTGTCAGAATTCCGGAGTCCTAGATTTAGGGCAGGGCAAGCAACAGTCCCTTGATCCATTAACATGATATCTGCATGATAAAGTTATCCTTGTCTTGCTAATGCATTTGCTTTGAGACATAAATAAGCTGATACGAATCTGACCATGGAAAGCCAAAGATTAGGATTCATAATGGTTTGGGTGAAGAGATGGATAAGTGGTATGTCATTTTTTTTTGTGTACCAATTTTGGATCCAACATATCAGATTCCCTTGTATACTTTTGCTTTAATTTATCTGACCAGTCTTCCATGTGGTACATTGTCAAATGTGTTGCTAAATTCTATGTAGTTGCACATCCACTGCAATGCCATTAGCAAGCCTCCTTGTATTTCCTCAAATCATTCAATTATATCATTAACACGCGACCTTCCATTAAAAAGAAAGCCATGCTGACTACCCTGATGAATCCAAGTAACAGTTAATCCTTTGTCTCAATATTGGTTCTCGTCATTATCCCACCACTGAAGTCAGACTGTTCAGCCTATAATTTTTTGGCCTATCCCTTGCACACTTTTTGAATGTTTTACAATGTTCGCAAGGATTCAGTCTTCTCCTGTATCTGGTGAAGATTAAAATATGATGCTCAGGCATTTGTTATTTCCATCCCTTGCTTGATTGATAGCCTAGGAAACAATTCTTCCAGCCCTGGTGATTTATCCCTCTTAAAGGAGGTAGACCCTCCAGTACTACCAATGGTCACTTTTGCAAAGACCTAGTGGATTTTTAATACCAGATTAATGATTAAATATAATTCTACCACTTATCATGTCGGGGTTTGAACTCATATCTGCAGAGCATTAGCTTTGGGTCTTGGGATTGTTGGCTAAGTGAAATGAATAGTGCACCACCAGTCTCTCTAATTATATATACTTATATATATATATATAGTATATATATGCTCATTAGATACCCATGGTAAGTGCTTGTGCTAGAATGGGCACCGCTAGGATCTCTGTCAATGTACATTAGCTAGCAACTTCATTGTTTGCTGTCTGTTAGGAAGAAGACAGAATTGTGACAGGAGCACACAAAAGGGGCTGTGGAAATTTCTACCCCCGCTTACTTATGCTTTCTCTTTTGTGAGTTCAAAAGTCCCGACTGACTTTGTTACGTTACACAAAGAATTAATTCTACTCCAGGGAGTTTCAGATAAATTCAACAATTTTTCAGAGAATCTTTGTTCCCTTGAGTCCAAGCAAATGCCTTCAGCTGTGATCAGCTATGAAAAATTAATATGCATACAGATAATGGGGTTTATTACAGTGAACTCAAGAGAGAAACATCAAGAAAAGAGCATGACATCTCAGCGACTCCCTTAGGACACACTCAGCAATATAACTCTCTAAGGTGCTTTTACGGAATTTGCAAAATAATATATAAATTTGTGCTGGTCAAATACTGACCCAAAGGCAAATACTTCAATGCCTAAAAAAGAACAGAAAGCACAGGAGTGTTAGTGATGCAAGAATGTATGGTTTTTGTTGTTTTCTAAATAATATCTGGCTGCTTTCAAAGCAGGAAGAATAAAAGTTATACAATAATTTGCTGAGCTAAATAGAATGGCCAAGTGTCTTTTACCAATTTAGAATTTACTATTGCTGTAGTCAAAATGTGTAAAGGCTGAGGCGTCATAAATTACTGAGACTGAAGTAGGTCCTTGATTCCAATGTCTGAAAACAAGTGCAAATTTGTCAATTTCCAAACTCTATACCTTGCCTAAGACATTGTCTTTTCCTTTATTCATTCATGGGATGAGGGTATAGCTTGTTAGCCCAGCATTTATTGCCCATCCCTAATTGCTCAGTTAAGAGTCAACCACATTGTTGTGGGGGTTGAGTCACATCTAGTCCAGACCAGGTAAGGATGACAGTTTCCTTCCCTAAGGGACATTAGTGAACCGGACGAGGTTTTCCCAACAATCGACAATGGATTAACAGTCATCATTAGATTCTTAATTCCAGATATTTATTAAATTCAAATTCCACCATCTGCCTTGGTGGGATTCAAACCCTGGTCCCCAGAACATTATCTGGATCTCTTGATTAACAGTCCAGCAATAATACCTCTGGGCCATCACCTCACCTGCAAAATGTGTTTGATATCGTATTGGCCGTGGATGATTTGAAGGCAAACTGGAGGGCTCCTGTAGTGCAGTGGTAGTGTTCCTACCTCTGACTCAAGTGGTCTGGTTTCCTGTCTCACTTGCTTTCAGAGGTGTGCCTTAGCACATCCGAACAAGTTGATTTAAAATGTCTGAGGCAAACTGGGTGATTACCTTAATGCTGCCAAGCCACAAATTTGGGGCTTAATGGGGCAATGTTGGTCAGTGCTGGTTGGAGCAGAGATTGGCCTGATCTAGTTCAATTAGATAGCATTGTTGCATCCTTAGACACATCATGAATAACATTTTGAAGACAAACCTTAGCTCCTGTCAGCTTAGCTGTCTAGAGGGCTATTGCCAACCTGAAAATACTCCCCTCCAAAATTTACTGAACACACCATAATTTAATTTGAGATTTAGCTGAGCTGCCAATGTCACACCAGCAACAGTGCTGCTGAGCCATTTTTAAAGAACCAACAATACATTTGATTGAGCTGACATCTGAAATACCCTGCACAATGTGCATGTGCATTATTCACTATCTTAGATTGGTGTAAGAATTCAGTGTATCGCAAAACCCCCATTTGGAAGGTTTTCTATTTTCTGCAAATAAAAATTGCAGCATGTGTTAATGAATCGTTTATTGGAACAAATCAGACTTTTTCCCCTTGTGAGGGGTCATATGTCAGCAGTAAAAGATCTTACATTGCTTAAAAAGTGTTTCTTAATAGTATATCCAAGATTATTGTGTTCATGAAACCATTTACAAGCCTCCTATCTTATACAAAGATATGAAGTATCATAAGGACATAATACCAACATTTCTTAATACTCCCAGGTCTTGAACTCAATAAAAGAGAATTTTCAAAGAATGATAGAACTTTCAGTAAATGTGGAGGTCATTCAGCTCCTGGTCCAGTGCTGGAACCCTCTCCTGTAAACCAATTCAACCCATATCCTTCAAATATTCTTCCTTTGCAAAAACTTGGCTTACTCCCTTTTAAGTGATGCTGTAGTCTCTGCCTCGTTCAGAGTTAAAGCATTTGCCATTTACTTGGAGGTTCCTTTGCCGCAGTCACAAGTTGAAGTCAACCCTGTTTGACCACATTGGGAACTGGGTCATTATATTGTCAGTGGCAGCCAATTATCAAACAAAAATGGAGGCCACTGCTCAAGCAGCTAGGGAGTGGATGGGTTTTCAATTATGGACTGGCATAGAAGAGGGGGAACTGAGGTTGGGACAAGGTCCAGGAGCAGGTAGGCAGGCCGGCCTAGTGATTGGGATAGGGGTGTTGTTGAGCGTTGCTGACGATGTTGCCATGAGGGCAGCCATTGCCACCATGGGGGCCTTTTGTGGGCCATGGAATACCCATAAGGTAGCACACCCTCTAATCTGGAATCCACTAGAAGGCTGACAGGTTCTAGCAGGCAATCCCCTAAAATAAAAGCCCTCCAAATGTGGGGATAAAGTCTGAAGTAGCAAGGGCCGGCCCTTAATTGGCTGCTGGGATAGACTTAACTGAAAGTTCATGGAAAGGGTTCTGCATTTTAGACAAAATAGTTCCGAACCTCTGATTCCAGAAGGCCCATTCCCGATATTCACCATTTTTGCTACAACCTGCAGTTGAAAGCAATCTTCATCTCCCAGGTTTGCTCGCCCAGTGCAATTGCTATTTGACTCTAATTAAGGGATGAGCTTGCCAAGCCAGGAAGAAAGAAATTAAGAGGCTTGGAAGTGATGTTGAAGACATGCATTTGGAGATTAGTTTGTAAAAAATTAAGAGATGGAGCGAGTTGGAGACGGAGTTTGAGAGAACAGAGTCAAAGCCACTGAAGGGACCACCTGAAATGAAGGGTGAGGAAGGAGGAATGCACAAGAAGTCAGAAATCAGAGCAATGCAGCGAGTACAGTAATTTTCCAATAATATTGTTCCGCATACGGTGATTCACTAAGTGGATTTTTTTTACAACCTCCAAGTCATTTATGTATAGTGTGAAGCTTGCAGACTGGCTAATAGTGCCAATCATGATAGTACAATAGTGGAAATATATCACACACAGATGATCCATTCATGGTATGGTTATAGAACTAACATCTTAATTGAAGCATTCCACTATCAAATTAAAACTGTTAGTTATCATGTAGTTATATAATTGGATTAGATTCCTGCTTAACATAAAATACAATGTCATTTGAATTGACTAGAGCAGCTGCCTAGATATAATATAAAATATTTGGATACAATGTGAACGGAATATTGATGGATATAGATCTACCAAATAATTTAATAAGGGATGACTCTATAATGTTTTTGTCTTCTGACAGTCGCTCTTATGCAAGTTAGTAACAATAGAGCACATTAGTGAAGGAATGGATGAGTCTGTGATGGAATTACAAATGCTTGGGAATATCTGCTATGGACAACTGACCTTTATAGAATTAAAAATGTTGTAATGTTTTGACATTTTGCTAATAATTTAACTGTTACACAAGGCAATGGCTAGAGCTTTGCTTTTAAGACTCACACAAGCCTTCTATGGATCTCTGTAAAAAGTCTCAATAGAAAATGAGGACATAGCGATATACATGAGTGGAAGTGGCTATTGTGGTCTGAACTGCTGAACTAATTATTGAGAAACTAACACATTACTTGACATCTCTTTTACACTGTGAATCTATTTGTCTGGAAACTTGTGAATGTTTTGGCATACATTGTCTCATTTGACTATCAGTGATAAGTATGTCCACAGATTTAAGAAAGAACCACTAGAAAGGGCTAATATAACCCTCCAAATGAATGGCTTATAGATGGAGTCCCACAACAGGGTGGACTGTAGTGGAAGATGGAGAGGAAATACAAGCACATGGCTGTTTACCCAGAGACAAGTCAGCATAAGAAGCAGAAATCAGAGCTCTTTTAGAAGCTTTAAAATTAGCCAGAGGAAAGATAGTGAACATTTATACAGACAGTCAATGTGCATTTGGCGTAATGTATGACTATGCAGGACCTTGAAGAAGGAGGGGATTTGTAACTTCAATGCGCATCTGATTCAATATGGAAAGCTCGTCAGAAAATTGACTGAGGCAGTAAAAGAATCTAAGGAGATTGCAGAGATAAAAATAAGAGCACATAGGATGGTTAAGACTCCAGAACAACTGGGTAACAGTCAAGTAGACCACGCAGGCAGGGATACAACCGACAAAAATAAGGAGGAACTGAAAGCAGGCGTGATCACATCACAAGGAGAAATTCCTGTGAAAAATGTTAGAGAATTACATATTACTGCAGAACAAGACTGGGAAGAGTGGAAAGGGAGGGATGAGATGACATTCGGTGAAAAGATGGGAAAGTGATAGCTCCACAGGGCACATTGTATATACTCCCAGAAATATATCACTACCACTCTCTGAGTAAAGAATCTACCTCTGACGTCTCCCCTATATCTACCTCCACTCACTTTAAAACTATGTCCCCTCATAATAGCTACCTCCACCCTAGGAAAAAGTCTCTGGCTGTCCACTCTATCTATACCTCTGATCATTTTGTACACCTCTATCAAGTCACCTCTCATCCTTCATTGTTCTAAAGAGAAAAGCCTAGGTCTCTCAACCTTTCCTCATAAGACCTTCCCTCCATTCCAGGCAACATCCTGGTAAATCTCCTCTGCACCTTTTCCAACGCTTCCACATCTTTCCTGTAATGAGGCGACCAGAACTGGACACAATACTCCAGATGTTTCCGAACCAGGCTTTTGTATAGCTGGAGCATAACTTCATGGCCCTTGAACGCAATCCCTCTCTTAATGAAAGCTAACACACCATACGCCTTCTTAACAACTCTATCCACCTAGGTGGCAGCTTTGAGGGAACTGTGGACATGAACCCCAAGATCCCCCTGCTCCTCCACACTGCCAAGAATCTTTCCGTTAACCCTGTATTTTGCTTTCAAATTTGTCCTTCCAAAATGAATCACCTCACACTTTTCAGGGTTAAACTCCATCTGCCACTTCTCAGCCCAGCTCTGCATCCTATCAATGTCCCTTTGTAACCTAGAACAGCCCTCCGCACTGTCCACAATGCGACCCGCCTTTGTATCATCCGCAAACTTATTAATCCACCCTTCCACTCCTTCATCCAAATCATTTACAAAAATCACAAATAGAAGAGGACCCAGAACAGATCCTTGTGGTACACCAATCATAACTGAGCACATATAAGCTTAACATGGCCTAGATGCAGACCAAGAATGCTTTGAAATGTACTGATACCACTATTGATCCTCACGGCCAATAGTGACTGGCAGCCTCTGAAACAGGGAGTGGGGGTACACAATACTTTTAAACAGTGGGCAGTGTAAACTCAGTTTGACCATCTATGGAAAAGAAAATGAATCAGCCTTCTAACTCCCCTTACCCCTATATTGTATTGTCCTTCAATGGTCTTCCTACAAAGATGCATCACCTCACACTTCTCATAATCTCATCTGCTAACTATCCACCCACTCCAGTGACTCGTCTGTATCCCTTTGGAGTTCCACACTGTCTTCCTCACAGTTTACAATTCTTCCACGTTTTGTGGACTTTTAATATATATCAGGAAAAACAAGGTACCAACACTGATCCTCTGGAATTCCAATACAAGCCTTCCTTTCATCCCAGAAAATGTCCATTGACCATTGTTTTACTATTTAACCTGTCCCATCTCACAACATTTTATGCTTAAAAGTTGGCCTTCTTCCATTCAATGCGTAGCTATCTTTTCGAAGCTTCTAAGGAAACTGTTTGTAACACCCTTTCAACTGTCATGTTCCAAATCTTACCAGCTCCCTGAATGTAAAAACAGTTCATTTGCTTTCCAGAGGTAACAAGGTGTAGAGGTGGATGAACACAGCAGGCCAGGTCGCATCAGAGGAGCAGGAAAGCTGACGTTTCAGGCCTTAGACCCTTGTGAATTAGTCTTAGTCATTTACCTCCAGTTATCGATCCACTGTAAGATTTTTTTTTGCTTTGTGGCCAGGTTTAGAGGAGCAATCATGAATTTTCAGAGCAGCCAAATAATATCTAATTTTTGTCACAACAAGTAAAATTGAGATAATACATAACCACAGCGCTCTAGTGTGTAAGAGACAGCAGATATAAGAAAGGCTCACTCTGTATGTCTGTCAGAATTAGTATGAGAAAGAGAAACAGGTTGAAGTGGCAGGCACTTGGAAGAAGAACTTTTCAAATTTATTCAGAGGATCTATTAAGGCCACCAGTTATTCCATTCTAATTGCCTTTGTGAAATGTGAATGACCTGCTAGGATGTTCAGAGTGAACTACATCATTGTGAGTCTGGGATTGTTTGGGGTTATACATTTGCCATGCTACTAAGCACAGCAGATTTCCTTCCCAACAGGTCTATTGAACTTGAGTCATTCCATAAGTTTCATGAATACTTTTCCAGTACGAGCACTTTTTGGTCTAGGGCCTCAGTATGAGCCGGCTGACTTATCTGACGGGTCAAAGGCTAGTAATCTAGATTTTATAAATGCAAATATTAGGCAAGTGTTCAGCAAAGCCAGCGTAGTATTAATAGGTGATTTTAACTTTAACATAGATTGGGAGAGGCAGAAAAGTACCTTTCATAAAAGTAGGGAATTTCTGGAGTAGGTCCAAATAGTTCCCTACAGCAATATATCCTGGATGCAACAGGGAACAAGCAAGATTGGATTTAGTAATAGGTAACAAGCCAGATTTAATTAACAATGTAATTGTGCATGAACACCTATCAAATAGTAATCATAACGTGATCGAGTACAATGTAGCATTTCAAAGAGAAAAGAATGAATTAGCTACTAGAAATTTATATTTAAGTCTGTTCACAGAAAACTGGGAGAACCTGCCAATGAAAAAACAACTGAAAAACAGTGGAGGATTTTTGAAGAAACATTTAACACAACACAAAACCAGTTATAACACATTGCGGAGCTGGAGGAATAAAGCAGGTCAGGCAGCATCAGAGGAGCAAGGATGCTGCCTGGCCCGCTGTATTCCTCCAGATCCACACTGTGTTAGCTCTGATTCCAGCATCAGCAGTTCTTACTATCTCTGAGTGAGTCGAAACCAGTTTATACCCCTGAGACGGAATGCTGGACTTCACACAAAAAAAACAGCCATGGATGACTGAAGAGATAAGGGACAGTATAAAACTAAAAGAAAATGTTTACGAAAATGAAAAAAATCAGTACAGATCCTGCTGAATGAGAAAGACATAAAGACCAACAAAGGGCCGCAAAGCAGCTTACAATAACGACTAAAAGAGATTATGAAAGGAAGCTTGAAAGGGACATCAAAATCAATAAGAATAAATTTATAGTCATAGAGCAGACAAAAAGTTTGTTAGGAGAAATGTTGGCCTACTAAAAAAGTTGGGCATATTGTCAATGACTGTGAGAAAATGGCAGACATGTTGAATAATTACATTGCTTCAGTCTTTACTGCAGAAAAGGAGGGTAACTTGCTGGAAATCGTGAAAAAATTAAAAGTGGATTAGTAACAAAGACTGAATAACTAAAAGTAAAACATCGGTAATGAGGAAATTAATAGAATTAAAGTGTGACAAATTACCGGACCTTACTGTTTCAACCAAAGTTGTTAAAGAAAGTAGGCATATTGTAGATGCTTTAACTTACAGAGTTCACTTGATACAGAAGTTGCCCTCTGGATTAGAAAATTGCACGTCATTCCACGTTTTAAGAAGAACAAAAGAGGATGACCAGGGAATTATGGCCCAGTCACTCTAATATTTGTGGTGGGGAAGTCTATAATTAAGGATGGGGTAACTGATCACCTTGAAATTTTTCAGTTAATCAAGAAGCATGACAGGTAGGTCATGCCTGACAAATCTCATTGAAGTTTTTGAATAGGTGACTAAGGTAATTGACAGTGGATGCTTTATGGATGTTGTTTATATGGACATACAGAAGGCATTTGATAAAGTCCCACATAAGTGATTGTTAACCATAGTAGAAGCCCACAGAACTGAGGGCAAACTACTGACATAGCTGGGAAATTGGTTGTGCGGCTGGCAACAGAAAGAAGGAATAATGGGTAGGTACTCAAACTGGGAGGATGTGAACAGTGGAGTCCCACAAGGTTCTGTGTTAGGGCCTCAGTTATTCACATTATTTATTAGCAACTTGAATAATGGCATAGAAAGTCATATATCCAAATTTGCTGATGACACAAAGCTAGGTGGCATTGTAGACAGTGTAGGTGATACCATAAAATTACAAAGGTAGGCTAAGTGAATGGATGTAACTGTGACGGATGGAGTTCAATGTAGACAAGTGTGAGGTTATCCATTTTCATCTATCCAAAAGGTTCTTTCTGGAATGAAGTTAAATACAATGGATGTTCAGAGAGACTTGAAGGTAAAGATGCATAAATCTCTAAAATGTCAGTAACAGGTGCAGACATTAATCAAGAAAGCAAATGGGATGCTTATCTTATTCTAAGTTAATGTGAATGGCGCCATGTATATACAGCGAAGGTACACATGCTTCACTGCATTTTTACATTGAATACACATGACAATAAATGATTCAATTCAATTCAATTCAATGGCCTCATTGAATAGTGGAACAGGTTTGGGGGGTGCCGAATGGCTGACTCCTGTTCCTATGTTCCACTCAAATAATGAAGCCTGGCAGATGCGATCCTCACTTTGAGGGACTGACAATGACAATCAGTAGTTTTAGATAAGATTAAGTCAGTCACTGTGAGCCAAACCTATAGGGATTGGTGCAAAGTGGGCTATAGCAAGATCTGTAATAAAACCAAATGAGAAATTCAATGAGGCCTATCTTGAACTGGGGACAATCGCATTGCATCTTTTACCATTAGCCGGGCAGTGAGGCAAGTTTACCACAAGGCAGTCGCAAGTTAAGGATAATTGTAGTATGTTAACTGCCTTATTAACATCCCAACTCACCTCAGTCTATTCACCTTCCTATCTTATCATACACAACAAACAAGCTAGATGTTGAAACATCTCGACATGGAAACCAGAACAGATAGCTGGTGAGTTCAACTCGCTGTTGGTTCTCCATGACAGCCACCAACCTGTTTATGGAGGCAACAGATGGCTACATGAAGTGCTGTGCTGCTGCAGTTTCTGGCCAATAAGGACCTTTGCTTCATATGTAGCTGTCTGCTTCTCTTGTTCTGTCCTGTGCATATGGATGAAGTGCCCTGATTGCTGATACTATAGAGTCCTCTCCTGCATGGGGATGAGTTTCTGGTAGTCCTCCAAATGCCAGCAGCCTGAGATATTTCTATGTTGGCCACTGGCAGAGCCTATTTTCAGGCCATGTTTTCTCCTGCAATGAGAGAAAGGGAGGGATTGCTTGAGGAGAAAGAACTGACACAGCTACTGGTGCAGATGGTTGATAGCTGGTGAGGCACTCCGAGTGAGCGAGTAGGCAATGCAGGGACCATACAGGGCTGGTGTGGGAATTTTGAGGGGGGAGGGCAGGGGTGTGGTGGAGGTGAGAGCAAATCAGGGAAGATGTTGAATGCAGTAGTGAGACTGGCAGAGTAAGTGACTTCATGGTTGAAGTGTACAGTAGGAGAGATAGAGTGAGCATGTTGTGGCAGAGAGAAATTTGGCACTTACCCTGGCACAGTGGGGAAGGTAATTGACCTTCTCATGGCATTGCTGGCCAATCCTTTGGATTGTTGAGATGGCACTCACCCATGAGGCAACCTTAGACCAGGTTTCCATGATGTAAGGATATGACCTTCTCTGTTGGTCCTCTGGGAAGAGAAATTCTGTCCATTGTACTGACCGCTTGACCGAGACCTCCAGAACCCTGTTGGAAAATTGTAGTGCCATCTTCTCCTGCTCTGACATGATGAACATATTCAGATTGGTATCTGAGACCCAGCAAGGCAGCTTCAGAGAACCAGTGCTCGCCTGGGTGCTCAATGATCTTTGAAAGATGGTACAAGTGCAAGGGATGCCAGTCTTTCCCCGGGTTTCTGCTGAGTGGCAAGTTGATCTGGGAACTGTGCAGCTAAGATGAGGACAGAGTTGGATATGATGGACATTCCAGGGCAGTGTAGGTCGTTAGTGAGGCAACTTCGGTACAGCCAAAATTTTCACTAGGCCTCATGGCAAGAATCCCTTCAGAAAAACTCCATGAAATTTGCACTTAGCCAAAAAAAAAATTCAACCCATTTTTTCTATTCCAGTCTGGGAGTCACTAGATAAGAATATTCATGGATATTCAATAACAAATCACATCACAATCACTTTCCAATTTTTAGTATTGTGTAGTCCAAGTTGGGTGTCACCGTCCTGATGTAAAGTGGAGCAAATGGCAATTGTTAAGTTCAGGTATGAACGGACCTGTCCAAACGCAGGTATGTAGAGTTAGGCCACAAATCAGCCATGACCTCATCGATTGGCAGAACAGGCTTCAAGAGCTGAATGGCCTACACTTGTTCCTGTGTTTCTAACTCCCTCTTCCAGAGAATCACATTTCAGTTTGCCATGATGTGGACTCTGACCACAGAGTCAAACTATGTTGACACTACTGTGTCAGTTTTCCAAGATCTTACACATGAGTCGGTGCAGTGTGCACACCAGTGGGACCTTGCATGCAGCTGGTGTATGTGAGAAGCTTCAGGACACAAGCTGCCTGTGATTTCTCGATATGCAGCAGCTATTGATTCCTGTCAGTGGCACAAGGTCCCTTAGGATTTCGCTGTCAAAATGGCATTGTAGATGTAGAGCATAACTGCTTCACGTACCCTAAGGGATCATTTACAATTACATTGTTGATCACTTCCAAGAAACGAAATAGAAGTAATCATTCATCTCCTCCATACGTTTTCCCACCATACATCAAACAAATACCAAAGAATGACATAACTTTAGACATGAAAATTAGAAATTGACTTAATTGAGGCAGGCAGGGTAACATTGGAAGGTGGTACAAGTTTAGGTTGGGTGTCCATTGAAGGCATTAACTTTTTCACTTTCTGAAGCTGAAATCTGTTTTGACTCTCAAGCATTTTATTTTTTCCAATCAATTAGTACCATTAAAGAAAATCACATGCCTCAATACATTTTAATGTAAAATAATTTCTGGGATCACTTGCATTTAGTTAAGTAAGCAGAATATGCACTTGTCACTTTACTTCCAACATTCCCATTTTGTTCATTCTCTTTATGCTGGAAATTATTAGAATCCTATAGTGAGCTCTTGCTCTCCATCTGTAACAGCAACATGAGGTGTTTGATTGATACTGACCTTAAGGGCACCTCACGACACATTTAGCCGCATCAATTCCACTCTGACTGATTTTCATTACAGGCTTGCCCTGCACCACAAGAAGTTTAATTATTTTTGCTTCATTCAGTTTATCTGAAGAAATGTGCTTATTTTCAGTTTACAGCATTAAATTGAGGTCCCATTACATTAGCTACTGAGAAAGGTCACAAATTTTAATGTGAAACTGCTTGACTTCGTACAGAAATAGAAAATTTCTCCAATTTAGAACTCAAAAACACCCATTGTAGAATGGCGATGTTAACATTACTGAGAGCTCCAAAACAAGTACAGTAATTTAATAATTAATGCACAATAAGGTGTGGAAAATGGATATCCTGCTACAATATATCAAAGATAAATGATTTGCAGAATGAAATTATATTGTAAATTATCTCTTTCTTCAATTTTTCAAAAGGCTCCCTAAAATCCACAGGGCAGTATTTTCAGAACAGTTTCCCTCATCTTCTGTCCTAACTTCAGTGGAAGATCAATGGGAATTCAATGAAATGGTGCAATGTTGTCTTTACCCCACTTCTAGGGAGATTACACTAAAGTTTCAGCGAAGTTATGCAGATAATTGCAGTACTTCAGCAGGCATTACTGGCATAGCCAAGCACTACCTGTAATTTTACTCACATTCCTGAAACCCCTTCTTTTCCTGCTTAGGTCTGATATCCAATGCTAATTTATATTAGGGACAATTTTAAGCATTAAAATTGTTATCTCAAGATTCATGAATATTACTTCCTGGTCTTTAATGAATAAATTGACCAAGATAACTGTAAAACTGTGTCGAGGGGACAGGATTTAGAGAAGGAATTCTAGGTTGTGGAGGAAAGTTGGCTGATGTCTGTACCATTCTGTGTCGAGTTCATGGAGAGGGAATTAACAATAAATTGCAATTAAAAAGCCACTTTAGTATATAAAAAGATGCCAAATTGTTTTACAAAAGGAAATCCCCTTAAAAAAAGACAGAATCTGAGCATCTTAAGCCGGGAAGGAAAGATATCACAAAACCAGATCGAAAAGATGAGATTTAAAAATGCTTTTGAAGGTGTGAAATCAAGTCAACATGGAGCTGAAGTGGATGAAGTGTGTTTAACACAAAATAGCATAAAATGGGAATACACAGATATCTAGTGTTGAAGGATTGAAATGTCATATAAAGTTCAGTGAGCTTGAACATGTACAGTGGAGAGAGGCCATGAAGTTGACCTGAGGATAGAAGCAAGTATTTTAAAACCAGCCTACTTTGTGAGGGAGAACCAGTGGAAGTCATAGAATGGTTTCAGTAAATAAGGAGGCCATTCAGCCAAACATGTCCATGTTGGCTCTCTGCAAGAGCAATTTAACCAGTCCCACTCCTCAAACCGTCCACATAAGATTGCAAATGCTTTCCCATTGGCTGTTTGTCTAATTCCCTTTTGAAAGAAATGATTGAATCTACCTCAAAACCCCATTTAGCCTATGCTTTCCAGATTGGAAACACTCAGCTCTTAAAGGAAATGCTCTTCTTCATGTTGCCTTTGGTTCTTTACCCAATCACTTTAAAATTGTGCACTCTGCTTCTCGATCCTTCTACCAATGGAAGCTGTTTCTCACTATCTGCTCTGTCAAGATCCTTCATTACTTTTAACATCTCAAATAAATCACCTCTCAACTTTCTCTGAGAGGATCATCTCCTGCTCCTCCAATCTTTCCATGTAACTGGAGTTCCTCAACATTACAACCATCCTCGTAAAGCATCTCTGCATTCTTTCGGAATCCTTCCCATCCTTCCTAGAGAATCAGATGCAATGTCCCAGCAGAAGCCAACAGTTTTTTGAAAGTTCATTAAAATTGTCTGGTTTTGTATTCTTTGCCTTGACTTATTAAATTCAAGGTTCCATATATTTTTTTTTCAATCTGCCCTGCCAATTTAGAAGACCTTTGCATTTATCCCTACAGATCTTTATATTCTCTTTTGAATTTTGCTCCTTAATTTATTTTGTGTCTCCTTATTCTTCCTAGCAAAAGTATCATGTTCATTCTTTCTGGGTGAAACTGTATCTACCACTGGTAATTCTTTGGACTTGTGCATAATACAGTGGTGTTCTGTAAAGCTCGGCTCTAGGGCCCTGCCTTTCTATATTGATGACTTTGGTCAGCAGGGCACAATTTCAAAATTTGCGAATGAAACAAACTTGCAAGTGTACTGAATTGTGAGGAGGATCATGCTAGACTTACATGAGGATGTAGACAGGTGATGGAATAGACAAAGAAGTGGTAGATACAGTTTCACCCAGAAAGAATGCTGTTAAATCTTTCATCAGTTAGAAGGGTTCAATTGTTGAATATGTATCTGTAAATCCCTAAATTCCTTTCAAATCACTGTCCTGATGGAACTAAAGGTTTTATCAGTGGAAGGAAGAGGTGACATTTTAGGTCACACAATGCATGTTAGGTGTAAGACCTTGTTTAGAATCTGTTTGTGTTTTAGTTTGGAGTCAGACTGGTTTTATTTCCAAAGTAGGAATTTATTTAAAAAATCACATTGACTGACTGTCTATTAATTATGTGTATTTTGAACAAAATAGAATGTATCTGCCAGTGCAAATTCACTCTGTGTGTGTGGGTGTGGGTGTGTGTGGATGTGTGTGTTGGTGCTTGCGTATGTGTGCGTGTGTGTGTCTGGGTGGGTGGGTGTGTGTGTGTGTG
>JAHRHZ010000264.1:17969298-17982944 GCA_024137785.1 Ginglymostoma cirratum
CCTAGACCTTTCTTCTTTTTCTGAAGAAGGGTCTAGGCCCGAAATGTCAGCCTTCCTGCTCATCTGATGCTGCTTGGCCTGCTGTGTTCATCCAGCTCTACATCTTGTTATCTCAGATTCTCCAGCATCTGCGGTTCCTACTATCTCAGGAGAATTACTTATTGCTTTTCATCTGCCCCAATGTTGTTTGTCCAGGAAAAATACTGCATTCTTTCCACAAACTGGGCCCAATCTTCGACAGCAGGATCAAATGAGTAAAGCTTCCCAAATAATGGCATTCTTCAAGAAATGCTTATCCCAACTCAAAGACAACTGTTGTGAATGAGTTTCTTCAGGAAAGTGCCTTACTCTTGTCGCCACTGAAATAACTCCACAGAAGCCAGAATCCCATCACCAAGTCACCCCTTATTTATACTTGGAAAGTCCTTGACTCTGGCACAGCCTCGTCAAAGCCAGCATCCAGAGTGTCAGCATCTCTAACATCTCTCTTATTTATCTGTCAGCCAGGGCTCCCTGATTATATCAGATTAACAGCCCTAATGAGAGAACTCGTATTCTTTGAGGTTGAGCTGGCTGACATTGTTACAATAACTACACTCACCGCCCCAAGGTCTGAGCCTTTCTTTAACATTTTCTTCCTAGCCTCTCAATCCAAGCCCACAACATCTAATCCCCCTCACCGGCATTTGGTAACTCGGCCCATTCAAAACCCTGGAATTACTTTGAGATCCTGGCTCCATTTGTCCTTCTTCTTTGGAGATTACCTGTAGTCCCAACAGTAGTCACAAACCTGGCACTGCTGAGACAATAACAATCCTATAATGTAGGGCCAGAAGTCTCACCTTGAAATGGTTTAAGGCAACTCCCAGTGTAAATGTCTACAGGGCAGCAGGCATTTTGGATCGATGGACTGACAACCAACTTTTCAGCCGGTAATGGTGAGGTGCAGGACTGTGGTGACTCATAAAACTGAGCCTCATTTCTTTCCATCCACTTGGCCTCTTTTAATTCCTTATTTCTTGTTCAAATGGGCCAGGCCAAACCCCTTCAAAATATATTAAAATAGTTTCGTTCCTAACATTTTCTTACTTTAAACATAGGTGTAAGATGTTGCGCTCCAGATGCAATTTGATTGGTCAAGCTACCAGATGTGAAGCAAAACACACTTTATTCAAACATTACAGTTAAATACAATTAAAGAAGAAATAAAGAAAATAATTGGCTTAGCTGTAACTCTATTGAAATACTTAATGAAATAATAAATCCAGTAACTATTGCTAAATAATTGTTCCAATATAGTAACACCCTATAATCATTGCCTTGACAAAGGCAAATTCAGAAGAACAGATTGTCTCATATGCAACTCTAGTGGTAAGAAGAGAACTCCCAGCTTTTAGCTGTAATTGAGAGAGGAAAATACAGCTTCCACATGTTCAAAATCCCAGAAACAACTGCTACTGAAACAAAAAATCTTGGTTCTGTGGAATTTTGACACGACCCATTCAGGCTGCTTCTATTGTTCCCACTTTTAAAAAAAAACCAAGACCTCATAAACTGTTCAGTGCCTCTGTGTGGACTGTTCACTGCCTCTGCCTTAAAACTGCTCTTCAAATAAAAGAACGAAATACACCTCTTAAAGACATTGTATTGTCACACTGTCATCTTATCATTCCACCTTAAACATTTCCTCTCTCAGTTTTGGAGTCCACCTAAATTCCTAACAATCCATCACTGAAGTTCTCCAATCTGATGAAAACTGAAAGAACTGCAGATGCTGTAAATCAGAAGTAAAACCAGAAGTTGCTGGCAAAGCACAGCAGGTCTGGCAGCATCTGTGAAGAGAAATCAAAGTTAACATTTCAGGTCCAGTGACCCTTCTTCAGAAATGAGGAAGGGTGGCTGGACCCAAAACATTAACTTTGATTTCTCTTTACAGATGCTGCCAGACCTGCTGAGCTTTTCCATCAATTTCTGGTTTTGTTCTCTGATCTAATGATCTGCTGACAATGTCTTAGGTTTGACTTCTTTGAAGAAGAAGTTTATAATTCTCCTCCATGCTGTTCCTGAAATTTTCTGAAGGATTTATCAATGCACTTCCTTTATACCCTCTTTCTGCATAAAATTCCAACCGATCCATCCTCATTTCTAAACTAACTATCCCATTCAACACAGACGTTGTGTGTTAGCTTCCCTCACCTCTAAGATACCTTCCAAATATTACTGCTGCCTTTGATTCTGCAATTGCGGCAATAAGGAATGCCCTCACTAAGGAATGCCCTTAAACATGCAATGATTTATGAGAACATTCAAAATTGGTGAGTTGGAAAAAATCAGCTGGTTCCTCAGACCCTTTCTTCAGCTTTCAGCCCAACCACAGCATTAAGCCAATTTGCTGACGTGACTACTAAAAAAAACAGATGATATGCAGGGAACAACTCTAACAGGGCTGATATTCCTTTTAGTTGCGGCAGTAAACTATTGACTAAGCTCAAAAAGGTACAAGAACATGTCCATTTCTCGAAAATGTACTGACATGCATCAGCTATCATCAAGCTTTCTCCTTTCACTCGGAAAACACTTAAAAGGAGTGGTTCAAAATTGAATATACATTAAACAGCCCAAAACTGAAAGTTAGCCGACCTCCATGATGACCACACAGCCCTGGTGCCTGCATAAGTAAATTCCACGGAATGGGTGCAAAGAGGAACCATTTTATCACCAAAATATGCAAATGATTAAGATTCCAATACTGCTGTGTCTCAATGCTATTGCCATCAAGAACAGTTTTGTATGGACAAGGGGAACCTCAAAACTATGATCACGCAACTGAAACCAATTTGTGATCAGAAATAGTTATTAACACAGATCTCGAACAGCAACTGATATCAGTCTGAGAGAAAAAGGAGAGAGCACAGAGGGAGGAGATCATGCCCAGCAAAAGGAAACCTATAAAATTCAATATGAGGCAGAAAGAGGAGCTATATTTGTACATGTAGATTTGTAGAACCAACCCAAATGTTCTTTATAAGGACTTAGAAACACAGTGTTGTGTTTACATGCCAAGGTTTGATGAAATTGCATCTCTTTGGCCCCACATCCATATAAAGGAACAGATTCTACCCCAATCGAGGTATGGGAATATGACTGCCAGAAGTAAACTATAGACAGGATTATACACAGAATTCCTAGCACTCAGCACGTCTCAGAGAGAAGAATGCTGATTAGGAAGGAGGAGTGAAGTGCACAGCAAAGTGAACTTGAATTTCCTTGGATTATGGATAAGTTCTACAGGTCCACAAGAAAATAGAAAGTAAAGCAAACCTTATTCAATTTTTTCCATGCGCACCTTGAATCCCAACAGTGGAGCCATGAATACTCATCTACTTAGGCTCAAATTACATTGCAGATAAAGTTATAACTTGCATATTAAACCAGTGTGCACTGGGTGCCCTGATCACCAGCAATTTTTAATTGCAGGTATTGGGTAAGGATTTGAGTAAATTGCCATGGAATAACCTTATGATGATGTCATGAATTACTTGCTACCTGGCTTGAATAGCACAGTGTATACAATTAAGTTAGATTGAAAAGAGATAGAGTTGTAGACAATAATCTCTCAATGACAAAACAATAAGCTCTGTACCTGGCATTTCTCACATTACCATGTTTAGTTATATATTGTGTTAATGTGCACTGGAAAGAGTTTTGCAGAGGTCTAAGCTGGGTCTTGACATTTCTTCTTCCTTGACCAGTCTATTTAGAACCCACACTGAGGTGTGAGCTAAAAATAACCCAACAAATAAGAAGAGAAGGTAAATCCACTGCTCCTTTTTAGCTGTCCTTATTTTTGTTGGGTGAGGTAAGTTAAAATTATTGCAGACTTTTGCTTTGTTTGCATATTTCTTCTTTTTATTTCTCTCCTATTCTGTCTGTTGGTTGCCAAATGACAATCCATTCTAATTCTGCCTTTTCCTCCTTCCTGCACAACATGACTCTTTCAATGAATCATTCAGGGTTTAGCTGAATCATCTGAACAGTGATGTTTTTATTGATTTATGAACACTCTGGACTCTGTATCACTGAGAATTTCTTCACATTTTTAAAGAAGTCATGTAAGAAATAGAGCTACCTTTAGGAGAATATGCAGATCAAACATCATTTGATGAAATATTAAAAACAAAGCCACGGATGAATGAAAAATAAGGTGAACCTAATATTTTGAACAAATCAGCTTTCAATCAATGAAAGGTACTAAAAAGTAGAAGAAGAGTCGAGCTTGAATTTGGAATGCAAGTGTCACTGATGAAAACTCCGAACTAAAACAGGTGGAAGTTTAAAGAGACAAGTCACCGAGAGGAGACTACAACAAAGACATATCCCAGAATACAAGCAGCAGCAATTAAAGTTTGAAAGCAACTGAAACTAAATCTAAAAAAATGTGATGGAGCTGAGAGGCAAAATTTTACTTGCACATCAAAGTGAGAAAAAAAACTGCAGGTGCTGGAATCTAAAATAAAAGATGAATGCTAGAAACAGTTGGCAGGTCAGGTAAGACATCTGAAGGGTGAGAAAGAGAGTAAATGTTTCAGAGTGATGGCCTATCATTTGAATTGGAAAAAAGTCAGCAATGTCTTCACAAATGCTCTGGCTTCACAAGCTCTGCCTCATTTGTTGAATATTTCCAGGATTTGCTGTTCCATTTTATTGGGTGATTTCTTAATTTCTAATGGTCAGAGCTATTAATGTTTGATAAACTGTCTTCTCTTTGGCAGATGGTGCAATTATGGTGCTATTTTTCGAATCAACCTATTTCTAGATGTTATTACACATCCCTGGAGCAAGTGGGGCTTGAACCCAGGCCTCCAGGTTGAGGGGAAGGGACAATATCACTGTGCCCACAATTATATTGTACACAAGTTACATACAGATTAAATATAAAATAAAATTCTCATGCTTTCTTCAGGAAATGCAATTCCACACTAACTTCAGAATAATCCAAGCAGAACCAGTATGGTGTTCATATTTACCACAGTAACAATTTTAAGTGCTTTCTCAGTGAGATTGTCGTGTGTTCAAATTTTTAAACAATTCATTCACAAGATATGGTCTTTGCTGGCAATGCCAGCATTTGTTGTCTGTCCCTAATTGTTAAGAGAGTCATATGTAGCCCAGACCAGGTGAGAAGAGCAGTATCTTTCCCTAAAGGGCATTAGTGACGCAGATATATTCTTCCAACAATCATCAACAGTTTCATGAACATTATTAGACTTTTAATTCCAGGTTTTTTTTATTGAATTCACATTCTACCACCTGCCATGACAGGATTTGAACAAAGATCCTCAGAACATTACCTGATTCTCCAGATAAATAGTCAAGTGATTAATACCAATAGGCCATCACTTTTCCCAAATAATAGCTATTTTCTATTGTGAATTAGCTTCACAAAGAATGGAGTTGAGATTACCCAAAATCTAATTGAGATCCTTGGAATAGGCAAAGAAGATAAAATGCATTCTCATATCCTCAGTGAATGATGTTTTCACACAACCTGTGCTCTGTTTAGCTTATTTACATGCAGCAATTTAGGAGGTTAATTAATTCAGTGATGATCAGTAGATCAGATAGAATAATTCAAATCATCACCAAATTTCACCCATCTGATTAATATTTTATATTCACATCCGTGAGCACAGAATCAAAGCTAAGACTGAATGGTAAATCTTTGAAATGTGTCAAATCAAAGACTTCAGTCAGGCTTATAGCATTATTATAGCTAAGCTTCAATCAGGCAAGAATTGACTGTTGTAATACCGAGCCAGTTCCAAATTAGTAACTTACAGGGTCCATGTACATAGAGCAAAATATTTCTTCATTGTACCTTCTAAAGGCAAACAGAAAGGGTAGACTGCACTGAAACAGGAAGAAATGCTACAAATCATGATGCCATTAGTCATAAATAAACAAGAATCTGGTTTTGCGATTGTTTTTCTCACAGGTCTGTTTCCAGTACATTCAATTTATTAGTATTTTATTTCTTTCATATTAATGACATTCTATCATTAATCATTCTGCTATTAAATTGTGGATTTCCTTACTGACGTTTTGTGGTGCAATTATCTACGCTTCAGTAATTCAAATTATGACAAGACCCACAGGATTTATAGCCTTTAAATTTAGCCTTATTTCTTTAGCATTTCTTTTGAATAATAAGGAAAGGAATTTAAGGGAGAGAGTAAGCAGAGGAAAAGCAATGTAAAATGCTTTCCTTATCTTGATATATTTTTATAAGGCACTGCCTTTGAAGAACTTGTAGGTTTTGGAAGGTTTTTCACATTGAACATTGAAAGGACTGGCCACCCCATGGAGACTATCCTTTCTACAGGACAATTCCAAGACCTGGTCAGTAAACAGCTCTGTAGGGAGTATCGTTAACTGGTAGGCTTTCTGGATCCTGTCTTCTTTACAGGATAATCAAAATCAGGAAACTTCTGCATAGGTTGAGCACTGCTGTCTACTAGTTCCTCATTACGCACCTAGGACAGGTTCCCTGTAGCACTGCAGAACTCCATTTTTAAAGGAGAGAAATGATCAGTAAACCCATTGCAGCTCATATCAGCACTGCAGTTATCAACTGAATAATAATGCAATGGCAGCAGTCAACTTCTATAGACCAGACTGCCTTTGATTCTTTGTTAAGGAAGCAACCCATGAAGGTAAGCACCAAAGATAACTTTTTAATTAAAAAATATCTACAATCATTGAAACCTGAAATTTTACCACCTTTTAAGGGCAAAAAGTGGGGCTGTTCTGAGACCAATATGCTAATTTAAGAAATACCACAGAACACAAAAATTCTTGTCACAAAATAGTTTTACAGTGGATTTATGTATTTATAAAAGATCCCTTTTATCAGCACTGTGCAATTCTGTGCTGTTCTTAAACCTGCCATAGTGCACTGCCCAAGTGTGACCTGAAGTTGTAGCTGCCAGCAGTACTTGGTTAAACCATGGAATCAAGAAGCCTTGGGATTTTAGAGTTCCAAAGATGTTCTTCAGCAGTCTGTGTCATTTCTGCAAATATACAGGCAATCCAGTCATGTATTCTAGCATCCTCATGAACAAATATTTGAGTGGCTAGCTGGCAAGGTAACAGATGTTTTTTATTAAGAGAGAAGATAGTGAGAGTGAACTCTAGTGACAATGTTTGAATCGAGCCATGCATCTGAGAGCACACCAAACATCAGAAATGTTGTGCAGCAGACTGCAAGTGATGGTGTCCTAAAATCTGGGTTCCAAATGGCACCAAAGATCTGAAGGACAGTGACCAGTTCCTGCATTTTGGATGCAATAAGCAGTCTGGAGATCTCTTTGCCAGTAAATAATTATAAATGTGCCCGATCCTCCAAGTAGTGCTGTGTTGTGTTGAATCTTCTTAAATTCAAATGCCTGCAGGGGAAAGCTATGGGGCAGTCATAGTTTTGCTGGACTAGTAATGCAGAAACCCAGATAATGTTCTGGGGACTAAGATTCAAATCACATCATGGTAAATGGTGGAATTTGAATTTTTAGAAGTGTGGAATTAAAATAATGATGATGAGCTTAAAACCATTGTCAGTAATTATAAAAACCACCTGGTTCACTAATGCCCTTTAGAGAAGGAAATCTGCTGTCCTTACCTGTTCTGGTGTACTTATGCCTCTAGACCCACAGCAATATGATTGTTGCTTAACTGCTTTTCTGAAAAATGCCTAACAAGCCATTCACTCTACTTCTGACAAGTGCTTCTGAGGATTTGCTGTACCCTACCACTGTATTTGAACTGTTTATTTTCTGAAATGACTGGGAATACCCATTCAATAAGGTTGAGAAAGACCTTTTTCACTCTTTGAGAGTTGGCTGATGTGTCAGGATCTGCAGATGTCGATTTGGCTGTCCCCTCTCATCTAGGGCTGATTTTGGTCTTTGGGTCGTCTCACCGAGGTGGTCTCTTTGGAGATGAAATTGAAGGAGATGCAAAGAGCAGAGAGATCTAGGGCTCCAAGTTGCCCCTTTTATTCTCCTCTTCATGATACTGTGGCCTGTACTTAACATCAGCATCGAATGGGGGGTGTATGAAGATGTGATGAAGAGATTACTTTCCATATTTGGTGGTTGCAGGGCATGGTTCTGAACCTTCAAGTGTTAAGTGCTGACCTTGTCACACTGTGCCTCTGGCATCCTACTGAGCTGGGAGCCACCAGGTCTGTGGAACATTCTCCTAACAGAGAAGGTTCACTGGGGGTGGAAACAACAGTTTGCTCTGAAACAATATGGCAGTTAGCACCTGGCCAGGCAGTTCCAGGCCTGTGTGGTTTCTACAGAGAAGTTGATTGTCCAAGGCCTGGCTGCATGAATACTGCCTGTTCCAGCTCTGCAGTTTGCAAGTTGCAGAGTCTGACTCTCACATTGGCTTTCACACTTCCAGTGTTTATCCATGCTCACAAAAAACGGTCAATATTTCTTTAACACTCCTGGAGATCATGGGTCACCTGACCACATTGTCTGACAGCACAAAGTGGTTCTGAGATAAGAACAGTCACCGACACAGGAAATTGAGTGTCATCTGTAGAGATATGGAAGCTGACTTACACCAGTCGACGATGCCATTGATGGACAGCATGTAGATGACAAGGAGAAGATGATCAACAATAAATTCTTGCAGATAGCGGGAGGGAGGAAAGAGAAGCAGTTGTTGGAGGTGTACTGTCTGTACCTAGATAGAGAGGAGAAAACCACAGTGCTGGACAAGACAAGAGAGATGGTGCAGGAATATGGCCAGCAACTGGATTGATACAAACCACCTCAATGCTCCTAGTATGGAGTGGGGCTGGAAATGATCAGGGTTACTGTTTCTAATTATGTATCAGTGATTCCTGTTAGAATGTAGTCTTCTGACAGTATTGAGTGCAGTAAGATCTCAGCTATGGTGACCATCTGTAGGCTGCTGAACCTCACAGTGTGAGCTTACAGATGAACAATGGAAGATTGAGATAGCAGATGCCAGCCACTGCCCCTTCAACCAAATCACAACAAGAATTAATGTCTTAAGCAGTAGGGAGAAGAGAAACAAGAGTAATCGGGAATGAATCTAATATTTATCAACACAGACCTACACAAGACTTTTGAACTCATATCCTTCCTACATTTGTTATATAGATGTCAAACTAAGGAGAGGAACAGGAAATGGTTATGTACAAATACTATCAAAATTACTATAATAAAGTTAGAAATAGTCAAACACATCCTTCAGTATCCAGTCAATTAGGATGTACTAATATTTTAATTGCTTATATTAAAGTAGCTAACTCAATATCCCCGAAACATTTTCAAAGGCGCCGGTCAATACATGGGTTATTTCAGGCCTTGTCCATGTGATTTGTGTCTATAAGTAATGGTGCTCAGCATTCAATGATATCCTCTTTGTTCTTGATAAGAAAAAGTTAATTTCCCTTTTAGGTAATTGGTGCTGACATCAATGAGTCATCAATTTCCACCCCCATTGAATAACTCAAAGTATGAGCACAACAATACTGAATAGATGGGTCTGAAATTACATCATTATGACTAGGACAAGGAAAATAGATATGATAGCCAGCATGTATGCCAATGGAATTTTTCTTACCTTAAAGTTAGGATCATGCTCACCATTTATTTTTAGATAGCATGCTATTATTTCTGGGTGAGCATGACAATGAGATCTTCTCAGATGGTTTGGCTTTTCACTCCCCTCATCTAAAACTCTTTCATTTCTTTTGGTGAAAAATAAGTGCCCCATTTAAGCAATGTCTCAGTTCTCAACAGTGAGGATTTCTTCTTCCCCAATAATGCTTGTCTATTTTTATTCTTCTTCAGATTTGTTCTGTATGCCATTTGGCTCAAAGATATTCTGATAGGATGTTTTGATAAGCACTGAGGAAAATCCAGTAGATCTTCTGAATACCATTGGAACAGATCTGACCAATGGTAATCCGATGAAAGATCATCCACTGTCAGTGGGTTTTGTGGCCAAACTTCCAAGTCTGGCCAGATCTCTCCACCACAGGAAACTGGCTCAGAGTCCACTCAGCGCAGGATCAGCAGTGCAGAGACCAAAACACAATACCATTTCAGGGCATTAGCTGTCATATTCCAGTAAGTGAAATGTTTAAATGTCCCAAACCCGCTGAACAACCAAGAGTTACAATTATCAAGGCAGTAACACTGAACAAATTATTGTAACTATGAGTTAACAAGTCCTCCACTCCTGATGGATTTTATCCTATAGTCTGAAAAGAAGTAGCCAGTGAAATACTTGATACATTAGTTTTAATTTTCTAAAACACATACAATTCAAGGAAGATTCCTATAGATTGGAAAATAGCTTACGTAATACCTTTATTCAAAATGGAGGGAGGCACAAAGCAGGAAACTACAGGCCAGTTGGCTTAACATGTGTCATAGGGAAAATGTTAGAAGTTGCTATTAAATAAGTTATAACAGGGCACTTGGATAAGTTCAACATGATCAGGCTGAATCAATAAGGTTTTGTCAAAGGGAAATCATATTTAACTAACTTATTGGAGTTCTTTGAAGAAATACCTTGTGCTATAGATAAAAGGAGACCCAGTGGATGCATTATATTTAGATTTCCAGAAGAAATTTGATAAGCTGGCACATCAAAGGTTATTGTGTAAAATAAAAGCTCATGATGTTGCATGTAACATCTTGGCATAGATAGAAGATTGGCTGGCTACCAGGAAACAGAGTAGGAATACTTGGGTCCTTTCAGGCTGGCAGGAAATCACAAGTGGTATGCCTGCTGTTTAGTTCCTCCTTAAACAAGTTAGATAACTCCAACCAGAATGTTATGAATGAATTTGCCCAGGTATCCTACAGTACTGAAGCAGTAAAAATCACTATTAACACAAGTGGTACTTATCATAGAATCATAAAATCCCTACAGTGTGGAAACAAGCCATGCAGCTCTTCGAGTCCAAAGCAACCCTCCGAAGAGCATTCTAATGTAAACAGTCTCAACTTTATCAGGAAACAAGTTACAACAGCCTTTAAGACGAAACATTCATTCTGTAATATTATTTGGCCCCTTAAGCTTGCAATACTTTCTGAGTCTCTTGTAGACTTATGCAGTTAATCTCTCTTTGTCTGCCCCTGTCTGGGATTGCGAAGTTCTCTCTTTCTCTCTTCCTCCCTCTCTCTCCTTCTGTCTCTCTCTCTCTGAGACGATCAGCAGTTTCTGCCTTTTGCCACGCCAGTCTCCGTGGAAGGTCTCCTCCCAACCTATTTTTATACCTTTTCCCCTAACTTCTGGATCTTTCTATAGCTTTAACCAATCAGGAGATCCTCCTTGATGGCTATTGGTGATTTGAATGGCTTTGTTAATCATTAAATGTCCTCTTAGTGTCTGGTTCTTGGTGGCTACTATGCATCCCTTCTTTACCTAGTTGATGAGACATGTCTATCATGGATGAATGTTGACAAGATGTGTCCTTTACACTATGTTAATGTCTTTCGGGCTAGTTGCTGTTTGTATCTGGTTTCTGGGTTTTGTGATTTCAGAGTTTTACTTGGCCAACGCACCTAGCATTCCTTACTGAAAACCAAAAATGCTGGAAATCACATTAGGTCAGGCAGCATCCATGGAAAGAAAGAAAGCAAACATTTTGAGTCAAGGTGACTCTTCACCAGAGCTGACATAAAGTGTGGAGGAAGCAGCATTTATGCAATAGTGGGGAGGTGGTGAAGTGCTGGATGACAAAGGAAAGGAATAGTACAAATTAAGTGATCAGGAGAGAGGACATGGTGACAGAGAATACACCAAGTAAAGCTAAAAGAAAGGGAAGAAGTTGGAGTGAGGTCACAATCTGAAGGTGTTGGACTCAATATTAAGTCTTCTCTCCCCTCCCCCCACTTCAGTGGGATTGTCTGTTCTTTCCAGTTTGGCAGTTAGACTCACTATTGTTCTGCCTTTCTCACATTCCAGTCACTTAATCTGAACTATCAGCAGGCTTTCTCCACATACCTTCTCCCCAACTATTTCTAGCAATCTGGTAGGAATCTGTGTTGGTGTTGTACATCCAGAGGGAGTGAGTGACAGTTTTCAGCTAGGGTTGGATCTTGGCTTTGGGTGAGGTGAGCGTGACTGTGGGGTTAGTTTTATAGTTAGCCAGGAGTTACAGCACATCTGAACCTCTTAATCTTTCCTGGCTAACTATTAATGTAAGTAAGTCACAACCCTTCCAAACATTGAGTAGTTGGAAATTAAAGCTTCCTGGGCAATGACAACATAGTGAGTGCCTTGTGACCTTGAAGAGGTGCTGAAACATATCTTTCAGCATGCGGCATGTCTGCAATTATACTGTGCCAGGGGTGTGGGGCCAACACTTGAACAACCATAAACAGGAAACAAAGCCAGTCTAAAACTGAATTGTTTCTGTAACAATGGCTGGTTTGATACAATGGGGGAGGTGATGGCCTAGTGGTACCATTGCTGGACTGTTAATCCAGAGGCTCAGATAACGTTCGGGAGACCCGGGTTCAAATCCTACCACAGCAGGTGATGGAATTTGAATTCAATAAAAATATTTGGAATTAGGAATCTGATGATGACCACAAATCCATTGCTGATCATCAGGGGAAAAACCCATCTGGTTCACTAATGTCCTTGAGGGAAGGAAACTGCCATCCTTACCTGGTCTGGCCTTCATGTGACTCCAGACCCACAGCAATGTGGTTGACTCAAAAGCTGTTCTCTGGGCAATTAGGGATGGGCAATAAATGCTGCCTAGCCAGCAATGCTCTCATCCCATTCATGATTAAAGGAAAAAAATGCCATGCCCCACTCCATTAATTTGTTGAATGATCCTCAAGGAGTTAGTTCAATGAATATTTTCTTCAGTTAGGTTAATGAATAGCAGCCTGACGTTGGAAGGTGCAATTGGATAAACAGAGTGCTGCTTGGTTTCTGCCCATTATGAAGTGCAAGTGCTTTCGCAGAGGATGGCCTTTCAAACAAGACAGTTTGACAGATTTCATGTTATATTGTTGGAATGATTTCTTAAGTGTACACCTCAAGGAGTACAAAAGGACAAAGGAAGCAACTGCTTCAATGTAATTGTCTGTATCAAGAAAGATTTCCCATTGGAACACAAATAACTTTAGCATTTAAAAGGAATAATTGAGTATCGCCCAACTCATTTGTTAATGACAATTAAAAAAGTATTGAATCAAAATAGTATGACAATAATGCTTCATGGTTATTAAAGTTTTCAGTGTGCTACTTCAGCTAGGGCTTTTATTTCAACACATAAAATACAAATTTAATGAATTATGAAAGTAAAGCTGGAATTCTGTAGTACTCTTCGGTGTCTGGAAGAGAACAGCTAGCTGACATTTATGTGTTAAACTTCATCAAAAATTCCCAAGGACTTGGGTTAAACTTTGGATACTGGGGATCAGATCAAGATGGTGGTACAGGTCAGTAACAATCTCCCTGTGAAACAAAGCCTCCAAAGCCATTAGAGATAAAAGGTACTGCAGATGCTGGAGAATCCGAGATAACAAGGTGTGGGGCTGGATGAACACAGCAGGCCAAGCAGCATCATAGGAGCA
>JAHRHZ010000264.1:17983344-18061774 GCA_024137785.1 Ginglymostoma cirratum
TGCTCCTATGATGCTGCTTGGCCTGCTGTGTTCATCCAGCCCCACACCTTGTTATCTCCAAAGCCATTAGACCTGGCTGAGGTAGACGTCGGGGAAGTGTCCCTGAAAACACTTGGTGGATACATCTTTTTGCTGAACATCCTCCTCCTTCTCCTCCTCTGTGCATGCAACTTCCCTTCTCAGCTACTTTTTGTCCATGTCCCTTTCATGCTGCAGCCCAAGATAGTCTGAAACTATTCCTTCAATTTTTTTTGACTTCCTTGTCAAAGACTGGTATCACTTCCTTCTGAATTCAAACAGCTTTTCTGAACTGTTCCTACAAAGCTGAACACAATACTTCGACTCACTCTGTTACAGCAAAAGAAAACCTGAAGCACCTCAACTGAAGGTGTGACGTTTAAATCCCTTTAATTAGTGAGCGGCCTCTCATTTGACTGAGTGTTCAAGCATTAACAAGACTGGGGCATGGTGACTTATGGTTAGCACTGCTGCCTCACAGCGCCAGGGACCCAGGTTCAATTCCACCCTTGGGCAACTGTCTGTGTGGTGTTTGCACATTCTCCCTGTGTCTGCGTGGTTTTCCTCCGGGAGCTCAGGTTTCCTCCCACAGTCCAAAGATGTGCAGGTTAGGTGGACTGGCTATGCTAAATTACCCGTAGTGTTCAGGGATGTGTAGATTAGGTAGGTTACAAGGGGGGTGGGTCTGGGTGGGATGCACTGAGGGTGGGTGTGGACTTGTTGGGCCGAAGGCCCTGTTGCCACACTGTAGGGATTCTATGATCTTCTATGATCTACGATACCAAATAATAATCTTGACATGTCAGAGCATGATTTGATGCTGGTGGCTATCACAATCTGACTATACAACACAGCCATTCACTCCCCTTATAAACGTGAAGTGTCATCTGGGCTACAATGGAGTTATGAAGAAGCTTCTTAACCACTGTTTTCAGATGCCTGAGCATCTGTATTATCAACACCAGCAGTGCCAGGAATCAAACACACGTGCACACACACACACATGCACACACCCTTCCCTATGCCTCACACAAGTCCCCAGTTACAACTCAACTGGACAATCTGTTCTCAACCTCTTATAAAATTATTGTTAGTCTGGTTATGAGGAACTAAATGAAGTTACCCAGGTCACCGTCTTCCTCCTCTCTGTGCTTTCCAAAACAGCCAATTTTGAAGCACTACCTTTGGAAAGTAATCAATATCTCACAACACACAGCCTTAGGGGTTGGCCTACCTAGAACCTTTGAATGATTCCTGCTAGTTTAAAGCGTTCTTAATTCATATCTGGGGTAGGGAGATTAATTTTTTTACCATCCAGTTGCTTATGCCCAGAATGAAATTTGAAATTACCATTTTCTTTGTGCATCTATGAGTACTGAATTTGAAAAAAAATTACTCCAGTCTGAATTTGCAAATTACTCTAGTGTGGCAGCTTTGTTTTAGCACATCAGTGCCTTTGACAACATGTTGTCTCAGACCAAGGCATATGTTCTGTTAATTGTGGATCTGCCATCCATGAGTTTCCCAAACCTCAACTGAGTATATCCAGGCAACTTCAGAAACGAACAACCATGCACTCACTGTGGAGATGTCCCAAAGCTATATGTACTGCCAAGCTGACAGACAGGTGAAAGCTGCAGCTGGCAGTCCTTCTACAAGACTGACTCCAAAATTTGTCAGTGAGGTTTAGAGTCCCAGAAAATGAGATACTTGCGCACTAATGCATGTTTTAATGAAACACCTTACTGTGGGCACAAATACTAGTGTTTCAGTTTGAGCTTTTATATTCTCTTTGAACAATAAACTAATTGCAGATTAAAACTCAAAAGCAAAAACAATCACATTCAAAGGTTTTATACTTAAAGACCAGAGCAATAAATTCAGGAATTACTCAGAACTATGGGATGTGATGAAGAACCTCCCAGTGAAAATACAAACTAGTTATTAATGTCATTATTTATTGAAAGTGATTTTTAAAAATGAGAATAAAAGACTTTTTTCCTTTTAATGGATTGTTTGATCCATTTGAATGCCAATCCTCTTTCTTCCATTTCCCTTGATATCTTGACAATACGCCTTGAATATCTCTCATCAAACCATTATTCATGTATAAGCCATCACAATGAATGTTGATTGGCTATTCAGTGTGGAAGAACATGGCAATCCCACTCATCTTGAAAACCTACATCGATACACTCTCTGATTGTCACTGGATGGTAATTAGTAGAGAAACTGTTTTATTCTCTCCTACCACAAGGACAAAGGCACCAGTTGTATTGCCACCGCAACTACCTTGACTGAGATCAATGAACTTAAAGTAGATTTCTGTTGAATCTGGAAATTATGAATCTCTTGGTCTCAGCTACTCTTTAGATAAATTAACAAAATGATATTTGGAGGTACCAGGGAGGTTTTGTAGAATAGTCTTTAGTCATAGCAAGCCCGAAGCTAATACAATGTCATTACTAAAATCTCCAACTACTCTTTGAACCTTGCTGGCCGCTCTGTCCCTTTTTTTTTAACCTATCTGCATTCTGGTTCATACACTGAAGAACATTCAAGTTTGATGGTAACAGGTCATCAACAGGTTCAAGGTTAGAGGTGGAAAGTTTAGGGTAGAAATTCAAGGGAAATTTTTCACAGAAAGGAATGGCAGGTGCCTGGAATGTACCGTCAGTGGAGATTGTGGAAGGAGGCATGATACCAGAGTTTAAGCCATACCTCAATAGACTCACGAACAGGAGGGAAACAGATACTGCGCATGAGCAATAAGAATGACAGAATTATAGAATCCCGACAGTGTGGAAGTAGGCCATTCAGCCCATCAATTCCACATTGACCCTCCTAAAAGCACCCCACTCAGATCCACTCCCTTATCCTATCCCTGTCATCCCGAATTTCTCCTGGTTAATCCACCCAGCCTCACATCCCTGGACACTACAGCCAATTTACCATGCACAATCCAGCTAGCCTGCACATCTATGGACTGTGGACTAGAGCACCTGGAGAAACCTAGGCAGACACCGGGAAAATGTCTGTGCGGAGTTGGCACAGTCTCCCAAAGGTGGAATCACACCCGGGTCCCTGGTACTGTGAGGCAGCAGTGCTAACCACTGACCCACCGACATAAATAGGGTTAGGAATCAGCACAGGTTTGGCAGGCTGAACAGCCTGTTCCTGTGCTGTATTGTATTGCATTATTGTATAGTAATTATGGTATGTTGTGTAGTGCTTCTCAAACTAATACATGTTTCTCATATTGTTGGTGTCACTATTTTCTGAAAGTAGTGGAGCATGCATTCCAGCAGATTAACCCATTAGATCATTTGTGATTAACATCTGTCATAATTCTTTCTTAGCAAGTCAAAGATAGTAAATGACTAATTAAGTTATGGGATTTCTAAAATGAACTCTTTCGACCTTCAACATATAAATTGAATGATGCCAGGTAAGAAATCTTAGTCATCTTTTAATTGAATTTGCCTATAATGCTCTGAACAATTGGAGAAGATTTAACCTCTCACACATGACACTGCTCCTTCAAGCTCCACACCAATGGATACGTTATAGAGGTAAAGTTGTGTTGAGTTCACTTTTGGTCATTTGCAGATGACCATCATTAAATCTACTTTGAATGTACAAATTCATTTCTTCTGCTATGGTGAGGATATATTTTATTCCCTGCTTATCTGTAACTGTGTCTTACTCCTGTCCCCTTCTGGAAGTGACAGATTGTTTTACAGATGTTGAGGGGTTTTTTTTCAAATAACTGGGTACAGCCTGTGCAGGTGAGGTTTCCTTGCACCACAGCTTTGAAGTTGACTCTTGGTATCTGCTGTCTGGCATGCTGTCTGTACTGGCTTCTCATGTGTGTCTGTAAGGTTTTGTACCTTGAAAAGTGCATGATTTCTGCCGATCTCTTGTGACAAGGTTAATTTTCTCCTTTTCAGATTGATCCTTGTTGATTCCACTTCTGCTTCACTCAACATTCTTATGTTTCTCCTTCAAAGCCAACTCTTCTTTGGACTATAGTAAATCTGACAAAGACTCATCAGTAATTTCAAAACCAATCCTCACGCTTATGAATTCTGACTACAGTCGAATTCGACTAGAAATTAGACTCTAGTTTGGAAGCAATTCTGTATTTTAAGAACTGTTTTCTCCAAGATGTATAACGTTCTACTTGGTCTATCTTTTAAATTAAATCTTCCTGACAATATTACTACTGCTATTTATTCCAGTGTGATGATTTATTTTTCTTACTTTAACATTTTTCAATTCTTGAATGACCCAGTAGTGTTTTATTCTCTTTGCCTGAAAGACTTTTCAAATCTGTTGTATAGCAATAATGCTTTATTTTCTTTGTCATAAAAGATTTTTGATTCCACAGGAAAGCAAAGCTTTTTTTAATTCTCCTTTCTTTGAAGTGTTTTAACTCTGCAGTCTATTGACGCTGCTTCCCTGCACTGCAGTATTAAAGCGCTTTCACGTGGAGAATTCCAGCCTTCTGCAGCCAAACTTCTGCTGTTTGCAAGTGAATGATTCCACCTTTTCCATGGGGAATATGGATGATATCTGCTTTTTACAGCCTAATGAATGAATTCCATCCCCCTTAATGGCTTTACCAAATGATTCCTGCTGTGATGACCATTCTCTGAACAGTTTTACTGAGTGAATCCTTTGCTCTATAATATGAATTCCATTCCTTTAATAGATTTCCTGAGATGAATCACACTGTCTATGGAGCCACAAATAATTGCCATTGTCCTACTGTCATTTCCCAGGTGAATCCCACTGATGGTGGCTTTTATGAATTCTTCCTGCTTTTACCAGTGATTTAAGAAATGGATCTCTTTCTCTTACTGTAGCCTCAATTTTCTCCTTAAAATCTTCTTCCATTGGACTTTGGCTGTTTAGATGTCTAAGTTGCTCCAATATCATTTTAATTCTGGCTTTATGACATTCCCAGGGCCACAACGTTGTTTTAAAATTTCTGTGTGGCCCTTGATTTCCCTTATCATAGCCATGCCTCATGGTATTATGCTTGCATGCTCGATCTGAGTTGTAAGTGCTCCAAAGTACCCTGACTTTGAGCTTTCTCTAGCTTATATCAATGTCGTATTTTTAACAATTTTCTCTTGTGCTTGCCCGTAAATGTTCTCATAGCGTTGGCCGCCAATTTCAAACTGGAAAACATGGGCTCCATGTTCTGAAGGAAAAATGGTACGAATTGGAACAGGTTCCTGCGAGTTTTTTTTGACAGTGACAGCAGGCCTTTTAATTGAACAGCCAAATCATCAGGTATTTAATTAATTTCCATGAGCCTTTTCCTGTAGGAGCCCCTTCAAAGTTCTCAGCTGAATGCTCTGCAGTAACATTATCTTCTAGGAAGCTGACTATCTAGTGATGCTTTCCACCTAGTCTGGCTAAAATCCACAAGTGCCTGATGACTCATGGGATGGAGATTTTATTGAGCTCCCCTCTAAAATTAGTATTTAAGCTGATAGCTGCAAATTTCAGATGAAGCGTAGGTGTTTATACAGTCAGACAGCACAGGAGAGGCCCTTTGGCCCATCAAGTCAATGTCATCCTATCTACACCAAATCTAGCACTTGGCCCATAGCCTTGAGTGTTATGATACTCCAAGTGCTCATCCACAAACATTTTAAAGGTTGTGAGGTTTCCTGCCTCTATCACTCTCCCAGGTAGAGCACTCAGATTCTAACAACCCTACTGGGTAAAAAAATACTTTCCTCAATTCCTTTCTAAACTTCACGCCCTTCACTTTAAAATTATGCACTCTCATTATTGACCCTTGAATTAAGGGGAATAGCTGCTTTCTATTGATCAGAAAGTCAACTGCTGGTCAACTAAGGAGGCTCAGAATTGAACTTAGCTTGGCCAACCTACCACCTCTCAAACACCAGCCTTTCATCATTCTGAAGTGCTACCTGATGTTCAAATCAACCGTAAATGCTTCTTTGATGAATGTAAGTGTTCAGCCTCAGACACTGATGATTTGATTATTATACATGTTTGAATACTTCACAGTAGCGAAATTACTAATGACAGAACATTATTACCACACTATTGAATAGCCAACTGAAAACAGACAATTTAACATTTGAGATGAAATCACCCTACTATTTTTCCACGAGAAAGAACATTTATTCCACAAATCTATTTGTTTTATTTTGCAGGAGGTGTAAAGCAGTACCAGCAGCAAGAAGTTGTCAACATCAGTGGACAACCCACTGAGGGAGTTGTTACCTTACGTTACATCGCCTTGTCACAAAGTGGCATGTACCAATGGTTCTGACACCTTCATCAAAACTGCAACTAGTTCTTGGCAGTTTCGCTGTGCTTCCAACTGAGCAGTGGATGTTACTAATATGAGTACATAAGAGAAACATTTTATAATCTCAAACATTGTGAAAGATCCTTATTATTCTACTGTAATATTGGTCAATTATATTGCAGCCTGTCGAATGGTACAATCTTGCACAAAAGTTCAAGGCAGCATAAATTGATCAAATATTACAGACTGAACAAAAGGAACTCCTGGTAATATCCAGGCTACAATTAGGGCTGTAAGTAGAAAGGGAATGGAAGGTTTCCATTTCAGTTGCTGTTGTTCTTAGAAAAGAAAATTAGAAGATGAAGAGGAAAACACAGTTTGGAAGGTGATTAGATGAGTGGAGCCTGCAAGAGATATACCGGCAAAGGGGACGTAAAGAGCACTTTATAGATTATTCTGTATTTAATAGGATTTTCAGAATTAATTAGCCCATCAACTTAGGTCAAAAGCCACTATTCAAATTAACTAAATGACTAACTGCTTAGGATTTGCGTTTTGTTAATAACTGCAAATCTGACGAGACCCAATACTTTTGAATTTCGCTAAGTTGTATCTTGCCAAACATATTGGAAAAGATAATCAATGGCACTGTAAAAGCCGTTTCTCTCAATTATATTAATGTACAAATAATTAGTTACAAATAATTCTGCAATTCTCTTTGAAATTGTTTCCAAACTCAAAGCAACCACTGATCGCTTAACCTCTTCTAACTCCTTTCCTCCCCTTGATCTCATCCCCATCATTCCCCTCCTTTGTTCCTTCCATTCCCAACCTACTCCCTTAACCTCCTTCAATCTTAATACTGGATTGTAATCTTTCTCTCCTCAATTTTAGCAGTTTATCTCCATCCACAGGGGAGGCAATGGCCCACTGATATTAACAATGGGCTATTAATCCATTAGACTCTCCTCTTCCAGTGAATTATTTAATGTTCATCAGCATTAATGAGTGGTAAAGTCAGAACTACAGAGGTTAAATTTGATCTGTAGATTATCACTTGCCTCCGTCCAGTGCTTGGCATGCAATACTTGTCCAATATTGTAGTTTCATTGTAGTTCTGGCATGTCCTTTTCATTCAACAAGAGTTGATCCCCTAACTTGATGGTTATTATGGATTGGTGGCTATGTCGGGCCATGAGGTTGCAGATTGGTAGAGATAGAATTGGACTCAGACACAATGGCCCACAGTGCCTCGTGAATGTCTGACTGACATGTAACAAGCACAACGATCCTCCTATGTGCCAGGTATGACTCCAATTAACAAAGATTTATTCCGGTTTTGCATTGCTGGATCTGTTTGAAGTCTGTTCCACTCCACACAACACAATGGAGTGAATCTTCACTGTGAAGAGGTGATGTAATCTCCACAAGGAGTGTGCAGTGGTCACACCTACAAAAATTGACATGGACAGATGCATCTGCTACAGGTAAACTGGTAAGTCTAAGGTCAAGTATGTTTTCCATCATATTGTCTCCCTCATTCCCTCCCAGAAGCCGTTTATGGCTTGACCAACTTGGTCCTTAGAGCTGCTAACTGAGTTCCCCACCAAAGTACTTTTTGTGCCACTTATCATCCTCGGTGCAACTTCCAACTGGTTTTCAACACGGAGGAGCACTGATTCATCAGATGAGGGTATGTGATAGATGATAACCAGCAGGAAGTTTCACTACCTGAATTGACCTGATCCATGAGACTTTGTGGTGTCAGGAGTCAATATTGAGGACTCCCAGGGCAACTTCATCCCAATACTATGCTACTGTGCCATTACCCTTCATTAGTCCATCCTGTCAGTGGGACAAGAAATACCTAGGGCTAGTGATAGTGGTAACCGGGACACAGTCATTCTCACAGAATTATAATTTACTAAGTCACACTGCTGGTAAGGAGGACATTGTAGTGTTGACAGAGCTGTGTGTTCCATTGTGACTTCCAGTGTCTTGGTTGATACCAGGTGTTCTATCTAGTTTCGATTCTAGTACCAGATTTTTTAGCATTTAGATGTAACTGAGTGGTTTGTAAGGCTCATTCCACATTGCTGTAGGTTTACAGTCATATGTCAACTACATCAAGTAAGAACGGCAGATTTTCCTTCCCAAAAGAATGTGAGTGAATAGGTAGGTTTTAGCAAAAATCGACAATGGTTTAATGGTCACCATTAATCCTAGATTTATGAACTGAATTCAAATTTAAGTGTTTGCCATGGAGGCATATAAACCCCAGAGAATGGAGCCAAGTTTCTGGATTACTTGTCTAGTGACAACAATGCAGGCATTTCCCTAAGTTCCACCCATAAATAATAGGACTACAACTGACCTCAATCACATTCCTGGGTAATTTCTTATAAAATTTCATGTACATAGTATGCTACCCATAAACCACCAATAAGAAGTTAATTTATCCTTTGTAACCGTTTGTGCAATTCAAGCAAAACAAATTCGATTGACTCAAAGGATCAATGGGCTCCACTGTTTTAATTGATGAGCTCTAATGAAAAATCAAGGGATATAGTACAAGACAGCAAAAATGCTAAATAAAGTGATCAAGAAGTATGAATGGAAGCCAAATGTGGAATTTAAATGTAGAAATTATGGATTTTTATTAGAAACGCAAGAAATAGAAGTAAGATTCAACCATTCAGCCCACTTAGCCTGCTTTTCCATGTTGTGTGAGGTTCACAAGATGGAAGGTTTGGTCATCTTCTGATATTTGTCTTTCACATGCTTGACTCCAAACTTCACTGATGTGTTTGAGTTTGCACACGTTCTTGTTAAGTTGTTATGCTGTGGTTTGTACAGTCTTTCTTGTCACTTGTGTTTTATTTCAGGGTCTGGCTTGGCCTTCAGACTAGGTTTCCTGCCCATGAGTGTCCAATGTCCCTTACAGATATCTAGAAAGGCTAGGTAGCTTTTGGCCAAGTTAACATAGAATCCATACAGTGTGCAAACAGGCTATTCAGCCCATCAAGTCCACACAGACCCTCTGGAGAGCATCCCACCCAGACTTACCCCTATTCTATCCCTGCATTTCCCACCCTAGACACTACAGGGGAGTTTAGCATGGCCAGTCCACCTAACCTGCACATCTTTGGACTGTGGGAGGAAACTGGAGCACCCGAAGGAAACCCGCGCAGGGAGAATGTGCAAACTCCACACAGTCACCCAAGGATGGAATCAAACCCAGGTCCCTGGCACTGTGAGGCAGCAGTGCTAACCACTGAGCCACCATGCCACCATAGTGACAATCCACATCTAATACAAATTTGATTGATTTGGTGGGCTTTGCGAACTATAGGAATAGAGTTGCCTTCACTTAAAAAAAAATTCCTAGCTTGCCTGTATGGGGACTGGAAATTCCTGCTGCCCATTTCTACAAGGAATGTGAAGCGACAAGGGAGTATGAGTGAACGTGAACCTGGAATGGGAGCGGATGGAGAGAAGTGTGGGCTAGATGGGCTGAACTGCTTTTTGCTAAATGGGCCAGAGATTCAGAAAACTGTGATGGACAATGTAACCAGCCTGCTTTAGCTCTCACCCAGCTCCCTGGCCACATCTGAACAGCCTCCTGATGAGGCAGGCCCAACACGATGATATATCTCTCTATCGGGAGTGACAACTCAGCAGACAAGTGTGGTTTTCATGAAAACAGAACCGCTGAGGCAGGTGATTTCCTCCATAGTAGAAGTCTGATCTATAATCTTAAAATTAAAGCTCAGCCATTCAGGAGCAAAATCAGAAAACAAACTGTTACCAAAGTGTAGAATTAATCTGGAACTCTTTCACCAAAGCCTGTAAATTATAGGACAATTGATAGTCTCAAGACTGGGAGAGCAAGATTTTTTTTCTCAATAAGGACAAGGGACATAGGAAAAAATTGTATGAATGGCTTGAGATGCAAATCAGCTAGGGCATTATTGAATTATGGTATTTGCCCAACAAACTGATAGCCCTCTTATGTTCCCAAGTTCCTCTGATTCCCTGCTATTTGCTCAGGCCTGCTCCATGTTAATAGAAAGCCTTGCTTTTTTCAAAAGAGAGCACATTGGATTGCATTTGTGATGGCGTCTTTAGTCAATGGCTTCACTGACAATAACCTTTTCAGTACATAGTTGTGGTATATATAGAGTTGGTCTGAAAACAATAAAGTGTGTTGCCCTGGAGTTTAACAAGTACAATTTCACTCCCCCTTCCACTTACATTCTTTGTACAATCCCTCAAGGCGGTGAAATAGCTTTTAAGTCAGTCTGGTCTCAACTCTAGTCTGCTTCATAAAATGCCTTTCTGAAGCAAACACACTACAGGACCCCATTACTTTAAACGATGCTGCTAGCAACAATCTATTGAAAGTTAATGACAAAGATGACAATAACTTCTGCTTCAAGAAAAATAGAGCCTCACTCGGGATTGTTCTTTCCATCTCATCAGCAATGACTCATGTCAAGCATCAGTTTATGGATATAACTGTGCATTAAAGAATAAACAAAAAGATTAAGAAAAAGCAGGATATCTGCGTCCCAATAAATTCTATCAGACAGCAGGCATCAAGAATATTTATAGGCTCCAATGGTAGTCATCCGTAATGCAATTCTATCTAATTGAGGAAGGACGAAGAACAGAAACTGCACATGCATGTTAATTTTGGCATTATTCATTGTTTGATCCATTTGTCTCAATGCAGGAAGTCAAGGTAACAAATTAGATTTATGGATTGTTTCTGGATAAACTAATTTAATCTTCTCCAAATCCAGTTTCTCATGTTCCTCTTAATGAAGTCTGGATGCAAATTTGAGGCTAAATGTAAAATCAGTAATAGATTGTAATAGGTAAGCAATCAATGGTCTAATGAATAAGATCTACGTAAGAGATTGATATTCATTGCAAGGTCTGTAAACCCTTCTCTGCACCTGGTTATGTTTCATAAATTTAACATCTAACAGGGATGACCTTCTAGAGTAACTTGAGCTAACCAATCTAATATGAAACTAAAACCAAGCTATAAAGTCGCCAAACATTGTCTCTGTAGTGGCAAAGTGAAAATTATTGGCTTTTAAACTATGATTCCAATATTTAAAAAACTTGCACAGCAAAGGTCTCAAGAGGCGATTTCTCTGATCCCTACGTATATTTCAGAGGTATCTGCGGTGCAGTTTTTTTGAAAGAATTCAATATCATTTATGCCCATCTAAAATTAAAACAACTAATAATTCAACAACAGCCCTGAATATAAACTTGTGACTTGTGAAAAGTAATTACATTGCAAGTACCTTGGGAGCAGGCTTATAAATTACTTAACAGTCCTTTGCTTTTATTAAAGGAAATGGACTATAAGTACATAAAAAACCTGATAGGAATTATAAATATCGAAGAACATTTCATCTTCACCAGACTTTTGGCAAAATATTGCTGTAGAAACTCTTAAATTACACATTAAAAATAATGTATCCATGTTAAACTTTAAATATTTTTATATTTTACAATGATACATCATTAAATCAAAAAAGAAAAAGCACAAGACATCTAAATAATCAACAGACTAATTGTTTCATTTCTTCCTCAAAACAACCAGTCTCTCCCACTCAGAGCAGCTTTTCTCATGCCCATTTTATGGAATTAATTTCATCCCATAGTTCTCAAAAAAGCTCCTTTATTCCCTCAGGACACAGGATAGAAAGAGATTTTACCCAGTTCAACCTCTCGTCGAGTTTATACTGGCAGGGGTGAAGCTAATGTTCTCCTCTTCCCTCCCGAATCCTTTCTCCTGTTGGTACTTGATTTTTCTTATTTAACTTTAACGCTCTCCCTTCCTCCCTGATCAACCATTTTAACTAAAATTTCTTGATTAGTTTTTATTGGTTTGCTGTTTATGGAAGCTTGCTATAAAACAAATTGGCTGCTACATTCCCCTATATTACAACGCTGACTGCATTTCACACAAACACACACAAAATGCTGGAGAAACTCAGCAGCTCTGGCAGCTTCTGTGAAGAGAGAAGGTAAGCACTGTGGATGCTGGAAATCTGACTCGAACACAGAGAGAGACAGTATTTTACCTTTATTTAACTGCACTTTAGAAGTGTTTCAAATTTGATACAAACTGCTTGTGAACATGCAGAGGTTATGAAAGGTTGATATGAAGTAGTTTATTCTTAGTTCATGTTGGTATTTCTCCTTCATTTTCACTCATCATTCACGCTGACACTGGCCTTTTCCCTTCAGTTTACATTGACATTCTCCTTCTATCTAATCTCCCCCCTCCTAAGAGTGTAAATATTCTCCACTTTCTCCAGCTTTGTTCTGATTTCTGGTTTCTCCCCTTCCTCTCCATAATACAATCACTCCACTGCTGCTCTAAGCAACATGTTGCTGCACACTATGAGCTGGAATGGCTTATATCATAGGGAATTCTTATGCACTGTCCACAGCAGGAGTGGATGCAGTTGTATAGGAACCAGGAGACAAGGAGCAGCACTGAAGTGAAGAAGTGGGATGGGCCAGGAGAGAAGCCAAGATGGATGCTTATTTTTGTTAAAAAAAAATGCACATACCATCCTGGAAATTCTGATGGTTGTGGAAACATGGAAATACTACACCAGTAAAGGAGGTCATTTGGTCCATCATTTCTAGCGTCAACTGGAGCCCTGTGTACAGTCTTGGCCAGTGCGCTTGGCCAAGATCTAGGGTTCAAACAGAGTCGTTGCCAGCACAAAATCATGAAAGATCATTTTTATTCATTAATGGCATGTGGCTGGACCAGCATTTATTGCTCATTCTCTTTATTGCCCTAGAGAAGATGATGATGAGCTGCTGTCTTGATACGCTGCAGTCCACGGACTGTAGTGGCACCCCCGACTGGATGGGATTGGAGATGCAGGATTCGGTGATATAGTTATAAGTCAGGATCAAAGTGCTTAGCAGAGAACCTGCCTCTTTTGGTGTTTCCAGAGTTTGGGACAGAGGATGCAGAGACAGCTCAATAAGCTGGTTGCCTAGATTGGCAGAAGGTTTAGAGGGGAGTTCAGGAGAACTTTTTTCAGCCAGAGGATCTGGAAATTATTGTGAAAGGTTAAAGGGAGACTTTGTAGTGCAGGTTCACAGTTCCTTGAAATTGGAGTCCCAGGTAGACAGGATAATGAAGGAGGCAGTTGGTACAGTTGCCCTTATTAGACAGTGCATTGAGTATAGGAGTTGGGTAACGTGTTGTAGCTGTACAGGACAGTGCTTAGGCCACTTTTGGAATATCGTGTTCAATTCTGGTCTCCCTGCTATAGGAAAGATGTTGTGAAACTTGACAGGGTCCAGAAAGGATTTACAAGGATGTTGCCAGTATTGGAGGGTTTGACCTTCACGGGGGGAGACTGAATAGTGTGGGTGCATTTTCCCTCGAGTGTAGGAGGCTGACAGGTGACTGTACAGAAATTTATAAAATCATGAGGGGTGTGGATAGGGTGAACAGCCAAGGTCTTTTTCCCAGGGTAAGGGAAGGTTTAAAGTGAGGGGGGAAAAGATACAAAAGGGACCTAAGGGGCAACTTTTTCATGCAGAGGATGGTGCATGTATGGAATGAGCTGCCAGAGGAAGTGGTGAACGCTGGTACAATTGCAACATTTTAAGAGGCATCTGGATTGAAACGTGAATGGGAAGGGTTTAAAGGGATATGGACCAAATTCTGACATATTGGACTAGATTAATTTAGGATGTCTGGTCGGCATGGACAAGTTGGGCTGAAGGGTCTGTTTCCATGCTATGCAGGTCTATGACTCTATGATTCTCTGTGTGTTCTGACTAAAAGAAGGCCATTCAGCCTAATTCCAATTGCAACAGAGGGTTGCATAACAGATTCACTAACAATGGTCACAGAGGATAGCCCTTGTCACCAAGTAATCATCTTTGTAATGCATGAAATAAAGTAGAATATATGTGTTCTCATGGATATAGGCATCATGGCAACTCTCAGGGCACCTGGCTCAGACTTCCACAACGTGGAACTGTTGCTCACCGATCACTTGCACATTGAGAGAATGGAAACCTTTTTTGAGGGACGAAGTCAGTAGTGTTACATTTTGATGCTCTCGATGCGATGTGTGTATAGTCTATTATGTCTATACCTGGGCGAAGCCAGCTATGAAAGCAATGCCCAGTGCCCAGGCTGCAATATTGACCTCATTGTGGGGAAACAAAATGAAGGTGGTGTGATCTGGAAAAAAATTACATTATCAACAGCAACCTTGATTCATTGGTGGGTTGAGGATTGAGGGATTCCAATGGCTCCCAGTGGTCCCCAGTGGTTTCTCAGAAACAGCCAGTTGCATAAAACGTTATCACAGATAGCGCCTGGAACAGGACGGTCATACACCTCTTCAGGTTGCAGGTCCCACTTCAGCAACTGGAGTGACTGGTCTTGGGATATCCTCGGCCTGCAGCAACACTGCATGTCCCCCATCTAGAGGAAATGCCATCAGAACGATAGACTCTTGAAAGGACCCACGTCAAACATGAGTAGAGAATGGAATGTTTTACCCTCAATATTGAGAATGTCCTCACTACCAACCTCACCCAATGCTCCCAACTTTCTCACTAATTCACACTTTGTTCGGGGCTGGGAAGATTCTGCCCTATCTTTGGGTCTGAGTGTGTTTGATGTTTCATTTTATTATTTTTCTCTGGACTAGTAATAAAATTCCACTTTCTTTAACTCAAGAAAACTTCATAATTTGCCTCCTTAATTTTAAACTCGCAAACTACATTTTAATTGAAGTGTGATATGGCTGCACTCTAAAAAAGACTTAAAATTGTTCTAGCTGGCCAAGGGTGGTTAAAAAGAAGGGGATTGATTCTCCCCTTGCTAGCTATTCATGACAATGATCAAGTTTGTTTTTATATGCAATGAGAGACATTTCAATGCTTTTTCAGGAATTTCTGACTAATAAGCAAAACTCCTTTCACCGATTAATTTTAATAGTGAAGGTGAATGACGTTCAAAACAGTAGAGTCATTGCATTAGGCCATAAATTTAGGTGAATTTCAATGACCTTGTGGGTAGTAGATATGACTAGCGAATTTATGCACGAATGAAAATTGTTTATCTGACAGGTCAATATATTGGGAACAAGCAGCATCATAGCCAGCTGCAGTTCCCGTGCCAGAGGCAGGGAGACCAGCTTCAGTCTGTTAACCTTCAGCCTGCCTTCACCCATCCATATCACAGACTGTAAGGAAGAACAAACACGTAAGAGAGCCATGGAATTCCATGAGTGGAAATTCTGGATAGTTCTTTGGAGTTTTACAAACTGGAACTTCACAGGAACTTTGTATCTGTTCTACTTGTCAATAAAACAAACAATTAAGTAAACCCAAATGAAAAATTGAAACTGTAATTGAAAACGCAACATTAACCTGCTCAGAGATGCCCAGTTTGGATTCTAACAGGACTGTTTGGCTCCTGATGTCTTTACAGCATCAGTTCACTCATGGACAGAAGAGCTGAATTCCAGACATGAGGTGAGAGTGACTGCCCTTGACATTAAGGTTAGCACTTGATCAAGTGTGGCATGAATGTGACCCCCATCACCTTTGAGTTCTTTTCCAAACTACTCAACATCTTGATTTGGAAAAACAACGTTATTCCTTCCGTGTCAGTAGGTAAAAATCCCAGGACTTCCTCCCAAAAGGCATTGTGGGTCTACCTACAGCAAACGGACTGCAGCTCCCCACCACCTTCTCGAGGGCAACTATGGATGGGCAATAAATGCTGGACCAGCCAGCAACACATGTATCCTATGAATTTTTACAAATTAAAATAGGCATGTTTCATACTGGACTTGAAACTTTAACTGTCTTTCTCTCTCCAACAAGTCACTGCCCAACCTGTCGAATTCACCAGCGTTCTCTGTGCTTGTTTCAGATTTCTAGCAGCCATAGTAATTTGATTTTACACAGTCCTGACATGATTTCTAAGAATAACAGAAGTCTAATCAAGCTTTTAATCCATCCGTTGTCATATTGCACCAGCACCATCCACATTTTTAATTCCCCTCTGGCCAGAGAGGACATGCCAGTGGACTGGAAGACAGCTAATGTGGTCCCACTTTTCAAGAAGGGTGGTAGAGATAAACCAGGGAATTACAGACTAGTAAGTCTCACATCAATGGTAGGGAAACTACTGGAGAAAATTCTGAAGGAGAGGAATAATCTCCACTTGGAAATCCAAGGTTTGATCGGGGATGATCAGCATGGCAGAGGAGGTTATGCTCTAACAAATTTGAATTTTTTGAGGAGGTGACCCGACATGTAGATGAGAGTCGTGCTTATGATGTAGTTTCTAAGGATTTTACCAAAACTTTTGACATGGGAGACTAATAAAGAAGATAAAAGCACATGGGATCCAGGGTAACTTGGCAAGTTTGAACCAAAATTATCTTACTGAAAGGAGACAGGGGATGGTGGTGGAAGGCTGTTTGTGTGACTGGAGGCCGGTGTCGAGTGCACTGCAAGGATTAGAGCTGAGTCCCTTATTGTCCACGATGTATGTAAACAATTTGAAGAAAATGTGGGAGGGAAGAAAAGTAAATTTATGGATGACACAGACATCAGCCAGGTGATTGACAGTGAGGAAGAAGGTGTTAGATTAAAGGAGAATATAGACGGATTGGTCAGATGGGCAGATCATGACAGATGGAGTTGAATGCTGATAAATGTAAGGTGATGCACTTTGGAAGAAGTACAAGATAGGGGAGTACTCAGTAAGTGGCAGGGTGTGAGGAAGCTCAGAGGAACCATGAGATCTTGGGGTGCCTTTCCAAAGAACCCTGAAGGTAGGTTAATACGGCAGCTAAGAAGATGGACAAGACACTTGCTTTATCGGTGGTGACATAAATTTTAAGGACAGGAATGCTGTGTTGAAGCTGAACAAAACTTTAGTTATGCCACAGCTAGAGTACAGTGTGCAGCTCTGGTCACCACACTATAGGAAAGATGTAGCTATACTGGAAAGGGTGCAGAGGAGATTCACCAGGATGTTGCTTGGGATGGAGCAGTTTAGCTATGAAGAAAGGCTGTTTGTTCTCTTTGGAGCAGATAAAGATGAGAGGGGGCCTCAATGAGGTGTGTAGGGTTATGAGAGGCATAGACAAGGCAGATAGAAGACTGCTTCTCCCCTTAGTTGAAGGGTCAACAACAAGAGGACATACTTGTAAGGTGAAAGGCAGGACCTTTGGAGGGGATTTGAAGATTTTCTTTTCACCCAGAGGGTGGTGAGTATCTGGAATGCTCTGCTTGGGAGGGTAGTAGAAGCAGGAAACCTCACAACCTTTAAGATGTGTATGGATGAGCACTTGGAATGTCACAACAGTCAAGGCTATGGACCAAGTGCTGGAAAGTGGACTTGTGCAGGTTTAGTATTAAATAAAAACCGAAAGAACTGTAGATGCTGTAAATCAGGAACAAAAACAGAAGTTGCTGGAAAAAACTCAGCAGGTCTGGCAGCATCTGAGTTCTGAGGAATGGCCACCGGACCTGAAACATTAACTCTGATTTTTTTCTTCACAGATGCTGCCAGACCTGCTGAGCTTTTCCAGCAACTTCTGTTTTTGTTGAGTAGGTGTAGAATAGTTTTTGTTGGTGCAGACCTAATGGGCCAAAGGCCCTCTTGTGTACTGTATAATTAAATCATCAGACTGAAATGTATTAGGATTCAGATTTATTAGTGAGACGTCCAAAATAAAAATAACGTGTTAAATATAAATTCTTGCTACTGATTTCTAAAATATGCCTGTTACCGCAATCCAGACAGATTTTGATCATGTTTGCAGACTGCATTTGAAATGTCTCAAAACTTGTCAAATGAACAACCTAAGGTAATCAGAAAAGATACTATTACCATTTATTGCATTATATACAAACAATACATCACTCTCCTTTTCTTTAGACTACAGATTTTTATGGAAAAGATGGATTTATGAAGAGATTCTCCCCAGAGATATAAAGATGAAGCACTAAACCTAGGCTTAGCTAGTGAGCAGCTGAAGAAGACGAGTAAACAATTTAAGGACCACTGATCTTATTATTTTAATGATTATGATAAGTATTTGGTCAAGCCCTCCCTTTATGTCACCGAACATGTTACTTTACAGTGACATTTTCAGAGAAAAGGAGTGTCAGAGGAAAGGTAACAAACAGTCATCTTGGCAATCCTGCTCACACCTGAGTCTGCACAGCAACCCAGCATCTGCAGTTAGAATGACCAAATGTCACATTGGAAGAAGTTGTTGGTCAAGGCGCCTCTTCCCAGTGATGGCTCAAATCAACAAAAACACCTGAGAAACAGCATTAACATCCTTTGATGGTGTTTCTCATCCGTTCCTGTCCACATTGCAGCAGGTACTTGATAAATCTACATAGAAATTCCTCAGATACTTACCTCTAATTTATGCATCTTGCATGATATTTCTGCATATTTTCAGTTTTAAAAATGGTAAGACATAAAAAATAGTAAGTACATGGATGGTGTGTTATAGGCCACTCAGAAAATCTGATTTGCTGTATCAAGTTACACTTTCAAATAAGTATTTGTAATCGGTGTAAGGTAAGAGTTCCGAAAGGATCACAGTTGGAAACTACATTAAGTTCCAATCAATTTGTTAATGTCCTAAAGTCTTGGTTGGAGAAATTGGGAGAATAGTTCTCAATCTCAAAGTACACAGATGTGTCATCAATGTCTCCCAAAAGTCTTTGTAATAATGACTAAATAGCTACTGTAAATTCTACTTAATGTTATTATACTCGAAACTAAGAACTGTTAAGACAAGATCCTCTTCTTGTTAAGACTCAATACTGATTACTCCTGTATCACTGCAAACTAAACAGGCCCTGAGACATGGTCAAGGAATGGGCAATGGTGGCAGAATGCTTCTACCCCACAAACACTACTTGGTAATCAGGAGTGGGCATCATTTCTAAATACCACAAGATCCAAAGTCATTGGGCCCAGAGAAGAAATTTCCAGAAGACCAAACAAACTTACAGCGTTAAGGACTTTCCCATTAAAAGCTACTCACAGACAGTCAGCAGCTGCAAGCACTTGAACAAATAAGCAGTCAGCAGGGGATAACGTTTCCAATAAGGAAAGTCCAGCAAGACAGAAACAGTGTTCCCAATTAAAACCTTATTTCAGACCTGCTCAGAAGTGCAGAAGAGGCAGAGTGGTTTAGAAAGAGCAAGAAGACTGGTCACACTTGACAGTTACAGATTCAGTGGGACAAAAAAATCTGTCAGAGCATTATCTGTATGAAAGCAGTACAGTTAGAGGTTTGTCCAGGATGCAAACATAACTCAATTCCATGAGTAAAGTTATAAATTCCTATTGGGCCACTTTTGAATAAATGGCACAAAATAAAACAGGCTAAGAAGACTAGAAGTAAAAAACAAACAGAGTACTTACAGCTCCCAAAGAGCATTGCCTCCATAGTGAGTGAACATCACATGACGCAACTAGCATACTTCATATCAAGTTCACAGCACTGGGAATGTCATCAAGCATAATTAAGTTGAAAAAAGGGACATTTAAAAGTTAAAGTCGACAGCACCTAACAGAAGAAGATAGAACATTTTTGAGGCTACAATAAGAGTGAGGGACAAATAACTGACACTATAGTTCTGGCAGGAAGAACTTATTAAGGAGGCAGGCACAAACCATTGTTTAGAGAAGTCATGAAAAAGGACTTGCATTGGGTCATGAAAGACATAAATAAACCATTCTGCTCCTAAGAAGGTGGGAAACCTCCATTTTGACTGCAAAAGGTAGCAAACATTCAAATTGTCAAAAACAACAGGGAAAACTCAGCAGAAAGCAGTACAATTATGCAAAGTAATTATTTAACAGAACTAAAAACTTTAAAACAAGGAACATGAGTAGCATTACCATACTGAACAGTCAGAAGCTTAAAGAAAAGTGAAAAAGACATCATTAATATTTGCAGAAGTAGAAATCTTTCAGGAAAAGAGATTACTGCAGCATTGGGATATATAGGAAATAATAGTACGAGCATCAGCCCATCAAGCTTGCTCTGCAATTTAACATGATCATGGCGGATCCTCTATCTCAACACCATACTCCCACTCTCTCAATATCCCTTGACATCTCCTACTGCAACCAGCCAGAAAAGCAGATTTGTATAACGTACATTGCTGGTAGGAGAAGGGAGCAGCAGGACCCAATACATGAGACGAATGTAAATTCTGGCAAGATACCTCAGGAAAATCATAACCATATTAGAAAGAGACTTCCAGGATTCTGCAGCAAAGCTTTTCTATGCCATCAGGTATCTTCACTGTAAAGATGTTTTGAACTGGGTATCAGGGGTTTGCCAATCTTCTTTCCAAAATGCTCATCACATCCAGCAGTATGCCATCAATAGAACATCGCAAATTTTGTACTTTAATTCTTGAAAATTCAGTCTTTATCTCATAATTAGAAAATGCAGCAGAAGTGAGAATGCCCCAATATATAATTTAAGATTGAGTGCACCAGCTTTGTAACTCCTTCAGAGTTTACCACATCTGCACAGACACCGAAATCTCAAGCATTATACTTAACTAATTTGAAAAACAGTTATGATGGATTAGAATTCGAAGGGATCATTGTTAGTCATGTAATATGATAATTTTATAATACTGTTCTTCGTAATGTAAAGTCCATAATTAACACAAGCCAGATGGTGTTGTTTCAAAGGCACAATAAGAAGGTGAAAAAATAAGAATCAGTATCATTAGTGAAGGGTCACAGAAGTGAAATGAGAGGATCTCTCAGAAGGCATGTGATTTAATTATTTTAAGTGCAATTGGGTTGAATCTGCAATTGGTATATTGATTCCCTGGTTTATTTTTAAAATGTGCACTGTTCCAACACTGAAATGAAAATCTGACAACGTAAAGTGAAACAGTTTGAAGTAATGAAGTGCCTGCTTCATTTATATTATGGTGTATCCATCTATTTCTGTAACAGCCCATTGCTCTCAGAAACTTATGTCATCCAACCATTTATTGAGCAACAACATCAAGCGAAATCTCCAAAGATCTCACTCATATTACAAATATCAAATTGGTGCTAGCAACCTTAAATATGTTTGTGGTAATGAGCTGGAGTCTCCCATCTGTACCATATAAGTAAATTACTTTAATGATTTCAACATAAAGTCAATGGAATTTATGGATCCATTTTCATTTCATATGATTAAACAAAACCAACTCACATTTACGGATCTCCTTCAATGTGATAAAATGTTTTGTTGAATTTCACAGGAGGATTAGCAAACAAAATCTGACACCGAGTCATATCAGGGGATATTAGGATACCTGACAAAAGTTGGTAATAGACATAGGTAATAAGAAGCCTCTTAAAGGATAGGAGGGCAGTGGTGATGTGGAGAGATTTGATAATGGATTTTCAGAGTCGAAGCATAGGTACTAAAGGTGAAGTGATTAGAATCAGGGAATCACAAGAGGCCAGATTTGGAGGAGCACAAACATTTTGGATGTTCATAGAGGCTGGAGACCATGGAGAAATCTGAAAAAAGGTTAAGAATTTAGCACCAACAAGTAGCCAACATTTTTTTATTATTCATTCACAGGACAAGGGTGTCATTGGCTAAGCCAGCCAATTACGAGTCAACCACACATTGGCTGTGGGTCTGGAGTCACATGTAAGTCAGACCAGGAAACGATGGCAGTTTCCTTCCCTAAAGGACATTAGTGATCCAGATGGATTTTTCCTGACAAATCAACAATGGATTCATGGTCATCATTAGACTCTTTATTCCAGAACTGCATTGAATTCAAATTCCACCTTCTGCCCCTGGCAGGATTCAAACCTGGGTCCCCAGAACATTACCTCAATCTCTGGATTAACAGTCCCATGACAATACTTCTAGGCCATTGCCTTCCCAGATTAATATGGCTGCAGACACCGGCCTGAAGAGAATTTGGTGCAAGTTAAGATATGGACAATAGAGTTTAAATGCACTTAAGTTTATGGAGAAGAATGGAAAGAGGCTGGCAAGGTTCTTTGTTAAAATGATTAAGTTGTCAGATATTTGAGCATGGTTGAGTAGCAGAGGAATTGATGTGGATCTGCAATTGGGCTCAGTTACAGAGATTGAAATTGATTGATCTTAGTGATGGCAAGGAGAAGAGATCAGAATATTATCTTGCTGTCAGGTATAACTCCTAAATCTGCAAACAGTATGCTTAGTTTACAAGCTGTTGCCAGGGAAAGAATGAAATCAGCTACGGAGCAGGGATACTTTGGTCTTCCCAATATTTAGTTGGAAGAAATTTCTGCCAGACCTGGGAAATAATGGCTAAACTGGTTGTCTGGCGTGCAAGTAATAGAAAAATAAAGTCACCTTTGTCCCAGAGGGTTGCTCTCTCATTTGAGATGGCTCATGGTGAGGTTAACCTGAGGGTCACCATGCCTCAAGCAAGGTGCAAGATTGAGAATGTGGGACCTTCACAGTAACCTCAGCTGCTACTGGAATTGGACCCATGCTGTTGTTGTCTCTCTGCATCGCAAACCAGCCGTCCAGCCAACTGAGCAACTGAGTGACACATGACATTAGGGAGGGTATCCTCAATGTGAAGACTCCACATGGACAGTGCAGTGGTCACTCCTACTGAAACTGTCACAAACAGACCTTTCTATGACAGGTAGGTGTGTAAGGACATGGTCAAGTAGCTTTCTTTTCCACTTATATTTCTTTTACCACATGTGACAGATTCAGTCTTACAATTATGTCACTTAGGACTTTGCCAGCCTGGTCAGTAAAGGTGTTACCAAGCCACTCTTGGTAATAGGCGTCAGAGTACTACACAGAGAGTACGTTCTATGTCCTTGCCACTCTCTGTGCTTCCTTCAAGCAGTATTCAACATAGTGGAGCTGAGGGGGTAAGAACATGGTAATCAGCATGGTGATCATTGCCCGCTTTTGGCCTCATGTCATGAGACTTCAGTTGGCCCAGTGTCATCGTTGAGGACTTCCAGGACAACTCTTTCCTGACCGTACAGCACTTTGCCACCACCTCTGGTGGGATTGTCCTACTGTGAGATGGGATATCCCCAAGGATTGTGATGGAGGTGTACAGGATATTGTCTGTAAGATATGATTCTGTGAATATGAATATATCAGGCTGAAACTTGACTATGCCATAGCTCTCTCGCTTTTGACACAAACCCTCAGCTGCTGATAAGGACAATTTTGCAGTGTCAGTGCCGTGTGGTCCATCTGGTTTCATTTCTTTCTTTAGAGTTTGGTTTAAACTGAATGGTTTGCTAGGCCACTTCCGAGGGCAGTTAATAGAAAACTCCATTGCTGTGGGTCTGGAGTCACATATAGACCAGGCCAGGCAAGGACAGAGACATTTCCTTCCCTAAAGGACATTATTGAGCCAGGTCTGCTTTTAAAGCAATCAACAACGATTTAGACTAGCTTTTTACTTCCATATTTTTATTAAATTCAACTTTCACTGTCGGCCTTGTCAGAGCATTAACATGGGGTACTGGGTGATATTCTAATATCCAGTGGCATTACTCCACCACTACCTGCCCTTAATATCTCTGATCTCAGTAATCAGCCATGGTAACACGTTCTCTTTTTTTTTGCTGTTTTTATAAAGACGGTGAAGGTAGGGAGGACAGGCAAACAGGACATTCTTTTCTTAGCACTTTTTATGTAATACCCTAGTTAATTTGACATATTTTATTCCTGTGTTTAATGGCAGTGCCCAGCTGCACAACAGATTCTAATAAGATAAACTCCATTTAAATTCTATCTATAGCATCTTTGACTTAATCTAATTAACTATCTCTGAAGAAAAGGTCCTGCTAATGTTTTCTTTCCCCATCACCTACCACTCAGGTTAAAGGCAAATCAGGAGACTCCCAGGAGGACAGCAGAAACACTTTAGAGATATTCCAAAGCCTCCCTGATGAGATCAAACATTTCCAAAGGCCTCTGGGAGATCCTGGCTTAGGAGCAAATAAAATGGTGAAGTTTTATTCAGAAAGATACTGAACCCTTTGAGTGACTCTGTCAGCTGTACATGGAGGCCACTTTGAGCCATTAGATAGGACACACCAACCACTAGCACCTCATCTCTAATCCTTCAGGAAGTAACTGCCCACATATGGCAGAGTTTGCAGATCATGCATTGGATGTATCAGCCGTCCTGCGGGAGTGAAAGTGAATCTTCCTCTAGACAGAGAGACTGCCGAATATGAAGATATTGAAAAAAACTGAATCAGACAAAATCAATGTAATCTTTCATCCTAAATCATCGCCTTCTATCGCATTCCTTGCCGTGACATTTCCAAGTATTGGTAAGTTATAAACAGTGTTCTGGTTAGCACCATTATCTAACCGAAGTGGCTAAACTCAGCAGTTTTGGAATTTCTCATTGTGTTCCATTTAACTCCACACTGTTTACTTACAAAAAACTACTCCGGGAAAATTTAAAAAATGACAATTTCCTATTTGGTGTAGGCAGTGATGCACATACAATTGGTATATCTTGGATCAGTATTTCAAGTTTCTAACAGTCATTTATAAGTTAGTCAATAATTATTGTAAATAAGATCTGCCTCAGTATTGCATAGCTGCAAAGTAAACATTTTCCAGTGACAGGTCACTTAAGTTTTCAGTTCTTTTTGACCTTCAAGCTAAAGATAAGTAGGCCCTGAATATCCCCAGAATGTATTCATTCATTATACTCTCTTGAGTTTTGGCCTTTTTTGCAAATAATTTAATTATGCCATTGCATAAATGTCAAGCTGACTTACTCCAGGCATCGTTTCATATTGATCAGTTAAAAGGGTTTCTAAAGAGCTCTGATTGTAAGCCAAGGGATTGTTGTAACCTTCCCCCTATTGTTGCTGCGTCAACAGATCTGATCCTGTACTCTAAATGACATCACCTCCCAAAAGTATGCCATTGATAATTTAGCTGTACAGGGATATATTATTATAAACATATAAATTATGAAATTCAAATGACTAACATTATTATTACACATATAATTGCAGAATTTGACAGGATATAGAAGCCCCAACAAGTCCAACAGTCACGTGCTCTAATGCGCTCCATAACAAATCTCGGACACTGAAAATATGAAGGAAAGAAAATAACTGTTTCAAAACATTTAAATTTTAAATGAATAAGATATAGCATGTGGAAATGAAGCTAATAGTGTTGTAACTGTTTGTCTTTTGTATTAAGCTTTCAGTTTTTGATTAGTCTCAGCTGCCTGTCAAAGCAGCTGGATTAGAAAGTGCCAGAACATAATTTAAACTTGAACGAAGCAAACACACTTCCTTAACATAACTGAAGGCCTCCACGTGTGTATGTAATAAGTTCCTAACATATTCCTCTTATTCTCCACAGACATTGAGAAAGCTAGAAAGTGTTACAATCTCCAGACAGGCCAGTAACTTTTAAAACTTGATTTGAATTCCTGGTAATCAAATTGAAGGAATCACAAGTATTCAAATTCTAAGGCTTTTACTCTAATGAACAAACTAGAATCAACATTGACAAAACATTATTTAGTAGGGACCCATACACCAAACTACCACACAGATATTCGTTATTAATTTTTTCAATATCACCATTCCATGTTTATAAATTACTCCAGATCCTCAGTAGAATTAATGACTGTACAGAGACCAGTTCAAAGCTACCCCCAGTTTCCAATAGACCCATTTCTGCTCATTTCAGAGTTGTAACATTCAGAGCCCATCAAAATATATCTCCATCAGTCTTCTGAGAATCCCCATAGCAACTTCTAATAATAAATCTATTCCAATAATTCATTATTTAAGTTATTTAAGGAAAGACATAAATGCATTGTAGTTACAACAGAGGTGGTTTACGAAATTGACAGCTGGATGAGTGAATTGTTTTATGGGTTTGTTTCCACCGAAGGGAAAGAAATGATTTGATTCACTTTCATAAGATTCTGAATGGTATGACAAAGTGAATGTGGAAATGATGTATTCTCTTGTCGGTCAATCTAGAACAAGGGTTACTGTTTTTAAATTACGGCTTACTCCTTTAGGACAGAAATGAGGGACTTTTTTGTTTCAGATGATAATGCGATTTTTGATCTCTCGGCCTTAGAATGCGATGGTGGCAGCAAGGTCATTAGTAGCTTTAAGACAGAGATTGATAGATTCTTGTTCGGTAAGGGAAGCAAAGGTTATCGGTGATAGATGTAATTGGAATGTGGGCTTTAAAGTCCAAACAGATTAGCCCTGATTTTATTAAATAGCAGTGCAGTCTCGAAGGACTGAATGGTTTATTTCTACTCGTTGTTCATTTGTTCACGTCCTTGCAGGATGGAGCAGGATGTCTGTAATCTTCCGTGGCATTGGCATTCAGATATTGGTAGGTAACTTCAGTGAACCCTATAGGCTCTGGTTCTCACCATTCCTCTGCACCTCCTTGTAGAACTTCTCATTGCCTTTTCCTCTAGAGGTTATGCATTGGGTATGTTTCTTCCTGAGTTTGAATAAGCTCTGGTATGTGCTTCCTCCCTCGCTGATTCCTTATCATTAGCAGCAAGGCCATAAGAAAGGCAGACGTGGCATGACATATTTCTGCTCCATGAACAGAAGATCTGTAGAGAAAGTCAGAGACAATGATGTGCAGGTTCTAGTTCCTCGAAAGTGGAGTCCTGACAGGATAGTGAAGGTGGTGTTTGGCTTTATTGGTCAGTGCATTGAGTACAGGAGTTGGGAGGTCATGTTGTGGCTGTACAGGACATTGGTTAGGTCACTTTTGGAATACTGCATGTAATTCTGGTCTGGTCTCCCTGCTATAGGAAGGATGTTGTGAAACTTGAAAGGGTTCAGAAAAGATTTACAAGGATGTTGCCAGGGTTGGAGGGTTTGACCTATAGGGAGAGGCTGGGGCTATTTTCCCTCCAGTGTCAGAGGCTGAGGGGTGACCTTATAGAGATTTATAAAATCATGAGGGGCATGAATAGGTGAAACGCCAAGGTCTTTTACCCAGGGTAGGGGAGGTGAAAACTAGAGGGCATAGGTTTAAGGTGAGAAGGGAAAGATTTAAAAGGGACCTAAGGGGCAATGTTTTCACACAGAGGGTGGTGCATGTGTGGAATGAAATGCCAGAGGAAGTGGTGGAGGCAACATTTACAACATTTAAAAGGCATCTGGATGGGTATATGAATAGGAAGGGTTTAGAGGGATATTGGCCAAATGCTGGCAAATGGGATTAGATTAATTTAGGATGTCTCGTCGGTATGAACGAGTTGGACCAAAGGTTCTGTTTCCATGCTGTACAGCCCTATGACTGCATGACTTTATGCATTGTTATTAAGGAAATGCCTGAGCCCTCACGCCCTTAACAACCAACCTGAATGTGATGCCTTCACACAATGTCGCATGGGGTCTTCCAAAGTCAGTTATCCTCAGGAAGCCTTTCTCAGTGCTGAGTCGGGTAGGTCCTTTGTTCTTTCACCGAAGATGGTTTTGACAGCAAGGAAGAATCCATACACATCTAACCCTTGACCTCGAGAACTGACAGTGGCCAACGCCCTGGGCTGAATTCCACTCCACTCCACTAAGTTCTCCTCCCATTTGACTTTCACACATGGCCATTTTCTTCAAGCATTTGCAGTTTGATTACCAAATAAAGTAATGGCACATGTTTCATCTCTGACATTGACGTAGCACTGTGTCATACAGCAACATGTCGGCCCTTTCTCTGACAGGCAAAATTACTCATCAGTACTCCACCCTATCACAAGCTGCCTGCCTTTCCTTCTGCATTAAAAAGGAAGCTAAATCATGGATGCTGACTGTCTCCAACTCAGTGTAAAGACATTGCACTCTAAAAAGCAGACTAAGACCTAGAAGATACCTGGCGCAATGTCAGCACTCTAAATGTTGTGCATATACATAAGATGCCTGGTCATCTTTTAATACAACCAATCTGGCAAAAACATGCAAGTCCTGCTGTTCTTCAGTCTCAAAGTATATGCTTGAAGCAAAGAAGGGGTGGCTGAGCTGGGTTGAGACCAAGCACAATGATGTTGTCAGGCTGATGTTTTGCCAATGCCAAGTTATGTGGATGAGGGGTCCAGGAACAATGAGGCCATTGACCATGCAGACAGCTTGTGCAGGAGAAACAGTTTCACATGAAGAAATGCTGGTGCAGCCACTCCATAAGCTGCAATAGGAGTTGACAGAACAAGTCACGAGGTAGCTGCTCCATTCTACCAGTCAACTTCTTCCTGCAACAAACTTATCAATTGTGCAGAGGGAAGTTGGAAGTGTCATGTTAAATTGGGAAGTTGGCCTAACAATGAGATGCAAATGCATGGAATTAAGTTTCTTGCTACCTGATAGCAAAATTCTGAATTGGCCATCTAAAGTTTTTCCAGGCATTGAGAATCTGATCTTTGGACTCTGACCCAATGAAATCATTGCACTCACCATCATTTTTACCAGTTAGAGTGAAGGGAGTATACCACTTAAGAGAAATTGTGCATCCTAATTGTAGTAATAGCCTGGTACCATTTCAAACTGCCTGCAGAAATCAGCCCCTTCTAAATTCCACTGATCAGATGTTTGTCTTTCATCATTTTAGAATTGTCAACAACACTGAATCTTAGAAGTGACAGTTTCTGACTAGAAAGGTGACAGAAACCAGAAAACCATTTAAAGGTTCAGGTTGATTTCCAGATAATAAATCACATTTTAGGACCCAACTAAGCACGTGTCAAATCCACAATTTGGATATTCAGATATAAACTGGAAATTATTTGTTGTAAAATGTAACATGTAAATTTCCCTGGAGGGAAACAGTGGAATTAATGTAGTTAATGTGTGATAGTGGATACTCTCTGGTGTTCTATTTTATCGTTTTTTTTCCCAGAACTAGGTAATAACAGATTTCCGAAGTCTAGGCTGTTTCATCTTTTAATTAACATTGCAGCCTTTCTAGAATGTTTATGTCAACATAAGATAAATTTGATCTTTTCACAAACTCAGGAATACTACTTAGCCAGTATTTTTATGCTGTCTTAACGATATTTCACAGAAAGTTACAATGAACCTTATTAATGCACAGCAGTAAATATCATCTCCAGGTTTCAGAGTTCATCGTCAAAATTTCAGTCAACCATAAATATAATTGGGCTGGGCTCAACTGAGCTGTGGTATCCACCATAATCAGATAGTATCTTATTGGCATGCCGAGCGATTGCTTAAGTACTGGAAGGCCACTACTGCTCCTGACACCTGGGAAGCAGCAGGGACCAAGACCTTCAGGAGAGAAATGAAAATCACATAAATACAAACATACGATTTGTATATTTTTAATAACTTCTCAAATCAGCTGCTTCCAAGAATCACAGATGTTCTTGTGAAATATTTCATGAGCTGCTGACACTTGAGTATAACGCAGATAAATATAATACTTCTCAATATTATTCCTACCTGTGCATTGCATTGTGACAATTAATGATCTACCTCAGATTTCAAGAACGTTTTTGGTGATGGTGAAGTACTGGTACTGTCACTAGTCTAGTGAACCAGTGGCTCAGGCTGATTCTGTTGGGGGCATAAGATCAAATCCCAATGTCGCAGTTAATGGAATTTAATCAATTGATAAATCTGGCATGTAAAGCTAGTCTCAGTAACGGTGATCACGACCGCTATTATTCATTGCTGTAAAAACCTATCTCGTTCAGCAGGGAAAAACATTTTCTATCTTTACCTGGGCTGGATACACATGACTCCAGGCCATTAACTCTTAACTTCTGAAGTGATGTAGCGTGCCACTCATCTTAAGGGCAAATTGTGATGAGTAGCAAATTCTGGCTGTGCCAGCTAGATCGAATCCTTGATAAGAATACAAAACATTATCAGAAATGTACCCAATTCAGAAAAAAATCAATACGTGATTTCTAGAATTTCTCTAAATTTCCAAAGGGACTCCACTCGTCAACTCATCAATTAATACATCCTCAATAATGATAGCAACCTGAAAAATAATGTTCATGCACCGAGTCATGGATGCAATAAAATACCCAGTGGGGTATCTTAGAAGTCATTGTGTCTAAGTACTTCATAAAAATCATGAGCAAAACTGTTAGATTACTTGATTGTCATGAAAATATCATTGTCATTTTGTTTTTAAATTCTATCACCTTTGATGACTCCCTCCCTCTCTAACCCCTCCCAGTGGATGTTGGAATATTGAATTAAAATTCAGGATTTCCAGGCTATAACATACCAGCAGAACTGCAAGGTTACAAATGCAGTCAGGTATGTTCTTGACAATTTTTTTAAACATAGCAGTGTGAATATCTTGAGGCAACTAATGATAATAATTGTCAGCCTTCCACTACCTTTCTTAATTAAGTTAGTGAATAATTAGTGCATGTATCGAAAATGCGATTGATTAACTGTATTTCAGGAAGAATAATTTCCAGGCAGCTAATAATAGCACCAGTGAGCTAATTCCGTACTAGATGTGATCCAGATGTTCACAGATTATGCTCAAAAAACGAATATCCAAATGGGTGGTAATGTTTTCTCACTTCTACGTGGATCATAAATTCTCAAGCGTTAATTACATGCAGCGGTAAATACATACAATGAATAATTTTTTTTTTACTCATTTCTGGGTTGTGGGTGTCACTGGCTGGCCAGCATTTCTTGCCCATCACTAGTTGCCCTTGAGAAGATGGTGGTGAGCTGCCTTCTTGAACCACTGCTGTCCTCCTGCTGTGGGTTGACCCACAATGCTCTTAGGGAGGGAATTCCAGGATTTTGACCCAGCGACAGTGAAGGAACGGCAATATATTTCCAAGTCAGGATGGTGAGTGGCTTGGGGGGGAACTTGGAGGTGGTGGTGTTCCCATATGTTTGATGACCTTATCCTTCTAGATGGAAGTGGTTGTAGGTTTGGAAGGTGCTGTCTGAGGATCTTTGGTGAATTTCTGCAGTGCATCTTGTAGATAGTACACACTGCTGCTACTGAGCGTCGTGATAGAGAGAGTGGATGCTTGTGGATGTAGTGCCAATCAAGCGCGCTGCTTTGTCCTGGATGGTGTCAAGCTTCTTGAGTGTTGTTGGGGCAGCCCTCATCCAGGCAAGTGGGGAGTATTCCAACATATTCCTGATTTGTGCCTTGTAGATGGTGGACAGGCTTTGTGGAGTCAGGAGGTGAGTTACTTGCCGCAGTATTCATGGCTTCTGCCCTGCTGTTGTAGTCATTGTGTTAATGTGGTGAGTCCAGCTGAGTTTCTGGTCAATGATAGCCCCCAGGATGTTGATAGTGGGGGATTCAGTGATGATAGCACCATTGAATGTCAAGGGACGGTGGTTAGATTGTCTCTTATTGGTGATGGTCATAGCCTGGTATTTGTGTGGCACGAATGTCACTTGCCACTTATCAGGCCAAGCCTGGATATTGTCCAGATCTTGTTGCATGTGAAAATGCACTGCTTCAGTGTCTAACGAGACACAAATGGTGTTGAACATTGTACAATCAATGGCAAACGTCCCCACTTCTGACCATATGGTGGAGGAAAGGTCATTGATGAAGCAGCTGAAGATAGTTGGGCCTAGGACATTACCCTGAGGAACTCCTGTAGAGTTGAGATGATTAACCTCCTACAACCACACCATCTTCCGATGTGTCTGGTAGGACTCCAACCACCGGAGTGTTTTCCCCCTGATACCCATTGATTCCAGTTTTGCTAGGGTTCCTTGATGTCACACTTGGCCGAATGCAGCCTTGATATCAAGGGCTGTCACTCTCACCTCACCTGGAATTCAGCTCTTTTGTCCATGTTTGAACCAAGGCTGTAATGAGATCAGGAGCTGAGTGGCCCTGGCGGAATCCAAACTGGGCATCACTGAGCAGGTTATTTCTGAGCAGGTGTTGCTGGATAACACTGTTGATGACACCTTCCATCACTTTACTCGAGAGTAGACTGATGGGGCAGTAATCAGCAGGGTTTGATTTGTCCTGCTTTTTGTGTACAGGACATACTTGGGCAATTTTCCACCTTGTCGGGTAGATACCAGTGTTGTAACTGTACTGGAACAGCTTGGCTAAGGGAGCGGCATGTTCTGGAGCACAAGTCTTCAGTACTTTTGCCAGAATGTTGTCAGGGTGCATAGCCTTTGCAGTATCCAGTGTCTCCAACTGTTTATTGATATCATGTGGAGTGAATCAAATTGGCTGAAGACTGGTATCTGTAATGCTGGGGAGCTCTGGATGAGGCTGAGATGGAGCATCCACTAGGCACTTCTGGCTGAATATTACAGTGAATACTTCAGCCTTATCTTTTGCACTGATGTGCTGGGCTCGTCCATCATTGAGGATGGGGATATTTGTGGAGCCTCCTCCTCCAGTGAGTTGTTTAATTGCCCACCACCATTCACGACTGGATGTGGCAGGACTGCAGAGCTTAGATCTGATCCATTGGTTGTGGGATTGCTTAACTCTGTCTATCACTTGCTGCTTTTGCTGTTTGGCGTGCAAGTAGTCCTGTTTGGTGGCTTCACCAGGTTGATACCTTATCTTCAGGTATGCCTGGTGCTGTTCCTGGCATGCTGTCCTGCACTCTTCATTTAACCAGGGTTGATCCCCTGGCTTGATGGTAATGGTTGAATGGCCTGGCTCTAACAATTCACTCTGCCACGTTAAAACATTTCTTGTTAAAAGTAACAATAAAAGAAACACAAGAAAAATGTTATCAATAATTATTGGTGCTCAAATTTTCTGCACATAACATCAGAAAAGCCAACCGTAGACTTAATGACAGCTCCTGAATATATTGCAGTCAGTGCTTTGCTTAAGTTTGGTGGATTTCATTGAACATCTTATTCTTTATTTTCTATAAAGTGTCATAATATTGTGCCACAGAAGTTCAGTGCTTCTAACAGGAAATGCAGCAATGGTACTGGCCAAGGACTTTCTTGCATAACTGGTCAAAGGAACACAGGAATAGAAGGAGATACCACAATGTGGAGCTGAAGGAACACAGCAGGCCAGGCAGCATCAGAGGAGCAGGAAAGTTGACATTTTGGGTTGGGACCCTTCTTCAGAAGAATTCAGAATTTCTGAAGAAGGGTCCCAACCCGAAACATCAGCTTCCCTGCTCCTCTGATGCTGCCTGGCCTGCTGTGTTCCTCCAGCTCCACTCTGTGTTATCTCAGACTCCAGCATCTGCAGTTCTTACTATCCAGAAATAGAAGGAGATAGTCTTTCGAGTCTATTTGGTTATTGAATGAGATCAAATCTGATCTCGAATCAAACTCCACATACCAACCTTTCTGTTCGTCAGACTATGACCCTAGCTACAGACTTATGACCAACAGAAAAAGTTTATCTTCTTATTAGTTTAATTAGCTATCTTGATTCAAACAATTCTTAACCTTCTTAATTCCAAGGAAAGCAAATGTATTATGTTTAATCTCTCCTTGTAAATCAAACTTTGGATGCGCTTTTTTTTTGATTTTTTTTTGTACTTACCCATGATATTTTAATTGTCTTTGTATACAAACCCTAAGCCTCCTCTTGCTGTAAATTTTGAGGGGTTTCGTGGAGGACTTCCTTCCATCAGCATTTGCAAGTTTTCTCACAAAATTTTATGTCACTCATCTCTTTGTGTATGGTACTAGCTTCATTCTGTCCTGCATTCACCAGCAGCAGAAGTAATTGCCAGTGCCAGGACTGGGTAGATGTTCAATCCCGGTCCCATATGTAAAGCCCATTTTACCAGATCAAGCACTGCCAGTCAGGAATAGCCCTTTACAGTTCGCACAGTGTGAATAAAATGAGAAGAAAAGCTTCTGAGGGCACAATGGTGGCATGCTGACACTTCACAGCAAATAGATTGTCAGATTCATAAATACATTGCTATTTTATATCCTGTGTGATTGGCTATCGTTGTAACTGAGGCTACAAGAATCAACCTGTGCACTATGCCTATCCTTAATGCAATTCCATGTTAGAACACTCTGAGGAAAAGCTACTCTTTCTCTATTGCCCAGTGTTGGATAACATCTTCCCATTGTTCAATATGGGAACATCATATGCTAGAAAGCTTTCAAATGATTGAAAACTTTAGCTTTTATTGAACAACAGCAAAACCAAAAAAAAAACACAAAAAGCTACATTTGATTCTAGGAACAAACAGGTCTTTGAAGCAATTGCAAATTTATAGATAACGAATGATCACTCGTGAAACTGGCATCAATTAAGTCCTGTCTGGCATGTTGAGCCCAATCCTTCTGCAGTCTATCATGCTGAAGGTGATATTCATCCTGTTCAGTGTCCTTGTTTTTCTCTTTCGAAAATTGCTGTTGGCCCCTCAGCTCCTCAGCATCTATCACATCCCATCTTTGCCTGCTCCCGTTATGCAGGGCATAGCATGCTAGGATTGTGCAGCCCCTTCAGTCCAGAATGTACAACAAGGCCCCCATAGTCCAACCTAAACATCAGAACTGCGTCTTCAGGAAACATATTGTCAGTTCCATATTGGCCCTAGTGGAAGAATTGCTGCATTGGGTCTAGGATTAACCTTAGATTGTATACTGGTATTATCTGCCATGGTTTGCAGAGGGTAGCCCTCTTATCACAGGAACCATCCATTAAAAGGCATCCAGCTGTTAAAACAAATCAGGAACAGGAGACTTCTCAAGGATATAGGCAGCTCTCAGGGTACCTGACATAGACTTTGAAGATGGTGATACTGATGATCATAGGTGATTTGTCCGTCAATGGAATGGAACACTTTTCTGTTGATAAAGTCAGCATCTTTTCATATGGCCCCCTCACTATAACGTGTCTACACTCTATAGCATCCTGTGCCTTGGGAAAGCCAGTTTTTCTGGCAAAGTCTATTGCCTATACTACAGACCCCATCACGTGGAAACCAGATGAAATGCTGTGATCTGCACATACTATATCGGTAATAGCCTAGATCCATTGGTGGGTTGAAGATTAAGAGTTCCCACACAGGTCCCAACGGATCTTTGGAAACTGCCAATGGTAGAAAAATTTAGTGCAGCCATCACTTTAATGGTCACCTAGATAGGACAGCCACACAGTCGTTCAGATTGAAGATCCCACTCCAGCAGATGACATAGCTCTGTGACAATGTTCCAGGAAATCCTCAGTCTGTTGCTGCAATGCACCAACTTATCTAAATAAATTGACATGGAGGATCCTAGACTCTGGCCTCCTGTGCCTCCTCCTTGGCCTGAAGTGACCTACAATTGAGATTTCTTCATCTGGAGATTGTTCAGCAGTGGCAACAGGCACTGGGCTTGCTGGAACATCTGATCTTTCTCAGTATCTCTTCACTTTGGGTGCAGAGATGGTCATTCTTACAATGATAGGACTAATAGGACATGGTTTCCAATGAAACTGTGTGGGTAATGTCAGAAACAGGTTCTTAATGACATGAGCAGTCAACATGTGCAGCACACACAAATGATAATTTAGCACAGTCCTCCATACTATGGGACATGTAGGACTCCAACATGGTGGGACATGGAATACCTCCTGATGGGCTTTCAACATAGTGAATCTTATTCCAATGTATGTAGCACAAGTTATGATGTTCAAATACAGTAGAAAATTATAAGTATAGTAGAATTACTGAAACCTTGTCCCTTAACCCCTCATCCCATATCACTGAAGAAAAGTATTATTGCATATAGGAACATGTTGTCAAAACCATAAGTTTAACATGAGAGGAAATCAGCCCTGTACCTTGTGCAAGACCTTTAATTGTCTCCATGAATTTTGACCCATAGGTGAGACTTTTAAGCTCCCCTTTGATTGTTTCTACTTCACAGAGATGACTACGATCAATCTGTAATGACCAATGATATCCAGCATTTGTGTCACACCCACTAGGACACTGTGCACATTTCACAAGACATCCGTAGTTATTGATGTCTTCACTGTACAGTGTAAGTGCATGATTAATGTAATTGCCCCTTGTAGGGCCGTGTGTCGCTCACAAGTGGAGCCTGTGCACTCAGATAGAAGATTAACCTCTAACTCCACCCACAGCCAGTATGGTCACATCCTTTTTCCATTTTCATTGGAACATACCTTGAGATATTAGGGACTGGTATTGAAAATGGAGACCAGCCAGCAGGTACCTGCTCAGATGTCCTTGTCAGGAATTGTTGGTCATCTAGTTTTGCTCTGGTTCATGGGAGATTTGGAAATTAAGTACAAATATGGTGAGTATAGGTACTACTGCGGTGTAAATGCATGCAAATAGACCTCTTGCTGCTCACTGGCAAAATTCTCATCTTGTCATCCAAAATGTGGTAGCGGAATCATACGTTTTCTTTCGACATCAAGAACTCATTTCTTGCATCTCAAGATAGTTGCCAACAGATTCACCACTGCCCACAGCTGTCAGGGTCTGGGAAGATTCCACCTGTCCATTCAACATGTTTACCATATGTAAGTTCATAAAACATAAAAACACAATAGAATGTGTTGGAACACCAGTATACAGGACCACAAAGTGTGCTACACTAGTTCAGTGCCTTGTCACTGAGTTCTCTATTCCAGCAAAACGGACAGCTGCAAAACAGGAGGCAAGTGACTTTCCTAATGTGTGCTGACTTCATTATTTTTTAATGCAGCATGCAGTAGAAGCTAGCAGTCAGAGGGTGTTACAACGTAACATTCATGAAGCAGAAGTTCCAAAAGGTTGCTATAATCAAGTCTTACTGCTGGTTGCCATGGACGACTCTAATACAGCTTGTTGCAAGGTTTCCAATAGTCACTCAAAAGGAAAAGGTTACCACAGGTGACTTCTGGACATCTTCAGGCTGAGGAGATTTATGGTGGAGAAGCAATATCAGATTTTCATACAGAGCCAAACCCAAAACATCTTGGTAACTCTAAAGAAAAATCTTCAATATTTGATTTCATCCTCTAGCCAAAGGTCTTAAATATCTGGGAAAGCTAAACAAAAATTATGAATTCAGGACCAGAAAAATGAAGTTACAGTATTTAGAATATTTGTACAAATGCAAATAGACTAGCTGATTTTCCATTGCATGCCACATCTAAAATAGATATTGCAATTTTGATGTCACTAATACACTTTTTGTTGGAAAACAGGGTGATTGAGAAAGCAAAACTAACACAAGTAGCTTAGTGATATGCACCCCTGGACACTAGGATCAAATCTCCAGAGGCAGGGGTTCAAATCCCACCATAGCAACTGGAGGAATTTAAATTCAAGTAATAAATCTGCAATAAAATGTTAATCTCATTAATAATAACCCTGAAGCCATCAGATGGTTATTTAAAAATGGTCATCCTTACTCAGAGTGACCTATCTGTGGCTTTTGACCCACAACCCCGAGTGTTAGCTGCTCTCTGAAATAACCTAAGAAACCATTTTGTTCAATTCAGGGTTGCTCATAATGAGTAGAGTACAGACTGTACTTAGCCAGCTTGTACTGGAAAAACCCAATGCAAACTTGTATTGTTAGATGTGGTTCCTCAAACAGGCAACACTTATTAATAATCCAGTAATAACACTTATAATTCACACTTTTTCAAAGAAAGGCACATAGGTAGAATGAGATTTAATATTGAACATGTCTGCTAGGCGAGTATTCTGATATGTGTGTTTCCAGGTTACTTAAGCCTCTCAGATGTATATCATTGCATCTACTATGTGTCATACCTTCAGTGTCATCATGCTGCCTTAACTGAATTCCCTTGAGTGTGTCGTAGAACTTTAGTACAAGGTTGTATGACATGTTTATCTGAATGGTCACTCATTTTATTTTGGCATCCTAAGATAACTGTTCCATCGCTCGCTGATTAAATTACTGTGGCTATTTTAGAAAGAATTGAGCTATCCTACTGGACGCTGTTGAGAGCCCACTTTTTCCATTTTCCTTGCACAGATAAATGAGGCTTTCTGCATGATGCAACATACACCACCATTAAACTGTTTGAAGTGATTCAGTTTCTTTACAAGCTAAAGAACTGAATTTCTGCCAGAACAACCATTAGCTGTGATTGAAAGTGAGCCAGTCAAGATTAAGGCCCAACAGAAAGGTGAAGGTAACGTCATTTTTATCCCAGAAACATCATTTACTGTGACTGATGGATTCTAGCTGAGTCAGTAGAGCAGAAAATCATTGAAAAAAGTCAGTTGAAAATACCAACCATTTAATTGATAACATCATGTGTGTCAGATCCCACAATTGGCCATATTTTACTTGTATCGATGTTAATCAGGAACAAAAGATTGAAAGCAAATTTATTCTGTAAGAGGCACTTCACTTGGAACAGAACAAAAAAAAACGTTTTCGATGACTGTTATTATTAAAAGTAGTTATTTTCCTATGATGGACAAATAGATGTTACCCAAATTCATAAGAAACGTACAAATAAGGATAGGTTTTCAGTTGTTGTTCCTATTATGTGTCGCATAAAGAACCTGAGATTTAAGCATTTCATTTCTTGTTAAATTAGTTGCAAATTTGTGACCATTTACTGTATAAAAACCTCAGTGGAATTTGACTTGCAGTTATATGTTTCATATTTTGTACCTTCCATAAGTCCAATCAGCATTAACATCTGAGGTGTGGAAATATTCAATTTTCTTGGCTTTGGTACATCCATAAAAAAAAAGTAACTGTTTTTAACCATGTTTTTAAGTTTAAAAGACAAGAATAATGTAGCAGCAGAAAGTGTTATCCTTAAATCAATTAAGAGAACATCCTAATTAGAATCTATCCAATGTTTCTTGATAACTAATGTTCTCCAGTCCCGACAAATCCTGGTGAATCTTCTCTGCACCTTCTGTAGGGCAATCACATCCATTCTATAATGTGGGATCCAGAAGATCCCACATTATGTGATACCTGAGCTGAGGCCGAAGCAACATTTTATACAGTTTCAACATCAGCTCCTGCTCTTAAACTCAGATAAATAAAGGCAAGTGTCTCATTTGCCTTGTTAACTTCTTATCTATGTGTACCATTACTTTAAGTGACTGGTGGGAATGCACACCAAGGTCCCACTGAACCTCAGTCCTTCCCAGGTTCCTACTGTTCATCATGAATTCCCTTGCCCTATTTGTCCTACCCGACTGCATCATCTCACACTTATTTGGATGGAATGTTTTTCGCCACTAATCAGTCCATCATTACCTCCCGATTAGTAGATTTTTTTTGAGTTCAGTTAGTAGTTTTAGCATTCCACTTTAAAAATATACAGCAGCAAGGCTTTAGTTTTAAAACAAGAACAAAGGTTAGTTTAATGCACAACAATGACTCTATGACTCTAATTATTGCAAGCTACTAAATGATAATATTGGAAAATTAAGAGATAACGTGCATACATGAGGATTAAAAACATAGGAATAAAAGAAATTTATGGAAGTCAGCTCAGTCCATTATCAGTGCAGGCTCATTACTTGCTTGATGGTTTAGAGCTGGAATTGCAGACGAGGTAAATTTGAAGTCAGATTTCAGCAGCTGTGATGGCTGTGATAATATTTATGCATAAGGCTTGTAGACCCCAACTATTGTAAATTGATCAGTATATCTCTGTTTCCTAAATGATTTTCTGACAAAACTGGAAATAAATTTCATTTCACCACACAAGCAGGCACTCATGGAATTTCTAAGCATGAGTCAATGCTTAAGCAGAGAGTCATTTTGAGCAATATGCAATATATTAAAATGGTAGGAAGCAATTCAGAGAATTATGATCATTGGGATACAGGTACATGACCATATTTACCACTACAAAAACACCTGAACAATAATACCTGAAGAAGGAGAGAGGCTCCAAAAGCTTGGGTTTTCAGCTAAACCTGTTGGACTATAACCTGATGTTGTGTGATTTCTGACATTGCCTACCGAAAAAGTTTAAGTATACAAAAGCGAACTGAAGTTCCAAATAATCTACATTAGACTACAATCGCAAATCTTTCCAATATGCTTCTTCATGCACTCCAATTTTTCTCTTTTTTATTCATTTTGTCAGAATCAGGAGTTATTTTCATGTTAAACAAATGCATCATCCATGAAGGTTTTGTGTTTAGAATGAGCTCTCATGCTGTCCAAGAATCCTGTACAATTTCACTTCAGGGTGGCACAATGGCTCAGTGGTTAGCTCTGCTACCTTAAAGTGCCAGGGACCTGGCTTTGAATCCAGCCACGGGCAACTATCGAAGTGGAGTTTGCACATTCTCCCCATGTCTGCATGAGTTACCTCTGGGTGCTCCAGTTTCCTCCCACAGTCCAAAGATGTGTAGGCTAGGTTTGGCCATACTAAATTGCCCATAGTGTGCAGTCTAGATGGGTTAGTCGTGGTTACAGGGGTAGGGGAGGGTAGTGGGTGTGGGTGGGATGCTGTTCAGAGGTTCATGTGCACTCGATGGCCTGAACGGCCTGCTTCCACACTGTTGGGATTCTATGAAAAGTTTTGTTGAAGAGTTTTGATATCACCTACAAATCCTGGGAAAAGTTCATTGAAGATCGCAGCACATGGCACGAAGATATAAAAACAAATCAGCCAAGTCGAAAACTTTTCAGAGGCTGACAGAAAATGCAAGGAGATGAAATCCTGAGCCCTTGACTTGTCCGAAGGTGAACCATCTGTGAGCTATCCTGTGATATTTGCAGCAGAACTTTCCAGGCACAGATCAGTCTTGGCAGTCACCTTCACACTAAATCACAGAATCTCACTAAACACCCAAGATGATGAACATGATCATCTTCACCTCCTCAGGGAATGAGGTGTTAATGGGCTGCCAGCATTTATTGCCTTCTTGAACTGTTGCAGGTCCATTTGTAATGCTGCAAGGGAGGGAGTTCCAGGATTTTGGCGAAGTGACACTGAAGGAATGGCAATTAGGTGGACAGGCTTTAGACAGACAGGAGGTAAGTTACTCATTGCAGGATCTCTAGCCTCTGACTTGTTTTTTGTAGCCACTGTACTGATTTGGTTAATTCAATCAGTTTCTGGTCAGTGGTAATACCCAGGATGTTGATAGTGGGGGAACACAGCAATGGCAATGTCAAGGGGACAGTGGTTAGATTCTCTCTTATCGAACACAGTCATTCTGAGGCACTTGTGTGGCATAATTGTTATTTACATAAAGGTCACGTATCAGCCCAAGCCTAAATATTAGCTGGGTCTCTCTGCATTTAGATAAGGTTGGCTTTGGCATATGAGGAGTTGCAAATACTGCTGGACATTGTGCAATCATCTGTGATAATCTGACCTTATGACGGAGGAAAGGTCATTGATAAATTACCTGAATGAAGGTGATCAGGCCTAGGAGACACGAGCTCCATCATTTGCTGCTTCTGCTGTTTGGCATGCAAGTATTCCAGTGTTGGAGCTTCACCGGGTTGACACTTCATTTTTAGGTATGCCTCACACTGTTCCTGACATGCCCTCTTGCACTCTTTTTTGGGCAGGTCTGATCTTCTGGCTTGATAGTAAGGTAGAATTGGGGATATGCCAGGCCATGAGATTGCAGATTGTGTTGAAGTACAATTCAGCTGCTGCTGGTAGCACAAAGCACCTCCTGGAGAGCCGAGTCTGAGTGATTTGATCTTTTCAAACTGTGCCCCATTCAGCACAGTAGTCCTGCCACACAACACAATGCAGTGGTCACTACTACTGACACTGTCATGGACAAATTTATTCGGAGCAAGCAGACTGTAAGAATATGGGTTAAATACGATTCTCTCTCTTATTGATTCTTTACCACTTGCCACAGAACCAATCTAGGACATAACCAGCTCAGTCAGTAATGCTGCCACTTAGTGGTTGACATTGAAGACTCCACCCAGAGTACATTCTGTACCCTTGCCACCCTCAGGACTTCTTCCAAGTGATGTTCAACAAAGAGGAGTACTGATTTTTCCATAGAATGTATAACATATGGTAATCAGGATGAGGTTTCCCTCCCTGTATTTGACCTGATGCCATGAGACTCTATGAAGCCTAGAGTCAATACTAAGGGCTCCTGGGACAAAAGACTCCCAACTGCATACTACACTGCCACCATCTCTTTTCTAAAAATTCATTCATGGAATGAGGGCGTCGCTGGCTGGGCAGCATTTATTGCCCATCCCTAATTGCCCAGAGGGCAGTTAAGAGTCAACCAGATTGCTGTGGATCTGGAGTCACATGTAGGCCAGACCAGATTAGGATGGCAGTTTCCTTCCCTAAAGGGCATTAGTGAATCAGATGGGTTTTTCCGACAATCAGCAATGGATTCACGGTCATCATTAGACTCTTAATTCCAGATAGAACACAGGACATAAAACAGTACAGCACAGTACAGGTCCTTCAGCCCACGATATTGTGCTGACCCTGCATACCCTACATTATACTATCTTCCATGTGCCTATCCAAGAGTCGCTTAAAAGTCTCTAAGGTATCTGATTCTACTACCGCTGCCGGCAGCACGTTCCACATGCCCACCACTCTCTGTGTAAAGACATCTCCCGGATACCTTCCTCCAATCACCTTAAAATTATGCCCCCCTATAATAGTCATTTCCACCCTGGGAAAATGTCTCTGGCTATCCACTATCTATGCCTCTCATCATCTTGTACACCTCTATCAGGTCACCTCTCATCCTTCTTCATTCCAATGAAAACAGCCTTAGCTCTCTCAACCTTTCCTCATAAGACCTGCCCTCCAGTCCAGGCAGCGGCCTGGTAAATCTTCTCTGCACGCTCTCTAAAACTTCCACATCTTTCCTATAATGAGATGACCAGAACTGAACACAATATTTCAAGTGTGGTCTAACCAGAGTTTTATAGATCCGAAGCATAACCTCACGGCTCTTAAACTCAATTCCCCTGCCATGAAAGCCAACACGCCATACACCTTCTTTACAACCCTATCAACTTAGGTCGCAACTTTAAGTGATTTATGGACGTGGACCCAAAGATCCCTCTGTTCCTCCGCACTGCCAAGAATCCTACCATTAACCCTATATTCTGCATTCAAATTCGACCTTCCAAAATGAATCACTTCACATTTTTCTGCATTGAATTCCATCTGCCACTTCTTTGCCCAACTCCTGTCAAGGTCCTGTTGCAACCCACAACAGCCCTCCACGCTATCCACAACTCCACCAACATTCATGTCATCGGCAAACTTACTAACCCACCCTTCCACTTCCTCATCCAAGTCATTTTTAAAGCTCACATAGAGCAGGGGTCCCAGAACAGACCCCTGCTTAACACCACTGGTCACCTAGCTCCAGGCTGAATACCTTCCATCTACTACCAGCTTCTGTCTTCTATTGGACAGCCAGTTTTGTATCCAGACAGCCAAATTTCCCTGAATCTTATGCCTTCTTACTTTCTGAATGAGCCTACCATGGGGAACTTTATCAAATGCCTTCCTAAAATCCATATACACCATATCAACTGCTCTACCTTCATCAATATGTTTTGTCACATCCTCAAAGAATTTAATAAGGCTTGTGAGGCATGACCTGCCCCTCACAAACCCATGCTGACCATTTCTAATCAAACTGTGCTTTTCCAAATAATCATAAATACTGTATCTCAGAACGCTCTCCAATAATTTGCCCACCAGAGAAGTAAGACTGACCGGTCTGTAATTCCCAGGATTATCCCAATTCCTTTTCTTGAACAAGGGAATGACATTTGCCACCCTCCAATCATCTGGTACCACTTCAGTGGAGAGTGAGGACGCAAAGATCATTGCCAAAGGGGCAGCAATGTCTTCCCACGCTTCCCGTAGAAACCTTGGGTATATCTCGTCTGGCCCAGGGGACTTATCTATCCTCATGTTTTCCAAAATTTCTAGCACATTCTCCTTCCTAACATCAACCTGAACTAATATATCTGCCTGTTTCATGCTGTCCTCATAAACGTCAAGTTCCCTCTCAATGGTGAATACTGAAGCAAAGTATTCATCAAGGACCTCCCCTGCCTCCTCTGACTCCACGCACAAGTTCCCTCTACTATCCCTGATTAAGTAAGCTTCCTTCTTCCTCTTGACTAGATGTTCCACATGTCTTGTCATCCAAGGTTCCTTCACCTTACCATCCCTTCCTTGCCTCAGTGGGACAAACCTATCCAGTACCTGTAGCAACTGCTCCCAAAACAACCTCCACATTTCTATCGTGCATTTCCCTGAGAACATCTGATCCCAATTTATGCTCCACAGTTCTTGCTTAATAGCATTGTAATTCCCCTTCCCCAATTAAATACTTTCCCACACTGTCCGCTCCTATCCCTCTCCATGAGAATAAAGGCCAGGGAGTAGTCACTATCACCAAAATGCTCTCCCACTGAGGGATCTGACACCTGGCCTGGTTTGTTGCCAAGCACCAAATCTAATATGGCCTCCCCTCTAGTCGGCCTACCTACATATTGAGTCAGAAATCCTTCCTGAACACATCTGACAAAATCTGCTCCATCCAAACTATTTGCACTGAGGAGATTCCAGTCTATATTATGGAAGTCGAAGTCACCCATGACAACAACCCTATTACTTCTGCACCTTTCCACAATCTGTCTCTAAGTTTCTCTGTAGGTATGGTGGAGTCTTTCGAAAACTCCCAATACTGTAACTGCTCCTTTCCTGTTTCTGACTTCCACAAATACTGACTCTGTAGACAAACCCTCCTCCACAACCTCCCTTTCTGCAGCTGTGATACCATCCCTGATTAGCAATACCACTCTCCACCTCTTTTACCTCCCTCCCTATTTCCTTTTGAAACATCTATACTCCAGAACATCCAACAACCATTCCTGCCCCTATGTTATCCAAGTCTCAAATTTATTGATATTTATTGAATTCCAATTCTACCATCTGCCATGGCGGGATTCAAACCCGGATCCCCAGAACATTATCTGGAAGTCTGGATTAACAGCCCAGCGATAATACCACTACGCCATCGCCTCCCTAGGGATCTGCTGGGTCTGTCCCAGGTCGGGCAGGTCACACCCAAAGAATAGTGATTGTAGTATCTAGGACATTCTATATTATGATTCTGTAAGTATGACTACAGATTACTAGAAGATATCAAGTAGAGTCAGGTAACCATATGACTGATATTCATCTTATAGAGAACCTATCTCCGCAGACTATTTTGCAATTTGGCAGATGGGAGAACTCTTACTGAATCATATTACATTAAATTTTCACTGCAGACCTCACTGTTTCTTCGGATACTGTTTGTCTTTGCGGTCATTACTCTTTTGAAACCCACAACAATTTTCTAGAACTCAGCACAAGCAGAGAATCAAAGGACATCCAGAAGCTGCTGTGATTCCATTCGTCTCCAGAGGATACACTGTTCAGGTTCCACCAGATTGCAATTAATGGGAAATTTCTGAATTAATGAGATCTTTCATTCATAGGCTATTAGTCTTACCATAAAAGCCCTTGAAATAGCTACACCCTGTTCCCTGAGATATATCTGCCTTTTAACACAACAACTAAGATTATGATTGCTGCTAAGCACCTTCACTGGTCCTGAACATCCGGTTTTACATTCAAGAAATATCACACTTCTTCATTATGATAAATAAAATGCCAAACATTTCAAAAAATACTTTACCTTTATCTTAGCTTCCGTCTTTATATAACCATAATTTATTCTGCAATGTGGAATTTTAAGTTGAAAGAAAAGGGGTTCAGTACTTCTAACTTCTTGGTTTGCTGTCAGTGTGTGACTGTTCGCTGACAATAGAGTTAGTGTGTCCTGTTTAGGGGCAGATTTCAAAATTGCCATTGCTTTACCAATGATTGCAAAATATGGATCACTGTCACAACATTCATACTACATCAACTGTCCATCTGCCTCAGTTTGGAGTACTTTGATCTCTGACTCGAAAGGTTATAGGTTCAAGGCTTGCAGATACCTAGATTAAAGGAGAAACAGAACACCTGGAATTGCAAACAAATTCAGGGAAGGTTTGGAATACACAACGATTTGATCTATATCTGAAAAATACAAGATAGGCTTGGTTACAAATAGTTTCAAGGCCCAAAATTCTTCTTGCCATTTTTATTTGAAAATTAATGTTTTCTTTATAAATATACAGTTTCACAGTCCAACAGCCTCATTTTGAATACTGCATGTGAATCTGTTAATAGTTCATTTATTTGCCTTAGTTCTGGCAACATATCTTTCTTTAAATTCCCTAAATTATCACAAATACGTTCACACTAACTTAATGATGCATAAATTGGGACAGAACAAACCAACTGTTAAACTGTTAAGCATTTAGTGCTTTTTAGGTAATTATGTTCAGAACTGTACATTACAGGATGCTGAAATTCCACAGAGGAAATCTATGGCACTGAATTTGTATGATTCTGTCAGGTGGGTACACCACAATGAATGGGTCGCAGTCTGATTCTTCACAAGCTTTGTGAATTGTAAGTGTCAAATCTGTAAAATGATGGACACACCATTTGCCTGACTGAGCACGGTTGCAACACTTTTGCAAAAAAAAGGATTTGATTTGATTTGATTTAAGCTTTATTGTTATGTGTACTCGAGTACAGAAGTACAGTGAAAAGCATATGATGTTGCCACTTTTGTCACCATCATAGGTACAAACGTACCTCGGTACAAAACTGAGGTACAAGTAGTAATATAGAGAAACAAAGTTAAAAGTAAAGCTGTACTATTGTTCTTAGTATAAGTAGAAAAATAAAGTTAAAAGTTAACATTACAGTCCTTCCTAGCATTAAGTGGAGCAATAAAGGAATTAAGGTAAAAGTTCAACAGTCTTAGATAGCTGATAAATGACCACTCAGTAAAGCATTGAAGGAGGTTGATGTGGTCAACCATGTCAAAGGCTGGAGCAGGTCAAGGAGGAATAGTTTGTCGAGGGATGGCAGGCACTCACCACATCGATGTATTGGGACTGGTCGCACACCAACTACAGCTTTATAACATGGCAGCTCTTGTGATAATTGGTCTGTTGGGTGGGGGTTACAGTCCTAACACTCTGCACCTTAAGAAATTTCAGTATCCAGTTCAGCTACCACCTCCCTGATGATCCTGCATATCATGTGAGGCCCTGTTCCTGTAACAGTTGGATTTAGCTCCCTAGTTGACGTACGGCATCCTGTGTTCTGCCTTCTTCCTCTTCCCACTCTAGAGCTGCCCATCTTTCCTGAATTTGCTCTATTTCCTGGTCAAGTTGCAGAGCAGGAGGCAGTGCAACTCCAGTCCCCATGACTCACCCGCTAAACACTGCATTCCTTCCTAATTTTAAGCATTAGCCCTCTTTAATAAAAATATAAAATCCCAAATCCAGAACGTGTAAAACATTAGGAGGAGTGCAGAGGTAGGGAGGGGCTCCCACTTCATACTAAATGTTTGAAGTTGCAGTTTTTCTTGTTTTGATTTTGAACCCTGGGCAGAGAGCCAAGTAGCCACACGTGTCCTTATCTATTTCACTCAAGAATTTAAACCTAGGAATGTGGATATATATCATTTTATTCATAAGCAGCTACAGTGGCTCCTATTATGCTTTCAACTGTTCTGTTCCTCCTCTTACCCAACATGTACCTTATTGAGTCATTACCGAAGAGTAGTGGCACGGTGGCTCAGTGGTTAGTACAGCTGCCTCACAGCACCAGGGACCTGGGTTCAATTATCAGCCTTAGGTGATTGTCTGTGTGGAGTTTATACATTCTCCCTATGGTTGCTCTGGTTTCCTCCCACAGTCCAAAGATGAACAGGTTTAGTAAAATTGTCCGTAGTGTCCAGGGATGTGTAGGTTAAGTGGATTAGCCATGGGAAATGCAGGGTTACAGGGGTAGGGATAAATCTGGATTGGAAGGATGGTGGGGACTTGATAGGCTAAATGGCCTGCTTTCACATTGCAGGGATTCTAAGAAAAGATCCAGAATAGCTTCTGACTAGGAACATACATCTTCCTTGTTTTCTTCGACTATGGCTTTTCCATTCGATTGGTGATTACCTGACATCTCCATGATTAATGTTCTGCCATTTTCCTTGTCTGGAAAACTATTTCTTTGGCTATCCACTTCTATTATGCAGAAGTCAGTAATTCTGACCTTTTCTCACAATGCTTGATTTCAGTCTATATTGCATACTTCCTATTTCTTTCTATGGATGCAATGTTCTCTATTATTCATCAAATGTCCACCATAAGTTGGCAAAGACTGAAACACGTAAAATTATGGCGTAGAAGCTTAAGCTCAATTCTCAATATGTAGAACTAACTTAAATGTTAATCTCACAGTAAATCAACCTAAACTAGCCAAATCCAAATCGCTAAAGATCTAAATTCCTTTTTGAATGCGACATTTTCCATGATACGTTACTGTTTCTTAAAAATGAAGTTTCAAAGCTGCAATGTTACAATGACCGGCCAATGTAATAACAATGGTCTGATTTTTTTGTTCATCAAAGGCCTTGAATTTCATAAAGCATTACTTGTAGACATAAACAAGCAAGTACTTAACGTCTTTGATCTTTCCATGTTCAAGCAATGGCTATAGTGAAAATATCCATCAGATATTGTGACAGGACTGTGAGCTTACGTATTGTGCAAGAGAGCAGAGATCGATCATGTATTGAAATTACGTTCTCAATAATTCAACATCTTTCAAATTGGGGTCATGCAACATTTCCTAACAATGTCGTATAGAATTTTTCACAAAGTATACATGATGAAAGTCATAATGAAATTTTCTCAGAGCACCAGCTGGTTTGTGGATAGCTAATACACTTTTCCTTTGTCTTTTTCCCTACACACCAATTAACTTAATGGATGATATGGCATCTGCTCAAGTGTTTCTGTGCACTTCTTACTGGACCTGTTGTTTTATATAGCATAGAAGAAGCATGCTGAAAGTAATCAATTTTCTTGGCATTTGCAAATCTAATTCTAAGTCAAAATAGTTATTTTAACCCTATAAAATTCATTGCTAGGGTCACATTCAAAATTTTGACACTAACTCTCCTTGAGGATTGAGCAGATTTTATGGTAAGCTAAATTGTACACACTTTGTTAATGGAAAAGTTTTGCAGGCTAAGCCTCCGAATTCTGTGGGAAGCAATAATTTTCCCTTTGGTAGCCATGATACCAACATACACACATCTAATTTCTGTCTTATAATTATGAAAACATGATTAATTTGCCCCACAGTGAATTGTTGGAGCTGTTCTATACTACAAATCTGGTTTCATTGAGCGCTGGTATGGCTGATTTATGGTATGGACAGCAAGCTATACATTGTGTTACATTCTGATTAGTGTTTCTTGACTTGCCAAATTACAGTTGGATTTCTGTGACCCTGCCCAGATACCTAATACAGGCAGTCAACCAATTGAAAGGAATTTTGAGGCAGTTTATTAAGGAACAACAGTTTGGGTATGATACATTGGCTAATTAAGCAAAAAAAATACAACCTGTGAGAACTTTTTTCACACAAGTGAATCTTCAGGGTATTATGGTCAGGTCACCCATGACCTCCAGGATTGTTCTAGAAATATTGGTATTTTTTCATGAACATGGATAAAATGTGGAAGCCCAGTTTAAAACAAGAGGGACCCTGTATTTTGCAAGCTGCAGAGCTGGAACAAACAGTATTCATGTAGCCAGGCCTTGGACATTCAACTTCCTGTGGAAACCACACAGGCCTAGAACTGCCTGGCCAGGTGCTAACAGTCATATTGTTTCAGAACAAACTGTTGTTTCCAGCCCCAGTGAACCTGCTCTGTTAGGAGAATGTTCCACAGACTTGGTGGCTCCCAGCTCAGTAGGACAAACAACAACACTTCCCAGTCGTGAACCATTTCAACTCCCACTCCCACCCCCAGTCCCCCTCCCACTCCCTGGGTGACATGTCCATCCTGGGCCTCCTCCATAATGATGCCACCTGGAAACTAGAGGAGCAGCACCTTATATTCCACCTTGGGAGCCTACAACCCAATGGTCTCAATGTGGACTTTAGTTTCAAAATCTCCCTATCCCCTGGCCTCATCCCATGACCAACCCTCCCTCTCATCCCATCTCCTTGACCTGACACAACCTGTCCATCTTCTCTCCCACCTACCCAACTCACTGACCAATCCCCACCATTCCCTACCTGCACTCACCTATCACCATCCCACCTACCTTCCCCAGCCCCACCTCCCCACTCTCTATTTATTTCTGAGGTCCCTTCCCCCTCCCTCATTTCTGAAGAAGGGTCCTGACCCAAAACGTCAGCGTTCCTGCTCCTCTGATGCTGCCCATTCAAGAGAACATAGTTTCCTTTTAACTTACTCATTCAATGCACAGGGTTACAAGGAAAATGCAGGAGTTTTGCATTAAGAATGATCAGAGACCAACTGAGGCTTGATGGGCTGAGTGGCCTCCTTTTGCACTGTAATAATTCTGTGATTTCATCATTAAATTGAGGCATAGAATTTGTCAATGTCATTATGTTTGTGAAGGCAATATCCTGCTTTCCATTCAAAGTGCCTGGGATCGCTACTGTGGTTCTTCACTCAATCTTTTCTGGGCCATCTTCCTTCTGTGTGAAAACGGCAGCTGCCCGATGAGCAGTGACCCCTGGTGATGACTGCTCTCTGGCTGTGAGCACTCGTTGATTCTGTATACTACACCTTTGGTTTGGCAATCTATGTAGTATGAATCACTGTCCGAAATCATTTTAGCTAATGAACACAGGTTAACAGTAAATGACGTCAGAATAACGCATTATCCCCTGACCTACCTTCGTCTTGAGGTTATTTTATTGCACTGTATCAATAATAGGGTACATTTGGTATTAGTTGCTTATTTGATGCCAGCTTATGGAATATAGTGGCCTTTTATGATACTTACCATCACCTTCCTCTGTCAGTGTTTGTTAGAAATTGCTTGTTAAGGGAAAGGAAATAATTGCTGTGGCAACAGCAGGTCTCATGCTACACAGGAAATACAAGAAAAAAAAATCAATTTTAACTGAACCCAATTTCAAACAGTTCTCTCCTTGAGAAGAACATTTTGTCACTGAGTTCTCATCATCTAATTCTTATTCTAAGTCTAATTCGAATCTAATTCTAACTAATCATTTATTTTCATTCATTCATGGGATATGAGATTCTTTGGCAGGGCCAATATTTATTACCTACCCCTAGATGCTCTTGAGAAGGGCATCTATTTCTGAAATGCAAATTTGGTACCCTAATTTCTTGACTAAATATTACAGATGACATACTAATGCTATTAGAACTGTTAATACCAAGCTTTAGGTGGCTAATAAATTTACATCTAACATCCTCATCCAAGGGGTTTAACTGAGGTTGTATATCAAGTTGTACAAGGGATGTTTGTCTAGCTTTTGACCTTCTTGTTGTGTTTCAGCGTTCTGCTGAGCCATTTTTAACCAGATGTTTTTCCTGGGTGCTGGTCCTATTGAGTATATGTTTAAGGTTTAGGGATGTTGGGAAAATTGGGAGTCCATACTGGGAGACAGCCTAAGGGCTTAATTCTGCATGGAGATGTTTATTCTCATCTCTGTGATGTATGTATGGTTACATGGACAAAATAGCGACTCCCTATCTTCGTGGGCTGGAAACAGAAGGTAGGCTTCCAAATGGTGCAAATTATACAGCCCAGGATTGACTGTGCTAGCATAGGTTATGGCACCATAAGTTACCATTTCGAATGGTGGGGCAGCAGAAGCACTGGAAAGCTGAGCAAAAAGCTTGCCCACAATGGAGCAGACTCAATGGGCCGAATTCTGTTCATATATCTTCTGGTCTATATCAAAGATCATTCAAAGTATGTGATCTTTCACCTCCTATGCAGAGGCCACAGTTGAATTCACCTCAACAAAGCATACAGTTGCAAGCATACGCAAAGGCACACAGAAGACAGATATTAAGTGAAATGAATGAGGTGCGGGACACTCTGCAGAGCCCAAAGTTCATAGTTTCCAACGTGAAACAGTTAGTCACCTCCATCCCACACCTGAGGTACCCACCACGATGTAGCATGTGACATACAACAGCCCACCTTTTATTGTGGCAGAAACCTCTCCAATTGAAGGCCTGGAAGCTCCAGTGGAATCTTATTGCATTTGGATGAATATTTAAAACTCCCCGGGCATGGTAGGCTTTGGACCAACAGCAGATAAACGGGGTTAGTAAAGTTTGCTAGATAAAAACCTAAAGAACTGCAGATGCCGTAAATCAGGATCAAAACAAAGTTGCTGGAAAAGCTCAGCAGGTCTGGCAGCATTTGTGAAGGAATAAACAAAGTTAACATTCCAGGTCCAGTTCTGAGGAAGGATCACCGGATCCAAAACTTTAACTGTGTTTTTTTTCTTCACAGATGCTGCCAGACCTGCTGAGCTTTTCCAACAAACTTTGTTTTTGTTGGTAAAGTTTGGTGTTTGTTGGTTGGCAAAGACACAGTGGGCCAAAAAGCCTGTTTTCCTTGTTGTAAGAGAAATTTACCAGAATTCTTTGAGGAGGTAACTAAAAGGTTAAATAAAAGGGAAAGCAGCGGATGTAATGTGTTTGGATTTTCAGAAGGTATTTGATCAGGTACCACATATTAGGCTATTAATTAAGACAAGAGGTGATGGCTTAGTGGCGTTATCGCTGGCCTGTTAATCCAGACACCCAGGAAATGTTCTGGGGACATAGGTTCAACTTTTACTATGGCAGATGGTGGAATTTGAATTGAATAAAAATCTGGAATTAACAGTTTAATGATGACCACAAATTGATTGTTATGGGGAAAAAAATTGAATTCACTAGTGCCACAAATTTAGGGAAGGAAACTGCCATCCTTACCTGGCGGGGCCTACTTGTGACTCCAGACCCACTGCAATCTGGTTGAATCTTAACTGCCCTTTGGGCAATTTGGGATGGGCAATAAATGTTGGGCTAGCCAGCAACACTCTCGTCCCATGAATGAATTTTTTAGAAAAGAGTCAGGTCTGGGGTGAATACCGGCAACTACTCAGGACAGCTTGGGGGCTGCCAGCACTTGATTGGGTGCACAACAAGCTTTTGACTGTGTCGCTGGTGCAAGGGATGCTGGTATATCCCGGGATATCCTGGTGGTGGCAAGAACTTCTGGCTATTGTTAGTGGTGGATGAGGGAGCACTGAGGTGCATGATAAGTAGGTAATGAAGCATGTTTGGGAAGATCACATGAAAAATCTCACTAAGTCTCATCCAGGGAAAGCCTCTATGAAAGTCAATAAAATGGCACTTAGCTTAAATCTGGTAAGCGTCAGCCCAAAGGATCAGTCACTTTAAGTACCAGTCATGTGCAAGCAACAAGAAATACTCTCAATGAAACTCTAGCAACCTAAAGCCTAATTATCAGAAGAAGCAATGACCCAGTGGTATCATTGCTAACTGTTATTCCAGAGACCCAGGTAATGTTCTGTGGCCCCAGATTTAAATCCTGCTATGGCAGGTGGTGGAATTAGAATTGAATGATAACTTGGAACTAAGAGTCTGATAACTATTATGAGTCCATACTTTATTGTCAGAAAACCCCATTTGGTTCACGAATGTCCTTTAGAATCCCTTCAATGTGGATATCGGCCATTCAACCCAATGAATCCACACAGATCTTCCCCAAAGCATCCCACCCAGACCCATCCCCCTAACCTAGCCATGTACCCCTGCATTTCCCATGGTTAAAACACCTAACCTACACATCCCTGGACATTACGGGGTAATTTAGCATGGCCAATCCACTGAACTTGCACATCTTTGGACTGTGGGAAGAAACTAGAGGACCCACATAGACATGGGGGGATCATGTAAACTCCACACAGACAGTCACCTGAGGGTGGAATCGAACTCAGGTCCCTGGCGCTGTGAGGCAGCTTTGCTAACCACTGAGCCATCATGTCATCCTTTAGAGAATGAAACTGTCGTCCTTACCTAGTGTGGTCTACATGTGACTCCAGACCCACAGCACTGAGATTGACTCCTAACTGCCCTCTGGGATGGGCAATAAATGCTGGCCTAGCCTGTGATGCCCTCGTCCCACGAATGAATAAAACAAAAGGAGAGCCGGAAGATATAATACCCTTCCTGACCTGCTGCATTCAAAAATCTGTGCAGATATATTCCTATGTCTCTCTATTCCTGAACACCCCTTAGAGTTTTACCCTTCATTCAATAACGCCATTTCTTGTTCTGCTTACTAAAATGTATCATTTTGCATTTCTCAGTATTAAATTTTACCTGGGAAATTTCCACAATTCGACCTGTATCACAATCCTCCTCTCAGTTCACAATAGTTCCTATTTTTGTGTCATCTGCAAATTTTGAAATGATGCTTTGCAGATCCAAGTCCAGATCATTAATGTCTAACAAGAAATGGTACCAACCTTTGAAGAATCTCCCTACATGAGGTTGTTGGGTTGGTCACTGAGCTGGCTGGTTATCATACAGACGTTTTGTCACCATGCTAGATAACATCATCAGTGCGGCCTCCGATGAAGCGATATTGTTCTATTCCACTTGATATTTATATGATTCGGTCTGTTAAGTTGGGTTGTGTCATCTCCAATTCTGTTCTGCATGGGTTTGTATATGGGGTCTAATTCCACATGTTTGTTGATTGCATTACGGGTTAAAAAATGAGACTCCTATGACCACTAGGAATCATGGTAGCACACAAACCCACATCCACACTGTGACAAACACCCACAAGGACCAACAACCCCATACCCATGACATGCAGGATCAATATAGTTTACAAAATACCTTGCAATGACTGCAACAAACATTACATCACCCAGACCGGAAGGAAACTAGACATCAGGATACACAAACATCAGTTATCAGCCAAATGACACAACAAACTTTCCCTCATCTCAGTGCACTCAGACAATGAAGGCCATTAATTTAACTGGGACAATGTAACCATCCTAGCTCAAGCTAACCATAGACATGCGCGGGAATTCCTGGAGGCCTGGTTTTCAACCCGTAAAGCAATCAACAAACATGTGGAATTAGACCCTGTATACAAACCCATGCAGAACAGAACTGGAAATGACACAACCCAACTTAACAGACTGGATCATATAAATACCAAGCAGAGTAGAACTACATCACTTCATTGGAGACCACGCTGATGATGTTATCTAGCATGGTCACAAAACGTCTATATGATAACCAGCCAGCTCAGCAAGCAAGCCAACAACCTCATCCACAACCCGAGCTACAAATCTTCGTGATAACCTTAAATCTCCCTACATATATAGCCATTCACAATGACTCTCTGCTTCCTATAATCAGGCTTCAATGGCCAATTTAATTCTGTAGGGTTCAACTTTGCTGCCAAATATATTGCGTGATGATATCAAATGGATTTTGGAAATGCATGAATTTCATATGTGGACTTTTTGGGCCAAAGGGCTTGTTTCCACACCTTAGGGATTCTAAGATTCTATGATATCTATACATTACCTTCATCAATGCTTCCTGCTACATCAAAGAGCTCAATCAAATTAGTTAAATATTATTTGTCCTGAACAAAATCATGCTCATTTTTCTTAATTGATACACACTTGACAGAGTCACTGCTAATTTGGACTTGAAATTTTATTTATAATAACTTTTCTACCATCAAAATTTAATAGATTGACCTAGAGTTGCTGGATTTACCTTAATGTTATTTTTAAATAAAGATGTAGCTATATTTTACCGTGGTACTATAGTTGTGACTTCCCTTATTCTTCCCTGATCCACTGCAGTACTTATGTGAAAATAAATAATATTAATTAGAATAGTTAGAAATTATCTTCATTTTTGTGACTTAATTACACAATCTGTTAGCAACTATTCTTTCTCTTTTGGAACACAAGCTAAAAGCCAGCCAGATGGGTGGCAAACCTCTTGTCTTTAATGTTCTAAGGGTGTTACATGAAAGCAGGTGGAAATCATATTTCAGATACCACAGCATAAAATTGTCCAGAATTAAGCACAAATCGATACTATATTGATAATTCCAATCAAAGAGTTTGAACGGGATGAAAAGTCTGTGATGATACTTGAGGACATAAACAATGACTGGATCCCAAGCCAGATGGTGAAATACGAACCTAAGCAAATTATTTCCTTGATAGTCAATTTATTTACAGAACACAGTATTACATATGCCTGCCTCCTGCCTAGGCCTAATCCCAATGAGCCAGAATCCAGCAATCTTCTTTTATTACATTTTAAATAAATTAAATCCATGAAACCAAATTCACCAAACTAGTGAAATCACTCACATACTGAGTGCTTGAAGTACTTCACTAAACAATGCCCTATGTATCTTAACAGTAGTATTAAAATACCTTTAACAGTGAGAACATAAGAAATGGGTCAAGAGTGGAACCATTAGGTGCTTTAAACATGCTTTGTCATTTGATAAAATCATAGCTTATTTGATTGTGGCCTTAATTTCAGTTTCCTACCTGACTCCCATAAACAATCTGGTCAATTGAAAATTTGTCTATCGCACTGAGTATATTTTGTGACTCAGCTTTGAGATTCTCAAATGCTAATGACTCTCTCATGGAGGAAATTCCTCCCAATGTCCATCTTAAATTATGCCCCAGGTTCTAGATCTCTTCATGTGGGCAAACATCACCTCTGCATTTAACATCATGCCTGCTTTGAAACTTAAATGTCCAACTGCTCAAGCATTCTCAGAGGGCAAAATTCTCACTCCAGAAAATAAGCTTATAAACTGTCTCTGAACTGTTTTGAATGCAAGTATGTCCTTCCTTAAGTAAGGTGTCTAAAACTGTACATAGTGGTCTCAGTGTGGTCTCACCAATAGTCAATACAATCATCATGCCTGACAAAGTTAGTAGAATTCTTTGGGGAGGTAACAAGCAGGATAGATAAAAGGTAACAAGTAGATGTAATATATTTGGATTTTCAAAAGGTATCAATGCATTATCACATATTAGGCTACCTAATAAGATAAGTTGGGTTGCCTACTTCTGCTCCTATACCTAATGGTCTTATAGCAAGATTTCCGCACCGTTATAGTTCATTCCTGTTGCTATAAAGACCAACGTTCCATTTGCTGGCCAGTCGTTAGCTATACCAGCATGCTAAGCTTTTGAGATTAATGTACAAGGTCAGCCAGACTACAGAATTCTACAGTCTCTCCCTATTTAAATAAAATTCTGCTCTTCTATTCTTCCTGCCAGAGTGGACAACATCATATTTTTGAAACAGTACGCAGGAAGTCTTCTGGTAAGAAATTGGTATAAGGCACATTCTGATCTGATTTATGTTATGGTATAGTTCAGAAATCTAGACACCCAAAATGGGCACTTCTTCGTATCTTTCAGTGTCAAGATTCACATGAGATGAAACATGAAAACCAGAACTTTAGGGAGAAAAATTCAATTCGCAGCTAAAACAGACAGCAAATAATTGGAGCAATCACTGTGAATTCCAGTTGTATGTCAGTGTGTAGTTCAAGTCAAATTCAGTGCTGACTGTTATTTGACTGAAGTTGTTGGCATCAAGTGGATACCTTGATGCAGCTCACTTGACTCCAAAACTGAGCTGATCCCCAGGTATTTCTAAAAGGTGGGAGGGTAAAGTCAGGGAATGAGGTGAGAAGGATTCAAACCTGAATGGCTACGGCCTACAGTATCTTTGCATAGCCAGAAAGAGAATTTTGCTCCTTCTGCTCCAAGAAAATTTAAATTTTAACCAGTTTTGAGATGTTTTTTGATCTACATACAGGACTATTGGTAAGCCCACTCAATGCCTAGTGCAAGTAGACAGAGCATGAGCCATGTAACCATTACTCATCTATATCTGAATTTACCGAATTAGCATCTTGTCAATCACTGATTTTAATATAAAAGCAACATTGTATCTTTTTGAATGGGCATGACATCACTCATCTATTGGCCCACCTGAATATGGCATAATTAGCACAGCTGGCTTTCTCCCGCCATGGTTTTCACATAGAAACGGAAAATTGAGAGTTAAATTTCTTAACCTGAGCCAAAAAAGTCTTTGCTTCCACAGAAGTCAAAAGTATCACTTTCTTTGCCAAAAGCAACATTTCTTGGTTTCCCCAATGGCTCAGTGAGTTTATTAACTTATTTGCTGAAGTCATAAAAGTCCTGTGATCGATCCTCAATCCAAACTGAGGCAGCTGATCTCAGCCAGGAAAATAACAACAGAACTGTTCTTAATGCTCCAGGTTATGTGGGGTTAATGATAGCCTAGCATCCAATGAGAGCCTGTAGAAGAATGCCTCATGTTCCTGTGTTTGACTAGAATCCCTCTATTCAACTTTCTTTGTTATAGCTGACATGTAGGCACTTGACTCAACTAGAAGAAGATAACCCATAGCCTGAGAAACTCATCTACCACTAACAGTGTATCATCTTGAGGAGGGATAGATGATTGGCAAGTAAAAAGCAAAAAAGAAAAAGTATGAAAAATAATATGTTGGGAATGATAATTGCTGAAATTCCTAAAGCAGTTTGAATGAAATGGAATGTCGAGACTGTGGGCTAATTTTCCCAGCCAAGAGGTGGCACGGAAAGGCAGGTCAGCATAGCGGCCCAATGTATTCCCAGTACCAGAGATGTTTTCAAGGGGAGACTGACCAGTGGATTAGCTGCCTGCTCAGAGAAGCTGGGTACCCAGTTGAATTCATTAAAGCCCCAGTTAGGGCCTTCTTTTGCAGCCAATGGTATCTTAATGCAGGCAACCTCTTTGTGGCTGGCCAGGAAGCCACAGAACCAGATGTGTCAAGCATACATCCCTCCATTACCACATGTGGATGGCTTTCCGCTCCATTTGGAGGGGCTCTTCCAGCATGGTCTGACTTACACATTGTATTTTATTGTCTCCAAGAACAACTCCATGGTGAAGCATCCATTTGATTTCCAATGTTCCTCAGGAGCAGCTGCCTCTCCTACTGGAGCAGCCAGTTGAAGTTCCCGAGATTGATTGGGCAGCAGCATCTGACACCGACCTACTATGCTTCAATGGTTTGAGAACCTGATGGCTGCCTTGAGTAACAGCCCTCCGCCAGTTTCACTCCCACCAGGATCAGGACCAGATATGGTCCATGGGGCAAAATTCAGTCCTAAGGATCAAACACCACTGTTTATTTGTCACACCAGAACATTCTCCATATTCTCTAGTGATAGGTGATTTTTGACAACTTGAGGTTGTCTTTTACATTTTGTTTTATGGTCCAGAGTTTTGAAGCACTCAGGATACGGACATTCTCCGACACTGTTACATTCCTTCCCACCTTGCAAAGGGAGGTGCTAGGCAGAAACTACACAAACTGAGATTTTGATATAATTCATTATAACATCAGTGTATTTAACCATTTTACCATCATATAAAAAATGTTACTCTCATGGTGAACAACCTGATGCCGGATTTAGTCTCTTCAAGGTTTTGATGAGCTACTCTGCTATGTGGAAGCATATGAATAATTGCTTTAGATTAAAGATCGCAACTTGATGTTGCAATGACAGTACAAAGAAACTGAAACTGTTGATACCTTTCAACACAGGCTATCACACTACAGGAATGGCATCAGAGTGGTAGTTGATTAATCTTGATGTAACAAGCAGAGTGGATCCTTAATAATGAAGGCATTTCCTTTTCAGACATCTAATTCAGGTTTGTTAGAGGGTTCAATACAGCACGAGTAGAATCCACACACACTGGCTGAGGATTGTGACTCACCGAACTGAACTAGAAATAATTGTCAGTCTAACAGTATGAAGCAAATGTCAACCTTAAAAAAAATCTCCTGAATGAATATTTGATATTTTAAGTCCTCTGCACTAACTTAGCGTTGGAAACAGAAGAATGACTAAATGCTGCGCATGAAAGAACAAGGTACAAAAGTGACCAACAGCTTGTCTGCATAAAAATATTTACATATTTAATCCCAAGACACTGTACTCCCTATTCAAATCAGGAAACCCAAGAAATCCAAACAAAACTACAGTTGATGTTCCTGCTCAAAATGTGGTAGGTTCCGTATTCAATGGCTTATTAAAGCTCACTGAACAAATGCTGATGTGTTATATTGGATAAAAATGTGTTAATGTTATAATTTAGTTTTGGTTTAGTCATTATAATGTAAATGGTACTGTCTTTATGTAAACAGATACTGTTGAGTTTTAAGTACATTGTGGGTGAAAATATATTTGTCTAATTTGTTAAAATTATCTACAGTTTTGTTAAGTTTTATTAATTGACAAAGTCAGACTATGGGGATGCGAACTGCATTTCCCTCCCGTGGTATAAATGACATCCCTGGTGTGATGTTTGGTATTAGGATAGTCGCCATTTAAAGCAGAACAAACCCGTAATTTATTTTGCAGCTTGTAGGTGAGTTCATTCACCTTGCATTTCCTGCAGGGATTTGCAGGCCATGGGGACTCCAGTCTGAATGCTTGCCCTATATTGTTTCAATTCTACTTCTAGCCATCATGGAGAACACCCTGACAGGAGCATGGAATCAGTGAATATATTTAAGGCCTTTTAAGCAGTGGAAAATTATATGATTGACATCCGAATAAATCGAGCACATGCAGCACAGAATAAGCAAACTGACACTTTCAACAGCTGGAGAAAACTATTTCAAAGCCAACAGTCACTTTGGCACAAAATCAAGTTCACATCCCGATTTTAGTTCTGCTTAGCATATCACAGGGTAGAAAGAAAAGCAGCCTCACCACCAAAATGGAGACCGGAGATCCTGATCAATAATTCAACATGAAGTCAGATTAAACGCCTAACAGCATCAAAGAGTCTGATATTCTCAAAGCAGCTCGGAACATTCAGTCAGGTTTCTTTGTTCTGTGTTGCCAGCCTAGTATAACAGCTGGCAGTTAAGAAATGTAACTGCCAATTCGTTCCTGCTGAGGACATTGTATACATTGCTGTGCCCTTAGCCCGGGAATGTATCTGGCCATAACAATGCATTGTGCGCCCAATTTCAATCAAAACTACCCCAATACAATGATTTCTCAGGTGAAACTGATTAAAATTGATGGGCTGGTAATTGTTTTAACCAATAATAATCATTAAGTTTGCCATGGATTGATCAATGTTCTCTTTAATTTAGCCTAGACTGATTGCTTCTTTGTAGATACGTTATTTAGTTTATGTGAACATTAGTTTCTCCATTATACAGGTAATTGAAGGTCATGAGAAACAATTAATCTGGCTCAGTAAATGTCTATTTTAGGCCACAAGAGTCAGACTTCGGAGAACAATCATCCATATTATACATTTGTGGAGTCATTGTGGCACAGGGGTAGACAATTTGTCCATCAAGACCTGCTGACTATGTGTACAGTAATATTGTCAATCCCACTGTCCTGCACAGTCCAGCCAGACCTGCAACATTATTTCCTTTAAGCCCCCACGCAACGTCCTTTTAAAAATTATTGATTACCTCCATTTCCATTAACAGTTAATTTAAGAATGATAAGGTTTAAAGATGAGTTTACCTGCTAAAGTAGAGATACATTAGTTTCAAATATGACAACTTCAGTATCAACAACACCATGAATTGGATTCACTGCCATGATAACAACTCAAGTTAGCAACAATGGAAACTTCATGCAACGAGACCTATTGGCATCTCACCATGTCACCATCTATGGCATTGCGCTGTGCAGAGGAAAATTGCATTCATTTCCATTATAGCCTGCCCTCAAATGTGTTCAGTCTTACCTTTAAGTTAATTCTCCCTCATTTACAATTTCTTCTCTGATCTGACGAAGTAAACGAGTGTTACTGAATACTTTCAAAAGGATAATTAAATCTACCTCCTAAAACAAAACGTCTGTTTAGAATATCACTCTTGCAAGCACAGGGAACATCGAAGCTCCAGCTCTTTAGCTAAAAATGCCAGCCTGTGATTTCTTTCATGCTCTGTCTTCTGGATTGCCTTCTGAACACAAATGGACTTATATGTGTTTGTTCTGTTAAAAAAAACCTGGAGCTGAACTTACTTCCAATCATCTCTGCTCTGTTTTGATTCTAAATCAAAACATTTTTGATCTTATTCACACCTTTGGGAAATTGTTAGGCATATCAAATTCTTTATGGCAGAGTACAGGAGAATTTTACAGAGGCCAGACAAGGGTCATTCCAGCCAATCTACTTGACAAAGCATGTTTCTCTTTCAAATATGTTGACAATGTTCTGAGGTTTGTTTGAGCAAGATTTCATTACTGCTTGACGGTATATAACTGAACCGGCAGATTAAACTGCCTCATAAAACAGGGGTAAACTCTCATTGCCAACAGCAATGAAATCTCTCCACAAATGCCTTCATGCCACTTGGTTAAGCAGGAAGTCGATTAAATCCAAGTATTGCATCAAAACGTGGAATCATCTAGTTAACTTTAGATGACAAATTACCAGACCATGGGTGATTAGTAATTTATGAAGTATTACTGGCACGAGAAACATTCTTGAAAATTGTAAATCTTTTCTCTTATTCAACTCTGAAAAGACCTTCAAATTTGAAGGTGAGAGCATGAGATGACGAAATAAGGAAATTACTTGATGAGACTGAGTCAGCCACCGTCCAATCAGTCAGGGTCCCAATCCCCTCCACTGAGGGTGGAAGGGAGTAAAAATAATTTACACAACAACCTAAACATGTCAGATGAAGTAAGATCCTGATTATACCTCACTGCGACCGTGTTACAAACAGGTGAGGAAAGGAATGTATTAGTTCCCTCTTTTGAGGCCCTTGGTCTGTCACAAGATTTTCACAGGAGTTTTAATTCTGTTTAGTGTGCATATATTATATATATATATCACACCTCAATTAAAATGCAGTTCATTCAGTCTAAATTAAGAAGCCAATTACAAAAGTTTTCCAGAGTGAAAAAAGGAATTTATTATTTATTAAACCTGAATAGAATTAAAATAATAAAACATGACATTAAATACACACACAGATATAATGTTTAAGAGGGAACAGTGTTGAGTACAAAAAGTAAGATCAAGAATGTGCAATTTTAAAAATACTGGGAGGCTCTCACATATTGGATTTAACCTGAGACCATGGCATTGTTTAATTGACAACTTGAATCCTCAGCATTATCAAAACTAATAGGTACCCTGGATGATCTGATGTTTTTACAATTTGCTTTCTCGCCAAACATTATCTTTCATGAGAAACTGAGAACCAGTGAGAGAAAGTGAGCCTTTTAGTTCTACTGCTATAAATCCATCCTTTTTCTCTCTGCTCTGCCAAAAAGCAGTTCGATGAAATACAGACCACTTGTGTACTTGTGTATCTGGCTTCCGTTTTTTTTCCAAAAATGGAGGTGACTTTCATCACAAATTAAGTGTGGAAGTCAGCAGATTCCTGAAAGCTTCCTGACATGCCCATCATTTCAGGTATTTCAGCCTGCTGCCCAGATAGAAACCCAATGGCCCGAATAGCTTAAAATTCAGCAGTGATTTGTATTCTCAGTTCCATTCAACTAACCCTTGTTATGAAAGGTCCATCAGCTTGTGAACAGAATGTAGAACCAATCGTTGTTGGGAAAACCACCAATATTATTTAGTGGACATATGGAAGTAACTGGATAACAATGACACAAAAAGAATGTTCTAAAGATACAAGAAAAATAACATCTCAAAATGCATGATGCATCCAAAATGACATTGCTAACAACAACTGACCAATCTGAAAAATCATGGGCAATTTAGTTATAAAGGTTTTTAACGATAGCTTTAGAGGAAAATTCCTTACGTTGTATTTTTTTTAATTGATCTGCACCGTTTCTAGCGGTGTGTAAGTTCAGCCTGACCCTGAGTGGAGGATACACTGATTGCTGCCTGCTTTGTTAATTATGGATGATCCTTGACATTTTCACTGTCTTAGTGTAATAACAATCAGAACTTCATTGTTTCCTCAGGAAAATAATTGGTGTCTAGCTGTGTGATTGTGAAACTGCTTTGGGTCCAACAGTCTTTCCTTTTCCCTTCAAGAGAGAATTTGAAAAAAAATCAGATGTCAAATTTTGCGACCTTTTGCTTTAAAACATTTTAATGATACCAACATTCCAGTTTTATCTTGTTAATCTTCATAGTTTTCTCTTCTGAATGGTAGAGTTCTGAGTTGTATCCCTGTCCAATTTGCTTGTTATTGTCATTTCAGCTACGTTGTTCCAGCACAGTTGTGCGGTGCCATATCCTCTCAGCAAAGGTTATAACTAACTATTAGTTTACGAATCCGGGAGAAGCACTTTTAGTTGCACCTGTTTAATCTACTGCGGTCTGATTGCTGATTAAATGTTACCTGTCTATCACATCTGATTGGGACTGCTTCATCTGCCAGAACTATATTGCAAGGAAGAAAGGTCATGATTCTCAAAGCAAACTCACTGAATAAAAAAAAAACAATGTAGATGCTGGAAATCTGAAATAAAAATGAAAATGTTGAAAATACTCAGCAGGTATGGGAGAACTTGCAGAGAAAGGAATAAATGTTTCAAATTTATGATCTTCTGTTTGAACTAGTTAGGACTGTAACAGATTCCAAGTAATTATAGAGGGAAAGAACAGGGCAGGAAGTAGAAAAGAATAACACCCCCTCTCTGGAATCTATTCTGTTTTCCCCGTTTCACCAACATATCTACAATGATGATGTCACCTTCCACACCAGTACCTCTGATACGTCTTCTCTTTTCCTCACTTGAGGACTTCTCCCTCCACAGGTTGACAGGGCCTTCCACCAAGTCCATTCTATGTCTGCACTCCTATCTTCATTTAAACCCCTCCCAGAACCAGTTAAACTTGCCCTCACCTTCCACCCAACCAGCTATCATTTTAACACATCATCCTCCACCATTTCTGCCAATTCCACCATCATGTCACCAAACATATCTTCCCCCACTTTTCAGAATTATGAAGGGACTGTTCACTCCAAAACACTTTGGTCCATTATTCAAGCACATCACTCATCTCCTCCCCTCCTCGCAGAACCTTACATGCAAATGGAGGTTTACCAATTGCCCATATAACTTTTCCCTTTTCATACAAAGGAAAATACGAGCACATAAATATACAAATTGTGACCAAGACTAGGCTGCTCAGCTCCTCGAGCTGCTCTTCAGTAGGATCATGATTGATCTGAGTACTCCACATTCCTGTCTATCCCTGACAATCTCTCACTTCCTTGCTTATCAAGAATCTATCCACCTCTTCCTTAAAAATATTCAAAGATTCTGCTTCCAACACCTTTTGGGGAAAAGGTTTCCAAAGACTCCGAACCCTCTCAGAGTCAGAAATTCTGCTGATCTCTGTCTGAAACTGGTGAACTTTTATTTTTAAACAGTAATGCCTTAGTTCCAGATTATTCCACAAGGGGAAATATTCTTTCTATTTCTATTCTGTCAAGACCCCTCAGGATCTTAAATGTTTCAATCAAGTCACCTCTTAGTCTTCTTAATTTACCAATAAATTTGTTCAACACGATTTCCCTTTCAAAAAACCATACTGACGCTGCGTAATTACCTTGACCATTCCTAAGTGCATTTCTATAAAATCTTTAACAATAATTTCTAATATCTTCCCAATGGCAGATGTTAAACTAGCTAGCCTATAGCTTCTTTATTTCTGCCTCTCTCTCTCTCCCTTTTAGAATAAGGGTGTTACATTCACTGTTTTCCAATCTAAAAGAACCACCCCAGCATCTAGGAAATTTTGGAAAACTAAAACCAACAACTATCTCACTTGCCACTTCTTTTCACACTCTGAGACGAATGTACATGAAGACCCAAGGACTTGTCAGCCCACAGTTCCAACAATTTGCTCAGAACCACTTCCCTGCTGATTGTAATTTTTTTCAGTTTCTGCCTTCCTTCTAATTCCTGATTTGCCGCTATTTCTGGCACACTATTCATTTCCTCTAAAATTGAACGCTGATGCAAAATACCTATGCAATTCATTTTATTAATTTCCATTATTAATTCATCAGACTCCCTTTCTACAGGAACAAAGCTCACTTTACAAATGTTTATTTTGATAAACATCTGAAGAAACAACTGTCACCAGTTTTTATATTTCCAGCTAGCTTTCTCTAATACTCTTAATTTTCTCTTCCTTATTTATCTTTTAGTCATCCTTAGCCATTTTTTTATATCTGTCCAATCTTCTGACCTACCAAGAATCTTTGCACAATTACATAATTTTTCTTTTAAGTTTTACACTGTCCATAAGTTTACTTAACCATAGATGGTAGGGCCTCCTCTTGGAATTTTTCTTTCTTGTTGGAAGCTATGTATTCTGAAACCTCCCCTTAAAATGTCTGCTATTGCATTGCTATTCACAAGATTATAGTGCAGAAGGAAGCCATTTTTCCTGTCATGCCTGCACCGACTTCATTATCTAGTGCCAACTTCTTGCATTTTCTCCACATCAGCGCACACCATCACTATCCAAATAAAAAAATCAAATAACCTCAATTGAGCTTTCCTCCACATTTCCAGGCAGTGCATCCCATACCCCAAAAACTTGCTGTGTGAAAAAGTTTTTTTCATCACATCTGCCTTGCTTTGTTTGCGCATCACTTTATTGACCAATCCCTCAACAGTTTTTTCTAGTTCACCTTGCCTTACTTCACTTCATGCCCTCTTAATTGCCCATTCTTACGTTTAAAGTATTAGTCTAGGACCTACTTTTCCCCTCTCAAATTGAATATAAGATCCAATCTCTGGGCACTTTCACTCGCAAGTCATTAGTTAATCTTATCTTATTGCAAAAGCACTTACTACTTTTGTACCACATCTAGTATAGTCTGCTCTCCGATTAGTCCCAGAATGTACTGTTCCAAGAAATGATCCTGAAAACAATCTAGTCACACCTTGTTTGGCTCACTTTTGCCCATCTGATTTTCCCAGGTTCCATATCTAGGTTAACATTCCTTATGTTTATCGCTGTACCTTTCTCATAAGCTCTCTCTAATTCCTCCTTTACGCTTCATTCTATCACATGGTACCTGTTAGAGGATGTGGACAACACTCCCACAAGTGACTTCTTGTTCTTTTAATTTCTCATCTCTACCCAAGCTTTTTCTACATCGTGAACTTAGTTCCTGAACTTAGGTTACCCTTGTCTATTGTGTTAATGCCATCATTAATTAACAGTGATGACCCTGGGAGATTGCCAAATTTCCTCTCCATCCTCAATGTCATGTAACCTTCAATACCTACCTCCCAATCAGTACCAATCTACAGCAATGTGTCTGAGATGACTATTTACGCTTTCAATTCATCTGTTTTGTTTCAAATGCTACATGCATTTAGATGCAAAGCCTTTAGCTTTATCCTTTTATTACTTTTATCAGCCTTTGTCTTATCTGTTGACTTAGAGTAAGATTTGTACTCTCTGTCCCTTCCTGTCCTATTCTGTTTATCATTTCCCATTTAAATACATTTCTCTGTTACCTTGTCTCTACTCCTTGATTTGACCAGATCTTGTCAAATCTGAAGCCTTGTCCCACCTATTTAGTTTTAAGGTCTTTCTACTTCCCTAGTCATGCAGCTTGCTAAAACATTGACCAGCATAGCTCAGGTGTAGACCATCTCAATAGTACAGTGTCACTTTCCCCAGTACTTGTGCCTATTTCCCAAAACCAGAACCTACTTCTCCCACCCTGGTCTTTAAGCCACACATTCATTTCTCTAATCTTATTTTCCCTACGCCTATTTGCACCTGGCTCAGGCAGTAATCCAGGGAGATTATCACTGTTGAAGCCCTGCCTCTTGCTTTATTGCCTAGCTCTTCATACCAACTATGCAGAACCTCTGTCCTTGTCCTGCCCATGTCTTTGGTACATACATGGACCACAATGACTAGATTCTCCCTATGCATCACTCTAAATTCCTCTCCAACCCTGAGTAGATGCACAACCTCTGACACCAAACATGGAACACTGCCTCCTGGACTCTCACATTTTGCTGCAGAGAACAGTGTCAACCCCTTTCAATACACTGTCCATTACAACCATCATTTTTTTTCTTGTTTTTCTTACTCCAATAGCTCGCTGTACCTAGATGCCATGGTCAGTTAGTCCCTCCTCTTTCAGGCTCCACTCTCATCTAAACAGATGAAAGAACCTCAGAATTTTTGGACAACTGCAAAGGTTGAGATTCCTGCACTTCTACCCTCTGGGTCTTCACACCTGTCTCACTTACACTCACACTTTCTAACTTCTGACCAATGATCAAATCAGAAGTCCAGTGACTGCTTTCTGATATAACGCATCCAGTTAATCTACCCCCATCCTGAAATGTTACAGTATTTGCAGTTTGGCCTCCATCTTATAAACTTTGAGTCAAATTTCTTTGCTTTGCGAATACATGCTGCATCTGTTTGCTCTGGATCACACCAGGAGCTGCTATATTCTGCAATCACAACACATCACCCACCCTACAATCTTTATTTTTCTTACTTAGATAATTATTTAATTAAATTAATGTCTCTTCTCACTACTACGTACTGTATCAATTTAAAGTTTAGTAATGCAGAAAGCCTCACTGCTCAAAAGCAAAATATGTAATTAAATCGGTAGATACTCTGCTAGTATCTATTAATTAATTATATAGCAGATACCTAAAATTTTACACTTGATTTCCAATACCAACAATGTACACAGTCCCTAACTGCAATTGCTCAGCAACCCATCAACTCACCACTCTCCGACAACATCACTGTTTGACTTTATAGGAGACTTGCCTGAATACATGTAAAGCTGGCTTCTGAGACCACTATTTGACAGTCCTTCCATTGAGTCTGGAGGATGGAGCAGTTGCATTGCTGATGGAATTTCTCTAGTGCTCTTATGTGCCTCTGAGAGATAGTCTAGATCTCACTGCAGACAGGAATGTGGAGACAACAACTCCTCTGGACTTGTGGTTTTCATTATTATCAAGCAGTTGCTACCTGAGTTTGTAAAAGCTGAGCTGGCACAGCTGATCACCAGGTCACAGAATCCCTACAGCGTGGAAGCAGGCCATTCAGCCCATCAATTCCACACCAATCCTCCGATTGGCATCCTACCCAGACCCACTGCCCTACCCTATTCTGTAACCTTGTATTTCCCATGGTTAACCCACTTAGCCTGAGCATCCCTGGACACTATGGGCAATTTAACATGGCCAATCCACATAACCTGCACATCTATGGACTGTGGGAAGAAAGCAGAGCACCCAGAGGAAACCCAAGCAAACACTGGGAGAATATGCAAACTCCACACAGACCGAGGGTGGAATTGAACCCAGGTGTCTGGTGCTGTGAGGCAGCAGTGCTAAACACTGAGCCACCGTGCCAATCTCCTGGTCATTGATGACCTTTTAAGGGAGATGGCTGCCTGGTTCTGGGAGGTGACTCTTAGCTTATATGGGACCTGGACTATTTGGCTGACCAGGTGTTGGTTGATATATGAGTTTGTTTTACGAACATTCAAAAACAGGTTGACTTTCTTGTGTGCAGAATTAAAAAGATTGAGAATGGCTGTAAATCATGCATGACTCTAGTAATTAGTTTAGTTTTGGCATGGCGGTGAATTAGGTTAAACCATTTTCCATCTAGGTGATATTTAATATTTTCCCCTGAGGGTAGTTAATCTTTTATGAGTAAATAGCTACCGTCTGGTAGATTGTAAATAATTTGTGGGCTATTCCACATTGTCTTGCTCGACAAGAGTCCTGATTTTCAAAGCGTCTGCTTCAGTTCTCAATCTTAAGACATGTGCAATCTTAGAAGAAAAATAGGAGATAGGATTGAGGCTTTTTGAAGACTAGAGTCCATTTAGTTTTATTGGTTATTTGAGATTATTAGAACTGGGACAAGCATGGGTAAAAGGAAGCTGACTAAATTCCTAATAAGGAAGGATAACTGGAAGTAGAATAATCCATTTGCATTGTAGTTTCTTAAGACTTGTTTAATTTGAGGGTAATTGTCCAAAGTTTTGCCAAAATCATCTTTGGGCTTCCTCTCTGATTTTTGTCTCTACCAGCTTAGCGCACAACTGTTAATTGAGTAAATGAACATGGATGCACTGCATCTGAATGGGATAGACTTGATGGACTGAATGATCATCGGCCATCCTTCCTTTGTATGTGTACATATTCCAGGTGGCAACCATCACTTCAGAAAATGCTTTAAAATTTGTCTGATTCTACTAAATCAAAATGTGAATGCTTTTGTTTTTAATAAAAATGTAAAGAAAATAATTAATTACGTGCCTAGGGTCATATAGTTATTCCTGATCTATATTGCAAAGTGACAGCTGCCCTTACTGCATTGATTCCTGATGTGGGAGACATCAATGCAGATTAGTTCCCAAGAGCGAAAGAGCCATTACTACATAACATCATTTGGTGCATTTGAATTAGAAGTGTTTCATCAGTTTATTATATTTTTACAACTTCTGATCATTTTCTCATTTGGCAAAAAAACAGTGGCAATATGAATGTTGAAGTGCATTTAATCCAGTCACAGCTCCATAACTTGTTTGTAAATGCTTAACCACTGTCAAACTGACAGCTGTTTTTCCACAAATACATTTCCAATGCACTGATGGATGGTTGCATGACAGCCAGGCTTAAACTACATGACACATAGAGTCTTAGGAATATCCTCAACCAAGCATCATTGCGCCTGTGTTCAGTGAAGCAGGAACACCAGCCTTTAAATATAGGCTACTCTGTCAACATTTGAAGGTATTGGTGAAAATGATCTGTCAAAATTTTGGCCCAGTAGTGTCTAAAAATGACAGGTTCCATGGCTGATGCATACCAAAGAGACTGGATAAATGCTAACAGGAATTGCCTTGCAATTTCTCGCTTGTAGTAACTGTCAATGAACATCAAAACAGTCAGCAAACATAATTTAATTCGAAAAATTCACATTTCTCTTTCGCATCAAGCTGTTTTGCGGAAAGAATAAGGCTAAGTCTCAGACAAGTAGGTAGAAAACATATAATCCAATTAGGTTGTCAAATCACATCTAAAAACAGCATAATAAAAGTGGCAAAATATTCCCAGGAAAAGTGAAGTAGGTTTGGGAGTGTAAGAGGAGGGAAATCCCCTAAATTTGGCATTGAATCATGATTCAGACGACATCATACTATTCCCTGGAGGGGCGTGGAATTAAAGACAAGTGGGGAAATCCTTCAGAATATTAAGCAAATATTTTTACTATTCAATCGTGGAACCTGAGCCTGGCTGGAGAGGCCTACATTTATTGCCAGTCCTAACTTGCCCTGGAGAAAGTGGCTGTAAGTTATCTTCTTGGGCCACTATCATTTTTGGGATGTAGATACACTCAGAATCCTGTTAGGAACAGATTTGAGGATTTTGACCAAGGACATTGAAGGAACAGCAACATAGTTCCAAATCAGATAGTGCATGGCTTAGCGGGGATCTTACAGGTTGTGGTATTCCCTCCCATGCATCTGCTGCCTTTGTCTTTCTCGTTGGCAGAGGTCATGGATTCAGAATTTACCATTGAAGGATCCTTAATGAATTGCTCCAGTGCACCTTGTAAATGGTGCACAGCACCTGCACTTCGCCCATTGCCCCTCTAAACGTTTCTTATTCATATACTTACCTAAATGTCTTTTAAATGCTGTAACTATACCTGCATACAACATTCCATCTGGAAGTTCATTCCGCGCACAAACTACTCTCTGTGTAAAAAAATTGTCTCTCAAAGATTTTTTAAATCTTCCTCCTCTCAGCTTAAAAATATGTCCACCAGTCTTGAAATCCCCTTATCTCTACCCCTTAAGATTTTACAAACCTCTTTAAGGTCACCTCTCAACCTCCTATGCCCCAGTGAAAAAGTCCCAGCCTATCCAGCCTTTCCCCATTACTCAAACCCTCCATTCCCGGCAACATCCTGGTAAATCTAGACAAACAATTCCTTAGACATATTCCAAGCTTCTTCCAATGTTGCTCCATTGTTGGCTTTCAGGAGGTGCACAAGAGTATCTGAGTTGACTGTTCATTTAATTCGACACATGCTTTCTCAGCTGAAGTATTTAACTTCCATGAACAGGGAGAGGTGAGCAAAGGGACTAAACAAGTCTTATTGCTAATGGAATTTAACATTATTTACCCAGATTTTCCTTTCGCAAATTATAGCTCATTATTCTGTACGCTTCATTGGTCTTCATCGGTAACTTATTCTGCAAGCCTGTTAATCTTTCAGTAGAATATTTACACTTGATTTCCTTTCTTATTTAAAAAAAAACTTATGCCCCTTGGAACTTGAACCTTTCTTATTTTGATAATATCAACAACTCAAAGTCTATTTGCAACAAAATGAGTCAAATTTATTTAACCTTTGTTCATAATTTGAAATCCTCAAACTCAAAATAATCTGAGTGACTTCCCTCTGTAATTCTGAAAGGCAGTATATCTTTCTGGAATTAGGTGACAAGAATTGCACTGTCTACTAGATGGGACATCATAGATCAACAAGTAGCTTATTTTGTGGAGCGTGCTAATGTTCCATTAATCAACTTACCCATTTGTTTTGTTATAACACCACTTTGCTTTTCCTTTCATAGATAAGATAACACAGATGGAGTGGAATTGTTGCCAGCCCCTGAACAACAAGGGCAATGGGGAGTTAGTTGGGAAAATGTAGAAAAAAAGTCAGAAAGAGCATGCCATAAAATCTGCTGTGATGGATGCTGAAGAGCCGGGAGAGTGGCAGTAGACTTCTGAAAAGGAAAATGAGGACATTGAGCTGGAGTAGCATCGCCTTTAGCATCAGAGGACGATTCAGCATTGGGTCTATGAAATTATAAACTTCAGAACTTTAATAACTGTTCCTAGATTGAAAGAATCAACAAAAGATAAACTTATACACGGAAAGAAGCAGCAATAATTCTGCCTAGAACAAACAATTAAAGATTAAGTACAAACTTATAGAGGAATTGAAAGCAATTAGCCATGTCTTAGAAAGGAGGGAGTCGAGATTACATACACAAAACTGCTTTGACACCTGCTTGATATATCGGATGCTACATTGCTACAAAGAACAAGGAGTGCCCTGCAGAAGAAGTTAAGGAGTTAACTGCAGGACAGCTGTGTCTTCAAACAGACAGTTAAGGTCAAATATAACAAGGCACAAACAAGCTACGTCTGATAAGAAGGCAAGCTGCAGACTTGCAGTAATTTGGATGAAAAGACTTTAAAAAATCATCAATAATATCACACATAGACCGAAGGATGAAAACCTGTATAAAAATCAAACACAAGAATTCTTCTTCAGTGGAACTTCGATGAACAACTGTGCATAAAGATCAAGCCCTGGACACTTCCAGAGACAGGCACTGTTGGTCGATTCTGGCCAAGTTACATCATTAATCAGGTAATAGCCAAGTTAGGTTGTGAGGCTTAACGTGCTTACTTGAGGGGTCTTATTTTGGCTGCTATATGCAATAAACTTTAAATCATTGTTTCAGTACTTGATTGTCTGTGAGATTTCTCAATAAGTAGCCAAGCTAAATGTAATTTGTGGTGATTTACCCACAACAGGTTGAACAACCAGACAGGCCTTAACTAATGCTTGCTTCCAGTAGATCTGAGTTGGACAAAGTCATCACTCATTGACTGTTGGTCAAAAGGAAGGCAGTCTGTTTGCTGCCAAAAGCAAATGTAGCTTTCTTGTTTGTTTTGTTCTTTACTTTTCCTGTTGCTTAGTAACACTTAACATTTACAACCATTTGAAGGTTTTGCAATATGTGATTATCTCACCTGGAATGATGACAAGATTTTATGCTCCACAGGCTGTTAGGGAAAGAGTGCCACTCCTTCAGACAAGGTTCTCGCATGGTATAGCTTAAGGATGGATGTGTGTCTGCACACAAGCACATGGAGGGGACGCAGAGAATGTGTTGTGAATGTGAGATTGGTGGGTGTATGTATACAGGGGAGTGTATGGGTAGGTGGTGAAAAGGAGCAAGCTGTCACAGGGAGAGAGCATTTGTAGACGCCCGCAGTCCAGAAATACTCTAGAATGTTGTCTTAATGTGCAGGTAACGGTATTATCTTAAAGGATAAGATAAAGACAAGACATAGAAACTAGGAGATGAGCAGGCCATTCTGCCCTTTGAGCCTGTTTCATCATTCAGCATGATCATAGTCGATCCTCTATCTCAAATCCATATTCCCATTTTCTCCCCTTACCCCCAATGTCTTTAAAATCTAAAAATATCTCTTCCTTGAACATATTTGGTGATTGGGTCTCCACAGCCTTCTGTGGTACCGATTTCCAATGGTTCACTATCCTTTGAGTGAAGACATAGTTCCTCATCTCAGTCCTAAATGGTCTATTCAATATCCTGAGACTCTGTCCCTGGTTTTAGACTCCTCAGCCATAAAAAAAATCCTATCTACATTTAGTTTGTTGAGCCCTGTTAGAATTCTGAACATTTCAAACAGATCCCCTCTCATCCTTCTAAACTCTAATGAACGAACATAGAACATAGAACATAGAACAATACAGCGCAGAACAGGCCCTTCGGCCCTCGATGTTGCGCCGCCCTGTGAACTAATCTAAGCCCATCCCCCTACACTATCCCATCATCATCCATATGCTTATCCAAGGACTGTTTAAATGCCCCTAATGTGGCTGAGTTAACTACATTGGCAGGCAGGGCATTCCACGCCCTTACCACTCTCTGAGTAAAGAACCTGACTCTGACATCTGTCTTAAATCTATCACCCCTCAATTTGCAGCTATGCCCCCTCGTACTAGCCGACGTCATCGTCCTAGGAAAAAGACTCTCACTGTCCACCCTATCTAATCCTCTGATCATTTTGTAGGTCTCTATTAAATCCCCTCTTCGCCTTCTTCTCTCCAATGAGAACAGACCCAAGTCCCTCAGTCTTTCCTCATAAGACCTTCGCTCCAGACCAGGCAACATGCTGGTAAATCTCCTCTGCACCTTTTCCAATGCTTCCACATCCTTCCTGTAATGGGGCGACCAGAACTGTACGCAATATTCCAAGTGAGGCCGCACTAGCATTTTGTACAGTTGCTGCATGACATCACGGCTCTAGAACTCAATCCCTCTACCAATGAAACCCAACACACCATATGCGTTCTTAACAGCACTATCAACCTGGGTGGCAACTTTCAGGGATCTATGTACCTGGACACCAAGATCCCTCTGCACATCCACACTACCAAGAATCTTTCCATTGACCCAGTATTCTGCCTTCCTATTATTCTTCCCAAAGTGCATCACCTCACATTTATCTGCATTGAACTCCATTTGCCACCTTTCAGCCCAATTCTGCAGTTTATCCAAGTCACCCTGCAACCTGCAACATTCTTCCACACTGTCCACCACTCCACCTACTTTAGTGTCATCTGCAAACTTACTAACCCATCCACCTATGTCTGCGTCCAAGTCATTTATAAAAATGACAAACAGCAGTGGTCCCAAAACAGATCCTTGTGGCACACCACTAGGAACCGGACTCCAGGCTGAATATTTTCCATCAACCACCACTCTTCGGCTTCTTTCAGAAAGCCAGTTTCTAATCCAAACTGCTAAATCTCCCTCAATCCCATGCCTCCGCATTTTCTCCAATAGCCTACCATGTGGAACCTTATCAAAGGCTTTACTGAAGTCCATGTACACCACGTCAACTGCCCTACCCTCATCTACATGCTTGGTCACCTTCTCAAAAAACTCAATGAGGTTTGTGAGACACGACCTGCCCTTGACGAATGCTGGCCAGTCAAACCAATCTCTCCTGCTAGGACAGTCCTGCCATCCCCAGTATTAGCCTAGTGAGGATCCGTTGCATTCCTCTATGCCAAGTACATCCTGTCTAATGTACGAAGACTAAAACTGCGCTACTTCAGGTTCAATCACACCAAAGCTCCGTATGACTGCAATAAGAAATCTGTCCTTCTGAACTCAATACCTCTTGCAATAAAAGCAAACATATAATCTGTCTTCCAAATGGCTTGCAACACCTGCCTGTCAGCTTTAAATGACTAGCATACAAGTACACCCAGATCCCTTTGAATAACCACACTTCTCAGTATATCATTACAGATAATGCTCTTCCTTTCTAAAAACCGAAAGAACTGTGGAAGCTGTAAATCAGGAATAAAAACACAGTCGCTGGAAAAGTGCAACAGGTCTGGCAGCATCTGTGAAGGAAAAAACAGAGTTAACGTTTCGGGTCCGGTGACCCTTCCTCAGAACTGATGGTGGCTGGGAAAATGTCAGTTTCTATGCAGAAAAAAAGGGAGAGGGATGGGGTAGGGAGTAAACGATAGGATCGAGCCTGAAGAGAGAGAAGAGTAGCTGGACAGACAAAGAGTTGATAACGATCAGGCCGGGAGGGTGAATAGTTGTTAATGAGGACTGTTAGTGACTAACAACAGGGGGTGTGTAATGGCAGGCTATGTGGTAACAAGGCCTGGTGTGTGGGGTAGGGGCCTGGGATATGGGAGAGTTTAGGCCCTAAAGTTATTGAACTCGATATTGAGTCCGGAGGACTGTAGGGTCCCCAAGTGGAAAATGAGGTGTTGTTCTTCCAGCTTCGCACGAACACTGCAGCAAGCCAGGGACAGGTATGTTGGTCAGGGATCAGGATGGTGCGTTAAAGTGGCAAGCAATGGGTAGTTCAGGGCTTTTTTTGCGAGCAGAATGTAGATGTTCTGTGAAGCGGTCACCCAGTGTACACTTCGTTGCCCCAATGTAGAGGAGACCACATTGTGAGCAGTGAATGCAATAGAGTAGATTCTGGGAAGTGCAGGTGAAGTGTAGCTTGACCATCAGGCACCATTTCTGCAGCCTCCAGCAAGATGCCACCACCAGACACATTTTCCCCTCCCCTCCCCTCCCTTGTCTGTCTTTGGCAGGGACCGTTCCCTAGGGAACACTCTGGTCTACACTTCCTTCACCCCTAACACCCCGCCCCACAATTCTACAGCACTTTCCCCATATGCGGCGAAGGTGCAACACCTGCCCATTTACCTCCTCCCTCCCCAGTGTCCAAGGGTCCAAACATACCTTCCACATGAAGCAACACTTCACCTGCACTTCCCAGAATCTAGTCTACTGCATTCGCTGCTCACAATGTGGTCTCCTTTACACTGGGGAAACGGAGCATAGACTGGGTGATCGCTTCGCAGAACAGCTACATTCTGCTTGACTACTGAAAGACCCTGAACTATCCATTGCCTGCCACTTTAACGCACCACCCTACTCACTGGCCAACATGTCTGTCTCTGGCTTGCTGCAGTGTTCTAGCAAAGCTCAACGCAAGCTGGAAAAACAACACCTCATTTTCTGCTTGGGGACCCTGCAGCCCTCCGGACTCAATATCGAGTTCAATAACTTTAGGGCCTAAACTCTCCCATGTCCCAGGCCCCTACCCCACACACCAGGCCTTGTTACCACATAGCCCGCCACTACACACCCCCTGTTATTAGTCACTAATAGTCCCCATTAACAACTATTCACCCTCCCAGCCTGATCGTTATCAATTCTTTGTCTGTCCAGCTGCTCTTCTCTCTCTTTAGGCTCTATCCTATCATTTACTCTTTACCCCATTCCCCTCCCCTTTTTTCTGCATAGAAACTGACATTTTCCCAGCCACCATCAGTTCTGAGGAAGGGTCACCGGACCCGAAACGTTAACTCTGTTTTTTCCTTCACAGATGCTGCCAGACCTGCTGAGCTTTCCCAGCAGCTTTGTTTTAGTTCTTCCTTTCTGTTTTTCACACTGAAGTGAATAAGTTCACAATTAGCCACTTTGTACTGCATCTGCCATGTGTGTGATCATGCACTCAACTTGTCCAAATCACTTTAAATCCTCATTGTATCCTCCTCACAAACATACAATTTCACCAGAGATAAAAGGTACTGCAGATGCCGGAGAATCCGAGATAACAAGGCGTGGGG
>JAHRHZ010000264.1:18066774-18078219 GCA_024137785.1 Ginglymostoma cirratum
TTCTGACCCATTTCTGAAGAAGGGTCTAGGCCCGAAACGTCAGCCTTCCTGCTCCTCTGATGCTGCTTGGCCTGCTGTGTTCATCCAGCGCTACACCTTGTTATCCCAGATTCTCCAGCATCTGCAGATCTTACTATCTCTGATACAATTGTAACAACCCTGTTCAGATTAGGGTAAAACAAGGAACTTCTTCTCATGTTCATGGCTTTCCAGGGTAATTTCAATAACAATGATTAAAAACTTAGACCTCTCAACACTCTGTCAATTGTTGATATTTCTGTGAATTTCACTCCAGAAAATAAATGGTAGATTACATTGATATAGAAATGTATTCAAAGTGGCAATAAAGGAAGATGTGCATTGAATGTGCTGGGATAACATCGATGGCAATGGTGAAAACAGGCAAAGCTGTCAGGTTTCCAGCATTCAGCATTGCTGTGTGGCAGAGGAAGGCTTTCTAAATTTGAAACATCTTTCCAAAGGAACAAATTGGTCAAAGGAGAAAACTGATCCTTCCCCAAAGTAACAACATTTTTAACGCTAAAACAAAGCTATCCGCCTGGCTCCATTTCTTCAGGAACTGGGACCTATGCCATATATTTTTAATCATGCTTCCCATATGATCCATTTGCCTATAGGAAGCTCACCAAAACTATGTGAATTCAGAACATTTATGGAATCAGTGATAAAGTAAGTGTTTACTTAAAGTTGTGGTCGAATTCCTATGCAGCTTTAAGTGAATTAGAAGTTCCTATAGACTTCAATTATAAAACTAGAATTAGGTTCCTTTGAATTTTTTGTCTGAATGATAAATAATATACTGGTTGAAATTTTACATGGGGTATTTTAGGACATTTTGCAGCATTAGACAACTTTGAAGCGTTACGTTGAAATGATGTAGATTGTTAAATGCCTACATGCAAAAAGAAAATAACATTTAAAACAAAATATATTTAATATACTTCTTTATTTTTAATGTAAGTATCATAAATTCTTGTTAACATTACAATCAGCTGCATAAGTTTAAAATTTTTCCAGGCTCCATCTAGTAGTAAAAACTGGTTAGTGCAACCAAAACTCCCTGCCTCAACCAGCTTTTGCCATTAGGAGCAGCCTGAGACTTTAGCCAGTTCAAGACAGGAGCTAGGTTAAAACAGACACTGGAGACTTTAGAAGTAAGAACAAAGGCAGCAAATGGGATCCAATTTGAGGGATGGAGAGGTATGTCAAGAGTGTCTCAGGGCAGGGCCAGAAAACAGAGGATCATCGGCAATTTCAGGACTGAGTGTGCAAAAGTGGAAGCAGTGATGGAAATTTTTTGACAGCAGTTAGGACAGAGAATACGAAAGTCTGGGGCAAAAAGCATTAAACTGAAACTCTCAATGTTAAAGAAATATATTGTCTCTGTATTATTAAAGATGTAAAAGTGAAACAATGTTAACTGATTCTGCTTTAAATATGGACTTAAGGTACATTCTTCCGGCAGTCAGACATGCCATTCTGGCACACTAACCACAGTTATGATCTACCTAAAGAGGAAAAATTCTAGTGCTAAATCCAGTTATGGTGAAACTTGTTTCATGCAATTGGGTATGAAGACAGCACTGAATCTTCTGGAATGATACATATTCTTAGTGCATAACCAAGTTCCTGTTGTTGTGGGTAAATCACCACAATTCAGCTACTTATTAAGTAATCTCACAGCAATTAAGTACTGAAACAATAATTCACGTAGCAATTAAATACAATACCCCACAAGTAAGCAAGTATAAACCTGTGACTCAACTTAGCTATTACCCGATTAATGATGAAATCTGGCCAGGACTCCAACAAACGGTAGTCTGTCGCTAGGGGGAGTCTCCCAGGTCTGATCCTTGCACAGTGTTGTTCTGCTAAAGTGGAGTTCTGGTGTTCGATTTTTATACAGATTTTCATCCTTCAGCCTCTGAAGTGATATATTGGTGATGTTTTTAAAAGTCCTTTTACATTCAGCCTTAATTGTCTGTTCGAAGACAACCCCTTTCCTTTGATTAACTCCTTAAGTTCTTCTGCAGGGCCCAATCAGTTGTCCTTGTGGCAATAATGCATCCAGTTTATCAAGCAGACATCAAAGCAGTTTTGTTTTTATAATCTCACAAAGACATGGCTAATTGCTTGAGTCTCTATGTAACGGCTTGACATTGTTCCTTAAAAGTTTATTTCAGACAGTTATTGTGGTGTGTAATAGTTTATCTTTTGATGATTCATTCAGTCCATGAAAAGTTATTAAAGTTCTGAAGTCTACAATATCACACAGTGTTAACTGCTTGATGCTATAATTCATGATTAATTACTTAAGTTACCACTTTAAGAATGGGCCATAGGGTGTAAAAGATTGCCTTGGGAGTAATAGAGAAAATTGCCTGGGAAATGCATCACAGCCTGCCGAGTTTACAGCATACTGCATTTGTTGTTTAGATTCTTTCATGGGATGTCGGCAAGTTGCCATCATTAATTACCCTTGAGAAGGTAGAGATGAGTCATTGCCTGTAAGTACTGTCGCCCATCTGGAGTACTTATACCTACAGTATAGTGTTAGGCCTCCTCCAGAAGTTCCCAGCACTGCAGTTGACAATCTTCAACCAATTTGATACACTACACAAACATTCCTACAAACAGAGCTGAAGACCTGTGCTTCAGAACAAACCACATCCCCAGCCAACCTGTTCTGGGACAGTTACAACAGTGACATCTGCCTGGCAATTGAAAAATTGCCTATGTATATCAATTGCGCAAATAGCAGGACAAATCCAACCTGACCAGTTACTATCCCATCAGACTATTTTCAATCAGCAGCAAAGTGATGAAATGTGTCACTGGCTATCAAACGTCACTTACAAAGAAATAGCCTGTTCCCCGATGCCTGGTTTGAGTTCCACCCAGCCCCATTCAGTCTCTGACCTCATTGTAGCTTTGGTCCAAACATGGACAAACGAGATGAAATCCAGATGTGAAATGAAAGTGACTACCCTTGATTTCAAGGCCACATTTGACAGATAATTGCATCATGGAGCTCTAGCAAAAGTGGAGTCAATGGGAAACCTCTCCAGTGGTTGAAGTCATACTGGCTCAAAGGAAGATGGCTGTGGTTGTTGGAGGTCAGTCATCTCAGCTCTGGGACATCTCTGTAGGAGTTCGTCAAGGTAGTGACCCATGCTCAACCATCTTCAGCTATTTTTTTTTTCCTTTGTTCATTCATGGGATGAGGGCATCGCTGGCTAGGCAGCATTTATTGCCCATCTCCAATTGCCCAGAGGGCAGTTAAAAGTCAACCACATTGCTATGGGTCTGGAGTCATATGTAGGCCACACCAGGACAGGATGGCAGTTTTCGTCCTTAAAGGGCATTAGTGAACCAGATGAGCTTTTCCGACAATTGACAATGGATTTGTGGTCATCATTAGATTGTTAATTCCAGATATTTATTGAATTCAAATTCCACCATCTGCTGTGGTGTAATTCATACCTAGGTCCCCAGAACATTATCTGGGTCTCTGGATTAGCAGTCCAGCAATAATACCACTAGGCCATCGCCTCCCCTAATTATCAATGTCCTTCCTTCTAAGCACAAGGTCAAAAATGGCATAGTGGGGCTCCCTAAGGCACATGGACTTCAGCAGTACAAGATTGCAGCTCAATACCACCTTCTCAAGTGCAACTAGGGATGGACAATAAACACCGGTCCAGCCAATGATGGCCATATGCCATGAGCAAATAAAAGTACAAGGAAGTCTCCAGTAACAGCTAGCTGGCTTCCTCTTACGTTTCTCTGTAAATTCCTCTTTCTGCAGGTCCTCAGTTGAGGGAGGAATAAAACACCTTCAAAGATCTTTGGACCAATATTGTGTTAACATCAATAAAGCAAACTGAAATGAAAGAGAACATTCATCCCATTATGTGGTGTGAATGATACTGTTGAACTAAGTTTACTCTGATGTATTTTCTTTTTTCCTCCCATGGTAATCATCTCTTGTTTGTTGTTGTGTGTATGTCAACCTGCAAAAGAGATGAATTAAAAGTGGTAGAGCTAAATTATAGAGAGAGATATAAGTTAAAAGTTAATAAGTTCTTCTCTGCCATTGGTTATAAACAATTTGTACATAACAAATAGCTATTTTCTTGTACAGGAGTACTGAAGCGTGGCAAATTTTTTTAACCTGAATTTGTCTGTCAGGAAAACTGGGGACATCAGAAAGATTGACTTAATTTTTCAGGATGATTCCAGGAATATTGAGATTTCATCCCAGTGAGTCACAATGAAGTCTGGGGGCATATTCAGGATATTTTGGAACAAAGGCAGCGTAAGAATGGATATGTAATTGATAAGAGATAAAGGGATGATAGGGGGAGGTGATGGCCTAGCGGTATTATCACTGAACTGCTAATCTAGAGACCCAGGACATATTCTGAGAACCTGGGTTCAAATCCTGCCATGATAGATGATGGAATTTGTATCTGATAAAATTCTGGAATTAGGAATAAAATGATGACCATGGTGCTATTGTTAGGGGAAAAACCCATTTGGTTCACCAACACCTTTTAGGGAAGAAAACTATCTTGTGACTCAGGAACCACAACAACATGGTTGACTGTTAACTGCCCTCTGGACAATTGTGGCTGAGCAATAAATGCTGGCAAGGAAAAAGCAGTTTTTTAACCTTCAAAAGTAAGGTGCTGCTGTTAATAAGATAAAACTGCTGAAGCCTTCATAAAGATTGACGAGATGTCCCCGAAAAATATACAAGCGATGAAGAAAGACGTTTATTAAACTGACAAATAAACTAGTAGTAGAATTGCCTGCCAGGGGCTAAGATGTCAGAAATAATTGAAGTACTAACAAAATATTTGAACTTAGTGGAAATACAAGAGAGATCAGATACTCAAAATAATGAACCCTCAGAATCAGTTAATATTGAGATCCAGTTAAGGTAGTTTAATCATAAGGATTAAATTAAGCTAAAGAGACGGCAGAAATGAAAAATGTAATAGGAAACTGAGCTGGTATTCCAAAAGGGCAGAAAAAGACAAGGGAACCAGAATTAAAAATAATAGAGATGGAAATGAGAAGGCTGTATTTGAGAGAGAAAGAAGAAAAAGAAAGAACAATAATTTAAACTTAGGACGATGCAATTTAGAAAAGAACCATCAGGTGCTCCAATGGGAAAATCTTAACCCTAATCTACGTCCAGTAGGGAATTATTTAAATCTTTACAGACCCTACCAAAATTGAGAAAATAATATGGAGCCATACATCCTTATGTCATTTCAGAAAACAGTGAACTAGATATGTGGCTAAAGGAAACTGGACATTACCCATGCAGAGCAAGTCAAGAGGTAAGCTCAGAAAATTTATGCTTCACTGTCAGAAGAGATTTCTGAGTATTATTGTACTGTGAGATTAAAAAAAATGCTGTTCGTACAAGTTAGTTTTGCTTACAGGCAAAAGGTTCAAAATTAAATGAAACAGCCTCAGCAATTCTGCACTGAATTTGAAAGGGTTACGCAAAGTAATTTTGACAGGTGGACATGAACATTAGGAACTGAAACTATGTTCCTGGAGTGATCATGCTTTTGGAATTTAAAAACTCAGTACCTTCTGTAACAGTGCAGATGAAAATCAAAGTCCCAAGTGTTTCCATCAGAAAAAGGAAGACAGTTTCATTCAGCATGGTGGAAGCTGTGAGGGAAACCCGAGGACATTTTGGAGTTTGTAGGAGTCTGAAAAAGAAATTCAAAAGGAAAATACCATGGATCATACAGTAATTTTAGCTACACCTGAAAAACTGGAGGTAAACATTGCTGAGAGTGCAGGTGGGGTGAGTAAGGTAGATAAGAGTATAAAAGGCTTCTGTCAAAGGGGAAAATAACTCCTTTTTCAACAAAAACAGAAATTTCTGAGAAACTCCGCAGGTCTGGCAGCAGAGAAAGCATAGTCAATGTTTCAAGTCCAGTGACCGTTCTTCAGAACTGACATGAAGTGAGTGGGAAAGGGAATAAACAACAGCTGGAGATGGAACCCAGAGAGAGACAACAGTAGTTGGGCAGACAAAGAAATGGACAATGGTGAGCCAGGGAGAAAGAAAAGCTACTAATGGCAACTAAAATGGGTTGGCTGTGATGAAAGCAGCCTATATGAGACAAGGCATGGGGTGTGGGAATAGGTAAAGGACACTGAAGAAAGTGCTCAGGCCTTAAAATTATTTAACTGAATATTGAATCCTTTGATTCTCACAGTATGTTTCTTAGCAACGTAGGAACAGCCAATCATTGACTTTGCTGCATTGTTCCAAAAAATGGTGAGCAACAAAGAGAAGTGGAGAAGGAAGAGGCTTTGGATTCTAGAGTGCGTGAGCTACAATCATAGGCCTAGGAGTAGGTACACAAAATGTACAGCAATTAAAGCAGCCAATATGGTGTTTATTTGCATTCATTGCATACTCTAAGTGTGCCCCTTACCACTTTTGATAAAGGAAGGAAAAGTAGTTTGTTCATTTATTGGTGTTGTCTGCTTTCATGGAAGGTTAACTGCCATAAATGTCTATCTGTCTGTCTTGACCTGCCCTTATATATTCCACACAGGTCAACTGCAACCAGGCAATTATATCCATCATCCATTTTCTACTCCACTCTCCTCTCCTACATTATCCCTCAATCTTTCCTTCTAATAATTATCTCTCTCAACAATCTGCTCTAATACTGCACCAGAATATTTAGATTTCCCTCTTTGTTATGCACTGCCAATTTATATTGCTCACAGTGTTCAAATTCTTAAAATGTCTACCTTGAGCATTTTATCTATTTCCCAGATATGCACACCAATCAAATGAAGCAACTCAGCAGGAATGAGGCATCATAAAATGTTCCAAAAACTGTAAATAAAATGTAAATGAAAACAGAAGAACAGCATCCCAATGGTTCAATTAATAGACACAGCATATAATATGTCACTGAACTACAGAAACCGAGAACATTTTTCATCAACCTTGCGTAAAATTTATAATGAGATAGTAGGAACTGCTGATGCTAGAGAGTCTGAGATAACAAGGTGCAGAGCTGGATGAACACAGCAGGCCAAGCAGTGTCAGAGAAGTAGGCAAGCTGACGTTTCAGGTCTGGACCCTTCTTCAGAAATGGGGGAGGGGAAGGGGATTCTGAAATAAATAGAGAGAGAGAGGGAGGTGGATGGAAGATGGATAAAGGAGCAGATAGGTGGAGAGGAAACGGACAGATCAAGGAGGTGGGGATGGAGCCAGTAAAGGTGAGTGTAGGTGGGGAGTTGGGGTGGCGGTTGGTCTGTCCAGTGAAGACGGACAGGTCAAGGAGGCGGGGATGAGGCTGGTGGGTAGAAGGTGGGGTTGGGGGTTGAGGTGGGAGGAATGGATAGGTGGGTGAAAGGATGGACAGGTTAGGAAGGCGGGGATGAGCTGGGCTGGTTTTGGGATGCGGTCGGGGGCAGGGGGATTTTGAAGCTTGTGAGGTCCACATTGATACCATGAACTCCTACACTCGGTTCGCGACAAATGACTGCACCTCCCACTCGCGAACCACTTCAACTCCCCCTCTCACTCCTTGAACGACATGTCCATCCTGAACCTCCTCTAGTGCCACAATGACGCCACCCAAAGATTTCAGGAACAGCACCTCATATTTTGCTTGGGAACCCTGCAGCCCAATGGTGTCAATGTGGACTTCACAAGCTTCAAAATCTGTCCTCCCCTAACACATCCCAAATCCAGCCCGGCTCATCCCTGCCTCCCTAGCCTGTCCTTCCTTTCTCCCATCTATCCCCTCCTCCCACCTCAACCCCCACCCCCACCTCCTACCTACCAGCCTCATCTCTGCCTCCATGACCTGTCCGTCTTCCCTGGACTGACCAACCCCCACCCGAACTCCCCACCCACACTCACCTTTACTGGCTCCATCCCCGCCTCTTTGACCTCTCCATCTCCTCTCCACCTATTTGCTCCTTTATCCATCTTCCATCCACCTCCCCCTCTCTCTCTATTTATTTCAGAATCCCCTTCCCCTCCCCCATTTCTGAAGAAGAGTCCAGACCCAAAACATCAGCTTTCCTGCTCCTCTGATGCTGCTTGGCCTGTTGTGTTCATCCAGCTCTACACCTTGTTATCTCTGTAAAATTTATAACGTTCCCTCCGTAGTAAGCTTTAAAAGTTTCTTTTCAATTGATTTTTGGTGTTTAGCCCAGATTCACAATCTGGCCTTACTCCTTTAGGCAGACCTCATATCTGTTCTTCAGCAGGTGGATAATGTAAGATGAATCCTCCTCCCCTCTGCTTATTATGTTGTATATGCTATTTGCTAGACTTGTTGTCATCGTCCTCTTTCCTGGGGGATCCACAGGGTCAGCTTTGTCTTCTATGGCAAAGGAAACTACTCGATAGTCTAATCAGAAGTGACTTCTGTCTTAAATGAAATGTAGTATAATGCATGAAAGCAATTATTACAAGTTACATTAATAAGACACACAATTTCTGTAACAATGAGGAAGAATGAGATTGTAAGCTTTTTTTTCTTCAAGATCCTATTCATCCTCAACAATTGATAGGACATTATAATGGGGCAGGGGGAAGATGCTTACCAGATAACCCTTTCAGACCCTTCCACATCTCCCCCCACCCTAGATTTTTTTGTCCTCCATTATGAATATTTATACATGTAATAGAATTATTCTTACCACCACCTCGTCCAAATCTCTGACTTCACAACTTCAGACAGCTGAAGGATTTACTTTTCTACAGTTCTACATTCTGTCTGACTTGAAAGATTTGTATGTCGCTAGGCTGAAGACTAATGATTTTAGTTTGTTTCCTGACAATGCAAGATTTGAAAGAAGTTTAAACTGAAGGATCTTTAATCTCTTGTACTTCCTTCACAGAAGATCTCTTTTCTGCTGGAACAGGCAATTTCTTCCTTGTAATATCTGGTAGATAATTAATCTCATGAATTTCCTTCATGGAAGACAGCTGTTGAAACAGGCACCTTCTTTTTTGCCATGGCCCTGGATCTCCAAAGCAGGCAATCTCTTCTTGATGTCTTCTTGTGTCCTGATCCTGCAGACATTGGTCATCCCATCTTAGTTATGGCTTCCACAGAGTGCATGCACCATACTATCAATCTGAGAAAGCAGATTTTTATTCTGAACCTGCCAATAAATCTTTGTTGAAGTGTGTAGACTCTTTACTACAACTGGTTGATTAGGTTTAATACTTTGATTTAGCCTCAGTGATTGCATTTACCGGGGAAACCAACATGGTTACTCTTATTGACATTGGGACTATTTGACATTGCTTCTTGCTTAATATCACATCTGTCTCTATCCTGCTTAAACTAGTCTTAAATTAACTGTCCTAGAGTCATAGGATCATACAGCATGGAAACAGACCTTTCGGTCCAACTTATCGACCAAGTTTCCTAAACTAAACTAGTCCCACTTGCACGCATTTGGCCAACATCCCTCTAAATCTTTCCTATTCATGTACCTATCCAAATGTCTTTTAAATGTTGCAACAGTGTTTACCATTTTCTCTGGCAGTTTACGCCACACATGAACCACCCACTATGTGAAACTGTTGAACCTCAGGTCCCTTTTAAATCTTTCTCCTCTCAGCTTAAAAAATGCCCCCTCGTCTTGAACTCACCCACCCAGGGAACACCTTCGTTAATCACTTTATCTGTGTCCCTCTTGATTTCGTAAACCTCTATAAGGTCACCCCTCAATGGTAACTCACAATATGTTGATAGTGAGAGATTTAGTGATGGTAACACCATTCAATATCAAGGGGAGGTGATTAAATTGTCTATGGAGCTGTATAAAATCGTCTGCAGGTGGCTTTTGGCCAGTTGTTCTGTGACTAGCTATTTCACGGCCAGTAGTTTCTTGAATGAACAATTTGATCCTTCTACCACGGTCAACAGTGCAAATTTTTGTTTGTGAAATACATAGAAATTCTCAACTAGGTGCTACCCTTTCTGCTGTAGAGTTGTAGTATATCTTCAATCTTAAGTGCTCTATCCACTAGACCATTCAATTGCATCATTTTAAGCTATAAATGGTGATTCTTCAACAATGGAACACTATTTAAAATATAATGACAATTGTGCCCATATTTGATTTCAAGTTAATAAGATATTCATTGACATAAGCAGCTTTTTGCCAAAAGGTTCAGTCTAGAATGCCCATTTCCCTCCATAGATACCTTTGGTTTTTATTCTATTGTAGCCTATTCTGCCTCATGAACTTTGTGTGAGCAGTTATTTAAATTATTGTTTTTGATTTAGAATTCCTACAGTGTGGAAACAGGCCCTTTGGCCCAACAAGTCCACACTGACCCTCACAGCATCCCACCCAGACCGATCACCCTATAACCCACCTAATCTACACATCCCTGAACACGGTGGGCAATTTAGCAAGGCCAATTCACCTAACCAGCACATCTTTGGACTATGGGAGGAAACCAGAGTACCCGGAGGAAACCCACGCAGACACAGGGAGAACGCGCAAACTCCACACAGGCAGTCGCCCGAGAGTGAAATTGAACCCAGACCCCTGGTGCTGACCACTGAGCCACCATGCCACCCATTTCTGAGACTGTACCTTTCCTCAGCACATTTTATCAAAGTAATCAATTGTTTTACAAATAAATCAGTCTGTGTCACTCACTGGGCATTGCTGTGTCTGTGAGGCTTCCTTGCTACACAGCACTGACAATGACCATTCATTATTACATCTATTCTATATGCTGCTTTGGTTTCTCGTATTTATGTTTTTAGGGGTTTTACACCTTAAGAGCTGAATGGATACTGATTTCCTGTGATAAGCTTGAACACCTCCTCCTAAGATTGATCTGTGCAGCTTCTAGACTTCAGTTTCACTCGCCATTTGAATGGCTTTCTCTCGGGAACACCCAGAGTCCTGCTTTCTCTGAATCAATAACCTGATCTTAGATAACCAAGGCTCTGACACAAAACGCACACAGGAAACATCACCCAAGCTCCAAGTCATGGAAGAGCTGTCAGCAACTCAAATGCCTGCCTACCAGACTTGCAGAGAAAAACCTTAGCCCCTCTGGGTTTATGATTTCGTTACAGATGGCACACAAGAAGTCTTCCTGTCCTAACCATTCCTACCACCCTCACTCCCTATTGTTACTGTTTAAGACATTTCAAGAGATTTTTCTCTTGAATGTTTTCTTTCAGTATAGTGTTAAAACCTTAGAGATAGTGTTAAAACCTTAGAGAAAAAGATATTTCATAACTTGGTTCTGATGATCAACTAGACATGTCTTTTGTTAGAGATAAAAGGTACTGCAGATGCTGGAGAATCCAAGATAACAAGGTGTGGGGCTGGATGAACACAGCAGGCCAAGCAGCATCGTAGGAGCAGGAA